>CM028134.1:29535000-30735000 GCA_016271365.2 Neoceratodus forsteri
CCACAGCTCTGGTGGCAGGAGCCAGATTTCAAATGAGTGACATCCAGTATCACTTAACGAATCTCCCTTTCAAGGCTGGAGCATGGGACACTCACTTTCTTAAGAGCTTTGGACTGGTGGAAGGAAGAAGGCAGTCTCAGGGAGGGAATGCCTTTCCAGCAATGGTTTCCCACGGTCATCTTGACAACAGATGCCTCCCTCCTAGGCTGGGGAGCTCACTTGAGTGACCTAACATTAAGAAGAGTGTGGTCCCCCTGGGAATCCAGGGAGCATATAAACCTGCTGAAGCTAAGGGCAGTCTTTCTAGCCCTTCAGTCTTTTGTTCCTCGTGAAATGGGTCAGTCAGTCAGTCCAGATCAGGACAGACAACACCAGCACCATGTGTTACATCAAGCAAATGGGAGGCACAAGATCCTCAAAGCTATGCACAGAAGCAGTGAAGATCTGGTTCTGGCTTACCCCATGGAGGTGCAGCTGTCAGCAGTCCACCTTCCAGGGAAGGACAATGTCTTGGAGGATTCCCTCAGCATGATCAGCCAGGGACATCATATATGATCCCTGAGCAAGCAGGTAGTGGCCACAGTATTCAGGAGGTGGGGCACACCAGAGATTGATTTGTTTGCCTCCAGCAAGAATTACCAGCTCCTTCTCTTTTGTTTCAGGCCTCCAGCAGTGGGCTCGGTTCCTGTGGCTACCCTGACTCTGGACTGGTCAGGGAGGTTCCTGTATGCCTTCCTTCTATTGCCTCTACTGCTAAGAGTATTGCTGAAGCTGAGGAGTCAGCCTACCACTATGATACTAGTGGCTCCAGACTGGGCCAGGCAGGCCTAGTACTCCCTCTCCTGGCCCTTTCCATCACACAGCCCATTTGCCTCCCACAGAGACACAACCTGCTGACCATGTCTCAGGGTAGAATAACCCTCCCGAACCTCAAGTCACTGTGCCTCAAATCTTGGTTCTTGAGTAGCTATCGTTTTCTGACTTTCCCTTTTCAGTCCTTAGAGTCTCCAGGAAGCCAGCTACTAGGAAAACCTATGCTTCCAAATGGAAAAGATTTTCTCTGTGGTGTGCCCCTAAGTAGCTCAATCCTTTACAAGTAGACCTGCCCATACTTCTGGATTACTTGGTCCACCCTCAGACTTTGGGCCTCAGGCCTTCAACCCTTAAAGTGCACTTGGCTGCTATTTCTGCCTATGTTTCAGCAGGTAATGCGAAAACGGTGGCTTTGCACTCTATTTTCAAGAAATTCTTTAAAAGGCTCCTACACCGATCCCCCGGATGAGGAACAAGTTCTTCCCTGGGATTTGAACCTGTGTACAGCAAAGCTCATGGAATCTCCGTTTGAGCCCATGGCTACTGCATACTTCAAGAATGTCACCTGGAAGATAGTTTTCTTGGTGGTCATAACTTCTGCCACAAGGGTGTGTGAGTGGCAGGCCCCTCTGCACAGACCCAAACTACATTATCTTCCACAGGGACAAGGTAGTGCTAAGGACTAACAGGAAATTTCTCCCTAAGGTGGTGTCTGAGTTTCAGCTGAACCACTCCATCACCCTTCCAGTGTTCTTCACAGCAAAATCCAGTTCTGGTGAGCAGAGGCTCCACAGTCAGGACGTTAAGAGGGCACTTGGTTACTATCTGGATCGCACTAAGGATCTCAGATCTTCCCACTCATAGCTGTTCCTCACACATGGTGAAGTGGGCAAAGTCAGACCAGCCTCTGAAGAGAACCACTGCTCGCTGGATCATCTCCTGCATCCAGATCTGTTACAGTAAAGCTGGCAAACTACCATCACAAGGCCTCAGGGCACATTCCACGTGTGGCACCTCTGCCTTTGTGGCAGCTGCAAGGGATGTTTCCTTGCTAGAAATTTGTAAAGCTGCTACCTGGAAAACTGTACACACCTTTACAAAGCACTGTTGTCTGGATGTGCAATCCAGAAGGGATGCCAGGTTTGGCACTGCTGTCTTGCAGAACCTTTTCCCCAAATAGATTCTGTACTTAGCTCCCAAGGTACTGCTTTGTAGTCTGTAACAGTAAGCACGGTGAGGAATTTCTGGGATTTGAAGAAAAAATTGCTTACTATTGTAATATTGTTTCTTCCAGGGGATCCCTCACAGTGCTTAACTTTCCCACCCTACCTCCCCTTCCACAACCTGGAAAAGGTTCTCGAAGAATTATTATTGTTTTAGTATTTATTTGCTTGAGCATTACTTATTGTAGTACCTACAGTCAGTTGACTGTTTTGGTTACTTATTCCTAGTCTGCCATAGCTTGTCCTGTGGGACCAATCTTTGGGTGTTTTTGCATTTTCACTTAGGTTTTATTTAGGGTTCGGTTAGTGAGTTTATTGTCCACTGCTCTGCTCACTGTCGAAATAAATCTGACATTGGAGGGCAGGGTAGAGCACCACCACATGTCAGAAATTTGAAATTGCACTCTAGAGTTCCATGATTTACATAAAATTCCACTCTCTGAGGCAGCTCAGACCTTCAGGCTGATTGCAACAATAAGCATAGTGAGGGATCCCTTGGAAGAAACAATATTACTATGGTATTTTTTTCTAATGGGCCAGTGTTGATAATTTCTGTCAGACAGGTGGGCCACCCATAGCTAATAGCTATCAAGCAGTTGATTAGTCATTGTTTGCTGTTACTGTCAGGTTGGTGGGTAGATGAAATTCAGTCTTGGCTCTTGTCAGCCAGGTAGTTGGAAAACTTGCATCAATCAGGCTGCATCAGTCGGCAGGTTGATGTTGACTAGAGTCACCCAGCAAACTGTATTGATACATTTTTTTATTAAAGTTTGCCCCACTTTTTCATCTAGTGTGCTGTCCAGATATTCACATTGAGATAATGAACTTCACTGATTTTTTTTTTTATATGTCACTGATTTTGTATGATGTTTCATTCTCTTTATTGATGCTTTATCTTTCTCACATTTTGCATGCTGTAGAAGTAACTAGAAGGGATCACCTAAACTTATTGAAGCCTACTGCCCAGTGCTTGCTGTCAGCCCTAGCGATACAGGGGCTCTGTCAGAACCTTCTTTCTGGTGTTGCTTCATGGGAGTGGAAAATGAAAGTCCCAAGAAACATCCTCTTACCTGCAGTTGCTTCCTGGTGTATCTGTGATCAAGTTAATAAAGCTCTTGCTGGTTCTTTCACTCTAGCAAAATCAGAACTTAATGTGAATGGTACAGAGAGATGCACAGACATGGCAATAAATTCTTCAGAAACCGGGGCCGATACGGGCCGCCTGATGGGCAAATGTACTGCCATTGACCCAGATTCAGGAGTGGACTCTGGAAACTGGAATTGGCAGCAGCCCATATTGCAGATTGCTGCCGCCACAAACATGATCCAGCCTGAGGAGGGAGACATTGTTGCATGCAAGTGCAGCAACACCTTGTGGTTTGCCGAGAGCCTGCTCCCTGGTGAGGGGCTGCCTATGCACATGTTGGGCTGTCCCATGTGATGTCGATGTCACTAGGTGGGTGGTGAAAAATGGGGGTTAAGAATTATGCCAGCAGCCATCCTGTGAAGACATGCTTCTCTACAGCTCCTCAGCACTGATCAGTTAACCAGTTAATCAGTTAACATCCACATTTATTTTAATGAGTTGAGCAAATTCTGTGTGTGTACATTTTATAGAGTGCAGTGTGACAGATATGTGGACTAAGTTTGAGTGTCGTACAAACATGGAAACTCAAAAAACACAGTCTGAAAGTGGGAGAGGTTGTTCGGTGAACCGCCTTGGCCTAGCAGAGGTAGGAAAGCAGCATTAGCTAGCCGGCATTACAGAAGAGGTGTTAGACAAACCACCTAATAAGGACTTATTCAAGGCAATTCAAGCCCTTGACAAATGAATGATTTCTCTGGACCAAAATATTGTTGAACTTAACACCTGACTCACCTCCTGTGAACAAGTATTCCATGCAGTGGCTGAGTCTAAGGATGCTTCAGGATCATTGCTGAAAGCAGTTGCTGCAACCACGGGACTTATAAAAGGAAACAAAATGCTTAAATGTAGACTTGAAGTGCTTGACAATCTCACCCAGTTTGCAAACTTGCACTATTTAGGACTACCAGACTCTCTGGATGGAAGTGACCCTGCAGAGTTTGTGGGGACGTGGCTCTGAGAACATCTAAGGTTGGATACATTCCAGTGATGTTCACAGCATTTCAGATTACTCCATGAAGGAGACAGAATGAAAATATGCCTCAGACTCTTCTGGTAATCCTCATCATCCCGCATAAAAGGGACAAAGTGCTTGAAGTTGCATGTAAGTCTGGGCCACTAACAACTGACTCTGGAGACAAGATATCCCTGTATCCTGACGTGAGCTTTACCACGAGGGAGCATCTTAAAGCCTTTGATGAAGGTAGAAGTATCCTACAGTCTTTAGGAGTATCATATAACCTGCAGTACCCCATGAAGCTCAAGGTGGTCAATGTGGGGAAACGATGTTTATTTAGAGACCCAAAGTATGATGGAGTGTTGGCACAGAAGGTCAAGCTGGGCTGTGGGGCAGAGGACATATTAGCATATCTGGAGGACTCTGACTGAATCCTGGTGGAGAGATCTGGTCTCAAGGCAAAGAAAATGGTCCCAGTAGAGGTTAATGGCACAACGAGTGACATCCTCAAACTTTCCTCTCATATGAACTGTTGTACTGAGCTTTTATATTAAGAAGCTAACCTGTAGTTGTAGTATATTTGTAGAGACAAAATAGCACCTGCCTTGTGCACACTCAGTAGCTCCTGATAACCTCCCCACCACAGTTCTTCTCAGAAGGGCTGCCGGTAATTCTCACAAGTTCCATGTTGGGACATGTTATCAACTGTTAAATTAGACTGTTCATTTGTTTTTCATGTCTGTTCCTTGTTTTTCTTGTTACACATGGGGACGCAGCACTGCATAGTGCTTTGTGGTCAGTGGTTACATATGACCAACTAGTGACTCATCTTGGTTGCAGGAATGTTCTCCTGCGTTTCTGTTTTGATCTCGTACAGGCTATGGGGCGTATTCACGAATGGCTTCAGTGGCTACATCTTGCGTAAGTCGGGTGTGTAGCCACCACGCAATCCACTGCGCCCCTCTGCCCATTCAGACAATGATCGCACCCCCAATGCACCAGATTCCAGTCGATCACACGGCGCTCCATGCGAGGAGTGGGCAGGGCAAGCAACCTCCGCGGCATACATGTCCATGCGGAATGCTGTGTGCAGGGTCTGCCGCTCATCGCCTGGGAGGCAGCCGAAACCAGTGGGGTTGGTTACGCCCCCTGGGAGGCTGCCCAGACTCGCCGGGCATTGGCCCCCCAAACAATGCTGCTCCTGCTGTTGGAGCACTTCAGAGGCCGGGTCAGGTGAATGGGGTAAACCCCTCTTCAGCACGAGTTGGTGCACTGCTGCCGTCTGGCAAAATGGCACCCAGTAGCATGAAGGATCCACTGCAGGTCCCTACCTGGGCAGGCCGATTGGTTGTCCGCCAGGATCTGCTGCTCCGCACCTGCCTGACCCTGCAGACCTGCATGCCTGGGGGGGGGGGCCACGTAAGGGAGCGGGGCGAGGGCTGGTGTTTGTGAATGCAGCCCCTGCACAAAAATCCCTCGGGTGCAGAGCTGCATGCCCTGATACGTGCCTCTTGTGTGCTTTTTTGTGAATAGGCTCCCATGAGAGGGCAGTATTGTATATGTTATATAGCAGGGCGCTGAGTCTGGTTTTCATGCTGACTCTCATAGTGTTTGGATCTGGGTAAACTGGTCTGTGCTGGGGGCAGTACTGCTAGCACATATATCAAATGTGTTTTAAAAATCTCAATAGTAGTATTAGACCATACAAGTGTGTAATGGCCTGGTTTACCCTGTGTGTGTCTTTTTCATTTTTATTACAGGTTCTACATGCTGTTGGCAAAGTCGGTGTGGGTTTTATTGCTGTTTCAGCTTATAAATTCAAACAACATGAAGTCTTGCTGTATTCAGACATAATGCAGTTAGCCCCAGCACTTGAACTGCCCCGGAGAGGAAAGAGTTAACTCTATGCAGAAGCATAGAACGTTGAGCTCGAGCTCAGTTTTCAAATCTCTGTCTGTGGTACTTCCCAGTGTAACCGTCAGATTCTTTACTCCACCTAACAGTGAAGTTGCTCCAGAGATTTCCTCTGCTCGGTTCGGTAAAAGAAAAATAAAGCGTTCGGTTTAAACCGCATATTTTTGTTACTTTCGGATTTCCAGCCTCTGTCTATGGTACAGGTAGTATGTAGATAGGTAGTGACTGTGTTTTATTTTGCTAAAAAGAGTGAAAATTGTCTTTCTTCGGTTTCTTTCCAGTTGGTCCGGGTAGATATAATAGAAATGATATTTTACAATAGGTTTGTAAATGGAGACTCTTAGATATTAGTAGAGCCCAGGGTAGAGAGAGCGGTGGAGTGGCTGCCCGGGAACAGCGCGACGGCTCTAATCGCCGGAGAGGCCCTGGCCTGGTTGGGGCCTGCCTGGCCTGTCTGGTGGGTCAGTGACTAGGTGGGGTCTCCGGGCCTCTTTCTAGCCAAAACAGAGCAGGGCAGGGCAGTGCAGAGGCAAATGCTGTACCGGGCTGGCTACATTTGTCGCATAAACAAGAGACAATGGAGGAATGTGGGGATTAGGGAGGGGGATGGGGGCAGAAAAGGTGACTTGGGAGAGGGTGAGAAGGAAATGATTGCCATGAAAGCCTCCCTAAGGGGATCCAGGCCTGGGGGTCCGGAGGATGGTGCTTGCTCCGCGGATTCCTCTTGTGCTGGGGCCTCAAGATATGAGATATAGATAGTGGGAATGAGAATACCCAATGCACAGTATATTCAAGCTGGCCGCGTAATAGGAGCACCGCTACTGAGGCCTGGATTGCTTGGTGGGGTGATCCTGAGAGGTGGCTGCCTACCGCCTCAGTTCATTGCCTGGGTGGGCGGGTGTGGGAGTAGCGACTGAGGGTTCACCTTTGGCCGGTCTGGGTGGCGATAGTGGTTTGCTCTCCTCCTGCAGAAGGGATGTGGAGGCCTAAGAGCATAGAGGCTTTGGGGGGGGGTGGTAGGCGGGTGATGGTTGGAGGGGTGGGGGAGAGTGAGGATGCCCCCTCCGAGGACCAGCTGAAAGGGACGTTGTCTGGGCCTTGAAACATTGACAGATGGGAGCACGTAGCCTCCCTTGTTGACCCTGGACTGGATGGAGGAGGGGAGGAGGGAAGGCCCAAAGCTGAACTGGTTGCCTCTCCCTTTCTGCCCCTTCACCTTTTCTCTTTACGTCCTCCATGTCCTTCCATAGCGCATTATAGAGCATTGAGGGACCTGACGAATGGGGACTTGCGTGGACCCTGGGTCCTCGACAACAAAGGGACCCCTTCTGATGGAGGGACCGAGGAGTGGCGGGGGGACAGGGGCATGCCCATGCCAGCAATATCCATCACTGAGGGGTGTGAGCTGGATAATCAGGGATAGGGCGGAGGGAGGTGCGCTAATGGGATGGGACAGGGGTTGCTTACGAGGAAGAGGGAGGAGGGACTCACGGGAAGGGGGAATATAACAAGGATGGGGGGATGCCTAGAAAAGCGACAGACAGACCAAAACAAGTAGATCTGTGGCATGGCTAGGGCAAGGGGGGGGGGACCGGGAGACATCCTCAAGTGAAGAATGGACCATTACAACTGTCATACCCCAACTGGGCCGCCTGGGACAGGATCGGAGTAGCTCCATCCCATGGCCCCGGGCAAATAGAGCTTCTGGAGCATACTGGTGAAAGAGGCAGGATGTCTGCCCTTTACCTGAGCACCCGGATGCTAAGGACCGGTAGATACTCAGATGGCCATTGCGAAAGTAGCTACGAGGTGGCCTGAGCGATACAACATGGGTAACCCTTGATGCCAATGACAACAGACCATGTCTTGGGACTCCGTTTTGATGCCAGGCCATCTGTCCGCAGAGTGATGCCGGGAGGGGGTGGGAGCAGCGGAGCGCACTCTTGCTTAATGTGTGCTCCTCACCTCTTCTGTCCTCGATCCATGGCGGGTCGAGGATGGGACAGACACGGCCGGACCTTGGTAGGGGACTCTCCCATCTGTGCTGAGGAAGGCCAAACCCTCCATTACATCACTCGAATTCCTCTCAAATCATTAGAGATCTCAGGGGAGCCTGAGGCTCTGCTGTATATGCAACCTATCCCATTTACCTTTTCCCTATAGGTACCATTGGTACCTAAGGCCCAAAGTAAAGAAGGGCCGCAACAGTAGGATTTTATCCCTACCCCTAGATCAGGCTTTGCCCGGATCAGTAGAAGTACCAGTTGTTCAGTTTATGTTTACGTGACCATGTTGGCCACATGGTGGTGTTTGACACCTATGTTGTTTGTTAACCTACGTGTGTTGTTCTGTTGGTATTGTAATGTGAGTCAAAAGGTCATCAGGCTCACTTTTTATCAAGTACAGTCACAAACCTTACACGGGTTCAAAGAGATGCCTTGCGGGGGGGCCGGAGAGCCAGGTAATAAGCATCACAACCACCTGCAGAGATGCATGCATCTAGATTGAAGTTATTGTCCCTAAACATCAACGGCCTCTCCCATTAAAAGATCCAAGGTCCTAGCATACATCAGAAGATCCAAATCGGACATAGTTTTCCTCCAAGAAACCCACATGAACTCCGCCGAATATGCTAAGCTAGCTAAGCTAAGCAGAGGGCAAGTCTACCACTCCTCCTGTAAGGATAGTAGACGAAGAGGAGTTACTATTATACCCTCATACACTCCATTTCAAATGGACTCAACATGGTCCGATCCGGAGGGCAGGCTGACCATTGTCCGAGGAAAGCTTAATGATGAAGAGGTAACTCTTGTTAACGTATACCTCCCACCGGGCATCACTGTCCCACAACTGAGGCCATTACTAGACAAGATAGTTCAGAAGACCAGGGGTATTCTTTTAATGGCGGGTGATTTTAATCTAACCACGGATCCCCGGATTGACTCCTCCAGTAGGAGACCCCAGAAACAACCAACCACCCAGAAGTTCTTCAACAAATTTGTATCGGAGGTGGGCTGGTGTGACGTATGGCAGAAACTACACCCGCAAACAAGAAACTACTCTTATTATTCCCCGGTACATCATACCTATTCCCGCATAGATTATGCATATACCCAAATAGAAAATCTGGCCACCATACATGATGCCCAACTTGGAGACATTTCTATCTCAGATCATGCCCCCCTGTTTACCCATTGGGACTTAGGCATACAGACCAGAAGCACACAGTGGAGGTTAAATCCATACCATCTGCGATCAAAAACGTTTTGCGAGTTCCTCTCGGAGAAAGTCGCCGAAATTCTAACGGATAACCCTTCTTCGGACTCAACTCCGTCAGTGCACTGGGACATGATCAAAGTAGTCCTCAGAGGACATGTAATTAAATACACGTCGGAATTGGGGAGGCAGCACAAGGAGTACAGGGCCAAGTTAGAAGACACACTCCATTTCTTACAAATGGCACATCAACAGGGAGACAAGTCAATCCTTCCCCAGCTACAACAAACTAAACAGGAGCTGGATAAACTGGCCCAACAACAGACTGAAATTGCTCTCACCTTCTAGAGGCAACGATTTTATGAAGTTGGACCACGAGCCACATGTCTGCTTGCGTACCAAGTACGCAGACAGAAGAAGGGTGCAACAATCGCAACCATAAGACTCTTCAGGCGGCCAGCCGCTCTCCAAAACACATGACATCGCGGAGGCCT
Source organism: Neoceratodus forsteri (assembly GCA_016271365.2). Lineage (NCBI taxonomy): Eukaryota > Metazoa > Chordata > Ceratodontiformes > Ceratodontidae > Neoceratodus > Neoceratodus forsteri. The sequence continues at coordinate 29,544,763 of CM028134.1, forward strand.
TCACTACATTCTATAGAGCCCTCTACACTCCCGAGACTACACAACCCCTGGCTCGGTTGGTGGACTATCTAAACTCTGTTACCCTCCCAACACTCACAGAGGCACACAGGGATTCTCTAGTTGAACCCATCACGGAGCTGGAGGTGATGCAGGTAATAGCCAACGCTAAATCCCTGAAAGCCCCGGGGCCAGATGGATATGGCACGGAGTTTTACAAGGCCACTAGAGCCCAGGTCACTCCTGCACTCCTTCGAGTCTTTAACTCGGTGCTGGAGGGGGAGTCCCCACCCCAGTCCTGGTCCTACTCAACCATATCGGTGATTCCTAAACCCGTTAAAAATCCCAAAAATTGCGCCTCATATAGACCTATATTAGTACTAAACCAAGACTATAAATTGTTTATGAGTATACTGGCACACCGCTTGGATCAGATTCTCTTCTTATTGCTTATTAATACACAAAGACCAAACGGGGTTTGTGAGGTCACGCACCACCACCGATAACATCAAGCGCTCTCTCCATGTGGTGAACCAGATGCAAAAGACCAGCGATCCGACAGTTCTAATAAGTCTAGATGCAGAAAAGGCCTTTGACAGAGTGGCCTGGCCCTTTTTGTATTTAACTTTAAACAAATTTGGATTCCCACCTGCCTTCATTCAAATCCTGCAAAATATATACTCCGCCACCCAGGCATGTGTGAAGGTGAATGGGCATCACTCTAGTTACTTCCAACTTCAAAGGGGAATCCGACAAGGATGCCCTTTATCACCACTGCTGTTTGCCGTAGTTATCAAACCCTTAGCGCAACAAATCTGAGAATCCCAACAGGTCGAGGGGATAAAGATAGGAGATACGGAACATCGAATAGCCTTATATGCGGACGACATTCTTCTGTACCTCCAGAACCCAGACCGATCGATCCCTGCAGTGAGACAAATCCTGGACACTTATAGCTCAGTGTCAGGATACAAGCTTAATTTGGCTAAAACAGAAATCCTCACTTTCCAATATGCTCATACACAGAGCACCTGAGATACACTGCCAGGCAGATGGAACCTGCTGAAGCTAAAGTACCTGGGAGTACACATACCGCAAGATGCTACAAGATATTATAAGCATAACTATGTACCATTTATTACACAACTAAAACCAGACTTACAGACCTGGACAACCCTGCCCCTTAGCCTCTTGAAGAGAATAGACTTAATTAGAATGATAACCCTTCCAGGGGCTTTATACTTATTTCAAAACATCCCTTTATACATACCACTAAAAACCTTGCAAGAAATAAACCACCTAATAGTGAAATTTATATGGGCTAATCAGAAACCCTGGGTCCGCCTAAAGATACTCTCCCTTGCACGTCAAGATGGTGGCTTAGCACTCCCCGACCTAAAACTTTAACAGCAGGCGATAACCCTTGTTCACAAGATGGCCCGACAGAATAAAACCTCCAATCCACACTGGCTAGAAATAGAAAAGTCACTATTGCTGGCCCGCTGGCTCAGCGGTGGGATATCCGCTTGCGACACCGGCGACCCAGGTTCGGGAAACGGACCGGATCATCAGAAGGGCGGCGGAGGAAGAAGGATGGAGCGTCTATGGACTGCTCTCCTTCTCTGGAGGGAGGGCGGGGGAAGCAATCTGTGCACTGAGGACTCCTAGCGGAGGCTGGGAGATCTCAGGCGTCCGACGAGTACAGTTCTGGGAGGTGGGGTGGATGCTGGCATCATTGCACGTCCCCGCCTCCGTAATAAAATGGTGGAAAATGGAGGCGGGCAGGACCACCGTGCACATGAAGCCCTCCCCGGAGGACCTCACTACGCCACCGTCGCTGCGGGTCCCCGACCAGACATTGGTTCCGTGGTCACCGTAGAAGGTGGTAGCAGCCTCGCCCTCTGGGGGAAGCCGGGGGGGTGACTGAGGGTCCTCGGCAGCCATAGATGGTGGTGGAGGTCTCCGGGGGCCGTGACCAGGGCTGATGGAATGACGGGGTCCTGCCAGGGGGAAAAAGATAAAATTGAAAAAAAAAAAGAAAAGTCACTATTAAATGACCGGGCCTTTTTACGGGCCATGTATCATCAGGAACAGGGGAAAGAACCACCAGATCACCAACCCTTGGTTAGCGGACCAGTTTAAGAATTGGTTCACGCTTAAAAAATCCCATCAACTGTTATCATATCAAGTGCTTCTCTGTCCAATCTCAATCTTAACTGACTTCCCGCCAAACAATATGGACAATGGTTTCCTGAAATGGGAAAAGCATGGGTTAAAGTATTTACTATAAATAGTGACACAGGGATGTATTTGGACTTATACGGAAATCCAAAAAAAATTCCACCTAGCACATAAGGACTTCTTCCGCTATTTACAACTGCAGCACTATGTGGAAAATCTCCCACGATCCTTGTGGAACCCAGAGGGTTATCCGCCACTAATTCAATGTCAAATCCAACTAAACAATACTAGGAAGCAAGACCATTTGATATCACTATACTACCAAACCCTTAACTCACAAAGAGAAGCCCTCACTAAGGACATTCGTACGCAATGGTATAGGGAGACAGGGTATCAGCTTTCTTCGGGGGATTGGAGGCAGGCGTGCAGCCAGTCTGCCCGGGTCACTAGCTCACACCAATGGAGGGAATATGCCTGGAAGGTTTTGGTCCACTACTTTAGATCCCCGGTGATCACAAGTCACTATTCCCCAAATAAAACAGCGGAGTGCTGGAGAATGTGTGGCGAACCACAGGCAAACTTGACTCACATTATGTGGCCCTGTCCGGCACTCAACACATTCCTAACGCAACTGGAGGCCCAGTTACAAGAATTCACAGACCCGCAACTCCAACTGTCGTTAGAGATGTATTTATTCCTTATCTTCCCTAGGCCACATAGAGGCCATAACACTAGATACCTGCTCTCTCTCTGCTTCTAACTGCGGCAAAAAAAGCAAGAACGAGACAGTGGTTAACAACCAGAATCCCATCATTACGCGACTGGTGGGATATCACAAAACAGATTTATAACATGGAAAAAATAACACATAGTCTAAATGAATGGGAGGAGACATTCACCACCAGATGGACATGCTGGCAGATATATTACATGCTAAAAGACCCTGCTTTTGTTACCTAAGGAACTACAGCTGAGGTGCCTACCGGGGGTCACAAGCTGAGATAGCGGAGACTTTGACTCTGAAGACCCAAACCTGGCTCCCCCGCTCCCTCATGAGGTAGAGGCCTATGTATAATTCAGCCCAACTGAATAGGCTCAGTCAGGGTAGGACCTGTGAACTTGATATAGGAGACATATACAAATGTATTGACTATTAAGGGCAGATTGTAACCCGGAATGGGAGTTAATGCAAATGCTGGAACTATGGCTTAGACTTGACCCCTTTACCCCCTCTAGGGAACTCATCCCCCAAATAAGGGATGGGTGTCCTCGCCTTTAAATGTTTCGCTAAATGAAAGATGGGGCATTGGACCTTTGAATGCAGGGACACCCTATTGGGGTGCTGTCAGTAGCAGGATCAATCTGTGAAACACCCATAGTTTCTCAAGCCTTAAATGTTACATTTAAATATTAACCTCCTGGAGTTGCAGCCGGGGGCCTGGAACCAGTCCCCCAGATATGGAACTGCAAAGCTGAGTAGTGTATACCAGTTAGTATGAATTTCACATTGGTTTTACAGATTGACTGTACAATGTGAAAAGCGATGAATGTTTTTAAATATGTGAATATTGATGACTTCTATGTATATAAGTTAAAATCTTAATAAAAAGAAGAATTAAAAAAAAAAAAAGCTTGGAAATAGTGAGCCAGCCTGCCCCCTACTGGAACTGAGGAGGTGATCCTGACTGACACCTTAGGGTGTCTGTTTGGCAGGGGGCTTGGACTGAGTGGAGGATGGAGTCCTGGTCATCCCTCTTCTGCCTCTTCCCCAAAAGAACCCGCTCTGCTGGGAAGAAGAGGCGGCCTGGGCTTGGTAAAAAGGCCTGTGAAAATGCCTCTCCCTGCCAGCCCTAGATTGCTGCTTCTGAGGAGTGGCCTGCTTCTCTTTGGCTGCAGCACTCCTGTAGGTGGTCCTGTACTCATCCATCTTTTTCATGCAAGTCTCTGTCTGTTCCCCAAACAGAGAATTACCAGTAACAGGAAAATCCATGGCCTTAGTCTGGGTATCCTGTGACACATTTGTACATCTGAGCCTAGCAAATCTCCTCATGGAGACAGATATAGCCATGACCCTGGAATGCACATCATTCGAGTCCACAGCAGCATGGAATTGGACTTTGGGTGCCTCGATACCATCCACAGCCACCTGCTCCAGCTCCTTGGCCAGCTGGGGAGGGGCATTCTTAGCCAGCTCCAGAACCATATCCCACATAGATTTCTGGTATCTGGCAATATATGCTATGTAATTAGCTTGCCTGAGTCCCAAAGATAATGCCAAGTACTGTTTCTTGCCCATGGGCATCCACTTTCCTGGAATCCTTATCTGGGAGGTGAGATGCCAGGGGAATGTTAGCCTTGTCACAGGCTGCAGCTTGCACAACCCTAACATGGCTGCAATGATTTGTGAGTAATTCCATCCCAGAACTTGACAAGATATACCTCCTGTCCATCCTTTTATCCATAGGAGGTATAGACGTTGGAAACTGTCGAATTTTTTGTGTCTGTTTCCCCAGAGATTTATGCAAAGGGTTAGACACTCTTTTTGACTCTGGGACATCCATCATCTCAACACAGTCAGATTCCTCCTGATCCCGTTCAGCCTCTTCCACTGGAAGCTGAAGAGTATCAGCCACTTTCTTGTAGAGCAAGAAATGGGAGGGGGACTCAGAAAGCCTGGGAGGAGACACATTAGAAGGCCTGTCTGGGGAGATGTCAGGTTCTACTGGCTCATCTAGGCCTTCCTATTCCTCTTCTTCATAGTCTTCTTCTCCTTTCCAGTCGCCCTCATAAAATGCTTCAGGGTCATATTCAAAAGCAGAAACCTCCGACCGAACTGACCATTTTTGGATCGGTGTCTGTTCAGTTGGAACCGGGCAAAGCGATTGTACAATAGCAATCGCTTTAGCTATTTCATCAGCGGTCGAAACATGGGAGCTGGGATCCGAACCAGCTGACTTGAGCTTTCTCTTAGACGGAACTGATTCTGCAGACTCTGCTCTCCTTTTGCCCGAGGAGGTATCGCCCAGGTCACTGGGCACCCCCTCAGGTTCGGTCGGAACCGAACTGGGCTGGCCATCCGGGTCAGCGGATTTCTCGGCCTTCCTTTCCTTCAGCCTACTTAAACGTTTATCTAAAGCGGTTTTGGGAAAGTTTTTGCAAATTTGTCAGTCTTCTTTGATGTGGTCAAACCCCAGACAATAAACACAGACGAGGTGTGGATCAGCCTTAGCAAAGGCCTCCCCACACTCTGTGCAGTGCTGAAACCCAGTGGGACCAGTTTTCTTTTTGGGTTTCTCAGACATGCCTAAAAATAGTAAGTTACCCTTACCAGCGTTTAAGCCAGGCAACTACAAACCTATCAGTTCCAACTGTGTCACGGGTCCAGAGGAGACGACTTTTGTTTTTCCTTGGGGGAAGGGGCTCAACTAATGGCTGGGGTCTGGGGGTTGCCAAGGCCTCAATAACCTCTGGGGTTTTTGGTGTTCTGTGGTGCATTTTGAGGGTTACACTTAAAGATCGCACAGTATAAACAGCACCACTGAAATTATAGAATGTTACCAAAACTTGCCTATATTACTGTGGTTCAGCCCACTAACCAAATGCTAGTAAATTTTGTATCGGACTAGTAAGATTTTCCTTTGCAGCTAGCCCTGCTGGCTTCTAGTGGAGAAGGTAACATTCCAATACGTACACCAGCTGGCCAGGTGAAAAGTCTTGGGGACTGGGGATACTGCATTCAGTCACTAGCCCTGCTGGCTAGTGGCTGCAAAACTTAATTTCAACCCCAGCAGTTATATAAAATACAAGATAGGAAGTGTGTGACACCTGACTTTAATGCACACTCAGGTGTGGATGCTTTAATAAATGTAGCATCCTACACCTCAGATGTGTACTAAATTCTCGGATCACACACTTCCCTACTTATTTTATATATATATATATATATATATATATATATATATTATTAGAAGCAAAAACTCTGTTTAATGCATCGGTTAGGGTTGTTTCACAGCAAAAAAGGCTAGGAAATTAGGGTTAGGGTTGAAGCCCCCTTGGACCCCAGCCCACCCCAACCGGCATCGGGGTGTGCGTTGGGGTCGTCGGCCTAACTCTCACCCTATCCATGTGTAAAGAAGCTGAGGTATAGGGAGAATGGGGTGAGAGTTGGGACTACGACGACCAGCGCTACCGGATGCTGGTTGGAGTGAGCTGAGGTCGAGGCTCAACCAACCCAATTCCTAGCTTTTTTGCTGTGGAACAACTTAACTGATGCATTAAACAGAGTTTTACCTCTATTCCTTCTTTTGAGAATGAGGATGATAAATAATGAAAGAATGCAGTGGCAGCAGTGTGGGGCCCTTTGGGCCCCGTGCTCCCACCATGTGATGTCTTGTTACACAGTAACAGGAACTGCAAAGCAAACGCAAGCGGCAACAGTAATGCACATGGCAAAGCAAAAGTAAATGGCAAAGCAAATGTTAATAGAAACACAAGCGTAAAGTGACGCTGAACCAAACAGTTGCGTAAACGGAGACATCAAACAGAAGTGCATACAGAACGCAACTGGTAACACACACATTCACGATACCACAGTTGTAAATGCAAATGGTAACAGTAACACCAACAATAACACAGAAGTAAACAGAAACGCAAGCACGTACAAAAACGCAAACTGTAATGCACGCACTCACGGAACCACAGTTGTAAATGCAAATGGTTATGTTAACAGCAACAATAAAGCTAATAAAAACAGAAACGCAAGTGCATACGAAAACGCTAACTGTTACCCATAAGGTCATGGTACTGCAATAGTAAACGTAAATGGTAACAGTAAAAGTAAAGACAACAGAAACAGAAATGCAAGCGCATATGAAAACGCAAACCGTTACGCATACGGTGGCGTAGACGGGAATGGTGATTCGAATGGTAACAGAAGCACAACTGGAAACGCTAGCTGTCACAGTAAAAAAAAAAAGGGCACATCCTTCTTTTCCCCAAAAACTGCATTGAAAAAACTAATTGAAAACAAAGAATGTATGCATTATAATTGACTTCAGAGCAGAAAAGTACGACTTGGAATACTAAATTGCTTATATCTCAGGAGCCATATGATGTAGGAAAAAAATTAAAATGTTGTATGAATTATTACTTTCCTGGCTAGTTTTTTTGCTTAGTCCCACAATTGGGGGGGGATAAGAATTTTTTTGACAAAAAGTCAATATCTCGCGCTGTTTCTGAGATACGGGCCCTGAAAGACGCGACGAATGCTATAATGTTATCCTATGGGACAAATTGTCAACTTTGGAGTGCTGTCACTTTGCCACCCTGTAATATTTTTTCTCCAAACCACCAAAAGGCACATTTGTAGGATGTTGGCTTTCTTCCCTCCAAGTTTCAGCCCAAAAAGACCAAACCATTATTTTCCAGCACAGCGGCAAAGAATTCCTTTAATATGGCGGACGCCGTAATGTTATCCTATGGGGAAAAGCACCAACTTCGTAGTGCCGTAACTTTGCTGCCCTGTAATATTTTTTGACCAATCCAATAAAAGGCACATCTGTGGGATGTTGCCTTTCTTCCCTCCAAATTTCAAGTAAAAAGACCAAACCATTTGTGAGATATTCAATGTCAAAGATTGGCAAAATTTCCCTATCTATTCCATTATAAGAAATCTGGCCATCTTACCCCTATTTTGCGATCAAAGATTACGATCAAAGAATTTGCAGGCTCATGAACAAAGAATAAAAAATGTAATAATTCAAAACATAGAAGCAATTGCAGTAAACCACCACCATGGTTCAACAGAACAAAGCCCCCTAAATAAAACCCATCCTCATTTGACTTCCTAGGACACTTCTGGGCTAAGAAAATTGAATTTTAAATTGGGCCATCTTGTCCCTCGCTCGCGATGCAAGATCGCGGTCAAAGAATCTTACGATCAAAGAATTTGCAAGCTTATGAACAAAGAATAAAAAATGTAATAAATCAAAAAATTGAAGGAATTGCAGTAAACCACCACCATGGTTTGACAGAACGAAGCCCCCTGAGTAAAACCCACACTCATTTGACTTCCTAGGGCACACATGGGCTGAGAAAAATTATTTTTAAATTCTGCCATCTCGTCCCTTGCTCACGATGCAAGATCGCGATCAAAGAATCTCACGATCAAAGAATTTGCAGGCTCACGATCAAAGAATTAAAAAGGGTGAAACGTGATTTATTCACCGATTTGAACCAAACCAATGGCATGGTTCGACAGAACGGACCCTCCTGAGCAAAACAAGCCCTCATTTGTGTCCCTAGCCCACCCCTGAGCCGAGATATTAGTGTTTTAGGTCACGATGCAAGATCACGATCGAAGAATCTCACGATCAAAGAATTTGCAGGCTCACGATGAAAGATCGTTAGCGAGCCCTCGAATTAAGATTTTAAAAGCTTATAACTCTATTTTTTGACCGATTTGGATGGAACCAAAGCCATAGCTTGATACATCAGGGTCCCCTGAGTAAAACCCATCGACATTTTACTTCAGAAGTGACCCCTGAGCCGAGATATTTGCGTTTGTGTGATTGGAAAACTGAAAACAAGATGGCAGACCTCACGGTCAAAGAATTTTTAAAATTCCTGGGGAACAAAGATTCTTGAACCGCGAGGCTGCAAATTCTTTGATCGCCAGGTGAGACCAGATGGCCAGAGCCCCCATTCTTTGATCGCAAGATATACATATACATTTTCCCATTGACTTATAATGGGAACTTGAAAGTGCCATAACTTTTGAATGCCTTAATATTTTTTCACCAAACAAAAAGCGGCATGTTCAGCCACCAAAGCTCTTTCAAACAAGCCATCTTGCAGCCGAGGAACACCACACGGCGGCTGTGCAGGACCACATTAAGAATGCCAAAAGGTGCCTTCAAAAATTGATAATTTTGCATTTTTCAGCACTTTCGTACACGAAGACCAGCACTCTGACACAAATGCAATCTGGCAAATCAAGAGATCTAGTGCGCCCCAACGCGTGTACCAAATTTCAGGCAAATCCATTGAACGGGTCCATAGTTATTAATGTCCAAACTTTTGACTTTAGTATGTAAGTGGCCACTCAACCCTAACTATAGTGGCTAACTGCGCTCTATAATATATATATATATATATATATATATATATATAAAGATACACCTTCTTATAAAAATAACTACATGTTGCATTTGATTCACACTGACTTTCAACTAGTGTACTGATATTCCACTATCAGGCCGAAGGAGTTTGTCAGCCTGATGGTATGGCATTGGCCGGCAACATGTACTGTGCTGGAACTTGGGTTTGTATCCTAGGACTGAGACATTGAAAAGGCTGGCAAGAAGAGGACAAAGCACCCCATTGGAAACAGTTTCTTTGGGGTGGATGATTACCAACTTTAATGGCAATACTATTACCTGACACTAGTGGATCCAAAGAAAGATAGAAACATATAATTTCATGGTAGAAAAGGACCACTTGGCCCATGCAGTCTGTCCAGAACAAGTTCCATGCCTATTCTGTCTCTACAGACCCTATCTGGTCTCCAGTGACACTCCCACCTCCCTGCGTCCTATCTTACATACAATCTAACTAGGAAGCCCATGATTCACAGATGAGACCGGTGCTCATTAGTCACTACCCTGTCCCTAGGATGGCCAGCCCAAACAGGCAAACAATTAATCAGTCAGCATAGTGGCACACAAACAAGAGAACTGAAGCTCTGTAATGCTAAAAAAAAAAAAAAGCAAGTTTATTTAGCATGCTTCAGTAGTTTAAAGGCAAACAATGCACAGTGCTCTGCTGCTCCAACATGTACCCCTAGTGCCTCGACTTCCACAACTCTTCTGAAAACCCCCCAGGGTTTCTCATGTAAACCAAGTACCATTTTAGTTGCCCTCCTCTGAACTACCTCCACCCTTTCCATGTCCATTTTGAGGTGTGGTCTCCAAAACCGAACACCGCATTCCAGGGGTGGCCCAGCTACTGTAACCAGCCACTGCTGTAATGTACCATGTACTGTATATTGTAAATGAGCACCTGTGCTCAAAGGTACTTTCCTAATAAATATACTGTATCCAGTTACAATAGGGAGTGAAGCACTACACACTATTCCCTAACTCATACAACTCATCATAGCTGCTTTTACCTAATCTCAGCTTTAAAAGGGAGCATTTTATATTTTAGAGGTTTTTAGAGGAAAATGCTACTTCTTGACAAAATTGCCACCGTCTTTCAAAACATACTAGGTTTGCCATCTCAGTAACCATAAATGCTACTGTAGCTTGAAAATCACAGCTGCAGGGAACTAGTCACTAGTGTTCCTGCATCCTCATGGGAAGTGACTTGTGGTTGGGAGAAACATGGGGAAACAGTGAGTCTCTGTTGGGAGAACAACACTGCTCCCAACATCTCACTCAGTACTCTTTTCCCCCTGGTTCAGGATATAATCACAGTCGTCTCTACTCCTCTCTGTGACAGGAAGGATTTAAGGGGGCACACCTGCTGCAGCACTGCAACCTGGATGCTGTCCAAGGGGGGGAGGGATCAGGAAGGGGCAACTAAACATGGGAAAGTGAGACATATGTTAACAAGAACAAAGTGGCTCAATGCGCAAACAAATATAAGGCATGTTAAGGTAGCTAACAACAGTATACATACATGACCCTCATGAATTACATGCAAGTCTGTAGCACTGCATTAATTGGTCTCAGACTGAAGAAAAAAAAAACAGTTTTGCATCTCTCATGGCTAGATTAACTCCAGCTAGGCACTGGATTGCTTAAAGTTGAATCTGAACAAGATCCGGGGCTCGGGAAAGGCTCAAGCCACCATTGGCTTTGCCCAGCTCTAGGGGCAACAAAGCTGTGGCCTGGTCAAGTGGCATTCTGAGTATCCAGACCCTAAGAAAGCAAGATCTTTGGACAGGCTGAGGCCTCTGAACTGAGCAAACAAAGACTTCAAGAGTAAACACCACAAGTGGCAACAGCTGAGTTAAAATAAATGCTATGCTATAACACTCTCAAAGGTTCTTCATAGAAGCAAATGAACCCTAAGGTGGGTGCATATGGTATGTTAAATAGTGCCCTACAAAAAGTGTTGGAAACTGTTGCCTGTGCATATCAAAGCTGTGGTTAATACAGTCAAACTGGTTTGCATTCTGCAACCTTCACACCTTTTCTCAGATTAGAACTTGTTCCATAACATGAGTAATTTTGCATCTCATCAAAATTCAGAACAGGGATGCCATCATGCTGTTCTACCATGGTTTGCTTTAGCAGCTGTTGTAATTCTACAATAACAAAATAAAAAAAAAGAAGAAAAAGGCGTGTTCTTCAGTGTGGCAAAGTTGCACTGTGTACCTGCCCTCCACTGCAGTGTAGGCTGGGTGGTAAAGAAAAGTGCTGCCTGCATTCTGTGCTAATAATGGTGGACAAACAAGTAGCTCTGAACTGATACAGCCAGCAGTCAAATAAAATTCCCAAGCTGTATTCTGCATACTGCAGCAGCCCCATGTGTAGTTCTCTTCCCACCTGTTCTCACTCTGCCGTCACTGCCCCAAATTGTAAACATTAAGCAAATGACGACGACGGTCACAGGAGTACGGCACGTACGTCAAACAAACTTGAAAACGTGTTGACAACAGGGCATTCTATTCTAAAGCTAGGCCTAGACTGTTTCGAGTTAATATTTGGAGATTATAGGGAGCCATTCGATACACCCCATCATGCGCGCCACTACAGGCACTGAACACAAAGCAATTCACATTTCACAGCTTCTACAATGTGACTTTTACACACTTTGAACACATCCATTTCTGCCTGCTCTTTAGTCCACCCACCCTGTTCCTGCCTGGATTTACCTTGGCTTCACTGGCCGTCTTTTCTAGAGGGTCCCTCATAGTTAAACCCTTTTCCTCACCTCCCTTTTTGATGTTCGGACCTTGCCATTGATAATTTAGAATTTGTTGGCAGATGAGGACTGCTTAGCCACCAAGTCTGATTATTTTGTCCCTGCCCATACTGTCACTGACTGGACCCTGCCTAGTCTCCAGCTACCCCGGCCCCCCTCCTTCCCTAGTAAGACTCCTTTTTGCTTAATGGTCTTAAGTATATGGACTGGTTTGGTTAGCCCCTTACCTTTCTGTCATTGGCAATGGCAGGGGAGGGAGGCAGTTGGTGGAGCCCTGGGCTCTGGCTCACCCCATAGGAAGCTGCTGATCTCTGTCTGGGCCTGGGCATGTCGTGCACTGCTGTCTTCCCTTCTCCCTGTGGCTGGGCTGGGTGCTGCCGTTATTCTCAATGCAGCGGGTCCCTCTTGCTGCTGCTGCGGAGTGGTGGGGAGAGCGAAGGATGGAGGCAAGCAGGCGCGGCTGAAGCAATTATGCAGGCTGAAAGTGAGACACACTAGTGACTGGCTGAACACTGACTCCTCACTCTCTTCTTCATCTTGGCGAAACAAACTGGCGCCAAAGACATGCTGCACGGTACATGCCACATAATGGGAGTCGGGAGAAAACACCCCCACCACCCGCCTCCTGCATTAACACACCAATCATGGCATGCCAGCGCAGCCACCTTGCCTGAGTCCACCAACCACAACCCCTTAACTTTTAATTTAAAGAAGATACTGCTGTCGCTGAACGGGCGGATAAGGTCCCGCCCCCCACAAGGCTATCACTGCTGAGTCTGACTGACTGCAGGTTGCGAAAGCGGCAGTAATAAAAAAAAAAGAAAAACAGTCCAGCCGGAGAGCCCTCACTTGAACTTCCGAGAACTATTGCGTGATCAACATACTGTGCGGGTCGGTTAAAAAAAACAAAGAAAATATCATGTTTTTTTTTTTTTTTTGATCCGATATGTCTCGGGAACCACAATACAAAAAGTAGAAAAATTACCAGAAAAAACAATACAGGATTGCTTCAGTTCCCAGCCGGACCGACTGGAAAGAAACCAAATAAAAACAATTTCTACCAACAAAACTCTAAACTACCTACTAGGTACACTTACTGTACCGTGAACGAGCTCAGAATACTGAAAAATAATTAAGCAGTACATAAAACCGAACGATTTTTACTGGAACCGAACCGACGCGAAGGAGAGGATCTCTGGAGCGACTTCTCAGTTAGGCGGAGTAAAGAATCTGACAGTTACACTGAGGAGTACCTGGGACAGAGGTTTGAAAACCAAGCTCGAGCTCAACGTTCTATGCCCTGGCATAGAGTTAACCCTTACCTCTCTGGAGCAGTTCAAGTGCTGGGGCTAACTGCATATAGTCAGAATACAGCAAGACTTCATGTTGTTTGAATGATATACACCATCAAGTTCCTAAAAGGAATGAACAAGGTGGATTGTGAAGAAGTATTCAGCAGGACTGGTAAACCGAGAACACAGGCCTGAATGGAAGCTGGCAGGGGGAGATTCAGGAGGGATGTCAGAAAGTTTCATTTTACAGAGAGTGGTTGAGTTGTGGAACAGTCTACCAGTAGAGGTGGTGGGTGCAAGAACCATTAATGGTTTCAAACATAGCTGGGACTGAATAAAAGGCTAAATAGTTACACAGGCAGAATGCAGTAAGATGGGGGGGGGGAGGGGAGGGTGATAACTCCAACTAGACATGAGATCCCAGGGTAGGGCAAAACAGGGCAGACTGGATAGACCAGTGATCTTTTTCTGCTGACATTTTCTATATTTCTGTGTTTAGTGATTATCTTCTGCAGTACGAGTTGTCATTGTGCTACAGTAGATACATCATATAACAATGGGCAAGAGATCAAGGCAGGAGTGAGAAAGACAGCCAACAGTCAGGAGTGTGGCGGTCAGAACAGGGAGGGCGGGCAGCAGAGAATAAGTGTAGCTGTCTGATGAGAGCAGGGAGGGGGGAGCCACCAACGATTGAGAGTGTGGCAGTCAGAGAGCAGGGAGAGTGAGCAGCAGAGAATCAGTGTAGCTGTCTGAGAGCAGTGGAAAACTGTGTGAACCATGTGACAGGACACATTGACAAGCAGTGGCGGAAGAACCATGGGGAAGGCAGTCAGAGATGAGAGAGAGGGCCATTTTTCAATTGGCAGCGCAAACAAGTAAGCTTCCTTAACCAAACATTTTGTATGGCTGCCCATATGCTATACAGTATAAGTATGAACTACTATACACTCCAAGACTGTGTTTCCACCTCGGGGTTGTATTGGTGACAAGGACCTCTAGAGCTTCGCTCTCAAGGTCTCACTGTCATCTTGACAAACCTGAGGTAGAAACACAGCTGTATCATGTATGGTTGCCTGTAAATTAGTCTATATTTTATAGCTATGATATCACCTGTAGGCGATGGCCATACAAATCTGTACATGAGGGCATTGTTTACTACTGCTTGAGCATCTTGCTCTCTACTGTTTTTCATATAATTTTACTTGTGTTGCTGTTCTGTATCGTGGTTGTACAATGTTTTACTTAACTGCTGCTATTTCTGTGCCTTATTTGTACTGTGTTGTATTTAATTTATCCCAACCCCCCAAGACACATTTGTAAACAAAACTTCCTATGCATCTTTGATTCTCTCGGATTAAACAGCTAAGTAAATATACAGTACATACTAGAGATATAAAATAAAAGTATTGCAAACGATAGCATTACAAGCAGAAAAAATATAAAACATTAAATAAAGTCTACACTGGCCATTAATATTCAACCAGCTTTGGTTAACTGACTGGCTAGCTGCTGGTGGCAATGCAAATTCCACCACAGCTGGAGCCAGGGTTTTTCTGCTTATTGACTTAGTAATCAAGTCCCCAAGGGCTCATTATAGAGGTGTGTAAGACACTCTTCCTCCAGTTACAACAGAGTTGAGATGATTTAACCCCTTTGCATGTAGCATTTAACGCAGAAAAAACAATCCTAAGAAATGTCGTCAATTTTTTTTATTTACATCTGTGGGGAGGAATTTTCCACAATGGTGCTGTACATTTCATTCAGAGTATGAAAAATGTATACTGTTTTTTTCTCATATACAGTTTCAGAACAAGACTGTTATATGCAGCTTTTTTGTGTGTGTGATCTATTCGTTGATAAAGGAGGAAGTGATTTGATCATAAAAATTTGCGTTCAGTTTTTAAACTGTATTTCTTATTAATACGTATTTTTTTTCCTTCAAATATAGTATCCCCATTTCTTGAAAAGAGAAGGCAATAAACTACAGATCATGCTTCAGAGAAGAAAGCGATACAAAAATAGGACTATTCTAGGCTACAAGACCCTGGCTGTGGGCTCAATCAACATGGCTGAGGTTGGTGAGAAAGAGTTGTCAAAAGAAGTCCACAAAATCCAGTACATTTCACTAAAATCTAAACATTTATAGAGGCAAAACTATACAGATTAAAGTTGGGAGGACCAAAACTGCCCAGCTGCTGTGGTGTTTGCAGAAGTGTTTATACCAGTCCAGTGCAGAGCATGACCAGTGCTTCATCTGTAGTTATATACAGAATACTGAATGGGGAATTATGCACAGTGTGTTCTGCCACAGAGGGGTTCTGATTCCCTCTGACCTCGAGGGCGAAGCTTGAGAGGTCTTTGAGAATCAGAACACTGAGGTGGCAGAACACACTGGTTGTACATAAAGTTGCTCATCCTGTATTTTTTTTTACAGTGTATAGTATTTTGTGAAATGTGCACATGGCGGTTCTTTTGCTTTCAGAGCAAAACTGACTTGTGCAGTCTCTAGAGGTTTCAGAATGCTATTGTACCACAGAAGTGTACAGTTATATTCCATAACCTTTAAACTGTGGTACAGCTGCATTTTGAAAGGGATGGAATTCTATACGGAACAATGCTCTACTATACACTATAGTGATTTATTCATTCCTTTTCTCTCTGTTCAGTTTGGAATGCTTTTTGAGCAGAAGTTGGTGGCCCCATTTTCAGTTACAAGGGTGGGTGCTAAGTGGTCAGTGTGACCAGTTAGTGCGGCCAGCAACCTTCATCCCCATCAAGCTCTGCTCGGTGAGGTATCACACACCCTAAGGGAAAGGGGATGGGGACCACAGTACAAATGAGATGCAGTGACTTGTTAAAATGTATGGTGGCCCGTGCACGGCCAGTTGCAGCCTCCTGTGCCACCGCCAGTTTACCACCTGAGAATAGCAGCAGATTAGACAAACAGTGGACTTAGTGGAACATCATTGCAGTGGCAGGTGTGGCATGGTAGGGATAGGAAGGAAAGTTCCTCTAGATGTCAGGAATATTACTCAAACTTTGGGTCTTACTAAACAACTAAAGGCTGATTAACGGAAGAGCAGAAGAAGCCATAAGTCTTGTGTTTTTAGGTTACCGACTATGTTATCATGAGGTTACCTGCAGTTTCCTTATTTTTCCTTTTCCTTTTCCTTGTATGCTATCCTTAATTTTTATTTGAAAATTGGTGACTGGGAGAGGCACACTCAGCCAAAGCTCATTTATTTACTAGTGCAACCCAGTGGAGGGGTAACAGTAGAGAAGAAGAGGTGCAAACAGGGTAAAATGAAATGCCGAAATTTATAAGCAAGCATAACTGCAGTAACCGCAAGAATACCAGTATTTAGGGTGCATCGATTACAAAGTAAGTCGAAAGTTTGAAAATGCAGGGAAATAAAGAATGTGACAGATGCATGAATGCAAAATGGTAATATTTGTTTATTTATTGAATGGGTTTTACAGAGAAAAGCCTACTGAGCTGTAACAGCTTCTTTCCAGGAGCATCCTGGGGGACGGGTGCATAGGGAAGCACAAAGATGGAGGCAATTTAGCAGCAAAGCAGAAATTTCAAAATACGGTGAGCGGTTAGAGATTATAGTACAGTGCCACAGAAACAGTGCAGTAAATACTTTTGTTAAAAATTAGCAAAAATGGATAAAGAGCATGACAGGAAGCACGGGAGCAGCAGAAGGGAGTCTAGAGAAACGTACTAGTCTTAGAACAACCTACATGGATTTATGGCAGTGAAGTTCTGTGCATGGAGAAGTTCTGATTGAGAAACCAGTAGGTGTATTTAACTCAAACATTACTGATAGCCTAGAACTTTCATAGTCTCTCTCTTGAGAACTTTCATAGTCTCTCTCTTGAGAACATCACAAAGGATTGCGTGTCTTCTCCTATTCCGAACTGAAGTGGATGCAGTAGGACGCCTAAAAGGAGAGATGGGAAAAGAAAGGATAAAACATTTTGTGAACTTGGTGGAGGACTGGGCATATGTGGGTCTGTTTTTTGTTTGTTTTTTTAGGGTGGATACGAGGAATGAATGCCAGTTATGACTGCTGAAGGGGTCAGGTCTAGCAAAAGTCACGTGTCTGTTGGAAAAGCCATAACAGCCATGAGCATAAAGGTTTACGTAAATGAATATGGCTGTTGTGTGCCACTTCTAACCCCAGTAATGCTCAGACCATTCATAACTTTGTGCAGTCATCCTGATGGGTTGGACTGCCCGGAGAGATGGAACACATGCAAATGATGGAATTCTTTGCACGTGAGCATCTTTCAAATACAGCCTCTACCAACTGTAGTGTTCTAAGCCCTTCAGATTTTTCTCTCCGCATGAAAGTCTGGTCGCTCGAGTCTCTGTGGCCCTCCTTGCGTGAAAGAAGAAAGAAAAGTCATAAAACCATAAGTTTTTAAGTTCTTTTACTGCCTCTATTAATTGTTAGTTATTATTGTTTAAATTGTTGTTTTCGGTTCTCGGCTCGGTATAACCGTGAGGGATCCGAGTTAGTTTTAACTTAGTTTGGTTCTCTGATTAAAGAACCTGTTGATTATCACTAAAATTTGGTCCTAAAAGATTTTATTTGTAACCGCTTTTTATCGGTTACAGAACCGCTGAACCGGTTCGATTTTTCATCTCCTCCTCGGTTCCATCGGTTCCTTATCGGTTCAGGAACCGACGTCAAAAAAAAAAAAGGCAAAGTTGTTTAAATTACCGCATTAGCTTTGGTATTTAGCGGTTGGTTTTTCACTTTATCTTTCACCATGACTGAGAAACCTAAAAAGAGAACCGGGGAGCCTGGTTTTAAAAACTGTTTGAAATGTGGAGATGTGTTTGCCAAGGCAGACAAGCACACCTTATGTGTGGCTTGTCTGGGTTTTGAACATTTGGACCAGGAATGTGATATATGTAAAACATTCCCAGAAAAAACTGTTGAGAAGCGCCTTGAAAGGCTTAATAAAAAGTTTCCAAGGGTTCTCTCAGGCTCTGACCAGCTGACACCCTAGCCTGTTGTGGTTGAATTAACCAGTGCTTCTACCCCTGCCCCTGATACGGGCGAAAAAGGGCCAAAAAGAGGGAAAGAACTGGCTGACTCTCCGGTTCCCTCAAAGAAATTAAAAAAGCTCAAACATGCAGAACCCTCTCCTGCTAAACCAGGGACTTCTGCACAGCAGCCTGTAATGCCTTCGGCTCAGAACATAGCCCAGGCATTTAAAATTATTCAGGCTCTGCAGAACATCATCCCTCAGCCTCCTGCCCCTTTCCAGGGTCCCCAGGTTGCTGCTACTGTGTTGCCCCCTGATCCGGAGCAACACTTTTTTGAAGAGGTTGAGCTTTACAAGGAGGATGAACCTATTCCCCCAGAGGTTTCCCCTGAGCAGGAATTTGGCTCGCCTCCCAGAGTGTCTGAAGATTTTTCCTCTCATTTTTCTTTTGTAAGGAAAATGGCAGATGCTCTGGATATTGCCACAACAGAGCAGGATGAGGACGAGATTGAGTACCTCAATATGATGGGTTTAACACCCACAAAGGCCCTCCTCCTCCCAGTGTATAAATTCTTCAAAAAGGATGCTATGAAGCTCCTCCAAACCCCAAATTCTATTCCTCCTATTGACAAGCGAATAGATAAAAAATACCAGCTCAACAGGGAGGGAGCTGACTTCCTTTTTTCCCACCCTGATCATCAAGGGGTAATACAGCAAGCTGTCTGTGATAAGGCTGAAGTTCCTCTGTCCTCACACCCACCGGACAAGGACTCCAGAAAATTGGACAGTATGGCCAAAAAGGGCTATTTATCAGCCTCGCTGGCCATGAGACAGGCCACTTTTCAAGCTTATGCTGCTCAGTATCAGAAATCCCTGTGGCAGTCGGTACTGGCAATGTCCATGAAGGCCACCCCACCCTTGTCAGATGACCTGGCTGAAACTGTCAGGTTTGGGCTAAAGGTGGCCAAGTACCAGATCTTCCTGGACATAAGTCTCCACCACTCATTCACACTATTGGGATCTGCGCCGGAGGCACTAGGACCCATCGGGAGCAAACTTTTTGCTGGAGGGTCGGCGCCAGAGATGGCGCCGAGAGCTCTAGCTCACGCGGTAATGCCTGTCTCGGCATCGACCCTCCAACCGCCTCAGTTCCTTTTTTCCCACCGTCAAGTGCACTTCAGTGACAACGTCACTCGCCTGTCGGGAGTCAGACTTCAAACTAGCAGCATAGTTTTCAGTTTTTATTATTTTGTAGTATTATCTCGATACAGTATCGCTTAAATTTATTCTTATTTTTAAAATAAATACAATAAAGAAGTCTCAACCTACTTTGGACGAGTCGACCATGAGCAGGTCAGGTGACGGTGAGGAGACTTCGATGGAAACTGTTCAGTCAGTCGGCTGGGTCCGTCCGTCGCCTTCTCCGGAGGGGGGTCTGAAAACGGTTGTCCAATGCCCGGGATGGGCGTCCTCGAAGCATAAAAATAAACGGTCGTATTTCCTCGCACCGCTCGGCCTCGAGCTCTTCTTCGCCCACAGGTCTAAGAGAAGGCATCACTTGAGGTCGCCCGATATGTCTCGCGCCAGACGCCGTTATCGGGCTAGTTGCCGGTCTCCTCCTCCTTGAGTCGCCAACCTCTGCTTCTGGTAGCCGACGGCTTCGACATCGGAGCCCTACCCTGCCCACAGGTAGGTCTTCAGATGAGCAGTTTCATCAATGGGCCGCTCTTATGGAGCAGTGGGCTCGGAGGTTGGTTCGGCTACCTGGCTCGGTCGCTCGTGGGCCTTCGGGCTCTTTGGGCGACTAGGTAGGGCAGTTGGACCTTCCTGGTCGCGCGGCACCTTCTCAGGTGCCGTCGACTCCGCACTTAGGTGTCTTCCCCCCCTCACATGGCTATGGCGCAGGGGGCCACACCGATGCCCTTATCTCGTGCTCTTCTTCCTTCAAAACCTGTTTTTCGGCGTCTGAAGTGTTTTTGGCGCCCTCGGTGTGGTGTGGCCTCTCGGCGCCGTCCTCGGCGTCGATGCTGTGCTCAGCGCCGTCCAGCTTCTCGGCACCGTTTTTGGTGCTGCGTGGTCTCGCGGCGTCGTTCTCGGTGCCGTGCGCCTCCTCAGTGCCGGGAGCTCTCGGGGACTCCTCTTTTCACTTGTTTCCTTCTTCCTCTTCTTCTGATTTTCATTCCTTTCCTGTCCATACAGTCCCTCCTGGACTCAGGAGATGACGTTGAGCCTGACCCAGACCTTCGGTTGGGTGATGAAGTGGATGAAGCAGGATCTATTACTGCTACAGAGCCCGTGGTCGAGGACCTGTCCTTTAAGTCTCTGTTGAAAAATCTGAGTTCCACACTTTCTCTCCAGACTACAGACATCGATCCTGGGAAATTGTTAAGACTCCAATATCTTCATGCCTCGGAGATCCCTACGGATTTGACTCCTCCGGTTCAGCCTTCCTTCGAGACGCTGTCTCAAATGGTATGGTATAATCCTGCTCTCACCCCTTCGGTGGCCAAATCCATTGATAGAAATATTCAGTCCCCAAGGATGCGTCCCATTTTGGCATCTCAAGCCTTGCGGATCCTATTGTAGTCCTGGCAGAGAATGATAAGGTCGTTCTTCCTCAAACTACTACAGCTCGACCTATTAACAAAGAATCTCGTAAGATAGACACCTTAGGTAAGAGAGTCTTTGCTGCTTCTACTCTAATGTACGTGTTGCCAGTTACCAAGGCTATTTTTCCCAGTATGAGTATATCCTGTGGCATTCTATCAAGCAAATGGTTGAAGCCCTACGGATCGGATTCAAAGCCAGAGCTTCTTCAAACCATTACCAGAGGTATTGAATCTAACAACCAGCAGGTTAAAGCAGCCATGGATGCTTTTGACATTGCTTCCGTTCAGCGGCTGCTGGTATTTGCACCCACCGTCATTCTGGCTGCGCGCCAGGGCTTCACGAATGACGCGGCAACAGTGATGGCATTGCCCTTTGACGGTGCATATCTTTTTGGTCCTCAGGTAGAGCAAGCTCTAGAAGATACACAAAGACTAGGTCAGCCATTAAAGTTGGCTCGGCTCCTCCTGCCCCTCTCGAGGG
Source organism: Neoceratodus forsteri (assembly GCA_016271365.2). NCBI lineage: Eukaryota > Metazoa > Chordata > Ceratodontiformes > Ceratodontidae > Neoceratodus > Neoceratodus forsteri. The sequence continues at coordinate 29,566,257 of CM028134.1, forward strand.
CATGCCAGTAGCGTCAGTTTCACAATCGTCAGTCCTTTCAAGGCAGAGGAAGTTTCCATGAGAACCAACCTGCCCAAGCTCAAAAGAAGGGGCAACAGAAAGCTCAAGGGCCCAAAGCGCCCAGCGCTACCTTATGAATTGCTGGCCCAAGTTCCATCTCAGCTGCCCGAGGTGGACTTTTCCTCTCCGGTGGGAGGTCGTCTGATGCACTTTTACAACCAGTGGAAGTCCATAACCTCAGACAAATGAGTCCTTCGGATAATTCGCGAGGGGTATTCACTCAATCTTGTGGAGACCCCTCCAGATCATCCCCACAAACGGCAGCCCAGGTTGTCAACCCTTCAGTCAGACCTTCTCGCCGCTGAGATTCAGGGCCTTCTGAACAACAGGGCAGTAGAAGTGGTGCCACTGCATCAACGAAACACGGGGTTCTACTCCCACTACTTTCTGGTTCCAAAGAAGTCCGGGGGTATGCGCCCCATTCTAGATCTCAGAAAGCTAAACAAATTTCTCCCCAAGGAGAAATTCAGAATGATTTCTCTGGGAGCCCTGTTACCTCTGCTTCATCAACACGACTGGCTAGCCTCCCTAGATATGCAGGATACTTACCAGCACATTCCTATTCACCTGAGGCATCACATATTCCTGAGGTTTGTGGCTCTGGGACAACATTATCAGTTCAGAGTCCTGCCTTTTGGGCTATCCTCGGCGCCGCGAGTTTTTACAAAGTGTTGTGCAGTTCTCGCAGCGCAATTCAGAAAGGTCGGAATACAGGTGTTTCCTTATCTGAACGATTGGCTTCTAGCAAGCCCTTCCAGGCAAGGGACTCTGGACGCCGTAGAGACGGCCTCGTGCCTCCTTACGTCCATGGGAGTTCTGCTCAACCTCAAGAAATCGCAACTGCAGCCCTCCCAGAGGCTCCTTTTTATAGGGAATCTTCTGGACACCTCCTGTGCAAAGGCTTTTCTTCCAGAAGACAGGAGGAACGATATCCTTCAGATGGCCCATCACATCGGGGAAAACAGCTCAGTCACAGCTCTCTCGATGCAACGGATGCTAGGCCTCATGGCATCCTCAGTGTTCACTGTACCCCTAGCACGTCTGCACATGAGAACCACCCAGTGGATGCTCAGTGCTCAGTGGTCCCCACCCACTCACCCGCAGTCCTATCTCATCAAAGTGACAGAACCTTTAAAGAGGTCACTCACCTGGTGGTCTCAAGAGAGCAATCTCCTGGAAGGATATCCCTTTGCTCCTCTGGACCATCAAATCTCCATTACCATGGACGCATCCCTAATGGGGTGGGGAGCTCACTGTCAGGCTCTCCACACTCAAGGTGTGTGGACCCAACTCAAGTCCCAGCTTCACATAAACGTCCTAGAAATGAGAGCCGTCCTTTATGCAGTCCGAGTGTTGAAGGACATTCTCTGTCATAAGAACATTCTCCTTCAAACGGACAACAAAGCAGTGATGTATTACATCAACAAGCAGGGCGGTGCTGATTCTTACCCCTTATGCAGGGAAGCAATGAGGGTATGGGAATGGTGTTTGGAGCACAACGCTCTAATTCAAGCGGTCTACCTGCCAGGTGTACAGAACAACTTGGCAGACTGTCTCAGCAAAACAGAGACAGATCCTCACGAGTGGTCTCTCGACTCAACCATAGTTCAGTCTCTATTCGAAGAGTGGGGAACTCCAGACCTGGACCTTTTTGCATCCCCACTCAACGCAAAACTGCCTCTCTTCTGCTCCAGAAATCCAGGGCCTGGCATTTTCTGTCAGGATGCGTTCAGGCTGCAGTGGACAAAACGCTTTCTTTACGCCTTTCCACCTCTTCCTCTAATTCAGAAGTACTCCTCAAGTTCGAATCCCAGGGGGACAAGATGATTCTCATTGCTCCCTTTTGGCCTCGGCAGCTGTGGTTTCCACTACTCAACAATATGTTGGCAGTTCCTCCGAGACCACTTCCCCTGCAGATGAACCTTTTGACTCAGGGACCGGTGGTCCATCTCAACCTTAGATCACTTCACCTTCACGCTTGGCTCCTGAAGAGGTCGAAGTAAACCGGTTCAATGTCTCTCGAAGAGTTTCAGATATTCTTCTGGCTGCATGGAAGCCAGTCACTCAGAAAACTTACACAGCCAAGTGGAAGTGTTTTTCTCTCTGGTGTGCAAAGTCCTCTTTGAATCCCTTTTCCTGTCCACCAGATAAGGTTTTGTAGTACCTTTTGGACCTCTCAAATTCAGGTCTGCAGTACTCTACAGTCAAAGTTCACCTTAGTGCCATTTCAGCGTATCATGAGCCTGTTTTTTCCTTAACACTGGCTCAGTTACCTATGGTTAAGAGATTTCTTAAGGGGATTCTGTATACCAGACCTCCTGCAAGATGTCCAGTTGCAGCCTGGGACATTAATCTTGTGCTAGACATGCTCACTTGGAAACCTTTCGAACCTCTGGCTACCTGTGAGCTAAAATTTCTCACCTGGAAGACTGCCTTCCTAGTGGCCATTACCTCAGCCCGCAGGGTCTCTGAGATACATGCCCTGGTCACAGACCCTCCGTATACTGTGTTCCATAAGGACAAAGTAGTTCTTCAGACAACATGAAGTCTTGCTATATTATGACTGATGCAGTTTGTCCCACCATTAGAACTGCTCCGGAGGTGAAAGAGTTAACTTCCATGCAGTGCATGGAACTTAGAGCGCGAGCTCGGTTAGAGAAGCTCTGTCAGGGTAATTTCAAACCCGAAACCGTCAGATTCTTTACTCCGCCTCACTGAACAGTCGCTCCGGAGATTCCTCCTGCTGCTCGGTTCATTTTCTTGGTTTAAAGTGTTTTTCTCGGTTAAATTCAACGCGATATTCTTTATTTTAACTGCAAACCGATCGGTTCAAGCTCTGTCTTAGGTATTGTAAGTAATAGATAGGTTTTCTGTGTGGAACTTGTAATGTTTATCAGTTCGGTTTGAACGAAACCGATCAAGTGCATTTAAACTTCATTCTGAAGCTTTTTAAGGCTTGTTAGAGTGCGGTTCCGGTTCTTATCGGTTCTAAAAAGCAGATTCATTATGGTTTCCACGACCCGTGACACGGTTGGGAACCGATAAGGGTGTCTTGCCTGGCACTGCCATCAAAAGGGCAAGTTTTTGGTTAGGCTGGCATTATGTCTGAGAAACCCAAAAGAAAAACCGGGCCCACTGGGTTTCAACACTGTAGTGTCTGTGGGGAAGCCTTTGCCAAGGCTGACCCACACATCACATGTGTTTATTGTCTGGGGTTTGACCACCTCAATGCAGACTGCCAGATTTGCAAGAATTTCCCTGCAGCTACCCTAGATAAGAGAGTTGGTAGGCTCAGGGAACGAGAGGCCAAAAAGTCCGCTGACCCGGATGGCCAGCCGGAGGGAGTGCCCTCTGACCAGGGCCAGACTTCCTCGGGCAAACGTAAAGCTGACTCTGAGGAGCCAGTTCCAGCAAAGAGAACTAGAAAGTCAGCAGGTGTGGAGTCCAAAATCCCTTCTTCAACTGCTGCAGAGATAGCCAGGGCAATACAGATTGTCCAGTCACTTTCCCCGGTTCCCTCCGAACCGCCCCTATCTGGCAAAAGGTCGGTTCGGTCGGTTCCACGGTTCAAGAATATGATATAGAGGAGTTTTATGAACCAGAGGAGGGGGAGGATGATTATGATCAGTGTGAATGTGACTTTGAAAGTCTGGATGTGCCCATTGAACCGGACATCTCCCCAGACAGACCTTTAGGTGAATCTCTCCCTAGGCTTGCTGAGTCCCCTTCTCATTTTCTGTTTTATAAAAAAGTTGCTGAAACCCTCCAGCTTCCTTTAGAGGAGGCTTTGGATGAGCAAGAGGAGCCTGACTTTGTAGAGATGATGGATATCCCAGAGTCCAGGAGATTGTCTATCCCTTACATAAATCTTTTAGGAAACAAACAATAAAAATTTTAAAAGCTCCTAATTCTGTGCCTCCTGTGGATAAAAAGATGGACAGGAGGTACACTGTGTCAGGTCCTGATACAGAATTTCTTTCACAGCAATGCAGTCATGTTGGGGTAGTTCAGGCTGCAGCCTGTGATAAAGCTAATATTCCCCTGGCTTCACATCCTCCTGACAAGGATTCCAGGAAGATTGAGGCCATGGCCAAAAAACAATACATGGCAGCGTCTTTGGGACTCAGACAAGCAAACTATATGGCTTATGTTGCGAGATACCAAAAATCTAGATGGGATACTGTCATGGCCTTAGCCAAACAGGCCCTGGCCAGCTTGCAAAGGAGCTGGAGCAGGTGGCTGTTGATGGTATTGAGGCATCTAAGGTGCAATCCATGCTGCAGTGGATTCTAATGATGTATCCTCTAGAGTCATGGCTACATCTGTGGCTTTTCATAGATTGGCCTGGCTCAGGTGTACTACTTGTCACAGGATACCCAGTCTAAGGCTATGGATTTTCCTGTGGTGGGAAATTCTGTTTGGGGAGCAGACAGAGAATTATATGAAGAAAATGGATGAACATAGAACCACTTATAGGATGCACAAGCCAAGGAACGGCAAGCCACTCCTCAGAGGCAGCCCCCAGGGTAGGGCCAGGCCTTTCACAGGCCTTTTACCAGACCCAGGCCTCCTTCCAGCCTATGTTCAGAGGGGTTTTCAGAGGGAGAGGGCAGGCGGAATGCGAGCAGGCCTGCTCCCACCCCTCAGCCTAAAGCCCCTGCCAAACAGGCACCCTGATGGGATGCCCAGGGTCAGCTCTCCATTGCCTGTAGGGGGCAGGCTGGCTTACTTTGTCCAGGACTGGGAGTCTTTAACATCAGACAGGTGGGTCCTGGCAGTAGTGAGCCAGGGTCTGGTTCTCAGCTTCAAAAAATTTCCAAAGATGAGAATCAGATCCTTTCCACCTGCAAACCCTTTAGAGACTCTTGCTTTGGAAACAGAAGTCTCAACCCTCGTGGCTCTCAGAGCTGTAGAAAGGGTTTCCCCCCTACACCAGGGCAAGGGTCTGTACTCCAGGTACTTCCTTACCCCAAAAAAGACAGGAGAGTGGCGGCCCATCCTGGACCTAAGATATCTGAACAAGCACCTTTTAAAACCAAAATTCAAAATGGTGACTCTGGGAATGATTTTACCCTCCCTAAGGCCAGGGGACTGGCTAGCTTCCCTGGACCTCAAGGATGCCTACTTCCATGTTCTTATCAGAAGCTCCCATCGAAAGTGCCTCAGATTCGAACTGCCCTCAGGCCGTTATCAGTTCAGAGCAATGCCCTTCGGCCTTACCTCTGCCCCAAGGGTATTCACAAAATGTCTGGCAGTAGCAGTTGCTCATCTAAGAAGGCAAAAGATTGCCATCTTTCCCTACCTGGATGACTGGCTCATTGTGGGTCAGTCTCCAGACCAGGTCAGATCACACCTGCAAGTTACCCAGCAGCTGCTTACCTCTCTGGGCTTTCTTCTCAATCTTCCAAAGTCAGTTCTGGAACCTGTCCAGGTACTCACCTTTATAGGCACAGAACTGGACACAAAGCAGGCCAGAGCCTTCCTTCCCCTAGAAAGGGTCAGGACTTTGGTGGCCCTGGCCTCGTCCTTCACTCTGCAGGTCTCTCAACCAGCAAGGCATTTCCTGCAGCTCCTAGAACACATGGCTGCTTCCACAGCTGTAGTGCAAGGAGCAAGATTTCAGATGAGGGACATACAGTTCCATTTGAGAGCCTTCTGGTCTCAAAGAAGAGATCCCCTATCCAAGCTAATCCCAGTGACTCGAACCCTGATCCAGGCCCTTCAGTGGTGGCAGGATCAGAGCAATCTGAGACAAGGGGTGCCCTTCATCCCTCTATCCCACTCCTTGACCCTTACTACAGATGCGTCCCTCTTGGGATGGGGAGCTCACATGGGCGACCTCTCCACCCAGGGGTTATGGTCCCCTCAGGAATCTCTGCTCCACATCAATCTGTTGGAACTCAGAGCTGTTTTTCTAGCACTTCAGGTTTTTTCTGCATCTGTTCAGAACAAGGTGGTACAGGTCAGAACAGACAACACCACTACAATGTGGTACATCAACAAACAAGGGGGCACTCGGTCTTCGGCCTTGTGCACCGAGGCGATGAAGTTGTGGTCTCTGGCTTATTCCCTGAACTCTTCCCTCATAGCAGTTCACCTCCCAGGCAAGGACAATGTCCTGGCAGATGCTCTCAGCAGGATTTCCTAGGGCCATCACGAATGGTCACTGGATCCCCTAGTACTGGGGATAGTTTTTGCCAGATGGGGCACTCCTCAGATAGATCTTTTTGCAGCCCCAGACAATCATCAACTTCCACTTTTTTGTTGCAGGCCCCCAGTGTTGGGCTCAGTCCCCCTGGATGCCTTTCTCCTTGATTGGGAAGGGAAGTTTCTCTATGCCTTCCCCCCCTTCCCTCTCCTGTTCAAGGTGCTAGTCAAAATCAGGTCTCAGCCCTGCAAGATGATCCTGATTGCTCCAGACTGGGCCAGGCAGCCCTGGTACCCACTCCTTCTGTCCTTAGCAGTCCATCTTCCCCTGTGTCTCCCCAGGAACCACAATCTGTTAACCTGTGCTCAGGGGAGAGTCTGGTATCCGAATCTCAAATCCTCAACCTCAAGGCCTGGCTCTTGAGGAGTTAGAGTTCTCTGATCTACAACTTTCTCAGGGTGTTCTCGAAATCTTGAAAGCTTCTAGGAAGCCTTCCACCAGGGCTACCTATAACTCCAAGTGGAAAAGGTTTTCCATATGGTGTTCTGGGAAGCATATTTCCCCGGAATCTGCTGATTTACCCACTGTTTTGGACTATATGGTCCATCTTAATTCTTTGGGACTGAGACCAGCTACCCTGAAAGTGCATTTGGCAGCTGTCTCTGCTTTCATTTCAGCAGGGAAGCCCTTTTCTCTTTCTGCTCACCCTGTATTTTCCAAGTTTTTTAAGGGATTGCTTCATACCAATCCTTCATTCAGGGACCCTGCCCCTGCTTGGGATCTTAATGTTTGCCTTGCTCAGCTGATGCAACCCCCCTTTGAGCCTCTGTCTTCGGCAGAGCTTAAGTATTTGACTTGGAAAACTGTATTTCTAGTAGCCATCACTTCTGCCAGGCGCATAAGTGAGTTACAGGCTTTATCAGGGAGACTGACTTTATTTCCTTTCACAGGGATAAGGTAGTCCTCAGGACTAACAGGAAGTTTTGCCTAAGGTGGTTTCGGTTCCACCTTAACCAATCTATTTCACTTCCAGTGTTCTTCACTGACCATTCCTCCTCTGGTGAGAGGAGGCTGCACAGCTTAGATGTTAAGAGGGCCCTAAGTTACTACGTAGAGCATACCAAGGGTCACAGGTTTGACTCCCTCCAACTATTTCTCACTTATGGTGAGGTTGGGAAAGGGAGACCTGCCACTAAGAGATCCATTGCCAGGTGGATTGTCTCTTGTATACAATTTTGCTATCAAAAACTGGATAAGGTTCCCCCTTCAAGCCTGAGGGCTCACTCTACCAGAGGTACAGCTGCATCTCTAGCTGCTGCCAGAGACATCCCTATCTTGGAGATATGTCAAGCAGCTACTTGGAAAACAGTACACACTTTCACCAAGCATTACTCCTGGATATCCAGGCCAGGAGGATGCTCGGTTTAACACCGTGCTTCAGAGCCTATTCCTAAGTAGGTTTGTCCCTCCTCCATGGAGGTACTGCTGTGTAGTCTGCATCAGTCATAATATAGCAAGACTTCATGTTGTTTGAAGAAAAATTACTCACCTTAGTAATGTTGTTTCTTCTAATGGAGTCTTGCTATATTATGACTCCCTAGCCTGCCCTCTCAGAACTTCTACTTTGGGTATAGGGTGGGCAGTCCCTGTTAGCACTTATTGATGCCCCTTTTATGTTTTCCACCCCTTCTTGTTGGGGTGTTTGGGTGTTGTGTTTTATTTATTTTATCTTATTGTTTCTGGTCCCCTGACTTGAGTCTTGGTGTTGGGACCAGGAAAATGTGTGAATATTTTAGTAGCCAGTTGGCTAGTGTAGGTTACAGCTTCCACACAGAGCCTTAGTGAGTTTTGCTCGTAAAGATCTGACAGTTTCAGTTTGAAATTACCCTGACAGAGCTTCTCTAACCAAGCTCGCTCTCTAAGTTCCATGCACTGCATGGAAGTTAACTCTTTCACCACCGGAGCAGTTCTAATGGTGGGACAAACTGCATCAGTCATAATATAGCAAGACTCCATTAGAAGAAACAACATTACTAAGGTGAGTAATTTTTTCTTCGTACTCATCCTAAATTTCTTCCTAAGGTTGTGTCAGAATTTCATCTAAACCAACCTTTGGTCCTTCTCTCTTATTTTGCGGACTTCCAAAATGAAGGGGAATGTTCTCTTCATTCTTTGCATGTTAAGAGGGCTTTGCGTTTCTATCTAGATAGAACCAAGGATTTTCGCAAAGCTCAGCAACTATTCATTTCCTTCAGTGAGACCCGGCTGGGTCAACCTGTCGCTATCAGATGTATCTCATCATGGCTAGTGGTGTGCCTTCGTCACTGCTATTCCATGGCGCAGGTTAAGTTGGAGGGTAGAGTTTGCTCTCACTCTACTAGAACGGTCGCGGCATCCCTAGCGGAAATCCTCAACGTGCCCATTGCAGACACCTGCAATGTGGCCACCTGGAGCTCAGTGCATACTTTCGTTAAACATTATGCACTAGATGTCCATGCCAGACGACATTCTTCCTTTGGCAGAGCCATCCTCAATGGACTTCTGTCCTAGAAATGTGAGCTCTTGGTCTCTCCTGCCGCCCTCTCGGGGGATTATTAGCTCGGTACTCTCCCAATAGTGTGAATGAGTGGTGGAGACTTATGTCCAGGAAGATATGAAATTTACGTACCTACCGTAATTCTTGATCTTCTTGGACAAGTCTCCACCACTCATTCACACGCCCACCGAGCTCACCTCTGTTGTTGGTCTTCACTCCCTCAAATCTTTAGGCCGTGAAGACTTCTTTGTTGACCCTTCTTACACGGGTCGCCCAGACTATCTTATGTCCGGTCTTTAGGTTAGGCTACCCTTCTAGGTTAGTTACACTGCACCTCCTTGGTAAAAAAGGTACTGAGGCGGTTGGAGGGTCGACGCCGAGCTAGGCATTACCGCGCGAGCTAGGGCTCGCGACGCCATCTCTGGTGCTGACCCTCCAGCAAAAAGTTTGCTCCTGATGGGTCCTAGTGCCTCCGGCGCAGATCCCAATAGTGTGAATGAGTGGTGGAGACTCGTCCAAGAAGATCAAGAATTACGGTAGGTACATAATTTTCATTTCCAGATGGCCGCTGACCTGAATGACACTGCAGCCAGATGGATGGCTAATACAGTGGCTCAGAGGAGGTTTACTTGGCTTAGGGCTACAAACCTCACTCAGGATACCCAGTCAAAGGCCCTGGATTTCCCATTAGAGGGAAATGCCCTTTTTGGAGAGTCCACAGTGGCCTATATGAAAAAAGTGGATGAATATAAGGCTACTTATAGAAGTAACTCTTCTAGAGACAGAGCTTCCTCATCCACTAGGCCCTATGGAAGGGTGGCTAGGGGTCGTTCCTTTTTATAAAGACCCTTTTTCCAGCCAGTAGCCATGCCCCAATACCAGCAGTACCCCCCACAGGGCTACTCAAGGGGTAGGGGTAGAAGGGGCTCTAGGCGAGGGGCTCAGCCACAACCTCAACCCCAGCCTAAACAGAACCCCTGAGATACAAGCCGCCTCCTCCCTACCTGTTGGAGGCAGACTGTCCCATTTCCTCCCCCTCTGGTCAACCATCACCACAGACAAGTGGGTATTGGAGGTAGTGAGCAAGGGTCTGTCTCTGCAGTTCAAATTTCTTCCTCAAAGACACCCCAGGGTTTCCACTTTCCCACCCCTAGCACAAATTTCGTTGCTAGAGGCAGAGGTTCAGAAGCTGCTTCAGCTCAAAGCAGTGGAACAAGTCCCTACAACCCTGAGAGGAAGAGGTTTTTACTCCAGATACTTCCTATCAACAAAGAAAAATGGGGAGCGGTGGCCAATTTTGGATCTCAGAGCTTTAAACAAGCACCTAAAAAAGCCAAAGTTCAAAATGGTCACTTTGGCTTGGATTCTGCCAACAATCCAAAAAGGGGACTGGCTGGCATCTCTGGACTTACAGGACGCTTATTTCCACATCCGTATAAAGGAATCTTACAGAAAATATCTCGGATTCAGACTCCCATCAGGTCATTATCAGTTTGCAACCCTACCCTTCGGCCTTTCCTCGGCACCAAGGGTGTTTACAGAATGCCTAGCAGCTGTGGTGGCATTTCTTCGAAGACAGGGAGTGACTGTCTTTCCATACCTGGACGACTGGCTGGTAGTGGGCAAATCACCAGAGCAGGTCGCAACCTCTCTACGGCTCACACAGGATCTTTTGGAGTCCCTGGGTTTCATAGTAAACCAGAAAAAATCTGTCTTCACCCCTACACAGACTTTACAGTTCATAGGGGCAGAGATCAGCACCCTACAGGCCAGGGCCTTTTTACCAGTAGACAGGGTGCAAAATCTTCAGACCATAGCAAACTCCTTCAGATTGCACGGTTGAAAAACAGCCAGGCAATTTCTGCAGCTCTTGGGTCATATGGCTGCATCCACAGGCACAGTGCAGGGTTCCAGGTTTCACATGAGACACATCCAGTTTCACCTCAGGACTCATTGGAGTCAGAAAAAAGATCCCTTTTCAAAACTCATTCCAGTGACAAGGCCCCTGTTACAAGCCCTCTTGTGGTGGTAAAAGGAATCCAACCTAAGGCAGGGAGTCCCCTTCCAGAAGGAGGATCCTTCACTAGTCCTCACAACAGATGCACCCCTGCTGGGCTGGGGTGCCCATCTAGGGGAGCACACAACTCAGGGTACCTGGTCGTAAGCAGAGTCCCTCCAGCATATAAATCTGCTGGAACTCAGAGCAGTGCGGCTGGCACTAAAAGTTTTCTCTACACTGGTAATGGGCAAGGTGGTACAGGTCAGAACAGACAATACCACCACTATGTATTACATAAACAAGCAGGGTGGCACCAGATCAGGTCCCCTATGCACAGAAGCCATGAGAATTTGGGCTCTGGCATATTCCCTAAAGGTGTCTCTGTAAGCCATCCATCTGCCAGGAAAGGGCAATATCTTGGCAGACACACTGAGTCAGATCAGTCAGTCCCGTCACGAATGGACGTTGAACAAGCAGGTGGTACAGGTAATTTTCAGCAGGTGGGGCGTTCCAGAGATAGACTTGTTCGCATCCCACCAGAACCACCAGTTGCCTCAGTACTGTTGCAGGCCAGCAGCCCAAGGCACAATCCCTCTGGACGCCTTGGTGCTGGATTGGTTGGGCAAGTTTCTCTATGCATTCCCCCCTTTTCCTCTAGTTTTCAGGGTACCGCTGAAACTCAGATCCCTCTCAGCTTCTCTGATATTGATAGCTCCAGATTGGCCCAGGCAGCCATGGTACTCTCTTCTGCTCTCCATGGCAGTGAGCAGGCCAATAAGCTTGCCTCTCAGGCACAATCTTCTAACCTCCAATCAGGGAACACTGCTGTTCCCAAATCTCAAGTCTCTTCACCTCAAAGCATGGCTCTTGAGGAGTTAGAGTATGCAGGCTTGAACCTTTCTGAAGCTGTATTAAACATCTTGAAAGGTTACAGGAAGCCTTCAACTTAGAAAACGTATTCTGCTAAGTGGAAAAGATTCTCTTTCTGGTGCTCTACTAGAAACTTCACCCCAAATGATGCAGGGGTCTCAGTAGTGTTGGATTATCTAACTCATTTGCATTCACAAGGTCTGCAACCCAGTTCCTTAAGAGTTCACCTTGCAGCAGTATCTGCATACCTGTCTGCTAGGACAAAGGTATCTGTAGCATCAGATCCCGTTTTCAAAAGATTTTTCAAAGGCCTAATGCATTTGCACCCCCACAGGGCACCAGTGCCCGCTTGGGATCTTAATGTATGTATAGCAAGGTTGATGCGGGCTCCTTTTGAGCCCATGGCTACAGCCCATTTAAAGTATGTTACCTGGAAAACAGTTTTCCTGGTAGCAATTATTTCAGCAAGAAGAATTAGTGAGCTTCAGGCTCTCTGTGTTGACCAGGACTACATTTCCTTCCACAGGGACAAAGTAGTCCTCAGAACAAACAGACAGTTCCTTCCCAAGGTGGTTTCAGATTTCCATCTGAACCAATCAATCACTCTGCCTGTCTTCTTCACAGACCATGCAAGCTCTGGTGAAAGAAGGCTTCACAGTCTGGATATGAAAAGAGCTCTCAGCTACTACATGACAGCTACTGAAGGCCATAGGCAAGAAAAGAAACAAATTTTCCTTACATATGGGGATGTTGGAATGGACAAATCAGCCTCAAAAAGATCCATTTCTCGGTGGATTGTCCAGTGTATTCAGTTCTGCTACACTAAAGCAGGTAGAGAGTCCCCAGCTGGGCTGAGGGCTCATTCAACAAGAGGAACAGCTGCCACTATTGCAGCTGCTAGGGAGGTGCCATTGTTGGACATTTGTAAAGCAGCTACTTGGAAATCAATACACACCTTTACAAAGCTTTATAATTTAGATATTTTGTCCAGAAGTGACGCCAAATTTGGCACAGCAGTCCTGCAAAGTCTTTTTCCAAAATAAGTTCTGTGCCCACCACCAGGGGGTACTGCTTGGTAGTCTGCACAAAGTTATGAATGGTCTGAGCATTACTGGGGTTAGAAGAAAAAATTACTTACCATAGTAATCTTCTTTCTTCCCAGTGATGCTCAGACATTCATAACTCCCTCCCATCCTCCCTTTCCAGAACTTCAGCCTCTGCATTCAGCATGCTAGTGCCACATAGCCATTCCTTCTAGATACATTTTCTCTATGCTTGATAGTTGTTAACAGAGTTTTCTGTCTCTCTTAATAGTTTTTCTCACTGTATGGTGAACATCATTATTATATATAGATATAGTTCCTCCCTTGGAGGTTTTTTGGTAGCAAGTTTTTACTAGGCTAATCCTAAGAAAAATGTTTATTAATTAGATGTCGGATTTTTCCATGTTGCCTGACTTCCAGGCTTCTTACAAATCTGAAGGGTTTAGAACACTACAGTTGGTAGAGGCAGTATTTGAAAGATGCTCACGTGCAAAGAATTCCATCATTTGCCTGTGTTCCATCTCTCCGGGCAGTCCAACCCATCAGGATGACTGCACAAAGTTATGAATGTCTGAGCATCACTGGGAAGAAAGAAGATTACTATGGTAAGTAATTTTTTCTCCTAGCCCCAGAAGAGGCAGGGTCAGACATGAGCTGCATAATATCAACTCAACATAACAGTAATAAATGCCAGGACCACTACGAACTACTTAACCAGTAATGACGGAGGCTGTGTCACTTTTTTTTTCTCCATATGGGTGTTTTCCCTCTGCTACCACCTACTCCTGTCTTTGAGTCCTTGACTCGGTAGCTTCCAGTTCTGTCTGCCGCCCCCCCCCACACTGTCACACCAGTGAGGATCCCACATGAGCAGGGCACCGGGGGCTGTCACATACGGCAGCGGACATTGAGTTTTTCTGTGTTTTCTCCCGAACCTGGAACTGTGGTGGCACGGGGGACACGTGTGTGGAGGTGCACATTTACTCTCAGAACTACGGCCCCATCCACACACCCGATGTCCCATCAGCCCTCCCCAAAGACCTCTGCTCTGACACCTAGCCTCCACTGTGTGTGAGCCGAGAGTGAAGGAACTCGTCTCCCCCAGCCCAGGAGATGTGTGCTGCCTAGAGGCTACTCAGTCATCTCCCATCCCCCTGACCCCTGGTGCCCACAGCTTGTTCCCGAACTTCAGTCAGTGGTGTGCAAGGTAAGTTACTGGAACAGCACCTCAGCCCTCAGCACCACCGGGCTGTGAGTGTCACCTTTAATACAGAATAAGGCTGAACTTTCTGGAATGTTTAATGTAATGAGCTTGCTTTCCCAGTTTCTCTGGCGGTAAGAAAATGTTTTATTTTGAAAAGGGCAGACTGGATGGGCCGGGTGGTCCTTTTCTGGTGTCAACCTCTGTGTTTCTATGTAAACGTTTTTCTGCAAGACCTCTTCTTTCTACAAATCTTAAACTGATTTTGCGATTCTTAGGTAACACTTTCGGGATATTGCACCTTAGGTTGGTGTTAGTCCTTTTCAGTTAGTTTGTGTTCGGCCCATTTTCAGCTATGCCTGGGATTACATGAAGTACAAAATATACATACTGACGGTGTTAAAAACATTGGTATGTATGACACCTAATATTCAGTATCAATCAATTCCATGGACAATCGGTACATAGGAGATACAGAAAACAAATATTCCTACCTACATGAATCAGAACAGCTTGTCCAACTATTGCATCGTCTCCATGAAAAGAATGATACACGGAACTTAGAATGTTTTTCAAAGAGGATCTCTGCTCTTTGCTGGTCTCGAGACTACCAGCATTTTGTCACTAGGTCTTTAGTTTCCTCTGAAGAGAGTGGTTGCCCTGGATGTTCCCAGCTGAATTTGATGGCCAGTCCCTAAAGTTTTGTTAAATTTAAAGTTTGTGACATTTAATGTTTATGTTTTTTCTCTGATTTGTGCTTTAGTGCAAATTTGTCTATTTTGTCATTTTTTACTTTTCCAAATGGTTCCAGGAACCATGGACTGGGCAGCATAACTAGTCTACTCACAAGGGCTGTAGTGCAGTTTGCGGATTAGTTTAAGCAACCTCATGCTTTTTTTCTGTCTCTCATATGTACAGCTGTTTTTCAGCCCACAGCAACTGTAGTCAATGAATAAACTGCTTCTGCTTTGTTTTGCAGAATTTTTTTAGCTTACAAAGATTGTGATTGGGTTTAAAGAAAATCTAGTTAACTCACAATGACAGTGATCGCACAGGATTTGTTTACCATCTCTCAGTGACCGAGTTTGGAACCATACTGTGATGCTCTTTTCTATTCTCACATCAGATTCAGATCCAGAGCCCCCAAAAATGTACATCCCCTTTGAAGGTACATCTCTTTTTGTAGACCAGACAGAGAATTATGTGGATAAGGTTGTTAAAAATAAGATACATTTAAAAAACCTTGTAGAAAAATGGGAGGCTAGAGGGTTCTACAGACCCAGTGGCAGGGGAGGCATGGAAAGGGGTACTACCAGAGTCAGTATTACCTGTAGTGCATGCAGAGGCTCAGATAGACTCAGGGTTAGTAGGGACAAGAAGCAGGCAACAAACCCATCACATTCACAGCAGGCCAAATCCAATCCCTGATGAGATACAGGACACCACCGTTCAGCTCCCGTTTGGGAGGGGGGGATGCCTTCCCTACCATTTTCAGCACTGGCAAGCTGTCATGACAGACACGTGGATGCTGCAGATTTCTGAGCGACGGCCTCACCCTGTCTTTTATAACCAGTCCAAAGCACAAGACATTCAGAATGTTCAAACCAAAAAGAAGAGCTGCAACAAATAGAAGTTGAAGTTACAAAGCTGCAAGCTCTGGGTGCTGTGGAAAAAAATACCAGTAAAGGAAATGGGAAGAGTTTTTTTTTATTCGCTGTGTATATTCTCACAAAGAAGAAGTCAGGAAAGCAGTGGCCTGTCCTCAGCTTAAGGTGTCTGAATCTAAAGAAGGAAAGATTCAGAATATTCACGTTGCAAACAGTAATCCCATCACAGCAACAAAAGGACTTCTTATGCTCAGTAGGCCTTAAATCGTCTATAGCCTCAGAGTGCCCTGGGCAAGGTATCACATAAGGGCAGTCCAGTGGTATTTGAAGGGATATTGGTCATAGCTAAGATCCAGAAGCAAATAGTTTGATACCTTTTATTGGACCAACAAAGATGTTACAAAAAGAAAACAGTACTTAAGCTTTTGGACCAACCAAGTCCTGCCTCGGAAGCTTATGCCAGTTGTTTAGAGAATCATATTCTGTTAACAACTAGATCATACATAAAAAAATGGAAATAATTCTCATTTGTTTAAAATACCTTTTTTTAAAAACCAACAGAGATTGAAATGAAAGGAACCAGATTCTACCTGTTTTCTACTGCTGAGAAACCTTTCAAGGTCAAATGTCAACAGAAGCAGATAAGATGAATACTCGGGCAGACAGTCCCACTAATGAATTAGTTTGTTATGTGAATACATTCTTAATTAAAAGCTAGACTTTTAGATTTAATACCCACGTAAGTGCATGTTAAATTTCGATAGTATTGTTATGTTAAAAAACTATGAAACAGAAATGTTCTATTTATGGAAATATGAGGGAATAAAGAAAATTCCCTAGTATGAACTTCTGTTTCACACATTCATAGAGAATTAAACCTATCTGGAGACATTTTCTAAACTATACTCTCAAACAATTAACAAACTGCATAAACATTGACCTTCAGTGCTGTAACAAGATTTTTACTAGATAATATAAATTGTCAGAATTAGTGGCAAATAAAAAAAGAAAAAACTCTCAAGGACCCCCTAGAAAATAAGTTCATGCATCATGAAATGTTCAGGGACCCTGTTAGTCGAGCGGTCACTTTAATGTATTAAAATCGCAACTCTAAATGGTAGTAAAATCTATAGAAAAATCACCCCCATTCAAGTCAATGAGCGACACAGCCCGTAGTTTAATATTACAAAACGGGTGCCGCGGTGCCTTTGGGAGGGGGGTGTCAGTAGGTTCGGGAAGTGGCTCCTTTTTTGCAGAGGGGTAAATTACGAGTTAAAACACTTTTTTACACCATTAAAAAAAATTGAATTATTGATACCCATCAACTGTGGAGACTGTGAGGTATCGTATATGTTTGGGGAGGGGGCGGAAAAATTGGAAGTGCGCACCTGCTCTGTAAAGTCCTCTGAATTTAGGTGTCCTATATTTAACTGCTAGTTGAAATTGCGAATCGAGGGAGCCACCACCAGGTTCAGGTGCAGTGGGGCATGGTCAGACACAGTGTGGGTGCTGTCATGCAGCTATCCAGTATCTTCACACAATCCGTTGCCACAAAGAACGTATCTATTCTGGAGTAACTTCTGTACTTGTCGTAATAGTGTGTATAATCCTGAGTGTTCTTATTCAGGTATCTCCACACTTTCATGATAGCCAACTCCACTGACAGCCACTTGAGCAGTTTTCCTGGTCATATATCCCTTACTGCGCACCCCCCCTTCTTATCCTGATTACTAGACATAAGTGTTAATGTCGCCCCAATGATGTACATCCTGCCTGTGTCTATTACTGTTTCCAAAAGTAATTTCTTTAAAAATTGCAGACATTGTGTCTCATCATTGGGTGCATATAGGTTTAGGAAAGTGCATTCAGCATCCCTGTGTAGGCCATGCAGTCTAACAAATCTTCCCTCTGGGTCTGACTCCACCTTCCTGATTTGTATCGGATTATTTTTCCTTATTAATTTGGCGGTGCCCCTTCGATGTGGGTATTCTCCCCAAGATGAAGCATATACCTCCCCTCCCATTTTCGCTTTAATTTCTTATGTTCCTGTGGCATCAGGTGGGTCTCCTGTAGGAAAGCCACAGTGGTCCCCGCATTTCCCAACTCCTGCAGCACTCTGGATCTCTTTATGGGACTATTCAGGCCTCTAACATTATACATTGTTAATTTAAAGTCTGTCATGATTTATCCCTTATTACGTATGCTTTGGTTAGACTCGTATCCATGCACTTTCCCTGCACCTTCATCCCTTTTGTAGCATTCATGTTTCTGTCCTTTTCAAGGCTCCCTCGTTCTCACCCTCTCAGTGTGTCATTAACCCCTTGAACAACAATATTTAAACAGTTATTTACAAACTCCTTCAAACAACATGAAGTCTTGCTGTATTGTGACATATTGCAGTTAGCTCCAGCACTTGAACTGCTCCGGAGATGAAAGAGTTAAATTCTGTGCAGAGCATAGAATGTTGAGCTCGAGCTCGGTTCAAACCTCTGTCTGCTGCACTTTGAAGTGTAACTGTCAGATTCTTTACCCTGCCTAACTGAACAGTCGCTCCGGAGATTTCTCCTCTGCTTACAGTTCTCTGTCGGTTAAAGTCATCTGTTTACCGATACATTCTTTGTTTTTTTGGTTCAGATCCATGTCTGTGGTACTGTAAGTACATAGGTAGTGGACTAGATTTGGAAAAACTTGTGGAAATTGTAAACTGTATAATTCAACTGGTTCAGCTGAACCGGTTGCTGTGTAGAGTGTTTTGTACCGGTACTTATCGGTTTTTAAAAAAACGTGGTTTTGCGGTTTTTTTTTCAAATACCCGTGACACGATTAGAAACCGATAAGGGTGTCTTGCCTTGCTGAAGCCGAGTAAAGGGTAAGTTTTCTGTTTAAGTACGACTATGTCTGAGAAACCCAAAAGAAAAACCCGGCCCACTGGGTTTCAACACTGCAGTGTCTGTGGGGAGGCCTTTGCTAAGCCTGATCCCCAAACCACTTGTGTTTATTGTCTGGGGTTTGACCACTTCGAGTCGGACTGCCAAATCTGCAAGAATTTCCCTAAAGCCACACTGGATAAAATATTCGGCAGGCTTAGGGAAAAGGAGGCCGAGAAGTCCGCTGACCAGGATGGCTAGCCCGGTTCAGTTCCGACTGAACCAGAAGGAGTGCCCTCTGACCAGGGCGAGACTCCTTCGGGCAAAAGGAGAGCCAATTCCGAGGGATCGGGTCCGTCAGAAAGAAAAATAAAAGATAAATCAGCCAGTTCGGATCCAGAACCGCATCTTCCAACTGCCAAAGAAATTGCCCAAGCGATTCGCATAGTAGAATTGCTTCGTTCGGTTCCGACGGATCCGGTGTCTTCTGGCAGGCGTTCAGTTCGGTTGGTTCCTCCGGTTCAAGATTATACCCCTGAAGATTTTTATGAACTGGACCTGGAGGGGGATGATGATTATGATGATGATGAAGGTGATGATGATGATGGAATAGAAGGTCTGGATGAGCCCATAGAACAGGACAGCTCCCCAGACAGGCCTTCTGGTGTTTCCCCTCCTAGGCTTTCTAAGTCCCCTTCCCACTTTATATTTTACAGGAAAGTGACAGAAACCCTCTAGCTTCCTATGGAAGAAGCTGTTGAGGAACAAGAGGAGCCTGACTTTGTGGAGATGATGGACGTCCTAGAGTCCAAAAGATTGTCTATTCCCCTTCATAAGTCTTTTGGGAAACAGACACAAAAGTTGTTAAAAACTCCAAATTCCTTAACTCCTGTGGACAGACAGATGGATAAGAGGTACATGCTGTCAGGCTCAAGTATGGAGTACTTGTACCAGCAGCGCAGCCATGTTGGGGTTGTGCAGGCTGCAGCCTGTGATGAGGCTAACATTCCCTTGGCTTCACACCCCCCAGATAAAGACTCCAGGAAGTTAGATGCCATGGCAAGGAAGCAGTACATGGCATCTTCTTTGGGACTCAGGCAGGCTAATTACATGGCTTATATAGCCAGGTACCAGATGTCCAGGTGGGACACTGTACCATCACTGGCTAAGCAGGCCTCCCCCCAGCTTGCCAAGGAGCTGGAGGAGGTGGCTGCTGATGGGATTGAGGCATCAAAGATCCAGTTTCACGCTGCTGTGGACTCCAGTGATGTGTCGTCTAGAGTCATTGGCTACATCTGTGGCTCTTCGGAGATAAGCTTGGCTGATGGTATTGAGGCATCCAAGGTGCAATTCCATGCTGCAGTGGACTCTAATGATGTGTCATCAAGAGTCATGGCTACATCTGTGGCACTTCGCAGAATGGCTTGGCTCAGATGTACTAGCCTATCTCAGGATACCCAGGCTAAGGCTATGGATTTTCCTGTAGTTAATAAATCTCTGTTTGAGGCGCAGACAGAGAATTATATGAAGAAGATGGATGAATACAGGACCACCTGTAGGAGTGCACAGGCCAAGGAAAGGCAGGCAACTCTTCAAAGGCAGCAAGTTAGGGGTAGGGGCAGGCCTTTTCATAGGCCTTTCTATCAAGCACAGGCCTCCTCTCCTTTTTCCCAGAGGGGGTTTCTGTATCCACCTCCCAGCCTAAGGCTCCTGCCAAGCAGACACCCTGATGTGTCAGCCCGGGTCGACTCCCCCATTTCTGTAAGACAGGCTGACTTACTACTTCCAGGACTGGAAGTCTGTTACCTCAGACAAGTGGGTCTTGGAGGTAGTAAGCCAGGGACTGGCTCTAAGCTTCAAAAAATTTCCAAAGCTGAGAGCCAGATCTTTTCCACCTGCAAACATCTCTGAAACTACTGCCCTAAAGGCAGAGGTTTCATCTCTACTGGCCTTAAGGGCCACAGAGAGGGTTCCTACAATCCACAGGGGCAAAGGTCTGCAATCCAGGTGCTTCCTTACCCTGAAAAAAACAGGGGCGTGGCGGCCCATCCTAGACTTAAGACACCTGAACAAACATCTGTTAAAGCCAAAGTTCAAAATATTGACTCTGGGAATAATTCTTTCCTCTCTAAGGCCAGGGGACTAGCTAGCCTCCCTGCACCTAAAGGATGCCTGCTTTCACATTCCCATCAGATGCTCCCACAGAAAGTACCTCAGGTTCGAACTGCCTTCAGGTCATTACCAGTTCAAAGCAATGCCTTTCAGCCTAACATCTTCTCCAAGGGTGTTCACAAAATACCTAGCAGTAGTAGTGGCATTCCTAAGGAGAAAAAATATCTCCATATTCCCATACCTGGATGACTGGCTCATAGTGGGTCAGTCTTCAGACCAAGTCAAGTCAGATTTGAAAGTGACCCAGCAAGTGCTCTCTTCTCTAGGTTTCCTTCTCAATCTTCCCAAGTCAGTTCTCGAGCCAGTGCAACTTTTGACCTTCATAGGGGTAGAACTGGACACTGTCAAAGCAAGAGCATTTCTCCCTTTGGTAAGGGTAAAGGCCATCATAGAGCTGGCTTCTTCCTTTCGCCTTCTGGTTTCTCGACCAGCAAGGCACTTCCTTCAGCTTCTGGGCCACATAGCAGCTTCCACTGCAGTGGTCCAAGGAGCCAGATTTCAGATGAGGGACATTCACTTTCACCTGAGGTCCTTTTGGTCTCAGAACAAAGATCCTCTAACCAAACTTATTCAAACAACATGAAGTCTTGCTATATTATAGACATTAGCAGTTTGTTCCAGCTCTAGAACTGCCCCGGAGTGAAATGGATAAAACCATTCCAAAATAGAATTTTGGCACGAGAGCAGCTCTATCTGTGTCATTTCAAACTTGAACTGTCAGATTCTTTACTCCGCCTCAGTGAACAGTCGCTCCGGAGATTTCTCCTTCTGCTCGGTTCATTTCTCGGTTTAAAAGTGTTTTCTCGGTTGGATTTAACCGAGAATAGTTTTATTTTAACCGCAAAACCGTTCGGTTCAAGCTCTATCTGTGGTAACCGTAAGTAAATGAAGGTTTTGTCTGTGTGGAACTTGTAAGTTATCGGTTCGGGTTTGAACCAATCAGTGGGTTTAAAACTCATTTAAAACTAAAAGTTACTATTTTAGAGTGCGGTTCCCG
Organism: Neoceratodus forsteri; assembly: GCA_016271365.2. Lineage (NCBI taxonomy): Eukaryota > Metazoa > Chordata > Ceratodontiformes > Ceratodontidae > Neoceratodus > Neoceratodus forsteri. Next base: position 29,587,757 of record CM028134.1, read on the forward strand.
GTTCTTATCGGTTCTAAAAAGAACGGATTTACTACGTTTTTTTCCAGTACCCGTGACACGGTTAGGAACCGATAAGGGTGTCTTGCCTGGCACTGCCGTTAAAAGGGCAAGTTTTTGGTTAGGCTGGCATTATGTCTGAGAAACCCAAAAGAAAAACCGGGCCCACTGGGTTTCAACACTGTGATGTTTGTGGGGAAGTCTTTGCCAAGGCTGACCCACACACCCATGTGTTTATTGTCTGGGGTTTGACCACCTCCAGTCAGACTGCCAGGTATGTAAGAATTTCCTGCAGCCACCCTGGAAAAAAGATTGGGCAGGCTCAGGGAACGAGAGGCAAAAGTCACGCTGACCCGGATGGCCAGCCCGGTTCGGTGCCAACCGAACCAGAGGGAGTGCCCTCTGACCAGGGCCAGACTTCCTCGGGCAAAAGAAAAGCTGGTTCTGAGGAACCAATTCCAGTAAAGAAAACAAGAAAATCAGCAGGTCTGGAGTCCAAAATTCCTTCTCCAACTGCTGCAGAGATAGCAAAAAGCCATACAAATTGTCCAGTCACTGTCTCAGGGTCCGTCCGAACCACCACTATCTGGTAAAAGGTCGGTTCGTCCGGTCCCAGTGGTTCAGGATTATGATATTGAGGAATTTTATGAACCAGAGGAGGGGGAGGAGGATTATGAACAGTATGAATGTGGCTGGGAAGGTCTGGGTGTGCCCATTGAACCGGACATCTCCCCAGACAGACCTTTAGAATCTCCCCCTATGCTGTCTGAGTCCCCATCTCATTTTATGTTTTATAAAAAAGTTGCTGAAACCCTCCAGCTTCCTCTAGAAGAGGCTGTGGATGAGCAAGAGGAGCCTGATTTTGTAGAAATGATGGATATTCCAGAGTCTATGAGATTGTCTATTCCTTTACATAAGTCTTTTAGGAAACAAACAATTAAAATTTTAAAAGCTCCTAATTCTGTGCCTCCTGTAGATAAAAGATGGACAGAAGGTATACATTGTCAGGCCCTGATACAGAATTCCTTTCTCAGCAATGCAGTCATGTTGGGGTAGTTCAGGCTGCTGCCTGTGATAAAGCTAATATTCCCTTGGCTTCACATCCTCCTGACAAGGATTCCAGGAAGATTGATGCCATGGCAAAAAAACAGTATATGGCAGCCTCTCTGGGACTCAGGCAAGCAAATTATATGGCTTATGTAGCTAGGTATCAGAAATCTAGATGGGACACTGTTATGCAATTGGCCAAGCAGGCCCATGGCCAGCTGGCTAGTGAACTAGAACAGGTGGCTGCTGATGGCATTGAAGCCTCTACGGTTCAGTTTCATGCTGCTGTGGATGTTAATGATGTTTCCTCTAGGGTCATGGCCACATCTGTAGCCTTTCGTAGGTTGGCCTGGCTCAGGTGTACTAGTTTGTCACAGGATACCCAGACTAAGGCTATGGATTTTCCTGTGGTGGGAAATTCTCTGTTTGGAGAGCAGACAGAGAATTACATGAAGAAGATGGATGAATATAGGACTACTTACAAGAGTGCCCAGGCTGGAGGCGCAAGCCACTCCTCAAAGGCATGCCCCAGGGGTAGGGGTGAGCCTTTTCACAGGCCTTTCTACCAGACTCAGGCCTCCTGCCTATGCTCAGAGGGGCTTCTTCAGAGCAGGGCAGGCAGACGAGGGTGGGCAGACCTGCTCCCACCCCCAGCCTAAAGCTCCTGAAATAGGCACCCTGATGGGGTGCCCAGGGCCGATTCTCCTGTACCAGTGGGGGCAGGCTGGCTTACTTCAGTCAGAATGGGCTTCTTTAACCTCAGACAAGTGGGTTCTGGAAGTAGTAAGCCAGGGTCTGGTTCTCAGCTTCAAAAGTTTCCAAGTTGAGATACAGACTTTTCTACCTGCAAGTGCTTCAGAGACCCTCGCTCTGGAAACAGAGGTCTCATCCCTGTTAGCTCTCAGAGCAGTAGAAAGGGTTCCTCCCTGCATCAGGGCAGGGTCTGTATTCAGATACTTCTTACCCCAAAAGACAGGAGAATGGCGGCCCATTTTAGATCTCAGATATCTGAACAAGCATCTTTTGAAACCAAAGTTCAAAATGGTAACTCTGGCAATGATTTTACCTTCCCTAAGGCCAGGGACTGGCTAGCCTCCCTGGACCTCAAGGATGCCTATTTCCATGTCCTAATCAGAAGATCCCATCGAAAGTACCTCAGATTCGAACTGCCCTCAGGTCATTACCAGTTCAGAGCAATGCCCTTGGCCTTACCTCTGCTCCAAGGGTATTCACAAAGTGTCTAGCAGTGGCAGTGGCCCACTTAAGGAGGCAGAGGATTGCTGTTTTTCCCTATCTAGACGACTGGCTCATTGTAGGCCAGTCCCCAGAACAGGTAAAATCTCACCTGCAGGTCACCCAGCAGCTTCTCACCTCCCTGGGTTTTCTGCTAAACCTACCAAAGTCGGTTCTGGAACCAGTCCAGGTACTCACCTTTATAGGGGCAGAATTGGACACAAAGCTAGCCAGAGCCTTTCTTCCCCCAGAAAGGGTAAGGAATTTAGTGGCTCTGGCCTCTTCCTTCACTCTGCAGGTCTCTCGACCAGCAAGACACTTTCTGCAGCTCCTGGGGCACATGGCTGCATCCACAGCTGTTGTGCAGGGAGCCAGATTTCAGATGAGAGACATTCAGTTTCACTTGAGAACCTTTTGGTCTCAGAGAAGAGACCCCCTTTCCAAGTTGGTCCCAGTGACTCGAACCTTGATCCTAGCTCTCCAGTGGTGGCAGGATCAGAGCAATTTAAGAGCGGGGGTCCCCTTCATTTCCCCTTCTCACGACTTGACTCTCACTTCAGATGCTTCCCTTCTGGGTTGGGGAGCCCACATGGGCGACCTTTCCACTCAGGAAGTTTGGTCCCCCCAGGAATCTCTGCTCCACATCAATTTGCTGGAACTCAGAGCTGTCTTTTTAGCTCTTCAAGCTTTTCTGCATCTGTCCACGACAAGGTGATACAAGTCAGAACAGACAACACCACAACAATGTGGTACATCAACAAACAGGGGGCACTCGGTCTTCGACCTTGTGCACCGAGGCAATAAGTTGTGGTCTCTGGCCTATTCCCTGAACACTTCCCTCATAGCAGTTCATCTTCCAGGGAAGGACAATGTCCTAGCGGATGCCCTCAGCAGGATTTCCAGGGCCATCACGAATGGTCCCTGGATCCTCAAGTGCTGGGGATAGTTTTGCCAGGTGGGGCATCCCTCAGATAGATCTTTTGCAGCCCCAGACAATCACAGACTTCCTCTGTTCTGTTGCAGGCCTCCAGTGCTGGGCTCAGTTCCCTGGATGCCCTTCTTCTGGATTGGGAGGGAAGTTCCTCTATGCTTCCCCCTTTCCTCTCCTATTCAAAGTACTAGTCAAAATCAGATCTCAGCCTTGCAGGGTGATTCTGATTGCCCGGATTGAGCCAGGCAGCCCTGGTACCCACTCCTTCTGTCTCTGACAGTCCATCTTCCCTGTGCCTCCCCAGGAATCACAATCTGTTGACTTGTGCCCAGGGAAGGGTTTGGTATCGGACCTCAAATCCCTCAACCTCAAGGCCTGGCTCTTGAGGAGTTGGAGTTGCTGATTTACACCTCTCTCAGGGTGTTCTTGAGATCCTAAAGGCTTCCAGAAAGCCTTCCACTAGAGCTACTTATAGTTCTAAATGGAAAAGATTTTCCATTTGGTGTGCTGGGAAAATATTTCCCAGAATCTGCTGAATTGCCCTTTTGTTAGATTACATGGTACATCTTAATTCCTTGGGTCTCAGACCAGCTACCCTGAGAGTTCATTTGGCAGCTGTGTCTGCTTTTGTGTCAGCAGGAAAGTCATCCCCTCTTTCCTCTCATCCTGTGTTTTCCAAGTTTTTTAAGGGGTTACTCCATACTAATCCTCCCTTTCGGGAACCGGCTCCTGCTTGGGACCTTAATGTTTGCATTGCCCAGTTAATGCAACCCCCTTTTGAACCTCTGTCTTCTGCAGAGCTTAAGTACCTAACTTGGAAAACTGTTTTTCTAGTGGCTATCACTTCTGCCAGACGCATAAGTGAATTGCAAGCCTTGTCAGTGGAGACTGACTTTATTTCTTTCCACAGGGATAAGGTAGTCCTTAGGACTAATAGGAAGTTTTTGCCTAAGGTGGTTTCAGATTTCCATCTTAATCAATCTATCTCCCTTCCAGTATTTTTCACGATCACTCCTCTTCGGTGAGAGGAGGTTGCACAACCTGGATGTTAAAGAGCTCTTAGTTATTATATAGAGCATACCAAAGGTCACAGGTTCGAATCCTCCAACTTTCCTTACCTATGGTGAAGTTGGGAAAGGCAAACCTGCCACTAAGAGATCAATAGCCAGGTGGATTGTCTCTTGTATCCAATTTTGTTATCAGAAAGTGGCAGAGCCCGGTTTGAGGGCTCATTCTATCAGGGTACAGCTGCATCTCTAGCTGCTGCCAGAGATATCCCTTTATTAGAGATTTGCCAGGCTGCTACTTGGAAAGACGGTCACACTTTTACCAAGCATTACTCCCTGGATGTCCAGGCCAGGAGAGATGCTCGCTTTGGCACAGCTGTTCTTCAGAGCCTATTCCCTAAGTAGGTTCTGCCCCTCCTCCATGGAGGTACTGCTGTGTATTCTGCTAATGTCTATAATATAGCAAGACCTCATGTTGTTTGAAGAAAAAATTACTCACCTTAGTAATGTTGTTTCTTCTAATGGAGTCTTGCTATATTATAGACCTCCCCCCCAACCTGCCCCTCTCAGAACCTCTACTTGGTGGGGTGCGGGCAACTTACTGTGGGCACTACTTATGTCCTGTTAGCATTTTGTCCCCTTTGGGACTTTGGGGGTGTGTATGTGTATGCGTGTGTGTGTTTTATTATACTTATGTTCCATTTTTCATATTATTAGAATGATGTTAGTATTTCTGGTCCCCTGACTTGAGTCTTGGGTGTTGGGACCATCAATGGTTGTTATTATTTAGGTAGCCATTTGGCTAGTGTAGGTTACAGCTTCCACACAGACCTTAGTGAGTTTGGCTCGTAAAGATCTGACAGTTCAAGTTTGAAATGACACAGATAGAGCTGCTCTCGTGCCAAAATTCTATTTTGGAATGGTTTTAACCATTTCACTCCGGGGCAGTTCTAGAGCTGGAACAAACTGCTAATGTCTATAATATAGCAAGACTCCATTAGAAGAAACATTACTAAGGTGAGTAATTTTTTCTTCCAGTAACTCAGACCCTGATCCAGGATCTTCAGTGGTTGCAGGATCAGGACAATCTCAGGCAAGGGGTCCCATTCGTCACTCAGTCTCATTCTGTGGTTCTAACCACAGATGCTTCTCTCCTAGGGTAGGGAGCCCACCTGGGGACTCTGACAGCCCAGGGAGTGTGGTCCACTCAGGAGTCTCTTCTCCACATCAGACTTCTGGAGCTCAGGGCAGTTTACTTTGCCCTGCAAGCCTTCTCACAATCAGTACAGAACAAGGTGGTCCAGGTCAGGACAGACACCACCACCACCACCACCATGTGGTATTTCAACAAGCGGGGAGGCACTCAGTCTATGGCCTTGTGGACAGAAGCCATGAAATGATGGTCCCTGGCTTATTCTGTATAGATCTCTGTGGTAGCAGTCCACCTCCCAGGGAAGGACAGTGTGCTAGCAGATGCATTGAGCAGGATTTCCCAGGGCCATCACGAATGGTCCCTGGATCCTCTAGTGTTAAAAGTGATTTTTTCAAGATGGGGCACTCCAGAAATAGATCTCTTTGCAGCCCCAGACAATCACCAACTTCCTCTCTTCTGTTGCAGACCCCCAGTCTTGGGCTCAGTCCCGATGGATGCTCTGATTCTGAATTGGGAAGGGAACTTCCTATATGCCTTCCCTCCTTTTCCTCTGCTGTTCAAGGTCCTGGTCAAGATAAGGTTGCAATCTTGCAAGGTGATCCTGATTGCTCCAGATTGGGCCAGGCAGCCTTGTTATCCCCTGTTGTTGTCCCTGGCAGTCCATCTTCCCCATTTCTTCCCAGGAATCACAATCTGTTAACCTCCTCTCAGGGGAGAATCTGGTATCCTAACCTTCTGTCTCTCAATCTCAAGGCATGGCTCTTGAGGAGTTGGAGTATGCAAGTTTGCATCTGTCTCAAGGGGTTCTGGACATTCTCAAAGCCTCTCGAAAACCTGCCACCAGAAAAACTTATAACTCTAAATGGAAGAGATTCAGCATCTGGTGTGCCAAAAAGCATATATCCCTAGACACTGCTGAATTGTGTACAGTTCTGGATTATATGGTTCACCTCAATGGCCTAGGCCTCAGACTAGCTACTGTCAAAGTACATTTGTCAGCTGTTTCTGCTTTTCTGTCAGTAGGAAAGCCTTCTTCACTGGCATCTCATCCTGTTTTCTGTAAGTTTTTCAAAGGATTGCTTCATACCAATCTCCCCTTTAGGGATCCTACCCCTGCCTGGGATCTTAACGTTTACATTGCCCAGCTTATGCAAACCCCTTTTGAACCTTTGTCTTCAGCAGAACTTAAGTACTTGACTTGGAAGACTGTGTTCCTGGTAGCTGTTAACTCTGCCAGACGTATCAGTGAGTTGCAAGCTCTGTCAGTGGAGCCTGATTTTATCTCATTCCATGGAGAGAAGGTGGTCCTTAGAACTAATAGGAAGTTCTTACCCAAAGTGGTTTCACATTTTCATTTGAACCAGTCCATGTCTCTCCCTGTATTCTTCACTGATTCTTCTTCTTCTTCAGGAGAGAGAAGATTACACAGTTTGGATGTTAAAAGGGTCCTTAGTTACTACATTGAGCGTACTAAGGGACACAGATTTGACTCCCTCCAGTTGTTCCACACTTATGGGGAAGTGGGTAAGGACAAACCTGCCATTAAGAGAACTATTGCCAGGTGGATTGTCTCTTGTATACAATTCTCAATCAATCAATCAATCAATCAATCAAAATCTTTATTTATTCAGGCGAACATCATTGAGCATAGCTCATTTACAAGATGGACCTGAGTGGTCATAACAAAAAAAGGTTACAGAGTGTATACAAAAACATGATATTGAAATAGCACAAATACAAACATTTATGAGTGAGATAGATGTACAATTATTTACATATATACAAGGCAAAGGACAGTAAACCAAAACCTATTAAAGGTGAGAAACAAACAGTCTGGTAGGAATAAGGCTTGGATAATGGTACATGGGTGGGCATATATGTTTGAGGTTTGATGTGGAAAGGACCAGAGGAATGATAGAAGAATAGGGAGGAGCTTTAGAAGGGGTGGGGAGAGAGGGTGTGGGGGTGTGGGGTGTGGGAGGACTAGGCCTTGTGGAAGCAATTGCATGAATCTGGGATTAGGCTGGTGTACAGCTTTTGAAGGATGTAGGGGATCAGTGTTTCCATTTTCAATGTCTTTTGGATAGAATTCAGATAAGTGCCAGGAATAACTGATTGCAGCTCTTCCATACCGGTGCAGGTGATGGAATCTTCAGCAGGATCAGTTTGTTGATCCTCAAGGTGTAGGGCCTGGATGTGATCTGTTGAAGCAGTCTGAGATGTAGGAAGGAGTTTGTTTGTCAGAGCTTTGTAGATCCAGGTAGCAGCATTTTTCTTCTTCTATGTTGCAGGGATGTCCAACTGACTGCATTGTAGAGAGCAATGATGGGTGCTAGAGGGAAGGTCAGTAATGAATCTAATAGCTCTATGATACAGGGTGTCTAGTTTGTTTAGATGGGAGAGGAGCAATGACCATAGAGGAAGTCAGCATAATCAATGAGGGACATGAATGATGCAAGGATTAATCTTTGTTTGGAATCTTTGGTCAGGTAGTGTTTGATTCTATAGAATAGACCAAGTCTTTGTCTTAGCTTTTCAGGAGCTCTTCAACGTGGGTAGTATAGTCTAGTTTATTGTCTATCCATACTCCTAGGTATTTGAATTTGTCAACATATTCCAGATTTTCACCAAGGATGGTAGAGAGTTGTGGGAGGGTGAATGATGGGATAGTGGAAGAACAGTTCTTGTGGGCAAGAACATAGCTTTGGTTTTCTTAGCATTTAGTAATAATTTCTTTTAATAGGTTATGCTGGAGGAGGGAGAATTGAGACTGTAGGAGCTCACAGGCTTTTGATGGTGAGGATCGCTCACATAAAGTACAGTGTCATCTGCAAAAGGTGGATATTAGAAAGAGAGAGATTGGAGTCAATATTGTTGATGTAAATGGCAAAAGGATGGGACCCAGGATGGAGCCTTGCGGTACACCTCTTAGGAGTGGCTTAGGGTAGATAGATCACCATCATTCTTTACCAGTTGTAGCCTTCGAGAGATAGCATCTGAACCATTTAATAGAGAGTGAGTCAAGGCCTATGGAGTTTAGTGAGGTGATTAGAAGATCATGATCCACAGTGTCAAAGGCTTTGCTTAGATCCAGAAACACAGCACAGGTATTATTCTTTTTGTCTAGGGCAGTCTGCCAGTCATTTGTGACTTTTGCTAGTGCAGAGATGGTGCTATGCATAGATCTAAACCCAGATTGAGCTGGATTTAGGATTGTTGGTATCAAGGTAGGCAGTTAACTGAGAGTTTACCAGCTTCTCAAGCATCTTGGATAGTATTGGTAAGATGGAGATGGGCCTATAATTATTGAGATCCATTGGATCACCTGTCTTAAGTAATGGAAACACTTGAGCTGTTTTCCATATTGAGGGATAGTACCAGTGACAAGTGATAGATTGAAGAGGTGGGTGAGGGGCGGTTAAGGCATACAGTGCTACTTTAAAGTAGGGATCCAGGAGTCTGCACCTGCACTTTTGGTGGTATCTAGTTGGAGTAGGAGGTCTTCTACTTCTTTGGAACAATATTGGTTTGAATGAGAATGTGGAAGCAACCTTTTGACTCTCAGTAGATTGTAGGTTTAGAGATGAGCTTAATAGGTTTGCAGGAGAGTGAAAGCCAGGCCAGCTGTAGTGAAATGGACATTGAAGGCATTCAAGATATTTTGCTTGTCAGTGATTTCAATATTATTTAATTGAATTTTGGATGGTAAGACAGGGGTAGAGGTTTGACCTAGAATGCCCTTTATGGTACCCCAGAACCTGGAAGGGTTGTTATAGGAGGCATCTAGTTCAGCTGTGTAGAAGGTTGCCTTGGCTTTTCTTACTTGTTTTGTGCAGGAGTTTCTGGCTTTTCTGAATTGGAGCCAGTCATTTGGGTCCTTTGTCTTTCTTGCCCTTTTCCAGAGTTTGTCTCTGGCAAGCAGTCTTGGTTGAAGGTCGGCAGAGAACCAGCGACAGGATTTGAGTTTGGTTCTGACACTGGTGAGAGGGTGCATGTGAATTGAGGGCACTTATGATTATATCATTTAGGATTTGAAGAGCTGACTCTATTGAGGCTGTGAGATAGAATTCTTGCCAACGTGTGGTGTGGCACAGATCATGGAGATATCCTGTAATATTAAAGTTCTTTTTGACCTTCGTGGGAGGAATTTTGCAGGATTGGGTGGCTTGATTGTTGATCTAATGGCAGCTATGGGACAGTGGTCACTTATGTCACTGAAGTACTCCTGCATAGGGATAATGATGAGGTTTATTTACCAATATAATATCCAGGAGTGTGCTGTTGAGAGTATTCTTTGGGCTGATCCTTGTTGGTTCTTTGATTAATTGAGAGAATCCATAGGTGTCACAGAAGGTTACCAGGGTGCAGATGCATTAGTCAGCCAATTTAAGTTCATGTCTCCTAAGATGATGGTGTCTTCAGGGCCCAGATTAAGTATGGATCCTAAATGGGATAGGAGTTTGAGGCCTGCAGAGGGGGCCTATAGCAACCAACCAGTTGAAAGGAAGATGTGTTTGAAGGGTTATTTTAATAGACAAGCATTGAATTCCTTTGGTTGAGATGTAGAATTGAGGCAGGATGCAGAGATATTTGCTTTGACATAGATGGCTACCCCACCGCCTGGATAGAGCGGTCAGATCTGAAGAGCTGATAGTTGGGAAGGTTTATTTCACTATCTTTTGTTGCAGATTTGAGCCATGTTTCAGATATAACCAGACAGTCCGGTAGGGTGTGTGCAACCCAGGCCTGTATTGATGAGAACTTTTTTAGGAGGCTGCAGGCATTGAAGTGAAGAAAACTCAATCCATTTATGGAGGTTAGGTCAGTTGGAGAGATCGAGCTTTCAGTGGGTCCAGGGTTGATTTCCACAGTGCCAACACAGACCAGCAGAAAGAAGATTAACTTGATGAGGGCACCAAGTGATAGGAGTAGTGAGCAGTCAGGCAGTTTTTTCTTCTTTCTTGGGATCCAGTATATAGTGGGTGATGATCCTGCTGCATGGTTATCGAGATTATCGTAGATTGCCAGCTTAATGGACAGGCGTAGGGAGTAATTGTAGTGCCAGTATGGTAGCAGGGGGATAGAGGAGTTCCAAACTGGTTGTGAGCCTTTTTTTGGGATTCCCCAAGGATTATTGTGCAGAAGCGGTAGTATAAGTATGTATAGTTTAGGGGTATCCACTGGGGACAGTAGAGGGGGGCAGTGTTGAGTGGTCGCCCTAAGCACCTCGGTATGGGTTCCAACAGTTATCTCATCTGGATCTAAGGAAGGTGAGAAGCAAAGCAGCAGTAGTAGGTGCAGTAGCATGGTGGAGGGCAGGAGAGGGTTAAAGAAAGTAAGATGATGTGAAGAAAATGAGCACGGGAATTGGCTGGGAGAATAGCTATGGGCGGGGAGGAGATTTGGCGGGAAGGTGTGTATAAAAGAAACACCCTGAAGGGGGGGGGGCGGGCAAAAATTTTGCGGCTTTCCGGTACCTTTCTGGCTTTCTCCCCCGGCCTCCTGGTTCCTTACGGCTATGCGGTGGCCGCCCACCACGCTGGCGCGAGCCCTCTGGTGTGTGTGTCCTCGAGGGCAGGCCGGCTAGAAGGGAGGGACAGAGAGAGGCAATCAGAAGAAGCACTTGCAGGCAGTGGCTTGCTAGAGGTGCTAGATTGTAAAACTTTGCACAACAAAGACTGGGAGGGTGGGGGATAGGCGCCTGAGCGCCTAGCCCAACACAAAATTGATCCAAAAGACTGTAATTACTATCTAAACAGGTAAGTATGCATTTCACAGAAGTACACAGTAAAACAGCAAAAACAGCCCTTTTTTAGAGAAGTTAATTTTACAGTACAAACACAAGCAATCTCGACCAGTTTTGGTGGTGCAAAGATACAGCAAAGTCAATGGGAGAAGGCGCACCAATCAGAGGCTGGCAAAGTCGGCAGTCACCCTCCGATTGGCTGTGCGGCTTTCCCGTACCTTTCTGGCTTTCTCCCCCGGCCTCCTGGTTCCCTTTTCGGCTATGCGGTGGCCGCCCACCCGCTGGCGGCTCGGAGCCCCTCTGGTGTGTGTGTCCTCAAGGGCAGGCCGGCTAGAAGGGAGGGGACAGAGGAGAGGGCAATCAGAAGAAGCACTTGCAGGCAGTGGCTTGCTAGAGGTGCTAGATTGTAAAACTTTGCACAACAAAGACTGGGAGGGTGGGGGGTAGGCGCCTGAGCGTCTAGCCCAACACAAAATTGACCCAAAAGACTGTAATTACGATCTAAACAGGTAAGTATGCATTTCACAGAAGTACACAGTAAAACAGCAAAACAGCCCTTTTTAGAGAAGTTAATTTTACAGTACAAACACAAGCAATCTCGACCAGTTTGGTGGTGCAAAGATACAGCAAAGTCAATGGGAGAAAGGCGCGCAATCAGAGGCTGGCAAAGTCGGCTGATGCGCCCTCCGATTGGCTGTCTGCGGCTTTCGTACCTTTCTGGCTTTCTCCCCGGCCTCCTGGTTCCCTTTCCGACTATCGGTGGCCGCCCACCCGCTGGCGGCTCAGACCCCTCTGGTGTGTGTGTCCTCGAGGGCAGGCCGGCTTTCTGGCTTTCCCGGCCTCCTGGTTCCTTTTTCGGCGCTATCGGTGGCCGCCCGCCATGACCCGAGGAACCCTCTGGTGTGTGTCCTCGAGGGCAGGCGGCTTTCTGGCTTTCTCCCCGGCCTCCTGGTTCCTTTTTCGGCTATGCGGTGGCAGCCCACCTGGCGTGCTCGGAGCCCTCTGTGTGTGTGTCCTCGAGGGCAGGCCGGCTTGGCTTTCCCGGCCTCCTGGTTCCTTTCGCTATGCGGTGGCCTCCCACCGCTGGCGGCTCGAGCCCCTCTGGTGTGTGTGTCCTCGAGGGCAGGCCGGCTTTCTGGCTTTCTCCCCCGGCCTCCTGGTTCCCTTTTCGGCTATGCGGTGGCCGCCCACCCGCTGGCGGCTCGGAGCCCCTCTGCTATGAGAAACTGGGTAAAATACCACCCTCAGGCCTGAGGGCTCATTCGACTAGAGGTACAGCTGCTTCCCTAGCTGCTGCCAGGGATATTCCTTTACTAGAGATTTGCAAAGCAGCCACCTGGAAAACAGTCCATACATTCACCAAGCATTGCTCTCTGGATATCCAGGCAAGGAATGATGCTCAGTTTGGTATGGCAGTACTGCAGAGCCTATTCTCAAAGTAGGTTCGAATCCCTCCTCCATGGAGGTACTGCTTGGTAGTTTGCAGTATGTCAGAATACAGCAAGACTTCATATTGTTTGAAGAAAAAAATTACTCACGTTAGTAATTGTGTTTCTTCTAATGGAGTCTTGCTGTATTGGCGAGAGGCACATGTGGTACCAATCCATAAAGGGGGGTCGAAGGAAGTACCAGGAAACTATAGACCCATCAGTTTAACCTCGGTGGTGGGAAAATTAATGGAGAGTATACTAAAGGAACGATTGGGGTTTACTTGGAGGAGGTGGGAGGTCTGGATAGTCGGCAGCATGGGTTTGTGCCAGGTAGATCATGTCAAACCAACCTTGTGGAGTTCTATGAATGGGTAACATCAGAACTGGACAGGGGTAAGCCTGTGGATGTATTATTCTTGGACTTCAGCAGGCGTTTGACTCTGTCTCCACAATGGTCTGGTGGAGAAACTGATGGGGTTGAGGTAGGCCCTTTGATGGTCAGATGGGTTGAAAACTGGATAGCTGGGACGACTCAGAGAGTAGTGGTCTGTGGGGAGCTCTCGAACCCTACAGAGGTTGGTAGGGGTACCACAGGGCTCAGTCCTGGGTCCAATCCTGTTTAATGCATACATATCAGACATCAGGGATGGTATAGGGTGTGAAATGAGTCTCTTCGCGGATGACTCCAAGATGGGAGCAGTAGTTGAGGGAGAAGAGGGGAGGTTGGCCCTGCAAGGGGACCTGGACACCCTGGAAAGCTGGGCTCACACATGGAAATTAAATTTCAATATCACCAAGTGCAAGGTGTTGCATCTTGGTCGGAGAAACCCTAAACACATGTACACTCTGGGAGGGGAGGTGCTGGAAGCCTCAACAGGGGAAAAAGACCTAGGGGTCATGGTGGATACATGTATGAATAACACTGAGCAGTGCAGGAGAGCAGCTAGCAAGGCAAACAGGATGTTGGGATGCATCGCAAGGGGATCACCTCTAGGAGCAAGGAAGTGATTCTGCCACTGTACAATGGACTGGTTAGACCACACCTTGAGTACTGTGTACAGTACTGGAGACCACACTGAAGAGGGACATACAGCTCCTGGAGAGGGTACAGAGGAGGGCAACAAAGATGATACGAGGGCTGGGGATTTGACTTACGAGGACAGACTTGAGGAGCTCTGCCTGTTTTCATTGGAGGAGAGGAGAGACAGGGGGACATGATTGAGGTCTTCAAGTACCTCAAGGGAATAAATAGGGTAAACATGGAGGGATCTTTAGACTAAAGCAGGAGGCATCACCAGAGGGCATGGTTTGAAGTTGGAAGGTGGAAGGGTGAGGGGAAAAGAGGAGGAGGTTTTTCACTGAGAGGGTGGTGGACCCTTGGAATGCTTTGCCTGGTGAGCTGGTTCAGAGATCCACAGTGGAGAGCTTTAAGAGAGGGTGGGACAGACACAGAAAGTGGATGTATCAGATGATGGCCTGTCCGGGGGATGGATGATAGGGTTTCTGGAGCACAAGGGATGGGAGGGTCTCGGCACCCAACTAAGGATCTAGGTTCGAGCAGACTTGATAGACCATAAGGCCTAATCTGCTGGCAAATAGTATGTTAGTATGTATTCTGACCTGCCTCCCCTTTCAGAACCTGTTTTTGGGAAGTGAGCTGGCAGGTGCAGTGTTGCACCCCAGAGGTGCATTTGGGCACTTCCTCTTTTTAGAGAGGGGGAGTGGGTTATGTTTTCTTTATTTCAGTAGTCATTAGTTGTTCACTACCTGGTTTTTGATTTTGGATTTCTCGACTTGAGTCTTTTGGGGGATCCAAAATATTTGGTTGCCATTTGGCTAGTAAAGTCTACAATTTCCACATAGTGGGTTAGTTAGTATTAGCTCGTAAGAATCTGACGGTTACACTTCAAAGTGCAGCAGACAGAGGTTTGAATCAAGCTCGAGCACAACGTTCTATGCTTTGCATAGAATTTAACTCTTTCCTCTCCGGAGCAGTTCAAGTGCTGGGGCTAACTGCAATATGTCAGAATATGTCAGAATACAGCAAGACTCCATTAGAAGAAACACAGTTACTAAGGTGAGTAATTTTTTCTTCTTCTGCATGCCTGTCTTTCTCTTTACCATAACTAATTGCAAGCTGTGCAAAACATTTAAAAGCTTCAGACCGATCTTGCACTTCAGTGCCTGTTGGGCCAACATCCTCTTCCATCTGTGGCACTCAGTTCCTGTCACCATCAGGCTCGCAAGAAACGAGGTTCTCTGACAACAGTGAGTGCTGGTCAACCCTGTGATGTGGTCTCACTTGGGCAAGAGTAGCAAGTTGGCCCCCAAGATCTCTGCATCTATTATTAAGGCTCCACACCTCTTTGTTCCTTTAACCTCATAGTTCCCCCCCCTTACCTTTCCCCTTTCATTTTCTTTTTTTTTTCTTTTCCCCTTTCTTTATATCTGTCTATTAAGAAAAAAGGAAAAAACATCATCCGGCTCTCTTCTCCCTCCCTCCGTCAGCTGTGTCTTGGAGCCTATTCTTGAGTGATCAAACAACCGTTTGAAAGAACTTACCCCCCCAGTCCCCCTGTTTCAAACTATTATACTTTGTTCATGCCCTGATGTTAGGGTTACTTTACCTTCATTGTTTTCCTCCCATTTTCCTGTCCGCCCCTACCCCCGGACATGCATTAGTTATTTATTAGCCCAGGGCGCATCTGGAATCGAGCGGTACTCTGCTCAGCATGCCTTCCTGGTAAATCTCTTAAATAAATAAATTTATGAATACTTTTGTTCAAGGGTAAGCGAGCCCCTATGACGAGGTTGTCACCTCTTCACTGGAATTGTCCCATACCAGTAAAGATCCAAAGTCAAAATGTTCCAACCTTGTCTCCTCCCCAGGCTATCTCCATCAATAGTTGGGTGTTTGTGACGGTCCCGCCACTGCCTTGTCTCTCTGCTGATTCCCATCTCCTGGCATGTCTGCGTTGCTCTCAGGGGAATTCAAAACTGCATGCCCGTTCTGTGCAGTCACCATCTTTGCCCACATGTTGACTTCTGGGGATTTCTCTGTTGTAGGACTTCCTCTTCTCTTGTTCCCCTGGGACTGCTACATCTTTTTCTCCAACTCCGTTTACTATTTGTCTGAGTCGAAGTTGTCCCACGTCAGTCCCAGTGAAAGCAGGTATGGTTTAGCTTCCAGTAAAGTGTCTAAACAGCCATGTGCCCTCATCTGAAGTCACCCTTGAGTTTTGCAGGACATTCCACCCTCGCCTTCAGTCCCTTCACATGTAGCTCTTTAACCAGGGGAAAAAGCTGCTTCCTTTTATCCATAGTTAATGGGGCATAGTCCTGCTCAAAACGGCGGTCCCCAGACAGAATTTCTTTTTTGTCCCACGCTTTTTAAAGAATTAACTCCTTAATTCTATAGTCCAAAAACACCAGGATCACAGACCTTGGTCTGGCCTTAGGATCTGTTGGAAGTGCAGCCAGAGCACAATGTGCACGAATGATATTTAGGGGAAAATCCTTCTTGAGCTGCAAAATTTCTCTGAAGAAAGATTCCATAAATGTGACCATGGGGCTTGTCTCTGTGCGTTCAGGAAGGCCATGTATTCTTAAATTCACTCTCCTGGAGTGATTCTCCAGATCTTCCAACTTTCAGTACAGCATCCCCTTTTGTCATGCAATTATAAGATTGCCCTGTTACACAGATCTGACATTTCGGTCAGACTCATGACCTGGGCTTCTAAATCCTTGAGCTGCATGTCACGTTGCTTTATCTTCTTTTTATTTTCAGACACCTCACCTTGTATCTTATTGAGGTCATCCCCCCGATGCGCCTCAGTTCTGAGTATAGGCGCTGGAAAGTAATTGTGAATTGTTCTTCCTCTTCCTCCAACTCGCTCTTGAAATCCTTCTCAGAGGATTCAGGCCTGTGAGACGAGGAGATGCTCCTGCTTCTTTCCCGCTCCAGTCTGGTGCCATTTTTTTCTCTCCCTTTGTCTGCAGCAAAGGCTTTTAATTTCTTCCTCTTCAACATAACAATCCAGTCCAGTATGCCTTCTGATAACTTTCTTTTGTGTTCTGTTCTGTCTCTTATTTTTCTGGGTTGTTTTTAGATTTTGAATTAAAGGATTTCACGGAACTCGGTCCTCTCACTCCTGCACGTTAGGGTGACGTCACTGAAAGTCCCCAGTATTCCTTTATTAAAGTGCATTTCCCTGCTGTATCAGCATTTCATTCCCTAAGTATGAAGTAAAACCTGATGCTCATTTTCCACCAGCATTGGGTCTTACTTGGTACCTATTCTTCTTTCCTTCCCAAGGTGTTGTCGGCATTTACCCTGAAACAGACTAGTCACCTACTTTGTTGTTTCCCTTCTCCACTGATGCATGGTTAAGAGCTTCTTGGTCCTGTCCATGGACATGCCACTCATGGTATGGCCACTCAATGGCCTGCGTCTGTTTCAGTTTGGCAGCTGACATATGCTCTGCCCCCACACAAAGCAGGATCCATACTTCCACTAAAAATCACTGGTTTGATCTGGTATCCTGAATATGGTCTGGCATAGGCCTTGCCATTCTTTGAAGCCTACTGTATTAGGGAGTGAAGCATCTTCCCTGCCTGGCCTTTCTCCCACTCTGCAGTGATGAACTGCTTGGGAATGGTTCAGTACGTGTTGTTGTATAGATGGAGCGGTCCTTGGTGAAGATAAATTAGTTACCAGTAGTAACAGGAGATCTTCAAGAGAATCTTCTTCTTAGAGCACACAGCCATGCACCTGCTACTCCTGCATTTTCAGATGGAATACTGTTGAAGATCTGCTGGTTGATGCATGATTGGTTGTCTTATGTCTATGTCCCTCTATGGGATCTCTTTCTCTCCACCTGTCTTGTCTGCCTGTTCAGTGTTTTTGTCTGTTTTTTGGTCTCCTGTACCTGTGGGGAATTGTACAACTCTGTGTTTGTCTCAGGTGAGAAACTGAGGAAGTATAGGGCTACCCATGCTACCTAGGTACTGCCGACGTCCAAGGAGGCACGTCAGTGTGGGCAGCCCCAGCAAATCAAAAGTTTCCAAGTGGTTGTGACACCATTGGTTTACAGTTCACTATGCATGACTTTGCTAAGGAGATTCTCTCAAAGCTACTGTTACTGATAAGTGTCTAAACTATTCAGAAAGTCATGGATCAGCTGAGTCGGAGAACACTAGTACTAGCTAGAACCCTCCTTTGTTGCCTATACCCTGGTATCAGCAAGGGATCATACTAACTATTGGGAAGGGGGTTCTGTGCCCTTTCCGTCCTGCTGGTATTTAATAGACTGGAGCAGCCACTTTGCTGTGTACTGTTCGCAAAATGGCAGACAGTGACAGAAATGTGGCATACAGCAAGGAGCGTTGTTTCAAATACAAGTAGTCCTATCAGAGCTTATTTCTATGCATTT
Organism: Neoceratodus forsteri; assembly: GCA_016271365.2. Taxonomy (NCBI): domain Eukaryota; kingdom Metazoa; phylum Chordata; order Ceratodontiformes; family Ceratodontidae; genus Neoceratodus; species Neoceratodus forsteri. The sequence goes on from CM028134.1 coordinate 29,605,733, forward strand.
GGGTTTGAAAGCGGAAACTAAACAGGCATCAGGTAATGTTGTTATCCTTGTCATTCCTGTGAATACTACTCAAGTACTCCATAGGGAAGAACTCGTTTTGGGGGGGGGGGTTAAGCATCAGTTTATGTTAGCCGTGAAAAAAACACCACCAGCTGCTTCTGTTCTTGGATGTCTGTTGCAGTTGATCTAGCATAAATGATGCTGGTCCATGACCAGCTTTACTTTGGATAAAAAAAAAAAAGGGGAAAAAAATGAATGTATCAAAAGTTTTTTTAGGTGACTAGCTCATTTCTTTAGTGGATCTTGATGTGCGCTTACCAAATTGGAGTCAGCCAATGCTGTTTTTAGGGATGGCATGAATTGCAGCTATAAAGCAAACAAAAGCTCATTATTTATTGCTTTTTTTCTTCTTCTCCTCTGCATCCCAATTTAGGTTATGCAGCATCCTACAGAAGGGGGTCAGGTTCTGAGTCTCTTCAGTAACATTAAGGAGGTGGCTGCCAAAGTAGCTGAAATATGGATCTTCTCCCTGTCCAGCCAACCAATAGACCATGAGGACAGCACCATGCAGACCAGCCAGAAGATTAAATCGACAGGTCAGACTAACAGCAGTTGTTACTCATAGCATTCTGAGCATCCCTTCCCCATGGAGTGCTAAGCTGCGTAATTGCTCTGTGTGGATTGTAATGCCTGTTGGGTCTGAAATTAGCAGTGGCTTATTAGCCTGAGACCAGTACTGTCAGAAGCACGCTGCTTTTATAACATACGGCATATTAAATGCAATAATTCCCAAAATGAAAAGTTAAACTGCCTCCCACTTAACAGCAGAAGGCCAGTTATAGTCGCATTGTGGAATATTGTTTTTCCGTGAAAAAATAGTTTAACTGACCTTTGAGTGGGACCATGAAACTAAAACTAAATATTTTGACATAATAAGGTTTTATATCACCCTCTGCTGGTGTTAAAGAGACATTTCTACAAGCTCAGGCTCATGCTTTCAGAATGACAACAATGTGACCATTGAAGCCACAAGAATTCCTGATTTGACAAAAATAGAATGGGACTCACAGGAATGGGGTTTCATACCATGGTCTTATATGGGTAATATAATTCAGAGGGACAATTTATCCAAAAGCTTCATGTTGATCTGGGAGCTCTATCAGTGCACATTTAGGTGAAAATACTGTAGCCGTCGTATACACCCACATTAGCAGATAAAATTTACCTTTTTGCACTATCATGGCTGGTAGATATGGTCCAAAATGTGACCTAAGTTTGTGATGTAGGTTCCAAATAATTTTAAGGACAGGATGGCACCTGCACCAGTAACTGGTACATGAATGGAGAATTTTCCAGAAAAAAAAATAGTTTTTTTCCTGTTGATGAGTTGAGGGTTTTTTAAGAAATGCATTTTTAGTTAACAGTGACATAGGTAACGGAGACTGTGGTTAAAAAAAAAAAATCACAAAAGTCTATACTGACATGCCAAATATACCTTTGGCATTTATTCCTAGTGACCCGCTAGCATAAAACAACTGACACATACGAACCACCCTTTCTATCTATATTTATGTCTATGTTTTGTGTGATTATATGTCTGATAAATAATAACTGACTTCTAGAAAGGGTTTCAGTGTAGTTGCTTGGGCAACCATTTTTCCAAGTTTTGAGGCTTGAAACTTGACTTGGTGACATCAGACAGCGTGTTCCAAGGAAGCAAATTGATTTGGATAGCCTAGGAAACTGTCAGGTGGTGGTAAATGCATTTTATTGCAGACAAATGTAAAATAATAGGGTTGGTGGACAAAGAATGACTATGCGAGTTTAGTATATGCTTTTATGTGGTAGTGCCTTTTATTACACTAACAGAAGAAGTTTTACACAAGCTTTCTAGACATCTAAGGTCCCTTCATCAGGTGTAAAATATTAAGTATACTGTACGTTAAGTGAAATCGCCATGTGGTGACATGACCATAAGGATTTAGAGGTTATATTGTAAAAGGATATTGAAAGTTAAACCAGACTTTACTGCAGTGACACAATACTGATCAAATCAGAAGCAATCCAGGCTGTGCACTTCAGCGAGTAAATACACGCTTCGGGGATTTAGTGCACACCCCAGGTGCTCAGACCACTGGCATAGTTTGGCCAACCGGATTAGAGCACAGAGCTTTAAATTATGGCAGAACTGCCCCTTAATTACTGTGTGACCTTTAGCAGGTCACTGGATCTCTCCTTCTTTAACCACTCTAATCTTTCTAACCTACAATATCTCTGGCTTTTTTATTTTCCCTGTGTGACTAAAGGCAACAACAGTCTCCCCCTCCCCTTCTGGATTGCATATCAACTTTGGCATACAGTTTGTATGAACGGCGCTGGATAGACCTGTTTGTTTTCCATCCTACTACAAGCATTGGTCTGGGATCAGTGTACTCCAAGAATACTCTACTTCAAGAGCTAGTCTTTCTTGTAGTTAATTCCCTTTAGTACAGGTATACTATTCCATCACCACACTGCCGTAAACATTTACGGGTCAAGTGAAATAAACAGAAACAGTTTACTCTCTTGGTGGGATTCAAACCCATGTTTTCTGTTTATAGTCTTGTGCCCTAACCACTAGTCTTGCTATTTATTCTAAATTGTTGTTGTGAAATATATTTTATACTCCTGCACTGACCACAGAACAGTGTACAGTAAACCCAGACTGATGCTGGTAGTAAACTGATCCTCTGACAGTGTCCACACAACCTGGAGTGTGCCATAACTCTCTGGGCTCACTGTGTTACCCCCATTGTAAAATGATTTTTTTATGGAAAACTATCATTTTTTTCTAGAGATCATTACTCTGCTTTCCAAAAAATGTTACTGGCAGCACCTAGATGTATGATGCCAACAGGAGTAGGCCACATGGCTGCCACCCCTTAAAATAAGTTTAAATGTGCTGTACAGAGGGTGTTCAGGTCAGTTTTTCCAGATCTGATGGGTCAGGCTGGGTTAGGTCAAGCAATTCAGAACCATAACCAAAAATATGATATACGAGGAAAATTGTATACTCAATGTAAAAAGACGAAACAAAACTAAAAACAGAATAAAGTTATATAGCAGCTACTTCACTCAGAGGGGCCAGTGGCTTTATTTTCTACCTCTTCTGTGCTACTGTGAACCCACCCAACCTATTTGAAGTTACGGGTGTCCCCCTAGATCCTGGATTTGAATAATCATATAACCTCCTCCCCACCAATTCTGTTCTCTGAGTCATGAAACACTGGCCTGCCACTTCAGACAGTTTCCAGTTCTGTTAGATGAGGGCTGGCCATTTTGTTACAAACAAACAAACACAAAAAAGAGCTCAGGAGTTAAAGAAGCACAGAAAAGGTTGACATTTATGTAGCAAGACAAGGCTCTATGCCAAGATCCCCCAGTGTTTTGTGCCTCTCTGGCACTTTTGGCAGGGGGGGTTCCTAATGAAGTGTTAGTAAAGCACAAAGCACTTGGGGATCTTGGTATGCTATCAGAGCCTTGCCTTGCTGTGTGTGTGTTTGTTTTTCTCACTTCTTTGCCATTTGCCCTCTTAATTATTGTATAACCTCCTCCTTACTTTCGTTTTCTTAAAGCCAACCACTGTTGCACCAAACCCTTATTTCTCTTCTGCCCCCTTACATTTTTGATGTCTTTGGGGTCACAGCATTTTTTTTTTTCGTAATCTTTTCTCCGTGCCAGTGACCTCCTTTATCTTGGACACCCAGTGCTGTCACCTTGACACCAGTTGGGTCATACCAGCCAGTACCCTCAGGGGCTTGCCCCCCCCCAAGCGGGGTTGACAGGACCCCACACATCCCACTGTGTACCAGATTCAGTAATTGGACTGACTGCCCAAACTGTCGGGTGCGAGGTTTGGCGCCAGGTGGCATTCTGCCACCGGCATTCTTTTTTCTTTACTCCCTCATCCCTGAACGGTGGAAGTTTGATGCCAGGACGTGCTATGTATATCGATGTCCGCCCGCCCCTCCCCTTGCTCGTGCTCCAGCCCCCAGCCTCCACTAGGGGTCATGTGAGTGCCAGCAGCAGAAACTCTGCCCTCCGCCCCTGGAAGAGGAGAGCAGTCTTTGTTTTTTAAATATACTAATCTTGAGGGGGCACCTCTGCATATGCTCCCCATTATCCAAACTCCTCCCCCAAGTCTATTTTACAATCCCCCGATGCCTCTTTATGTTCAGGGAGCAACAGAAGGTTCAGTGTCAAAATATTGTGGTATTATTAGCGCGGTAAATGTAAGCGCATACAAAACAGCGCTTCGCATTAATAGCGTTGCTACATAATGTTGCATGGTGTCTCATACCTTATTCTTATTTCTGAGTGGAGTGAAGTGCTAATGAATTGGCAAACTGAGGGAGTGAATGCATAGTCGTACCGTGTCAGTGTTTCATTTATAGTTGTCCCTGGGAATGCAACATTTAGTTCCTACCTTCAGTCGTCATGTGAACCCTGTCTAGTCCATCCTTTCCCAGACCCACACCAATGTCAAATCCAAGCAAAACGAAGAAAAGGTAACTTATATTTGCCAAAACTTTATTAATCATTCAAATTGGGACTAGGGGAACATTTGGATAAAATTAATCGAGTTAGTACTTGTACAAGCTGTATGACATTTTCTCATGCCTGCAATTGGAAGTTATAAGCAACTCCCCTCAAGAACTCCTGTCTGGGTCTTGATTCATACTGTGCCACAATGTCTGTGATTCTGCGAGCTGTATCTTTGTACTTCTTGCGTGTTTCAGACACTGCTGTATGCGCTATCATCTGCTCCATGACGGTTGTATTGAAATGCTGCTCTGATTTTAGAAAGTCCAGAAACCTCCAAATCGAAGGATGTTGAGCCCCCACAAAGTGGTTACATTTCCGATGCCAAGCCTCAACCGAATTAATTGTTTGGGGCAAATCCTGTTGCACAGCATCATTGCAGTTCCACATGTCAGTTGCAAACATTGGTTGCCGTCTTCCACCCCTGGCTAGTGGCCTACCTAACCAGGTGTCCTCAAAATAGTCAATCAAGGGTGAAATGAGTTCTGCATTTGAGGTGTAAAAGTCATATTGCAAAAGTTCATCAAATGTTGATATGACATCTTGAAGTGGGACTTATGCAAGGGCAGGTATATATATCGTACATGTAATGCAAAATCGGGGTCTGTAGTATATTGTTGGCATAATGTGGGTATATCCTATATTTTTCTCCACAATGCTTGACATAGGTGAAAAAAACAACCACGCATTTTAGCAGTCGGAAAGGCTAGCTTGAATCCCTTTATGGCAGCCTGCTCAAAATCCGTTAGTATTGTTTCAGGCTGCAGCGTCCCACATAGGCGATTCAACTCAGCAAGTACTTTATTGTAAGACACAGCAGATTGGTTGGCCATAAGGATGTACACAAGAGGGATGACAGAGCTATATTTCACAGCATGAATAGTGTATAACTGAGAAGATTGAAGGGCAACATTTAAAGGTACCATCGGCAAACCAATGGTTCGATGATTTTAAGTGCTGTAAATCCTTTCTTGTAGAGAAAATTAAGAATCTGTCAGCACTAGCGCCAGAATCGAGCATTAGAAATTGATCATTTCCTTTGGTGTTGTCATATTCTGGTGGCAGTACTAATGATAGCACATCTGAAGGCTTCTGGGGTGGCTGGGCTGTGTCACGCCTGCTTCTCCTGACTATCTGTTTTAGCAGTGGTATAGCAGGAAGCTGGCAAGCCACAGATGGTGTTAACTGAGATATCCCCGATGCAACAGTTTGATAAGTTGACTCGCAAGTGGTTGCAGCGCGGTCTTTCATGCCAGCAATAGCCGCCTTAGTTGCAACAGTTGCAGGGTCAGGGACGTGATTATGTTCTCCAGTGCATTTTAAGATGATGTTCCCTTCGAGGTGTATCTGTGCAGTACAATGTCCCTTATCATATTGCAAGCATTTCCAGTAGGTTTTGCTAGCAGCAGTATGTTCCTTTCTGAGAAAATAGCAACTGTGGTGCAGAAATATGTAAGGCCTCTGCAACCCCCTTATTGTATTTTTTTTTTTTTTTTAGTATAACAGATCTTCGGAGGTACTGCTGCATGAGCCCTCCCCCCATCCTCAACCTCCCCAGTCCATTGGCTGTTCCCCTGATGCCCCATTCAACAAGGAAGCATGAGAATATCGTACATGTGATTGGTCAGGTACAAGGAAGAGGAAGCAGTCAGGCACTAGACATTCAGTGACACACTGGGGGTGGGACTCATGTAAGAGCGTCTTTTGTAAATGGATGCTGTTAAATAACTCCCCCTTCCCCCCAATGCATCACTGGCTGTTTAGCCCCAGGTTGCTTTCTGTTCTCTTTGACACACTGTAGAGATTCTGCTGCTTCTCCATGTAATGGGGCATCTGGGTGAGCAGTCCGTGAACTAATGACGGAAATCAGAGGATGGTGTTTGCCCCCTGAAGATCAGCTCAATTTTTCTGTCGGGTGGGGGATGTTAAAAAAAGGGGTATTAGGCTGCATAAAAAAAATCTGTCCACAAATTGAGTCAAACTGGCTCTGACCTGTTCTGGCCCAACAGATCGGACCTGCTAATACCTGGCTGGTCTGACTCTGTGATCTGACCCGCTGCACACTCTTATGTACGACACTGCAGAGATCATGTGCAGCTGGGGTGGAACTTAAATTAACGTTGAAGTATGGCAGTTATTTACAGAGTGTCCTTTTATCATTCTTTTTTTAATACTTGAAGTTTTTAGACAGAGAGATACAGTACAACAAAAAACAATAAAGACGCTTAAGGCATTAGGCCAGTATAGTATCCTAGCAAGCAGTATGATTACCTGTGCACAATAAGTCCAGTGTTAAAATAGTGTAACTGCAATAACGCAGCACTTATGAGCATGTACTTTAAAGTGCCACATCAAAGTAGCGTTGCGGCAAAATATCGGCCGCACTAAAGAGCGTATGTTAACACTTGTGAAAAAAAGTACATCAGTGGTTCATGCACACCTCTCAGCCAGCATCTAGTTCCACCCCTCCATCCTCCCTTGCAGTGCATAGCAACCAGTGAGTGGAAACACACATCGAACTGAGTGTGTGGGCCATGGGGGGGGGGGGTATGTCACTGTATAACAGGATTCAGGGTGAGAGGAGGGTACCGTTAAACTACCAGGGTTATTGTATATGTTATGCTGGGGGACCTCAACCTAAATTGTCTCTCTGACATGAACACTGCCTCCTGGGAAGCTCTCGCAACCCTAGACCACCATCAGCTGGTGACTCAGCCCACCAGGCACAACCCCGCCACAGGCAAGGACACCCTGCTGGACATCATAATCACTAACTGGCCTCTTAGAATTAAAGTATATAACTGTCCTCCCAGACTCCCTGAGTGATCACTCACCAGTGTGCTGTATCTGGTCAGACAAACAACCTACCCCTGTACCTACCACCACGCTCCGGCACATCATCCGCCCGGGTTACCTCACCAAGTTCAAAGAACACCTTGCCCACTGGGATTGGACCCCAATTTATCAGGCCAGTAACGTGGACACTGCTCTAGACTACTTCCATGACTCATTTATTTCTGCCTGTGACATCTACGCCCCTATGTAGAAAACACACCACAAGCAGAATAATGCACCCTGCATAACCCCTGCACTCATCCAACAACTAAAGCACAGAGGCAACCTGTGGCACAAAGCCAGAGACTCTGCAAAGGCTGCCGACAGGCAGGCCTATCGCAAGCCGGAATAAATGTATCTGGGCCATCCGCCAAGCAAAGGCTGAACATTTCAGGGCCCAACTTACCTCCTCCTCCTCCTGGGGGTCCTCCCACAAATTCTGAAACAAAATAAAAATACTCAATGGTAAATCCCGGTCCCCACCCCCCTCACAGATCTCAATAAATGGATCCATTAGCACTGACAGTAAGGAAATAGCTGATGCCATCAACACCAGTTTCACCGATCTGAGTTCAGTCCTCCCCCAAACTTTCTTCAGCCCCATTCTCACCTCTGACACCCCCCCCCAGCTCACTCATCCACCTTTCTACCTGAGGGCAATCACCCCTCAGGAAGCTGAGCCTTACCTGGCCAAGGCCCTAGCCTCCTGAATGACCTGCTGGACACTAGACTACTCTGCTTGGTGCTGGATGTTCAGCTCCTCCCCCAGTGGGCCTCCTGAATCTCTTCCTTTGCCTTGGTCAGTTCCCCAAAAACTGGAAAACTGCAGTAGTGACACCCATCCACAAAGGTGGGGATCACCTATCCACGGGGAATTACTGGCCAATTTCAATCTCCCCAAAAAGCCCTAGAAAAGGTGGTGGCTGATCAGCTAGCAACCTACCTAGACACTCATAACCTGCTTTGCAGCCAACAGCATGGTTTCCTGGAATTCTCATCCTATATCCATGCTGCACTTGATAAGGGACAACTAGCAGGAGCCGTGTTCATTGACCTCTCCAAGGCCTTCGACACAGTAAACCACCCCCTCCTGCTGGACACCCTCCTCAAATTAGATTTCTCTCAAGGTCCCCTCAACTAGCTCTCCAGCTACCTGACATCACAAATGCAGTGTGTCAAGATCAATACTACGCTAGCCATCTCCCACCCAATATGCTCTGGAGTCCCCCAGGGCTCCATCCTGGGGCCCAGTACTCTTTAGTCTCTTTCTCAACGCCCTCCCTCTGCCCGGGGAAAAATACTACTTTACGCAGACCGCGCCGTCCTGTGCACCACCCATGCAAACCCTAACAACCTACAGGCCGCACTCCAGCACTCCTTTAGCCTGGCTGAACAATGGTTCAGCAAAAGCAGACTGGTTATGAATGTGAAGAAAACGAAGACCCTACTACTGTATTTGCGCACCACCAAAACAAACTAAAGAACTCACTCCTCCACATTGTCTCCAGCTCACTCCACCCCCTAGAACAGGTCTACTCCTACAAATACCTAGGGGGTTACCTTTGACCCTGCTGTCACCTTCCATACCCACATTCACATGCTCACATCTGCAGTGAACACCCATATCGGCCTCCTCTACGGCCACAAGGACTGCTTTCCTCCTGAAGCATTAAAACTAGCTATCACCTCATCTGTCATGTCCCTGATAGACTATGGTCTCCTGATCTATAGTGCAGCTGACACAACGGCTCTCAACAAAATCACAGTAGTCCTCAACAGAGCCTGCAGGCTCCTGTCAGGTGTGGCACGGACCATGCACACTTGCACCCTCTAGTCCATTACGCAGATCCTCAACTTTGACGAGAGGCTCAGGTATCAGGCCTGTCTCATAGTCAAGAAATCTCTCCTTGGGTTAACACCGCCAGGATTGGCAGCATCCCTGACTTCCAAAGAGCACCCAGTAAACACTTGCAGTACTAGCACTGCCTCCCTGTTAATCCCCAGGGTCAAGACAACCCTGGCACAGAGGTCATTTATGGTCAGGGCTGCCACCTTTTTTAATGCCCTCCCTACATCCGTCACTAGCCTCACCAAACTGGGTCCTTCCAAGGCGGCACTCAGAAACCACATACTCACTACCCTCTCCTGCACCTGCCCGTAGCCGTACTACCTACCATCTGATAGCCCAAGCCCGTTCTCAACCGTACTACCTCTATATTCCGCTGTGACAAAGTCTTACCTCAACTGACTGCACTGTTTCCTTTGTCTACGACTAGTCCCTTTGTCTCTGGGACCATGCTTAGCTAACCTCCTGTATAGACCACATTCCACTGGGTTGCTAATATATTTGTAAATATGTTACTATGTTTTTCCCCCACCCCACTTAGCTTACATATTGTATAGGCCACATCACCCACAGGTATTCTGTCTAAATATCCACTCTGTAACTGCCTTAATGTATCTTGTTTTTGTAACTGACGTGGAGCCTTTGGAAATGAGTCTGTGACTCAAAGGTTTGTAATTCCGATATTCTAAATTAATAAATAAAATAAAACATGTTACACCAGGAATCAGTGTGATTTCCAGCCCCCACCCTCTGTTTCCTGGTGTAAAAGAAAAACCCTCCTGCTCCCTGGTGTAAGAAAAAATCTCCCTCCCTCTGCGTGATCTCCAGCATCCAACCTCTGTTTTTCCCAACTTGTGCCAGTCCCACGTCTGATGGATAGGACCTTAAGCTGTGCCACCGATTGCTTTCCCTCTTGCACAGCCTGTCTTGAAGTAAAGAACTTGTGCCAGTCCCACGTCTGATGGATCCTTTAGGACCTCAAGCTGTGTCACCGATTGCTCTCCCTCTCGTACAGCCTGTTTTGAAGTAAAGCATGTCAGCAGCAGTGGCATGTGAGGAAAATACAAGGAGGACAATCATTAGAAGTAGTGCTGTGATGTGCTGACGGAGCTGTGAATCTGTGGAGCTTTGGTTGGCAGCCTCTGGATGCAGAATTTTATTGCACTGTCAGGGCAATAAGTTTTTTCAGAAACAACTAGTAAGCAACTGTCATTGATATTTATTCACCCGGATCATCACGCTGTTTTGGAATAGCGCTATTTTGACTGGCAATAGTTTGGACTTAAGCTTAATTGTATGTGCTATTTTTACTCGCGCTGTTGTGGTTACGCTATAATAACCGGATGCCTGCACAATACATACTGTATTAAAAAGCATTCAGCCCCAATATTCCTGTATCATATCTACTTCCTAATGCACTCTTCAAGGTACAAAGTTTGACCTACAGGTCATGTTACACAGTATGTATCAACCAGTCTTTCCATTGATTTTGCCAATGTGTCTTGAAGGTTCCTGCGTCCAGTCATTATTCTCTCCATTCTGTAAATTTCGATTATGATATTCTTGCTGTGTCTGTTGGTTGGGATTTCTGGCTGGAGCCATAATCTAGGTATTGTTTTCCTTCACTACAATTCTAAGAACCCCCAGTAGTTTGATATATACCTTATGGATTATGTTCTCTAGGTATAACAGAGAAAAATACTGCCTCTGGATTTAGAGTACTATACCCTTGTGTCAGCCCATTGATCTTCCTTTCTATGTGATTCCAGAAGGGTTGTAGGTGGGAGCATTGCCAGAATACATGGGAATGTATCACAGTCTCCTGTCCACATTTCCGCCATATGCCCTTCTGAAAATGTAGCTGTAATTTAAGGGGTCCTAAAGTACTAGATTACACATTTCCATCCAAATTCCCACCAGCAATATGAGGATGTGACTTTATGCTGGTAGTACCATCTTGGTCCCAGTCCATGTCCAAGACTTGAGTTACTATTTCTGTTTCCCATTTCTTTTTTTCGAGTAGAGTCGTCACGGAGCTCCTTTTTAATTCTTTTTTTTTTTTTAAATTTGCTTTTTATTGAAAAAAAGGGTTTTCATTTCACACACAATGTACACATTTCATTCTTTTTTTTTTTTGACAGAGGTAGCCATTCTTAGTTCAGGTTACATGTTTTCGCTTTATACTAGATGTTAAAGTATTTTATTCCCTGTTCCAGTGTAGACACATGGGAGGGAGATGAGGCAGGGTCTCCAGTCTCCCACCCCCACCCACCTTCCTAAGGCACAATTCTGTATCTATACGGGCTCGAGCTCCTTTTTAATTCTAATGGAATGCTCACACTGCTGCTGTTTGAAATAACTAGCATTGAGTAAAGTGAGACTTATTCTTCCTAGAAAAAAAGTCTTTAGGTAATTCAAATAAAGTATTTAAAGAATATTAAGGGAATAAGTAGAGTTGATGTGGAAAACAGTGATCTTACTTCGAGAGGGTTCCTTCAGTAGGTCATCACAAATAGGACTGACGTCGCCTGACATTGGGCCGCATAGCAGACTTTTCTAGCAATCCCTGACGGGGGACCGCCCACCCGGTGTCATGTGACCAACGTCCGCGTGACGGTATATAGTGGGTGGTCTCCGCGCCTGCCCTCCAGATCTTCCTGGACTAAGTCTCCATCACTCATTCACACTAGTGGGATGACGCCAGAGGCATAGGATAGCAGAGCCAAGAATTTTCTGAAGGGCGGGCGCCGGTAGAAGTGCCTTACTTGGCTTGCCCTTGAACTGACTCGGCGCTTGTATAGGCTATCTCAGCGTCGACCCTCCAACCGCCTCAGTTCCTTTTCTCCCGCCGTCAAGTGCGCTTGGATGTCGACATTGCTCGTCTGCCGGAGTCAAAGTTTTCGTCTATATGACAGCAGCTTTTAGTGTTTAATTTAAACGTTTTAATTTAACTATTTAATAGTAATTTTTTATTTTACTAATAAGAAGATTATGAAGAAATTCTTTCCTGCCATCCACGGAGTTGTCCTTAGACGGTAGCGGTGACGGTAGGAAGACTTCGCTTGAAAGTTGTTATGGCAGAGGGGCTGTGCCCAGTCCGCCACCCTTAAGTAACGGGGGGGGGTCTGACTACGGACAGTCCTGTGCTCGGCGGGGAGGACAGTCCACCAAAGCACGAATCTGGCGGTGCTGGGGACCCGGCTCCGCTTAGCCTCGAGCTCTTCTTCTTCTTCGTTTGGGGAAGAAGAATCAGTGCCTCTCGAGGTTGCCCGTTGGTATGTCTACACGAGGATTGTTCGTTGGTAGGAGCAATAGGCCTGAACCGACTACGTGGGTTCCCCCTTGGCCCCACTCCTAACGGCTGCATTCTCGACTCCGGACTCCATCTCTGTCCTCGTTGGAGTTCCAGTGAGCAGTTTCACCTCTGGGCGCTCCTGTGGAGCAGGGGTTTGACTCCTTTTTCCTGGTTGTGTTCCTGGTTTGGGGCCTCTGGACCTCGGAGCCGGGTCAATTGGATCTGAATGAGCGCGGTGCCCTCTTGGTGCCTTCGCCATCCTGTCAGCCCCTCGTGCCTACCCCCCTCTTCCTTTTCCATGCAGGGGCCGGCACGGGCACCACCTTTCTCTTCTTTTCCATTGGCTTTCCATGGTGTTTTTCCTGGCATTGTGCCTGACACCTTGGTGGCGCCGCAGGTCCGGTGCCGTGCCTCTGGTTTGGCTTGGGTGCCACAGGCGGCGCCGCTGGTGTTTGGGTTGGCGCCGGGACACGGCACCATGGCTCGGTGCTAGGCACCGTACTGGGTGCTGCAGTCGGCGCCGTGGCTCGGTGCTGCGCTCGGCGCCATGCTCGGTGCCGTGGTCGACACCGTACTGGGTGCCGCAGTCGGCGCCGTGGCTTGCTCGGCGCCGTGCTCGGCTCCATACTCTGTGCTGCAGTCGGCGCCATGGCTCGGTGCTGCGCTCGGCACCGTGCTCTGTGCTGCAGTCGGCGCTGTAGCTCGGTGCTGTGCTCGGTGCCGTGGGTCGGCTCCATGGCTCACGCTGTGCTCGGCGCCGTGGGTGCTTCATTGTCGGCGCCGCTAGCGGTGCTGTGGGTGTCTCATGGTGCCACTGATGCCTGCGGGCACCCACGGGTGCTGCGGGCAGTGCGGCAACACCGTGCACCCATGGGTGGTGCCGTGGACGGCGCCGAGCACCCGCGGGTGGCGCCGGGCACCCACGGGTGGCGCAGGTGCCATGGGTTTCTTGGGTGCCATGGTACCATGGGTGCCATGGGCATCGGGGGTGCCCTTGCGTGCCATTGCTGCCGTTGGTACCAAGGATACCTGCGGGTTCTGCCGTGGGTGCCCTCTGGTGTCTCTCAGGTTGGCATGGTTACTGCTTGGTGCCCTCCTGTGCCACGAGTGATGCTAGTGCCGCAGGGGTGCCAGTTGGTGCTGTCTGACAGAACTAGGGAAAGATCTGTGTTGCAGACCTCTCTTCTGCAGGACTTGTGTTGGGGTGTTTCCATGGAATGAATTCCTATTCTGCGGATTATTTTCACACATTTTAGTGGGTGGCGGTCTGCATCAGATCTCCTCATCCAGCGATTTTCCGCTGATGGGACTCTTCTGTTCTGTTTCTGTCAGCGGAATCTCTCATTCCGCTCAGCACTTTCTCAGCCCCCTACGTGGTGCCAAGCTCCTCGACACCCTTCCTGGTGGCGGAGTCTCTAGTGGCTCTGACCGAGACCTCTTTTTGGGGTCCTTCTGTGGTGAAAGGCATCTGGATGAGTCTCTCCCTGTCCTTCTGGTCAGTGATAGACGGATGACTCATTTTATATACTGAACCACACGCCTCTCTATCATCAGAGTCTGTGATGCAAGCTCTTTTAGTAGTTCCTCATTTATGGGGTCCACCATAGTGTTCAGACTGGATCTGTGGACTATATACCTCTGAGTCTAGACTTTTTCAGTGGTCAAGACAATTACACTCTTTGGAACATTTTAATTCTATGGTCGGGAGCTGCACAGACTGTCCCGCTCCTTTGATAGGGGTATATAGCCCGTTTTTGATGCTGCCCCTCTGGTGGCTGCTTCGCCACAGGTAGTTAACATCTGTCTAGCTATTATTAGTCCAGTTATGGATCTTCAGGCTCCTCCTGCTCCTCAGAGGGATGACATCCTTGTCATTTCTGTATCAGGCAATACTTGCCAAAATAGCAGCCAACAACCTTGTCAGGCTCGGACTAATGATATTTAAAAAAAAAAAAAAGAAAAGAGGTGGGGTCAGAATTATCACAGCACAGGGCCTAGCTGGAATTTCCTGATACCACACTTGGATCTGATCAGGTTCTGCCTCAACCCTGAGGCGGTCGTCTCTAAACCTCAGTAAAGAGTACCTGTTTTCTTCTACCCCTAGGGGGCAGTCCGATCCAGCGTCGGTATAGCTCACCTCTTTTCTCTAGAGAATTTCTCTTATTCCGAGATATTTCCAAAACCTAGGCATCTAACCAGTCTGTTAGCCCCCTTTTTGTTTTTTAATCAGGCTTTCTTCTCCTGATCAGAGCCTTGCAGCAACAGAAGTGACTCTTCAGCAAGTCGAGACTTAGATTCCTACTTCCATGTTTGCTTCAACTTAACAGATGACATGCTTCTTTCTTGACCATTGGTCAAGTAGGTTCTTTCTAAGGTAGCTTCGCAAATATTCACATACAGTCATACTACCCTGAACCTGTACACTTTACCTCCGGCTGTTGCAGTTCCTGAGGTCCTTTACATTAGATTAATGCATGTCTTTGACACTATTAATTTTGGTCCTAGATCAAATCGTGAGGCCAGGTTCTTGCTGCTCTCCTAGAGTAGTTGCGGCTGCCTGGCAGACTTTCATTTTTTGCCCATTGTAGTTGTCGGCAAGGTGACGAGTTACAACTCGAGCGTTTATCTTGTAGACACTATGTTATAGATGCTCTTACAAGACAGCTCTTTTTATTAACAGGACAATCCTTGGCTGTCCATTCCGAGTGAACCCTATTTCCTACCACCCTACTCAGGATTGTTGATTTTAGCTTGGTACTCTCCCACTAGTGTGAATGAGTGATGGAGACTTAGTCCAGGAAGATATGGAAATACGTGCCGTGAGTTGATCTTCTTGGACAGTCTCCATCACTCATTCCCCTACCATCCCTGGGTTCACTTGTTTTCTTTCCTGGTCTTCATGGACTATGGTTCGGACTGTGAAGACATTGTTCTTTGACCTTTCTTACAAAGGCTATCTGGGCCCTCTCAGGCCCAGACACTCAGAATGAGTTATTTTCATTAGTTACGCTGCACCTCCTTGGTGCGAAAGGTACTGAGGCGGTTGGAGGGTCCAGCGCCGAGATAGCCTATACAGGCGCGAGTCGATCTCGCGGTGCAGCGTGTGCGTGGTCTACCTGTTTGGCGGCCAGAAAAATATTTGGCTCCGGCGAGGGTCCTGGCGCCTCCGGCACTATCCCACTAGTGTGAATTAGTGATGGAGACTGTCCAAGAAGATCAATAATTACGGTAAGTACGCAATTTCCATTTCTTTCCCGCCTCCGCCTCGTGCTAGTTGCTTCGCAGACTTCATTCAGCGTTCGTCAGAAAGTTGTTTTTCGCGCGGTTTTTCAAACTCACTATTTTTCTCCATTCGAATCACATTAGTTCACGTCTTCTCCAAAGAAGAAGTGCTCCAAGTGTGGCACTCAGATACCGCACAAAGACGGACATTCCAAGTGCATCATCTGCCTAGGCCCAGACCATCCAGTCTTCTCCTGCCCCAACTGTCAGTCCTTCAATTAGGCTACCAAAAAGCGGAGACAGCAGGTGTTGGAGGCCCATCTTCTCAAGGTCCGTCTACTTTCTCTTGAGAAGAAGATGGACAAGCTTAGGGACTTGTCCAAAAAATCTTCCCCTAGAAAACATAAGGAGAAGACTGGGGAGCGGGTTTGCTCCGCAGACGACGTCAGGCCCTCTACCAGTAAGACTCATCCACCGTCCAAGCACTCAGGTAAGGAGAAACTTCAGACAAATAAGTCGCTCGCTGGCTCCTCGGGCGACCGCGCTGCACTGGCCAGTAAGCCAGCCTCCGGCTCCTCCGGAGACCGCCCGGCGGCCATTAAGTCGACTCCCCCGGCTGGGGGCAGTTGCCCGGCCTTGGTCGCTAAGTCGTCCAGGAGTCCTCCCTGACCGCCTGACCATGCCCACTAAGTTGGCCATCCCTGATGACCGCACGGGCTCGGTTCCCCCGTTGGGGCCTAATGGCGCATCAACCGACATCCAGCGAGACTGAAGGGATTCAGCCCCGCTCCCTCCTGTTCTTCCCTTGCCCGTGTCCTCACATTCCACCGTGGACACATCTGGCGATGCCGATGGGGACGCTGGTGAACCTACCAATTTCAGGGGTTCTTCCTGTGCTCCCCCGCCGGGGACCAGGGTCAGGAGGCTCTTTCTTGGCTGGAAGGCTTTTCTCTGGAGGCCCTTCCTCAGCCCGAGGGCAGACTGCCGGCACCTCCAATGCTGCCAGTCACTACAACAGTCCCGACGATGGGACCGCCGGCGCCTCTAACGCTTCCAGTCCTGACGCTGGGACCGACGCCGGACCCAGCGTCGACGACTGAGACTGTTCGTCCAGTGCCGACGCCGGCCCCTCTTCCGGTGCTGGATCGGGTGGTGCCGGTGCCGACGTCAGTCCCTACAGCGTGGACTGTCCCGACACCAGATCCTAACTGGATCTATACCACAGCAGGTCCGACGTGGGTTCCCCCGACATCAGGGCTGACAACGGGGTATTATTACTGTCTCCTCACTGTCCCCCATTACCCCTACGGGTATCCTGGGGATCCTTACCCAGAGGCTTCCACTCCTGGATGGAGTCCAATGGGACAGTTTTAAAAGGGTTATCATCCCTATACTCATTACATGGGTCCACATGGATATTACCCTCCTCCAATCGCTGTTCCCCCTCCACCTTCTCCTCCTCCCCCCCAGCCTCAACCAGCTGCACCTTCACCCCCTCTGGCTATGCTGGATTTCATGTCCTTCCTACAGTCTTGGTGGCAGGGAACGAGGTCGGAGTTGGTTTTGGACCTGGAAGCGAGACTCCCACCTCCGCCACTTCCTAGGTCCCCTTCCCCAAGCAGTTCGGGTCCGATTGTCCACCTCTCGGGGAAGACTCAACTGGACATCCCCCTTTCTCGCTTTGAACGTCGTCCAGTGGAGGAGGCCGACGGCGTCAGTTCTGACGGGAGAGAGAACTCTTCGGAGGAGGAAATTGTGGAGGAACCTGAGCCGAGAGGCAAGACCTTCACCGAAATCGCCACCTGAGGATCCTTCCTTCTTGGATCTCTTGAGGGCCCTCAGAGATTATTTCGATTGGGAGTCGGAGGAACAGGACCCTATGAGGCAGCGATTCACGGAGCACCTCTACTTAGAGTCCCTGTCTCACGTCCCAGTTCCTCCGTGGATGCCCCCCACCAAGACCTCACCACCACCGTCTGGCAGATGCCTCACTCTATCCCAGCTCTCCCCAAGCAGGCAGACAGGCTTTACCGGGCACCTAAGGATGCTCCTTTTTTGAAGACCCATCTGAAGGCAGACTCTGTGGTCATTTCAGCGGCTCATGATCGCTCCACTATGCCTAAGCACTTGAGCACTACTCCTCCAGATTAGGAGTTGAGGCAGATGGACCAGTTGGGCAAGAAAATCTACTCTTCTGCCACGTGTGCGTTCTGCTCCCTCAGTTACGTGGCCCATATGGTGTCCCACCAAAAAGCGACTTTGGCCAGCTTGGAGTCAAAGGTCCAGACTATGGATCCTTCTCCTCTCAAGGAGGAACTCGCCAAGGATCTCTGCCTCTCCAAGATCTCTTGTAGGCATGCTTTACGGGCCACTTACGATTCAGTCGATTCCGTGGCCCGTACCTTGGCGACTGCTGTTGCCCTGAGACGGCACTCCTGGCTTCGCCTCTCGGGCCTCGCTAACGAGGTTCAGTCAGCGATTCAGGATGCCCCATTCCGGTGCTCGGTCCTTTTCGGAGGTGACATCAAAGACATCATTTCAGAACTGCAGGACAGAGGTGTTGCCCTTAGATCTGTTCGGTCTGTGTACCGATTGGGTGCTCCTCAATGATGACAACAGCAACCTTTTCGGAGGAGGACCTGGAGGCAGGGAAAATCCACTCAGGCACGTCGCCAGGGTAAGCAGAAGGCCTTGGGTACCGTCACCCTTCCTGTCTCCAAGAATATGTGATGGTCAGGGGGTCCTCCCCCGACCGACCCGCCACTTCTTGACTACCTGGCCCTACTGCCTCCTCAGCCTATTGGTGAGGGGCAGGTGGGGGGGTTCGTCCTTCACGTGCAGGAGTGGAGGGCGATTACCTCCGACCAGTGGGTCCTGCAACTAGTGATCTTAGGTCACACAAGAGAGTTTCTGGAGCTTCCTCCCAGAAATCCTCCATTGAAGTCCTCATACAGTCGTGATCAGGCTATCCTCATACAAGAGGAGATAAATTCGCTATTGTCAAAACAAGAAATCGAGAGAGTCCCCTCAGGGCAAACAAGAAAAGGCTTCTACTCCCATTTTTTCCTGGTTCCAAAAAAGACCGGGGTCTTCTGACCCATTCTAGACCTCTGTCAGCTGAACCTTTATGTCGAGTACAAGAAGTTTCGCATGCTGACACTCCAGAGCCTTCTTCCGCTCTTGTTGGAGAATCACTGACTCTGCGCCCTGGATATGCAGGATGCCTATCTACATATCCCTATTTTCCCCAGACACCGTTGATTCCTGTGTTTCCTGTTCCGGGGGAGCACTTCCAGTTCCGAGCGCTTCCCTTTGGGCTGTCTTCGACACCTCAGGTCTTTACCAAGTGCCTAGCGGTGGTTGCGGCGTTTTTGTGTCGCAGGGGGATTACAGTGTTTCCTTACCTGGACAGTTGGCTGCTAGCGGCCCCATCCAGGGAGGCATTGTTGGAGGCTCTGTTGTTTACCCTGGACCTCTTCAGTTGACTTGGGATCACTGTCAACGTACCCAAGTCATACCTTATCCCCACCCAGAGACTGCAGTTTATTGGGGGTGATCCTCGACACGGTCCAGTGCAGAGCCTTTCTTCCTTCGGACAGAGTGGAGACTCTGGTCCACCAGGCCTCCAAGGTGGTGTCTTGCAGGACCATCCCGGCCAGGGAGGTCCTTCGCCTCTTTAGGCCTCATGGCAGCTTCCATTTGTACTGTTCCCCTAGCCAGGCTCCACATGAGGATCACTCAGTGGTCCCTGAGGGTGCAATGGGACCAGCTTCTGGACGATCTGGACTATCCAGTCCTCATCTCTTCAGCGGTCCGGAAGGATCTTCTATGGTGGATGAATCCACACAATCTTTCCCACGGATGCCTCGAACACGGGCTGGGGTGCGCATCTGGGGGAACATCAAGCTCAGGGACTTTGGTCCAGCTTGGAGCTTTCTCTTCACATCAGTGTTCTAGAACTCAGGGTGGTCCTGTATGCCTTACAGGCCTTTCAACCCCTGCTGCCCGAGGGAACACTGCTGATCCAAACGGACAATATGTCAGTGGTTTGGTACATCAACATAACAAGGAGGAACCCGGTTGTACCCTCTTTGAAGGGAGGCGACCAGGATGTGGAACTGGGCAGTCCAGCACCACTTGTCCCTAGTGGCCATGCACGTACCGGGGGTTCTAAATGTCCTGGCGGACAGTCTCAGCAGATCGCGGACCCCTGCTCACGAGTGGGAACTTCATCAGGAAGTGGCGGAATCCATCTTCCAAAATTTGGGGCGGCCGGAACGCGACCTATTCGCCTCTCAATTCAGCGCAAAACTTCCCAAGTTTTGCTTGCTTGTTCTAGAGTCAGGTGCTTTCTGGAGCGACACATTATCTCTATCCTGGACAGGGAAATTTTTGTACGCCTTCCCTCCATTTCCCATTCTGCAGAGAGTCCTCCTCAAACCACAGGCTGAGAAGGCCAAGATGTTTCTCATCGCTCTTCTTTGGCTGAGACAGATTTGGTTCCTGCTGCTTCAACAGCTATCCAGGGAACCACCGGTTCCACTTTCATTGACACACGACCTCCTTAGTCAGGATCAGGGTCGTCTGGTTCATCCGGGGCTCAGGACTCTGCATCTGCATGCATGGCTCCTGCAGACGTAGCCATTTCTTACTTTGGGGTATCCTCTAGAGTGGCACAGATCCTTGTCGAAGCCAGAAAACCTTCCACCCATTCCACTTATGCCTTGAATTGGAAGAGGTTTTCCATTTGGACGACTGCGAAGGGCTGGAACCCATTTTCTTGCTTGGCCCCTCAAGTCATGGAATACCTCCTTCACCTATCGAACTCGGGTCTAGCCTATTCCTCTCTGAAAGTGCACCTCTCTGCTATCTTGGCGTACTACGAGCTGGTGGATAGTAAACCCGTGGCTCAGTTGGATATCTCAGAGACCTTTTTGAAAGTGATTCTCCATCTGAAACCCCCCATCCACAGCCCAACACCACCATGGGACTTGAATGTTGTCCTGGAAAAGCTCACCTTGCCTCCTTTCGAGCCAGCAATGAGCTGTGACCTATGCTTCCTATCTTGGAAGGCGTTGTTTCTGGTTGCTATCACCTCAGCTTGAAGAATTTCGGAGCTTCATGCGCTGGTTTGTAAGGAGCCTTACCTGATTTTTCACCAGGACAGGGCGGTTCTCAGAACCCATCTGAGGTTCCTTCCAAAGGTGGTGGCGGAAGCTACTCTGAACCAATCAGTAGAGCTTCCACAATATTATCCGGCTCCCGCTAACAGGGGTGAGGCACTCCTCCACATGATGGATGTCCATTGGATTCTCCGGTGTTACACACACCGAACCAAAGATTTTCGCTCTTGCAATCAATTGTTTGTCTCCTTCGCGCAGCGAATACGAGGCAAACCGGTTTCCAAGCAGGGCCTTTCCAAATGGTTGGGTAACTGCATTAGATTCTGTTATCAAAAGTATGATAAACCCTTCCCAGGCTCTATCAGGGGTCATTCTACGAGGGGCATGGCCGCTTTGGCAGCCTTTCTTAGTAATGTTTCTGCAGCGGATATTCGTGCTGCCGCTATTTGGATTTCTGTCCGTACCTTTACCAAGCATTATAGTTTGGACATTGCTTCTAGGTGGAGGGCTGGCTTTGGCCTAGCGGTCCTGCAGGGTCTGTTGTCCTAGGCTGGGTCCTTTCGGACTTCAGTCTTTTCCGTGGATATTGTTTTGCCCCCTCCCTAGTTTCTCTCGGTCTCTCCTTAGAGGGACTGCTTGGGACTCAGTCCTATTTATGATGACCTACTGAAGGAACCCTCTCGAAGTAAGATAGTACAGTTACGTAGAACTTACCGTAGCAGTAGATCTTCGAGAGAGAGGTTCCTTCAGTAGGTCATATTTTCCCTCCCTCCTTTCCCTCATTTTATTTTGTACATGGTCTCCAAACCTGTTCGCTCCTGTTAGGCCTCTTCCTGGCTCAGTAGAGAACTGGAGGAGGCCAGGCCATGAGGACGCCTACTATGTCGTCACGCTGACGTCGATCACATGACACCGGGTGGGCGGTCCCCCGTCAGGGATTGCTATAAAAGTCTGCCGTGTGGCTCAACGTCAGGCGACGTCAGTCCTATTTGTGATGACCTACTGAAGGAACCTCTCACGAAGATCTACTGTTACGGTAAGTTCCTACGTAACTGTACTTTTTTCCAGGTGAAAAGTTCAAACACTATGGCAAATAAGGAAGAAAAGTAAAGGAATTTGATTTCATATTGCGTCTTTCATACAATCTGTATCCCAAAGTATTTTACAGTCCAGTAGAGGGAGAGAATGTTTCTGCCATTTTAGGTGTACAGGGCAGTTCAAACAGTGTAGATATAGAAGGATATTTGGGAGCAGTTAAACTCAAGGATATTTGAGTGGTTAAACATAGGGAAGTTAAAGAGCTGCTGACACCTCAAAGAAAACTTCGAAAACCATAATACCTGGGTACAAGTCAGCCCGCGTTCCATATATATTCTATGGATTTCACCTATCCTGAAATTTACATGAATACCTGATATTTACCCCTTGGAGTTCGTCTGGCTCTTTAGCTTATTCCCTATTTCAGTTCATAATCCTCTGTTGTGACATCACACTTCGTTGCCATGGGAGTAACTGTGATGTCACAGGCAGTGCATTATGACCTCTGGGAGAAAGCAAAAGGAATAGATGAACTCTTCAGGAGCAAAGATCCTGTTTTAATGCAAATGACTTCAGTGATAAATAATGGAGATGAGAAATACTGAACTAATGTGAAATACAAGCTGAACTGTGCCTAAATGTTGTATTTTGCTAAAGTTTTTATGAACGCGTCAGCTGCTGTTTAAGGGACTTGCTCATGGTCATACAGTAAGTGGCAGTTGTGGAATTCAGACTTCAGTCTCCAGGCTCACAACTCTGTGCTCTCGCCTCGGCTGCACTACCTCCCTAATATTAATTCCCATCAGGTCAGAAGAATAGGTTGCACTCTGTAACTAGTTTTTCTAAGGGATGAAACATGCTGTCCTCACAAAATGTATCAATCTTTCGCAGAGTGGTTGCCCTGCATAATGAATAGAACTTGGGAGTCTAGTCAGTCATTCTGTGCTGTGATCAAATGCCTTCTGTTGCCCAGCTGCCAAATTAATAGCTGAAAAGAGAGGCAGCGAGCACTCTAATAAAATAAATGTTTTAAATAAAAACTGTCAAAAACTATGAAAAAAAATGTTTTAGAACATTTCCATTCCCCCCGTATGTCGAAAGGGGGTGTAGGGATGGGTTTGTGAGGATAGCATGTCCCTGAGAAGAACTTTAGTTACCACAGTGAGTAACCTTTTCTGCTAACATCAGGAATTAAATGCCTACCGTAACCTACAAAATGCAGACTCCTCATATTACATGGGAGGATGAAGGTTTTCTAAGACTGTTTTGGGAAAGATTACTGGAGAATAGATGTTCCAAGCCTTGCATCCCTTCTTGGAATGACATCCGGACTGCAGTGGGATGTAAACATGTGTTAAGGTCCAGGTGGCTGCTCTACAAACTTGTAAAAGAATAACCTAACAGCAGCCACTGTGGCTGCTGCAGCTGTACTGGAGTGTGCTTTTAACACAACCAGAATTCCTAATCCTGTGCTGGAGTAGCAGAGAGAAATGCATGAAATACTCCACTGGGCTATAGTCATTTCTGAGGCAGAAAAACCATTACCCACGTCACTATATGTTACAAAAGTTGATTTACATTACCGTGAATTGACTCTGTGTCGCATTTGTAAAAACAGAGCTCTCTCTCTGAACCCCCCCACCAAGCTATGGAGTCTTTCCCCACCTGTGTTTGAGTGAGACTTAGGAAAAACTCAGATAAAGATATATCTTACTTCAAGGGTACCTCTTGCAGCAGGCCATCACTGGTAGGACTGAGCCATCAGGCGCCAGGACCACACGGAAATCTTTCTAGCTAGCAGTCTGCCACAGGGGGCTGCCCACCTCTGACATCAGCAGCTGACATTAGCCTATCCTACAGTCGATTGCCATTTTCCTGCATTTACCATGCTTCTTATTTTCTCGTCTAAACAGTTAAACATTTAATTTTTTTGGTGTTCTTCTTTCACTTTTATGTCTTCTCAGCCATCTTCTGCTTCTGACCACTCCACAAAGTGTGCCTGCAGTAAACAGATCCTGGACAAGGATGGACACTCTGCTTGCCTCTTCTGCCTAGGACCAGACTGTGACATGCAAGCCTGCATGGTCTGCCAGATGTTTAACCCGGCCATCAGGAGACACCACCAGAAGACCCTGGAAAGTCATTTCCTCCAGCAGAAGGTCACCCTGATGGAATGGGAGCTGCAGGCCTGAAGCTCTTCTGCGTCCCCGTCCCAGTCCTCGGGCTCTTCTTCATCCAAATACAAGGACAAATCTTCAGGGAAGCACAAGCATCGGGACAAGGACCGACCCTGGTCTGCCTCCCACTCGCGGTCTCTGCATAAGACTCCTTAAAACGACCGCTCCAAGATCTTCCTCTTTCAGGGGGTTGCTCTCCTCAGCCCCACATGCCTTTACCCCTTGTTGCCGGTAGCCCTGCCACCCACCCGTATCTCTGTGACCTGCGGCGGCTCTTCAGGGCACGGTCTCCCATATCTGCCCCCCCCAGTTCCTGCTCTTCCATCCCTTGTTTTCTACAGGCTCCTCAGCAAGTAGCTCGGCCAGAGCTCCTCTGGCCAGCATGGGTGCTGCTGGCACCAGTTCTGTCTCTGGCACCCTGTCACCCTTTCCCCTGACACCGGTCTTGATCCTGGGACCTTCATTGGTCTTGCCCCTCTTTTGCAACGACAGGCACTGCAGGGCACCGGCACCTCCCAGAGCCTGGTCTTTCTGCAGCCTTTGCCAGTGGGGCTCTCCTTCCCAGCCTCCCCTTCACTGGTGCCTTTGGATCCCCTCTGGCATCACCCAGCCTGACGCCCACTGGGCCTGTTCACTTGCAGCCCGTGGGCCATTTGCGAGCCTTGCCACCTCCAGCATCAGCAGGGCCTTCGCTGGTCCTCCTCCTACCAACACCTGGGGGACCTACACCTGTCTTCCCACTACCACTTTCAGGGGGACTGGCGCCTGTGCCGGCTCCAGCTCCTGTAGGGCCACAGCCTGGGTATCCGATTATGACACCTGGCGGTGCAACGATGACTTACCCCTACCCAATGCCTGGGAGATTGGCGCTGGCTTACCCTTATCCTGCACCGGTAGGACCCCATCCGGTCTATAACTGTCCCACACCCATGGGGCCGGCGGCAGTGGACTACCATGCCTTGATCTCAGCACTGTAGACCTTTATGCATTCGCAGGTTCCTTCTCCAAGCAGGTCACTCCAGCAGCACCCACAAGGGTCTACTAGGGACCCCCCCCCACCAGCCCTGTTCTGCCTGGCCCAAGTGCTCTTTGTACTCCAAGGAGCCTTACCGACATGGGCACTCTTGCTCGCTCAGTTGACTGCCAGCCTGACGACAGTGGGGACTAGGACTCAGCCACCGACGATGGTGCCAGTTCCAAGTCTTCCTACATTTTGGCAGATTCCTTGGTGGATTAAGGAGAGCCCAGTAATGTCCACAAATTGCCTTCTGATGATCTCACATTCATGGATATCAGGAGGCATATCCAAGCCACTGTGGGGTGGGAGACTGAGGAATAGGACCTGGAGCGTCACCACCTGATGATTTACCTTTGTCAGCGTGATGCTCCCCCCTTGGTAGTCCCCCCATTCATCGAGTCTTACAGCGATGTTACCAAGACAACATGGCACCACCCCCATATGGTTCCAGCAGTCTCTAAAAAGGCTCACTGGCTTTACCATGCTCCAACTGGCAAATCCTACTTTGGTGACCATCCTAAAGCAGATTTTATTGTCATTAACGCAGCTCACAACCATACCAAGGGGCCGAAGCACCTCAGTGCCCTCCCGCCAGATGGAGAATCTCGATAGCCGGACCAAGTGGGCAAGCATGCCTTTACGTCTGCCACCCTGGCCATCTGGGCCCTTAACTGCTTGGCCCATATGGTGCAGTACCAAAACCTCTTGCGGGACCAGGCCACGGAGGCGGTCATGGCCATGCCAGACGACCCCTCAAAGCAGCAAACCCTTCAGGCCCTGAAGACTGGGTCTAACGTTGGCACCCACTTCCTCAGGGCAACTTATGATGCCGTGGATGCTTCAGGCTGGGCAGCTGACGTTGGCATTAGCATGAGGCATCATGCCTGGCTCAGAGTCTCGTGCTTCGCTCCAGATGTCCAATGTAGCATTATGGATGCTCCCTTTCTTGGTCCCAAGCTGTTTAGGGGAGATGTTCAAGACATTATCTCTGAGCTCCAAACCTTTGGGCGGGCCTTGAAGTCAGTCCACTCCATGTACCACACCCAGCTGAAGTTGTGTCACAGGGCCGCCTTTCGCCACACCTCCCATAGACAGGCTCGACCCCCTCCAAAGGCCTAGGGCAAATACAAGGCAGGTGCTAGCCTGCCCATGCCTGCCCCAGCCCCTTCCCGAGCTGCTAGAGGAGCAACCCCAGCTCAGCCAGGAGCTGCCCCCACTTCCTGCCTCCTTGCCAGACACCCCCCCCGTAAGGTTTCAGGAGGTGGTGGATGGGGGTTGTTTCTCCCTCCACCTGGACAGATGGAGGGAGGTCACTACAGACAACTAGGTGCTGCAGCTTATCGAGCATGGCCACTCACTCAAGTTTCTAAAGTGACCTGCAGAAAATCCCCTGAGTCCAGCTACATATCCTCCAGGCCACGTCCCCCTCATATGGGCAGAAATTCAGGTCCTACTGCAAAAGAAGACCTTAGAGCCTGTTCCCTAGTCCCAACAGGGAAAGGGATTCTGCTCCCACTTCTTTCTGGTTCCCAAGTGGTCAGGGGATCTCCAGCCCATCCTGGACTTGAGCCACCTCAACCTGTCCATAGAACACAAATGGTTCCGGATGGCCACTCTTCAAGGATTGTTGCTCCTGCTTCACCATGGGGACTGACTTTGCTCTTTGAGTATGAAGGATGCTTACCTGCACATCAAGGTTTTTGCATCCCACCGGCGCTTCCACTTTCTGGGAGAGCATTACCAGTTTTGGGCTGTGACCTTTGGCCTGTTCTCAGCCCCCAGGGTTTATACCAAAAGCCTGGTGGTGGTGGTTGCAGCCTTGAGGTGGCAGGGTTTTTACATTTTTCCCTACCTGGACGACTGGTTTTTGGCTGCCCCATCCAGAGGCCAAATGCTACAAGCCCTGGCTGGACATTACATCAGTCTGTGCAAATCCTTCCTCATCCCCTGCCAGCACCTTCGTTACATAGGGGTGGTGCTGGACACGGCTCAGGGCAAGGCCTTCTTACCCTTAGAGCGGAGTGCCTGATGACTCAGACTCTCCTTCTTTTCTCTAACTGCCATGTTCCATTGAGGGAGTTCCTAAGGCTTTTGGGCCTCATGGCCGCAGCCATTGCTATGGTTCTCTTAGCCAGGCTGCACATGAGGACCCCAGTGGGACCAACGCAGGAACGCCTTGCATCAACCAGTGCTGCTGTCAGATCCTGTCAAGAAGGTGCTGTTATGGTGGCTGGAGCCCAGCAACCTTTTTCAGGGAGTCCTCTTCTCTGTACCTCCCCCTCAGCAGATCCTCACGATGGATGCATCTGACCTTGGTTGGGGAGCCCACCTGGGACCTTACCAAACCCAAGGGCCTTGGTCAGAGATCTAGAGGAGTCTCCACATCAGTGCTCTGGAGTTGCGGGCAGTATTGTACACCCTACAGGCCTTCTAGACTCTGTTCTCTCTGGGTCCGCTCTTGGTTCAAATGGACAACATGTGCGTAATTTATTACATAAACAAGCAGGGGGGGTACTCACTCCTATCCCCCTCTGCAGAGAAGCGATCTGATATTGGGCCATTGATCGTGGCCTTGAACTCTCGGCCGTCCATGTTCCCGGCGACCAAAATGTCCTGGTGGACAGCCTAAGTAGCTTAAGGTCAAGAGCTCACAAGTGGAAAATTCAGTGCTCAGTGGTAGAAGACCTCTTTGACAGATGGAATTGACCTGAGTTGGACCTTTTTTGCGTCCCCACACAACACAATATTGCCACTTTTCTGCTCACTTGATCCAGGGCGTGGAGTTTTCTGGCAAGACGTATGTCCCTCTCCTGGACAGGGAGATTTCTGTACACTTCCTTTGCTTCCTTCTCCTTCAACAAGTTCTGATCAAACTCCAGATAGAGGCGGTGATGATGATCCTTGTTGCCCCCGTCTGGCCTCATCAGATCTGGTTCCCCTTACTGCAGCAATTGGCGGTGGAACCTCCACTGTCCCTGCCCCTGTGCACAGGCTTGCTGTCCCAGGACCAGGGCACCCTAGTCCATCCAGACCTCAAGTCACTCCGTCTCCATGCATGGCTCCTGAGGGATGTAGCCATCGCTAGATTCGGGGTCTGTCCCAGAGTGTCTGATGTTCTGGTGGCAGCTAGGAAGCCTTCCATCAGGGGCCACCTACTCTATGAAATGGAAGCGCTTTGCTCTTTGGGCTGCTTCTCAGTAGTTGGATCCCTTCTACTGTCCAGTGGATCAGGTTTTGGAGTACCTTTTGTCCCTCTGAGACTCGGGTTTATGGTACCCTTCTATTAAGGCACATCTCTCTGCCATCTCTACATATTATGTACCTGTGGATGGGTGTTTACTGGCTCAGTTTGATGTGTCCCATACGTTCCAGTGGGTCATTTTGCACTGGAAGCCCCCAATGAGGGACCTTGTCCAGCCTTGGGACCTAAACTTTGTGTTGAAAAACCTTAAGCTACCTCTGTTTGAACTGGCCGTGTCTTGTGAATTACACTTTCTGTCATGGAAAGCGTTGTGTTTAGTTGCCATTACCTCTGCTCAAAGGATTTCAGAGCTTTGGGCCATCATGTGCCACCTCGATCCCTATTTCTTAAAGATTGCCCTGCAGGTACTAGCAGTACTGATAACACATTTATTTAACCTCTCATTACTACTAGGAACTATCCCTTCGATTTTGAAAACTGCACAAGTTATTCCACTATTGAAATCAGGGGACCCTTCTGACCTCAACAACTACAGACCAGTTTCCATCCTCCCTGTACTATCCAAACTGCTGGAAAAGATTGTAAGCACACAATTGAGAGCCTACCTTGAATCAGCTAACCTCTTAAACCCAGCACAATCTGGATTTAGAGCCAAACATAGCACCATTACAGCCCTTGCAAAAGTAACCAACTGGCAATTAGAACTGGATAAAAAAAAATTGTGTCTGCGCTGTGTTTTTAGACTTGAGTAAGGCATTCGACACAGTTGACCACGAACTGCTCCTTTCCTCCCTGAAATCCATAGGGCTGGATTCAAACTCCTTACGATGGTTTAACAACTACCTTATGGGACGGACCCAGCAGGTTAAGGCTGAAGGGGAGCTGTCCCCACTTAAACCACTGCAAAGAGGAGTACCCCAAGGATCTATCCTCGGTCCTTATCACTATTCGCCATATATATCAACAGTATTGATAATAACCTCACCAAGGCCACTGTACACCTATTTGCCGATGATACGGTGCTGTATGTCAGCCACCCTTCTCCAGAGGCAGCCTGCAAAGAATTACAAGCAGAGTTCAATCTACTCCAACACCAACTCCTGAGCTAAAAACTTATGCTCAATGCATGCATCCACCTAATGAGGTTTTGGAGTATTTATTGGAACCTTTCTGGTACTAGTTTGCAGTACTCTGCAGTCAGGGTCAGTCTGTGTGCTGTTTCAGCATAGCACAAGCTCCTTGGTACCCTCTGCTTAGCTCAACTGCCCCTTTTTAAGAGATTCTTTGAGGGCATCCTACACACTAGGCCTCCAGTCAGGAAATCTGTAGTGGCCTGGAATATCAACCTTGTGTTGGACATGCCCACCTGTAAGCCCTTTGAGCCTTTGGCAACTTGCAAGCTGAAGTTTTTTAACTTGGAAAACAGCTTTTCTAGTAGCCATCACCTCTGCCTGCAGAGTTTCTGAAATTCATGCTTTGGTAACGGATCCTCTGTAAACTGTTTTCCACAGAGACAAGGTAGTAGTGCGCATGCACCCAAGTTCTTACCCAGGGTGGTGTCAGAGTTTCACTTAAATCAGCCTTTTGTGTTGCCTACTTGTTTTCCTGACTTCCAAAACAAAGAATAGCACATTCTCCATTCTCTGGATGTCAAGAGAGCCCTTAAGTTCTACGTAGACAGAACTAAGGACTTCACGCAGTCTAAACAGCTCTTTGTCTCCTTTGATCCTAATCAGATGGGGCAGCCAGTCACAATCTAATCCATTTCTGCTTGGCTTGTGTCTTGTCCTGATCACTGCTATGTTATGGTGCACGTCAAGTTGGAAGGCCAGGTATGTACTCATTCCACCAGAGCCTATCGGTGATATCTGCAAGGCTGCAAATTGGAGTACAGTGCACATCTTTGTCAAGCACTATGCCCTGGCTCTCCATGCTGGGCAGCATGCCACCTTCGGCAGGACCATCCTGAATGGACTTTCTGTCCTGAGTGAGCCTTGACTCCTACCACCTTAACCTGGGGGATTTGCCTGAGCTTGGTACTCTGACCCATTAGTGTGACTGAATGGTGAAGATAGATTCCTGAAAGATATGAAAATGACGTACTCACCGTAATTCTTGATCATCTAGGAATATCTTCACCATATATTCACATGCCCACCCACCATCCCCTGGGCTCACGTCAGTCTGTTTGGTGGTCTTCACCCCTTGTTCTTGGTTTGGGCTGTGAAAACACTTGTGTTACTGGCTTGTTGACTCTTCTTAAACGGTTCATAAAGGCTACCATATGCATTTTAGATTAGTCATAAGTACTAGTTAGGTAATGCTGCACCTTCTCAATAAAAAAGGTACTGAGGTGGTTGAAGGCTGATACTGAAGTAAGCCTTTGCTGCAAGCTTCCCCTTGCGGCACCGCACATGTGCACATCTTGCCTCGGCGCCAGCCCTCCTGAAAAGTTCTGGCTCCCTCAGGGTCGTAGTGCCCCTAACTCAGAATCCATTAGTGTGAATGAATGGTGAAGATATTCCTAGAAGATCAAAAATTATGGTGAGTATGTAATTTTCATTTCTCATTTCAATTAATTCTGGGTCACCCCTGAAAAGGGGACTTTTAGTCTTAGTGGGCCTACCCGGTTAAGAAAATTCAATAAATAAATATGTTTCCTCTTTAGTTAACCAAAGTTGGATTAACTGTCACATACCACAGGTCTGAGGCATGGATTCAGACATGGAATTAATCACTGGAAACAGTTAATGCTCAATTGGTTGAATAAGCACAGTATTGAACTAACATAAGCCTGCAATTCTAAACAGCATATCTTTGGTGCTTGCCAAAGATGAATTGGTTGAGTAGGCAAAATACTGAACTCACATAAGTCTGACATTCTAAACAGCATATCTTACGGACAACAATAAGAAAAAAATATGTGTTTATATTTTCAGTTTTGCAATAAATGTGGTACTTGCAAAAAATGAGATGTTTGTCACTGGAAGCCTGACGCCTTCTGTTTATCCTCGTTTTCCAATTTTACAGATAATTACTCTGAGGAAGAGTATGAGAGTTTTTCTTCAGAGCAGGAAGCCAGCGACGATGCTGTCCCAGGACAGGTATGTAACACCAACACAAAAAAAAAGTGAGGGTAGGGGGCTCCCATTTCTTTCAACCTTTGCCTCTCAGACTTGGAACAGTGTCATATGCAGTTTATGAAATGAAGATTAAAGTGTTACTATGTACCATACCTAAATATATTGCATAAAGTATTTAGTGTCATTTTTTAAATATGTAACTTTGTTTATATGTCCTCCCCAGTACAGTTATTTTTAATATCTCTTCAGTTACCCAGTCAGTGCCTAGCATCTTGAAACAAGCCAGGTTTGCCCCTGTCTGCTAGGATGGCAGTACTACCCTAGTATATAGCTAGCAACCAAAATCCATTCTTTCTTTTTTAATCGACCTGTCGGCTGCTTAATGGTGAACATCAGAGTGTAAATCAGCAGGAGTGCAGGACAGAGTGAATGAGGCAGAACTGACCTTCTCATGTAGGCACGGTGTTAGCTGACTGAACCACAGTGTGCTGAGCTGGGAGAAGCAGCAGTCGTGCAGGGTGCCATTTAACCCCGCCCACTGTAATGCTAATAAATGCTGACACTGTATGCTGGGGGAAAAGCTCTTGGCACTGAAGAAAGCCAGACATAGATGTAGCTGTGTGCAGCCCGTTGGAATGAGGAACAACTGGCGCATGTTCCTGTTACTCATGTGCAGTGCCAGCAGTGAGGAGCGCTCGCTCATGAGGTGCTGATGAGCGCCATGCTCAGCCGTGACTGACTTTTGTCTGTGTGCTAGTGACGGTCTGTCAGACATAATTGTGGAAAGCATTTGGTGTGGTAGGAGGCACTGTATGGGACATGGCAGACAAGCAGTAAAGTCATAACTGACCAGCAATAAAATTATTAGGAACAGCACAATGATGTGCAGAAGGTACCAAAAGCCAGCAGTGCTTCCTCCCTCCTGTTTAATTATGGAGGAAATAAGTAATGGTACTTGGCAAACAGCAGAACAGCAAAGGCTATGCTATCTTTGCTTGAGTTCAGAAAGCACACCAGGACAGCACAGTGGTGTACTGCGGTGTTGCGGGATGCAGTAATGACAGCAGGCACCCATGGTGTAGGGACTGTCCTTTTTATTGCCTTCCCAAGGACTCAGATGGAAACAGAAGGTTGCAGGCAGTAGTCAAGTTGTGAAACTGCCCGACATCCACGACTGCAAAACAGTTCTTTGTTCAATGTGTTTCATAGCTGACAGTTGTGAATGTGACTATCGGGTATGGCCACACATTCACATGATATGTCTGTCACGTATGCGCGTTCGTACGAGATGAAGTGTATGCATGTTGCATATGGGACACAGTGTGTCATAATGAACATGTGCCGCTTAACATGTGATATGGAGTGTAGTATACTGTAACATGCACACAGTAGCATGATGAACACATGTAATTGTGGACTGGAACATACACATCCACCACGCTAATATAAATGGATGTTGGGACAATGTCTGATGTATTGCAAAATGTGACTATAATGGTGTAAAAACCGGGACCACAAGATTGCAATATGCAGTGATGTATGTGACACGGATGTGCAGCAGTAGCACAAATGGTAATGTATGTTGGAGCTGGAAGGAGGGGAATAGAAGGATGCAGGTACTCATTGCCATGCTGTATGTCATTACCAAATAGATGTGTGCATCATGGAGATACACTGGTTGCTGTCCTACTGAGTGCACCGTGCAGCTTTTTGGTGCTGCTGACAGGCATCCTGGGTATCAGCACAAATGGCAAAGACACGGACCGTGAATAACACACAGTAATTACAGCACTGGTGCCACTGCAGTATGACAGTGGGCATGCATATTGTTGCCTCTCTGTCTACATATGTACAGCTTGCTGCTACATCCAGCAGCAGCTCTTCTTCTGCACATTGGAATTGCTGCCAGTGTTGCGTGTGGTATTGCTGCCAGTGCTGTGTGCGGGGTATGGCTACTACCTGTGGCTACATACAATCATAGGACTTAGCCAGCAGAAGAAGGTCTTTTGGTCTATCGAGTCTGCGTGATTGTGGAGCTCCTGATCTACAGTGGGCTCTGCACCCCCTCCCTGCCAATCCTGACCCTCCTCTTCATGCAGTACTGCCCCTTCTTGAACCCACTGTTACTGCCTTCTGATTGACTACCTCAGATGGGAGCTCATTCCACCCTGACACAATCCGTTCTGTAAAGAAGTGTCTGCTGGAGGGGGCAGAGCAGCCAACGTGGATAGTCACAGTTCCCTTGAGCTCCTGCTTAGACTACAATTTAAAGCATTAAATTTGTTCATTCTGCAAAAGTCGCAAGAAATGTTGACTAAATAAAGCACAGACATCTGGAGTTCTTTATTACTAAATCCGACAAGATCTTACAACAGGGAACCTGAAAAAATGGTGCTGGGGAAGGTGATGGGAAGAACATCCAGCAGGCCACTTCAACCAGCAGCCCATAAGCAGCTACCTGTGCCAAATGCTGAGTGTGCAGAGATCAGCTTAAAAGACATCTTGCAGGCAGTAAATGCACTGGATCTCAGAGTAGTCACTCTGGATCAACAAGTAATGGACTTCTAAACCCGCCTTACCTTGTGTGAGTCTGAGGCAACAGTGGCAATGGGTAAAGTGAAGGAGGCAGTGGGAGCAGCACTGAGGGCAGCAACTGCCACACTGGCCCTGGTGAAGGAAAATAGAACACTCAAATACAGGTTAGAAGTGCTCAGAAATTACTCTAGATTAGTGAATTTAAGAGTGCTGGGACTCCCGGAGACTTTAGAAGAGGACAACCCATTGGAGTTCACAGCCACTTGGTTGAAAGAAGCCCTGAGCTTAGACTAGGAGCTGCAAGTCTTTTGGGCAAATAGAATCAGCCACTGGAGGAGGCCTGACAATATGGATGCCCCCTGACCTTTCTAATCATTCTCTCAGGAATGCACCAGAGGGACGCAATTTTGGAAGCAGCTGGATCTGATCACACTACGGGATGGAGCCTGCATTTCGATCTAGCCAGACCTTGGCTTTGCTACTTAAAGTCATAGCAAATTATTTGATGCCACACAGGCACTACAGTAATCAGTGCAGCAGAATGTGGTGTATTCTCAAAACATATATCTATTCCATGACCCCCAAGAAGCTGGCAAATTAGTTCATAAAATGAGTTAATTCAAATCTCCATAGAATTTGGGAACACAGAGCAGGTGCTGGAAAATGACTCTAACTGTGAACCTTAAATCTGAATTGGGACATCCATGAGCCTGTGAGTACATGAAGTAATGGGGCGAGCTGTATGAGATGAGGGGCCAAAGAAAGCGTCAATATGAAACATATATGTAGTAAATCATTTAAAATACTTAAAATAACATTAACATGATGTTTACTGATTGTTGAGATGGGCGCTTTTGAATGACAGGAACAAAGCCACATGGCGATAGGAAGATTGCACTAGCCGCATGGCCCTCTCCCACAGCCACCTCATTCAGGTGGAACCTGCGTTTCCTGTAGATTAGATCTGGGTAGGTCACCATGCCCTGTGACAGGGTCAGGAGATTGTTTCTCAGAGGCAGTGAGAAGGGGATCCTGCATGACAGGGTCAGCAGCAGTGAATACCAGGACTGTCTTTGCTATTTGTGCTGCATGCACAAGATGGCATGCCGCTCCGTCACAAGGGGCATGCTGTACTTCAGTGGGCATACATGCTGTCATTACACCCTTACTGTTGAGAAAGCTAGTCACTTATATTGTTTCAATTAAACAGCAAAATATAGCATCCCTCATAGGAAACATAGAGAATAGATACAAGTTACATTTCACAATGCAGTTTCATAGTCTAATATAACAACATGTAAGCCATAATTGCAAACAGTACATACGAGAACAGTTTCGCATGTAAACTTTGAGGCTAATTTTCAGTAACCCTATAAGACAACTTCGGTAATATGAATGGCAGTTCCTCAGAGACTCTCCTACCCGTCATCCTGGAGTTTCATGGAAAGCAAACCCTTTCTTGTATGAGCTGCAGGGAAAGAACAGTTGAAATTGTGACCTCACAGGGCAGCCATTTTCCAACTACTTACTTTTCCCATGACTTAGTCTGACCCTGCAAAATCCATTAATGTAACCCTCCATGCTATCGGTAATGGCAATCAGTATAACTGAACACAAAAATTAAGCATGCAGGTATGTTCCTTAATATGTCCCTTATACAAAAAGGCTACATATTAAGTCCATGTAGAGCTGTGCAATAAAACTACTAGAAAGTCCTTGTTATGTATAGTAAGGAAGGTTAAGTTATCAGTCTATTCAGGGTCTTCCTCACCTAGATTCTCTAAACAGGCTGGTTGGGCTTGAAGTCCTTTCTCCATCTTTTTTGCCCAACATCCGGTATCCTGCGGCTTGGTAAATTAAAAGGTTTTTGCCTCTGTATATGAGTCGGTGGTGCATCAGCATTAGGAAGAAGTGTATAATACCAGTTACCCCCTGGCACTGCCAAACAGCATCAAATTGCTTGTGGTGCAATCTTGTGTGAAAAAGAGAGATTGGGGAAGCTTTTTATATTCATACCACCAGCTGCAATCAAGTAGGGAGAATGAGCCAGTTTCAGTATTGTGTCTCTAGTCTCTGTGCTGCCCATCTTTTCAAGAGAATTCTCCTGGGCTATTCAGAAGCATTCTGCACTGACCTGGGACTCACACAGTAAGCCTACTTAAATTCCACTAGGCTGAAGTCTTCCAGCAAAGGCAAGGTGCCTGGAAACCATGTTTTGAGATATTGCAGCAAGTACATTCATTCTTCACCCTCTGAGAGACCCACTAGTCTTAAATTCATGGAGCACACTTCATTCTCAGGTGCCTCAAAATGTTCACATACTTGGCCATTTTCTACTGAGTGCTTTGCGACTGTCGCAGGCGTGGAAGTGGATCCTTTATTCACCTCTGTGACTATCCCTTGAGAAGTCTTAATGTGCACATCTTGCGCTTCAAGGCTTTTTAGGGTCCATTTGATCTTTCATCCCATGGCTCTGATGGATTTGACAGTTGCCTTGCAGGGTGTCTCCCTGTCGGTCAGCTCAGGTTTTCCAACCCCTGAGCACCCCGAGGCCTCTGTAGGCTGCTGCTGTGTTGGCTTATTGTGCTTTGCCCCACTGCCTTGCGCTGTTTCCAGTAAACCATACTAGCAAAATAGGTATCAAACTGAACCACTCCATTTTGTCTATTTAGGTCCGTTGAAGTTAAGCAGTTCAAAGTTCAGTATAAAATATTTCAGTTCTGTTTAGCAGAACATAAGGTGCTTGTGTTGTAAAAACATGTCATACTTAGACGTTGCACTCTCTCTCGCTCCCTCCGAGAAAGCTAGTCCTGATGCCTGACTGGCGTTCTAGACATCATGGTGTATATTTTGATGCACCTGTGTCTTGTGGATCATAGTGGGATACTTACATTCCATCTAGTACATCCTGTTCAAATTGGGATATCACAGCTTTTGTACTGCTCCATTTGTTGTGTATGCTGTATGACCGAGGCCATGGCATTGTACTGGAGCACAACATAGTGGGGCATTATACCATTCATATTCATATGGAACAGTGGGGCACAAAATCCCTTACAGAGTCCCTATACTGACCTCTACTTAGCGAATTGCCCTAAAGTTGTTTTTTTATCCACGTCTGGACCACACTGTGAGTGCCCTCAAAATCTTGGACTATATTCATGTAAGCACAGGCCAGAGGGGCCACTAACTGGTGTTTCCAGAACATAGCACAGCCCTTACTGGACACAGAGAGGAATGGTCCCATTTAGAGGCTGGGTCTTCTACAGAGCTTAGGGAGGTAGGGTAGCTAATAAATGTTATTAACGTTGCAATAATTTGTTGGCACCTTTGGGAAAACCTTGGAAAACATATTTAGCCTCAATTCAGCTTGCATTTCATATATCTCTGTGGCAAACTGATCTCTCCCAGACCCAAGCTGCAACTGTTACCAGCTTTCTCAAACCCTTCAGATGCCTGCAAAGGTCCCTCAGTAGCTGCTATCACTCAGCATAGACACTCCCTAGGGGTATCTCTAGCTCTGAATCCCACCAGAGTCATTGTCCACACAGTACAGCACTCCTTACCAAAGGACAAACTACCCACCCTTCTCTGTCACTGCTAAAACACCTCACTTTAGAAACAAAATTTGGTAACCATAGCCTTCTCTTCAGAGGTGGAACACAGTTTCTGCCTATATAACCTAGTTATCGGTACCTTCAAGGACTCTGTCACAGAAACATGAAGTACTGTATATAAAAATAATATTAATACTTAAAGATATTACACATACAGTACAGGATACTGCACTAAACTGTGGGGAACAGTAATTCTACAGAGATATAAAAGAAAATGTTTTGTAGAGTACAAAACACACAGAAAAAAAACTCACTCCTCTCTCTCTATTAAGCAAAGTATAATAGCTTACCATACCAGACACCTTGGTGAATCAGGACAGATACAAACCTTAGATGGTCTCTGCTCAGAATCACAACCTGACTACCCAGTCTCTCACAGAATTCTGGCTTAACTTGGTTCCCCAAACCAGTCTCCACCAACCCTCAGCACACATGTCCTATGACATCACTTCCAGGCCAGTTCTCTGTGTCTCCAGAGACAAGTTCTGTGGGAAACCAGTCTGATAGGGACTTCAGGAGTTTGTATATTCTAAAGGACACCTGCTTTGTCCTGCCTCCTGTCTCACTCAGTAGGAGTGACTGCTCCAGTCATTAGCCAGAGCCCTTACTGTAACATGAAAGGGCTGTTTTGGCTTTCAAGCTCTCCCATGAACTGGCCAGGGAGTCCTGGAGCTACAAGATGAAGAGGCTGTAATCACTCTTCCCTCACAGATCCATTCAGACTTATCAATACAGCTAGAATGAAAGAAATAATAAAAAAAAGTGTAGAGTTATATGACAAGTTGTTACAATCCTCTGTTGGTTTCTCCTCTCCATTATTTATTACTGAAGAGATTCCCATAAAACAATATCTTTATCACTTAGAGTTCATCTGCCTCTATAGCTTATTTCCTACTTGAAATTATAATGCTGTGTTGTGAAATCACAGTCTGTTGTCATAGGAGTAACTGGGATGTCACAAGCAGAGTATTATGACATCAGGTTGGGAAGAAGCAATAGGAACTGATGAACTTTTAAGGAACAACTGTCCTGTTTTCATGCAGATAACCTCAGAAATAATGTGTATAAAAAATACAAATCTAATAAGAAATATAGAATCATAGAAACTTGACGGCAGAAAAGGACCCTTCAGCCCATCCAGTCTGCCCCCTTGCTCCCCATTATTCTTCCCTCCCCCTCTGGAAGCCCCCTTCCCGCTGCCACACAGCCCCATATGTCTGTCCCATGCATTCTTGAAACCCAACACTGTTTCAGCCCCCACCACATCTTGTGGAAGCCTGTTCCACACTTCCACCACCCTCTCCTTGAAGAACCATCCTCACATGTTGCCTCTGTATCTTCCCCCCTGCAGTCTCAAGCTATGCTCCCTAGTTATAGCACCTACCTTCCTTTTTAGTAAACCTCTTGCCTTTGCTTTGTTGATCCCCTTGACATATTTAAACGTTTCTATCATGTCTCCTCTCTCCGTTCTAGTCTCCAATGTAAGTATAAGCTGCTTTGTGTCTGAAATATGTTTTTTCAAAGCTCTTCATGAGACGTTGTCAGAAAAATAGGCTGGAATACCAACTTCTTATTATGGGCATTTAGTTAAGCCTTCAGCCCTGTGTCACAAAATATGCATAAAACTATATAAACAATGTAAGACTGGCTCAAATCGTACTTTACCACCTACTGTATACAGTTCTAGATAACTGCAGATAACTTTTCTGTCACACCCTCATGTGGTATATAAAAAATAGACTTTATTTGTCCTTGTACAATACAACTAATTACTAATAACTTTTGCATAGACAATAAAACATTGTAAATATAGTGAAAGCAGCATAAATACAAAACAAAGGTTTAAAAAAATAAAACAAAAGCACACAGCTTGCAGTTTTTGGTAACTTTAGCAAACAGTAAAAATTGTTCTTGTATGAAGATTTCAGATAGCTTTGTCTTATTAATACCGTATTTCAAAACTCTTTGTAACTTATTCAAATACCCTTTCTCATGCAGAAATGTTTATATCATTAGATTCAAGCTTTTCAATATACCCACATTGGTATTTAAGACATTTTTCCATGCTACTTCCCAGCTGAGCCCAATTAGAATACTATAAAGATTAATTAAAATAATACTCGGACATCTGGTTAGCTGTAAAGTTTGGATTTTCTTCCTTAATTTCAGGATGTTGATGAGAATCCTCTTTTCCTGGAATGCAAAGTTCTTTTAGTGGCTAGACCTTGGTGCTGTTCCTGTTTTTACTCTTGTCTCCTCTTGAACCCTGGACTTTGGACTCATCTGCTGTCAACACAGCAATGCAAACTTGCTTCCTTGCTTAAGGACAGCAATAGGCTATCTCTGTCCCTTTGTTCTGGTTTTGAAGGGAATTTCAAAACATTACTTAACAGCCTAAATATCCTTTGCATGAACAGAAGTCTTTACTGCACAAGGATTTGGAAGATTCTGAGGCATTTCCTTCAGAGCTCAGTTTTAAGTCCACCTCATTAAGATGCATTGATGCACGATTTACCAGCACTGATTGGATCATGCAAATGACGAAAGGGGTGGGTCTTCACTCTCTTAGGACTGTCCCTCTGGTACCTTGTTCAACTTTAAGTACAACATTAATTTTCCTTGTAACTTTTGAATGCAAAAAGACACAGCCTTCAGACAAGTATTTCTGAATTCAGATCCTTAAAAGCAGCCTTTTAAGGTGTCTCCCACTTCTGTGAGGCAAATATTTTCTGAGATAAGTTAATGACTATAACTTCAGTTCTCAGCAAAGTCTTTGGAAAATAAACTATTATTTCTGTTCCCCATGTCTTAGGCTTTAGAATAAAGTAGGTTTTCTCCAGAAAATGTTTTAGGAAAGTCCTCTAAAGCATGGAATTCCATTGCAAAGAGCTGTCTTTTTGTTTGTGCTTACTGGACCATGCAGTCATGCTTTTTTCAAATGATTAGAGAAAGCTTTAAAATGGTGTAACATTCCTTTGCTACCATGGACATGCACACAACTCACATTTTCAGATTTGTCATGCTCCCAGCTTTCGTATAGAACCAAACACAGGTATTTTGGTTCTTAGACCTTTAACACAGGGCATTTTGTTAACTCACATTCTCCATCAGTTGCAAACTTCAAACTCAGCCAATCAATAGGTCAAGGTGTCCTTTATCCACTGTGTAAGTGTCATGCAACCAGCATGTTGCATTTTTCAGTAACAAACACAAGTTTCTTTTTTTTTGTTCCAGTTCTCTCTTTTGAGCTCGGACCCTCCCCTCCTACTGCCCCCATGCCCAGGCTTGCCCTCCCTGGGTGGGGCCACTGGGGGAGTTCCCCCCCTATGGACACTGTAGGCAAAGCCCCAGCTTACCCCCTGGGTTGGGGCCACGGGAGTGGAACCTCCCCAGCGGATGGCGGAGCAAAGCGGGTTGTCATGCCGGGGGAGCCGGCTTTTTTATAAATGCCTTATCCCTGAGGGCAGGGACGTGCAATGACATCCAGCGTCCACCCCGCCCTGAATGTGCTGGCCTCGGTCGCGGCAGTATCCCCAGCCTCCACTAGGGGTCTGTGATGCATCTGACACACTTCCCTTCCCTCCCCCGGAGAAGGAGAGCCAGTTCCTAGGATACTCGATCCTTCTCCCCATGCCAGCCCTCTGGCTCCCGGGTCTGTTCGAACACAGGTGGATTGGCGTCGTGGCGGAAATCCAGCCACTGCGGCTGGGTGGGCGTGAACAAGCAAGTTTCGTTCAATAGTAAAAATGAATTGGTGTTTTTTTCTTCTTTTCCTTCAAGGTATTTGGTGTGTCTGGCAGTACCAGAGTATACATCACTGAGATGTCAGTTGCTAGGCTACTTTATCTCCAGTTTAGCATCACTGGTTTCTACCTCGTGTAAGCAAAGATTGAAGCAGTCTGTTAATGTCACCCTTTAAAGAGGTCCAGTTTAACAGAAAGTTTATTTTAAAAGGAGAGTTAAAGATGCCATGACACTTAAGTTTCATTTAGGCAGGATGAACTTGAAAGAAGTTTTTTTTCCCTTCTTTTTGCAGACTGTTTTTCTTCTTGCTTAGAGAACTTGTGTAGACAGGAATTTGAACCAGTTGTCTAGTATTACATCCCAGTTACCTTAATTATTAAGCATTTATAAAGAAAAGAAAATAGTACTCATAAAATAATGCAAAACAATATTATAATAAAATATTTTTATAACTAAGGTTTTGTTCCCACAACGTCAGTGGCGCTTTAAATTGCCTAATGCAAATGACCCCCTTGGCCATGCAGGGCACTTGGAAGTTGTGGAGGGGTTGTGGGATAACAGATGGACCAGACACAGAACTTCAGGCTCAACACACAATCTCTGTGTGTGATGTTTATTTAAAACACAAGGGATAACCTTAATCAATGGCATATCCCTTCTTCAGTACATCAGTTTGCAGCAGCAGACTATGCATGTCCTTCCTCTGCATTTAGTCAGCATCTACTGATCTATCTCTTTAGAGAAAACTATTTCATCCCTATGTTGGTCTTGTGTGTTTGGGTGGTAGGGAGCTCAAAAAAGAAAAAGCCCAAAATAAGCTAAAGACAAAGAACCTCTCTGTGCAGAAACACTGAAGCAAGGGTTACTCCAAAGGGCAATGGTAATAAAGCTAAGTTTCAAAGAAACATCACACATACCCCCATAATGCAATAGGATCTATATGCAAATCACCATGAAATTTTAGGCTTGTTCAGCTTAAAGCAGGAATGCTTGGTGCCAAAGGGCCTCTCAAACAATCTGTAATTTACATGCATTTTAAATAACACAACTAACTTAATTTTTATAATACAGTCCCATAGTAACTTTCTACCTTTATCAAAAACACCTAGTGCCATGGTTTTTCAACATTTACAGGTTTCATACACATAAGGCATATACAGTAGTATATGACGTACTGCTATTGCATACTAAATCCAACAACGAGGAACACAGCCTGTTGTTTTACATCAGCTCGGAGGTCACCACAATAACCTCCATGTACGAGGACTTGAGAAGGAAAAGGAAAATTAAAGAGGACACTATAGCATAGTCAAGAAAGGGAAGGGGGTGCCCATAGGTGGCCAGCCTTATGGACTAGAAATTGTAAAGCATAGATTAGGCTAAGAAATAGAAGAACTGTTGCAACAGATTTAAGAAAAGGTTGATCCTCAAGAGGGTCAGAATTTCCCTGTCACAGAGGCCGTACATTATTTGCTTTATTTTAGACTCAGTACAGAGTGCGGTGCAGTGCTGTCCTGTGCTCCTTGGATTGCGGTCTGGTTGTGGGCTCTGCTGGCAGCCTGTGGTCAGCAGGAGTGCTGTTTCATGTAGTGTGCACATACAGTGCAGTATATTGTCCCGCCCCCAAATCCTTTCAGTACTGTATTGTAGCCCTGTTGTCCAGTGGTAACCCTACTCCACTCTGTCACCTGCCCAACTGGCTGTGTGTAATGGATTGCCCTGTTGTCATGGTAACCGTCTCCCCCACACCCGATCACTAGACAAGCTGTGTGTAATGGACTGCCCTACTGTCCAGTGGTCACCCACGTACCTCATCACCTGACCAGCTGTGTGTAATAGATTGGCCTTGGGCCCACTGGTAACCCGCTGCACTCGAGTAACAGACCAGCTGTGTGTAAAGGACTGCCCTGATGTCCAGTAGAAACCTTGG
This sequence comes from Neoceratodus forsteri, assembly GCA_016271365.2. Taxonomy (NCBI): domain Eukaryota; kingdom Metazoa; phylum Chordata; order Ceratodontiformes; family Ceratodontidae; genus Neoceratodus; species Neoceratodus forsteri. The sequence continues at coordinate 29,648,979 of CM028134.1, forward strand.
TGACATCCTCCCCTGCACCCAATCATCAGACCAGCTGTATGTTCTGCACTGCATAGAACACAGTGAGGATCTGAAAACCAGGACACCATCTGAAATTAATAGTAAGTTTTTTAAAATAGTTAACCATCACTTTTTACATCTGAAGTACTTTTTCTTGTTTGCTCTTTAGAAGATATTCTGCACAACAGTACTAGGTGTAGTGTGTGAAACATGTAGAATAATCGACTGGTGACTGAAGACTGGCTCAGCTTTGTAACAGGGGGGCCTAGTGACTGTACACATGCATTCAGTTGCCTAGTGTACCAACCAGGTAAACAAATACTAAATAACTATACCAAGCTATAGCGATACAGGACGTTTTTTTAGGAGGAACACTGAGTCTGCTGAAAACTGTATTGCACATTCATCCTGACGTAGTTTCCTGACATCCAAAGATTGTATATATTTTTTTTATTTATTTAAACATTTGGTAACCGGGAAAGGCATGCTGAGCCGAAGCTCGTTTCCAGGTGCGGCCTGGGGGGAAAAGGACATAGGATAAAAAGTAAACAAAATACAATAAGAGCATCATATGTGCAATATATAATCAGGTAGCATCATACAAGCAATATAACAATAATATGTAAGTGGGGGGCTGATGGGATTCAAACCCAGGTCTCCAGGTTTGCAGCTCATAGATACATAGATACACACATACATAGACAGTGTCAGCAGATAAGGGGCCTATGGCCCACCCAGTCTGCCCAGTTGAGCTTGTAAGTTCACTTTATGTTTTCCTAGAAGTCTGTTGCCCCTTACCCCTGACCTCCAGAATTCCTTTATGTCTATCCCATGCATTCTTAAATCCCGTGATTGTTTCAGCCCCCACCACTTCCTCTGACAGGGTGTTCCACTTGTCCACCACCCGTTCTGTGAAGAAATTCTTCCTCATGTTTCCTCTGAATCGTCCTCCCTCCAACTTCATCCCATGCCCTCTAGTCCTGGAACATCTTTTTCGCTTAAAAATAGTGTATTCCTGCACCCTGTTCCTCCCTGTGAGATACTTGTATGTCTCTATCATATCCCCTCTCTCTCTTCCAGGGAGTACATGTTCGGTTCCTTCAACCTGTCTTCATAGGACTTGTGATGCAATCCATGCACCATCTTTGTTGCCCTCCTCTGAACCTTCTCTACCCTATGTCCTTACGTAGGTAAGCTATACTGCCTCTATATGCTGTAGCATAGAACACAATGAGGATTTGAAGAGATCTGCACACATAAACCTGGTAAATTCAGCCTTCTGTTTGAACTATTCTTAAAGAGCTGCTGACACCTTGAGGAGAACTTTAACAAAACATAATATTTAGACACAGTCCAGCTTGTATTTCTCTTTATTTCTGTATTCTTCCTCTCTATTTATTTTTTACTGAAGTCATTTGCATGAATCAAGATCTTTGCTCCCAAAGAGTTTATCTATTCCTGTTGCTTTCTCCCTACCGGAGGTCATAATGCACTACTTGTGACATCACAGTTACTGTCATGGCTATAGATTGTGATGTCACAACTGAGGATTATGATTTCAAGTAGGGAGTAAGCTATAGAGGCAGATGAACTCTAAAGAAACTCTTAAGGGATAAAGATCATATAGTTATGCTCATTTCCTCAGTAATACATAATGGGGAGGAGAAATATATTGAATATAAATGAAATACATGCAGAATTGTACCTAATTATTACGCTTTTTAAAGTTTTCTTTGAGGCGTCATTAGCTCTTTAACATTTCAACTAAAATACAGAGAAAAACTAAATCTGGTGGGTGCCCCTTTCCCCGATTTAGTTTTTGTCTGTATTTTAGTTGCAATGTTAATTTATTTATTTATTTATTATCACAATCGGAATTACAACCCTTTGAGTCATAGATTCCTTTGCAAAGGCTTCACGTCTTGTTACAGAGGTTACAAAACATTGTGAACATTACAGTACAGTGTGGATTTAAATGGGAGCACAAACTCTAGGGCCAGGTAACCCAGCATTTATATAAACATATTCAATAATATAGAATAATGAGCAAATAACGCAGTTCAGAGATGATAAGGAAAAGCCAGCATAAGCTGTGTAGCTTAGACAGGTACCCAATACTGAGACTGGGACTAGCGGGAAACTGAATGTGTAGGTCAGCAGGTGTGGAGGGCATAGAGAGAGGGCTAAGAGCAGTCACAGGCAGCGGAGTCAAGAAGTAGATTCTTTAGGTTAGTGTTAAAGAGGCTGAGCTTAGTGCAGTGATAGCGCTAATGCTCATGATGCTGGTGACCTGAGTTTGGGAGCGAACTCGGATCATCAGGGTTTGCTGGGGGAGGAGTGAGTGTCCTAGGGGACACACTCCTCCTCCAGGGAGGGTGGGTTACCATCCCTGCTGCAGTATTGTCACCTGGGTGACCATAGGTAGCAGTTCAGTCAAGTGCTAAGGCAGGGATGGATACAAGACGGCGGGGGGGGGTCAGTGTGGCAGCACACTCACCATACACATGCATCTAGAACCTCCCTCTTTTGCACCTGTGTCTAGAGGGACAGGGAGAAACCAATAAAAATACCCCACTACCCAACAAGTGATGTTCCCCGGTGGACAGAAAGGGACCGGGCCTGAACTCTTTTACTGTCCCCGCCCAACGAAATCAATGTGAGTGGAGGGGATCGGGGGGGGTAAACTTAGGCAGCGTGGTGGTAGGCAGTGGATGCGGGACAGGCTCCGGTGAAGCCAGGCACATAGTGAGCCCAGAGAGATAGTCAAAGCAGTGTTGCTGAAGGGGGCACAAACATAGATTATTAACAAAAAAAGCCTAACTCTGGAATCCATTCTAAAATGTAATTTGTCCCTGTTTGTTATGCATGTTATTTATTAAAAACTCCAGTTAATTGATCTTTCTAGTTGTCTTTTTTCTAGTGTCTGTGCCTCTGCACCAGTTATAAAAAAAAAGTAGCACACAAGTGACTGTGTGCTTATGTCATTTTTTACACACAATGTCAGTGTGTGATGTCCACGTAAAACTTCTTGAGCTTTGTTCTCGAGGTTTATGGGACATCACACACCGAGGATGTGCAAACAACTTCATAACATATAGTCCCCTATGCATCATTCTTCATTTACTACTGCTGCCATTTGTAGAGTGAAATTGTATGGCACCTTGCAGTTGGTGTACTTCTGCTGTCCCTTATCTCTTGGGACTAAGACTGCCACCACAGTTGCTATTTATTGTATTTAGGGTGGTCTTGGTTATGCCACGGTTGCTATTTATTGTATTTAGGGAGTCTTGGTTGTGCCACGGTTGCTATTTATTGTATTTAGGGTGGTCTTGGTTGTGCCACGGTTGCTATTTATTGTATGTAGGGTGGTCTTGGTTGTGCCACAGTTGCTATTTATTGTATTTAGGGGGTCTTGGTTATGCCACGGTTGCTATTTATTGTATTTAGGGTGGTCTTGGTTGTGCCACGGTTGCTATTTATTGTATTTAGGGTGGCCTTGGTGTAGCCACGGTTTGCTATTTATTGTATTTAGGGTGGCCTTGGTTGTGCCACGGTTGCTATTTATTGTATTTAGGGTGGCCTTGGTTGTGCCACGGTTGCTATTTATTGTGTTTAGGGTGGCCTTGGTTGTGCCACGGTTGCTATTTATTGTATTTAGGGTGGCCTTGGTTGTGCCACGGTTGCTATTTATTGTATTTAGGGTGGTCTTGGTTATGCCACAGTTGCTGTTTTGCTTACTGTGCTCAGCTTTTTTGTCAGTTTTGTCAGCTGTTATGATGCCTTGTCTTGCATTGTTGTATTACCTTTGATTTGTATTATCATCTTGCAACTGTTTTTATTATATTGTACTCTTCCAGGTTGTGCTTGAAAATAAGCATCTTTAGGCCTACTGCACTTACTGGTGAAGGAAATAAAAAAAGTAAAAAAGAAAAACAATTGTGTATTCTTTCTTGGTTTTCACATTCTGGAAAGTCATTCTTCATGATTCTGTGTGGTGGACAACTTTTGAAAACAGCAGGAAAATTGGCTAATCATCTTATTATAGCCCTCTGTCTGGAATGGGATATGTCTAGTTCTGCTCCCCTGCACATCTCATCAGCAGTATGACTTCACTTAGTTGTGACATCACATGTGATCAAGAAGTGCCACTCACCTTCTACCAGACTGGTCACCAGTGACGGCACAATCAGTGAGGTCACAGTGCTGAAGAGGTATGAAAGAGAATAGCTGCCAGGAAAGTACTGTATGTTAATAACACCAACAAGACCACTCTTAGAGTTGTAAGAGTGATCTCGTGCACATTCTTAGGGTATGAGAACCGTGAACAGAAGGGGAGCAGTTCTGATGCTCTATAAGAATTTAAGTAAGACCACTCTTACAGCTGTAGAAGTGGTATTGGTGGCAGTTTTAATATAATATTGATCGCGCTCTATCAATAATAAATAACATTTTTAAAAAACTTACCCAAACATGTCCATTTCCCAGGAAACTGCACTTGAGACACTCTTTGCAGAATAAGTGTGTCTCACATGCAGAGCAAAGAAGCGCTGTGACTAATGGGGAGTGTTCCCTCGAGCTGTAATAATTTACACATAACACCTGGTATTATAGGGGTGCGGTCACACCCCTGTAGTTAGGATTCAACCCTCACTTCTATGTTAAACTTGAAATTTTGCAATTTAATAACTTCTCAACCGTTCAAGCGATTTGTATGAAAGTTTGTTTGTGTCATCAGGAACCACACATTTCTTGATGTGGCAAGTTTTGTTCCAGTTGGATGTGTGGGTGCAGAGATACAGAATGAAAAAAAAATGTGAAAATTACAGTTTTTTGTCACGCCGCTGTGGAAAAAACAGTGTGGATTTTGGTCTGAAATTTTTAGGGTAGAAAGGTCTTAGGCGACAGATGTGCCTTTTGAAGATTTGGTGAAAAAAAGTTAATCCATTCCAAAGTTATTACATTTCAAAGTTTCCCATTATTTCCTATGAGACCAGTTTGATGTGAGCCTTGAAAAAGGATTCTTTTATGGGAAGGGCGGAATCCTTTTTTGCAAACCTGGGATTCTTTGCTGCAAATGCAGAATCTTTTTCCATGCTGCCACCATCTTGTTTTCAGTTAACAGTGACAACAAAATTAAAGAACTAAAAACAAGACGTGTTTAGTAGACGACAGCAGTTGTATTTACCAAATCGGACCCAGTATAATCCAATTCTGGGGTTAGTTTTCAATAAGTTACTTAGACATGTGTTTTTAACATGCAAAATCAACCCGGCCCAGTGGCTGGGGTTTGAGGTGCTGGGCCTTCGCACCTACATGCCAGCAGCGACCTGGTTAGGAGCAAGCCGGATCGTCTGGGGTTGGCAGGGGTGGAAAAGAATTGAGCGTCCGTAGGACTGCTCTCCTTTTCCGGGGAGGGGGGGATTTCAGCTGGCCGCTCTCTGGTGGCTCCAAGCGGAGGCTGGGAGCATAACACCAGAATGGCCTGCAGTGTTGCTGGATGGAGCCGTGGTAGGACATCCAGCGGGGGTGCGTGGGAGTGCACACTCAGCATGCAGGAATCCATTACACATCCAAGGCCCCAGGGGAAGCCAGAACAAGGAAAAATGAACCCGATCCTGGTAGGCGGCGGTGGGGACCAGGAGCTAACCCCCGTCCAACAGTTGAGTGTGCCGGCTGACCTCGGAGCTTCCCCGAGTCACAGGATGTCCGCACAGCATGGAATGGCAGTTTTGGGGGGTGCAGATGCCTGATGGTGGAGGAGCGTGGCCGACTGAGAGTCAGGACTGAGTCTACGATGGGGTGGGATGGAGGTAAACTGAGAGCCCTCATCTGAAAGAGTCCAGGATCGTGTGAGGCGGATAAATAAAAGTGTAAAAAAAAAAAAAAATGCCGAAATCCTTTTTCGCAAACTGCAGGGGAAAAAATGTGAAACGAGATCCTTTTTCACAATTTGCAAAGAAGGATTTTCTTTTTCCACAAATTGTGAAAAAGGAACTGCAAGGAATTTTTTAGTCAGCTGTTTCTTTGTCACTCCACAGTTCACAAATGGTTGTTAATTGTGGTCTGAAATTTTCAGAGTACAAAGGGCTTGCCTCACAGATATGCCGTTTGCTTGTCTGTTGAAAATATATTACTTTGCTGTGGAGTTCTGTGAGTTTAAATTTTGCTTTGTTTCCCATAAAACAACATTGTAATGTGAGATTTACGCAGTTGTTTCTTTGTCACTGCACTATGAAGAAATGGTTTGCAATTTTGCTCTGAAAGTTTCAGGGTACAAAGGGTTTGTGCCACTGATGTGTCTTTTGCTGGTTACTTGAAAATGTATTAATTTGGTGTCCAGTTACACAGGTTTCAAAATTTGCTGTGTATTTTGTAGGATAACAGTGCTAGGTGTTTTTTTGGTGCTTCACACTATGGGATGGGAGTGCAGGGCCCCACAGGCAAATAAGGATATCACTACACTATCTCAAAAATTATGCATAGATGGGAGCACAGGGCCTTGCACTCCCACATACAAGTATAGATAACATTATGGACTGATTGGAGCGCAGGGCCTGGAGGGTCCTGCACTTCCACAGAGAAATAGGGATACGATTACAATATCTCAAAAATTATGGATGGTTGCCATGTCCGCTCCCACATGCAGATAGGAATACCATTATGGAGTGATGGGCACTCAGGCCTTATGGATGGATAGAAGCGCAGGGCCCGGAGGGCACTTCGCTACCACATGCAAATATCCGTAGCATTACTACAGGCCCTGCACTCCCACAAGGAAATAAAGGTACAATTACAATCTCTCAAAAAGTATGGATGGGATTGCAGGGCCCCAGAGGGCTCTCTGCTCCCACAAGCAAATAAGGCTATGATTATACTATCTCAAAAAGTAATGAAATTTATTGCAAAAAACTTCGTTAATGCACCAGTTAGGGTTCCACTGACAAAAGTTGGGGAATGTGGTGTTAGGGTTTCCAACCTTAACACCGCACCCTGCATGCACCAGCAGGTGTTTGGGGGGGGGTGCCTTGGGCTTGTCAGCCCTAATGCGCACCCCATTCTCCTATACTGTACCCATCTCAGCTTATTTATTTATGGAATGGGGTGAGCGTTAGGGCTGACAACCCCAAAGCACACCCCCGATGCCTGTTGGTGCATTCAGGGTGAGGGTGGGGTGTTAGGGTTAGAAACTCTAACACCACATTTCCCAACTTTTGTTGGTGGAACCCTTACTGATGCATAAATATTGTGATGATTTGTTAATAGTCAACAGAAAATGAAAGTAATTCAGAGTAAGACTAGCACCACGTGATGGAACATTAAACATGGGAAGCAAACAGTGGGTAACTTTCTATATGCGATCTGTCAGCTTTTTTTTTTTACTTACTTTCTTTATCCTCCTTCCTACCTCCGGGGCCCCCTCCTTCCGTCTGCTCATGTCTCCCATGCCCACCTTAGGGATCTGCCCCTAGAGTGCCCGTCCTCCTCTCCTTGCACAGTGGAGTCTGTCCTGTAGGTGGTCCGAATGGACTTAGGGTGGCCTTCATCTAGGGCTGCCGGAGGGGATTTTCCGTTTTCTCCCTTACGTCCCCTTCCCTCTGGGGCAGCTGGCAGCGGCGTACATGCCAAGTGTTGGCGTGAGAGCACTTATGCATCGGCGGCGTCCCCCCCTCCCCAACTCCGTTGAAGCGGAGCCGCCTCCATCCCCTCTGGTCAGTTGCTTCCACGGCTATGAGGGAGTGATGTGAACGTGGAAGCGTTCTTGGTTCCCACCCCTGAGGGAGGAGAGCACGCTGGGATGCTCGATCCTCCCTCCCCTCCGACCCCCGGCCACCCGAGTCCGTTCCCGAACCTGGGTCGCCAGCGAAGCGCGATCTGTCATCTTTTTGACTTTTTTTTTTTTTGCAGTTAATCTGTTTTTCCTCCACTGAGTCTCCCCAGGTCATTCGCTCACCCCCAGCCTGATCACCCTGGCTTTCCTCTGAGACTTATGGTCGCAGTTTTGCTGCATAGCTCAGATGCTCACTGGATGCATGGTCTGCAAATGGCTGGAGACGGCCAGCCGGCTGGGAACTGCTGATTTTCTCCTCTGGTTTCTCCACTAGGGGAGTAGGCATGCAGTGCCTCCCAGGACAGCCCTGAGCACACTTCCATGCAGAGAACGTCAGCAGATGTCACTCCCCCTATTCCCTGCATGACGACCCCTGGCTGCCTTGCTCCAAGCTATAGCTAGTGGGCAGGCATACATTTCCCCCTCCTCCTCACCCCGAGAGGAGAACGGTCTCTTGGATGCTCAGTCGTCTTCCTCCCCCGCCAACCCCAAGTAACCCTAGTCCACTTTCAAACTTGGGTTGCCAGTGTGGCAGTAGGTGTGCCTTCCATCGCCTCAACCCTTCACGCACTGGGCTGGCATTGACTTCTCTTAATATGTAATTTATCCATACCTACAGAATAAGAAAGCAATAACACATCCGGTCCTGCCGTACTTTGGGACTACAGTATTGTATATGCACACCTCTGGGTGTTAGGCACAAGATGAAGCAGAGTGCCTTTAAATACCTAGAAAGGTGTATACAGTATATTACAGCACCAACTGCACAGTTTTAATTATATGATTGCATTATAAACGCTGGTCCACCATTCCCTTGTCAATCCACTCCTGCTCTTCTCCCTTGAGTCTCTTCTCATGACTTGTTTTTACTCCTGGCAGCAACTGTCCATGACCCTTACTGTATCTGATCTCCCTCGTTCCTGCACATATTGCCGTGCCAGATTGCTCTCCACACACCCCAACACAAACACTATACCTTGCTGGTGTAATTTCCCCTTGCCTATCCAAGTTCAGTGTTTATCTACCCCACGTGTGTACCTTGTTGTACTGGTTTTGCCTTGCTGCTGTTTAAGGTTGTGCTTCTTTTGATGTACTGTATTGCTTGTGTAGACTTTTATTTTAGTAATGCTGTTAATTACCATTAACTTTTTCTACTCTTGTACTATCTTCCATACCCCTCCCCCCAGACTCATCTAGTAAAACCTTTTGAAATAAATAATAAACTGACTCTGTGTAAAAACAAACAAAAAAATAAAGAACCCCCCTTTTTTTTAACATTTATTCTTTATTCTCCTCCATTCACAGCTGTCCCCATCAGTACTAAACAGCAACCTTCCATCCCATCCCACACCATCCCTGTCACTTACCCCAACCTCCATCACCTCGGAATCCCCCCCCCAATACGGGTTGCTGGCATTGCAAGCAGTAGTACAACCACTGTGCAGACGGGCCGGCCTAAAACAACTTTTTAAAAATGTATTTTTAATTTTGGAAATACGAAAACATGTAGCATGTAAGGTTACATTAAATCAAAGTTCCTTAGAAATGTGTAGTTTCATGTTTGGCCATTGGATTTCACTGGGGTACAAGACCTGGCTGGTATAGTGATGTATAGAGTCATGATGAGGTTTATGCTGCTGATCGGTACTAGTTATAACTGCGCAGTCATGGGAGATCTTCACACATCTATTAGCCAGTCAGACGACAAGATTATTCCGAGGCATTTTATAAAGTAAAACTAAGCCATGGCTGCTTTTAAGGTTTCACACCCGACTCGTTTCATCATTGGTACAAATGGATTGTTCAGTGTACAACAAAATAAAACGGATGATGGGAAATTATATGAGCCAGATGAGTAACTGATATTCATAACTGATTTTCAGGACGTGGATGACGATGACTTTGATGTGGGGAAGCCAAAAAAGCAGCGGAGGTCAATGGTGAGAACCACATCGATAACACGGGTGAGCTACGTTTTTCTTTTTATGCTACACTATACTATTCAGTATTGGCAGACCTTGCAGTCCTTATCATAAACAGCAGACAGGCTGCCCAATGACAGTGCGTGCTACCAAACATGTGACCTGCGTTCGGGAGTGAGCCCAGGTAGCTAGGGTTCAGGCCACCAGGCTGGGGAGTGCTGTTGTTGAGTCCGGGGATTTGTATAGCAGCATGACCAGCCACAGCAGCAAATCCCGTGGTTGCCAGGGTGCTGTTTCCACAGGCGACTTGCTGTGTGTGCATGTGAGGCCTGGAGGCTGTATGCAGTACCAAGTGGGTAGATGGTCTTGAACATGTTGTCCTGTGACACTGCACACTGCACTGTGGTAGATAAATATCCCCATCCCCCGAACATCATCAGATAACAGCCCTGGTACTTTCAGGCCAGCTCCACTAATCCGTCCATATTAGATGTGAGTTCCTAGGGCAGCTGAACACCACCAAAGACCAAGCTATGCGAGTGGGTGAGTCTTGGGACTGTTGGATGAGGTAAGTGGTGTTGGATCTGGGGGTTTGCTGGAACAAGCCTGAAGACTGTTCAGTATGAGATGTCAAGTAGGAAAAAGTTAAATAATGCAACTTACTTGTATTGGTGTGTTTTACTGTGCATTGGTTTAGAATTAACTATATTGGTTTGGATTAACATGTATTCATTTACATAGAGTTTGGTATATATTGATTTGAAAATAAATATTTTGGTTTAGGTTCTTATAAATTTGGTCGGGAATTGTTTGCATCCTGATTGACCAAGATGGTTTGGAACCCAGGTCCTTACAGGGTGGCAGCAAAACGACCCTCAGTTCTTGGGCCTGTCCAGGTGTCAACTGAGGTGACAACATGATGGTCTCCACAGATGACACCTGCTTCCTCTCTGCTAACAAGTCGAGAAGGGGGTCTTCCCAACCTAGCTCCTCCCCAGGACTGCAAACCAAGTACCATGTCAGCCCTATTAAAATGTGGCTTCATCATATTCACATGATACATCTTGTGAGTGTGTTTTCGGTCCGGTAACTCGACAATGTAATTAACATTGTTTACCTGCCGGACTACCTTGTATGGCCCTGCCCACTCAGCTTGCAGCTTGTTCTTCCGGACCGGGATCAGAACCATTACCTCCTGTCCCATCCCATACAAGTGAGCTCTGGCTCCACGATCGTACCGGGTCTTTTGTTTTTGCTGGGCAGTTGCCAGGCTGCTCTTGGCCACACCTATAAGCTCCTTCAGTGTCACCCTGAATTTTAACATGTACTCCACTATGGTAGTCCCCTGGGTGTCATGCTTACCTTCCCAGTCCTCTCGTATTAAATCTAGGGTCTCACTCACCCTGCATCCATACAAGAGCTCGAAGGTTGAAAACCCAGTCGACTCTTGTGGCACTTCCCTGTACGCAAACAGCAGGTGGAGCAGGTATTTCTCCCAATCCTGCCCATGCTGTTCTGCAAATGCCATAAGCATAGCTTTTAGGGTCCCATTAAATCTCTCTCTACGAGGCCATTGGCTTGTGGGTGGTAAGGTGTCATACGCCTGTGTACGACACCACACTTCTCCCACAAACATGTCATTAGGTCCAACATGAAGTTACCCCCTCAATCAGAGATAACCTCTTGTGGAAACCCCAACACAGGAGAAAATCCCAACAAAGCATCTGCCACCTTGTCCACCTTAGTGGAGGACAGTGTGATGGCTTTGGGGTAGCGGGTAGCATAATGCTGACTGTCCATATATACCTTTTTCCCGAGGAACTTGGGGTATTCAAAGGACCCACAATATTCACTTCAACCTCCTGAAATGGCTCCTCCACAAGTGGTAAGGGAATCGATGCAGCCTTGACTTTGCTTCCGGCCTTCCCTATTTCCTGACAGGATTTGCAGTATTCCTTCACCTGCTTGGTAATATTGGGCCGATAGAAATTGTGGGCTAAGCACTGCATAATGGGAGCAATGCCCAAATGTATGGACATAGGAACATCGTGAGCTACCTTGAGCAATAACCCATGATACTCCTGGGGAACAACAAGCTGCCTGCCCATCACCCCTCCCTCTGTCCTGATGTCCTGTGTGTATAACAGTCCATTGTCCCAATACACACTATGTTTTCTGTCACCCCCCCCCCGTGTCCCAGCAGACTCTGCACAGGCCCTGAGCTTCTCTAAGCTAGGATCTCTCCATTGTGCTGCTGCTAAGTCTTCCCACTTACCCAGAGCATGGGGCAGGTCCCCATCAGTTCTCAGGCTGAGGTCCATAGCTGTGGCAGTAGGGGACTCAGTATCACAACCTTCCCCCTTCCCCAGGCTTTGCGTCACCCCTTCCTCCTGAGAGCAAACTCCAGTAGCAGTTGGGTTACCTAGCACTAGGGGAAGCTCCATCCCCTGGTAACATTCTCTTTTACAAGAGCCACAGGTTGGCTGGCCTGTCTCTCAACCTCTCCAGTCTGATTTTCTGTGGGGGTCCCAAAGATCACAGGAGCCCCTATCCTTTTGGCTCTTGGTCCCAACACAGACCACCCCGTGGAACATCATTCCCCACAATAACATCCATAATGAGTTTGTCGGCTATAGCCACCTTGTTTACTCCTTCACCTGCATCTCCCCAATCCAAGGTAACACTGGCTAATGGGTAAGTTTTCTTTTCCCCTGTGTAATCCCTTACAGAGACCCAATTGATTTGGCAGTATTTGTTCAACCCCCACCAGATTCCCTTTCACCAGGGTAAGAGATGCTCCTGTATCCTTTAGCCCTCTAGTCTGTACACCATTCACCGTGACTGGGTGAATGTGCCCCCTCATATTGTCAGGGATAGCATCAGAGATACAGTGGGCAATGGTCTCAGTTTGCATACGCCCTTTTACCTTCTGGGCCTTCTTAGGACACTGCCTAGAAAGATGGCCTGGCTATTTACAATACCAGCATTCATAATTTTTCTTGTTCTCAAACTCCATTTTGTGCACCTGGTGGTTCCCTTCTTTTTGCAGGGGCCCTGTGGTTTTTGGTTGTCCAAAATGCACACTTTTACCTTTCGCCCCTGAATTCCCTTTGGGAGCAGCCCTGCTTCGAGCATGGAGATCCGCCAGCTCTGCAGCCTCTTTGGCAGTCTTTGCTTCTTGGTCCTCTAGCTAAAGCTTTAGTTCAGGTGAGCAAATCCAATTAAACTGTTCAAGCAATACCACCCCTTCAATAGCTTCAACAGAATCTGCTTTCACCCCCTCCCACCAATGCTTTAAATCTTGATGCTGTTTAGTGGCTACTTCTTCAAAGCTCATTTCCGCCCCCTTTCGGAGTTTCTGGAACTTTGCTCTATATGCATCTGGGTTCAGATCATATTTTTTTAATAAAGACATTTTTAACTTATCAAAATCTTTACTGTCAACATTGTCCATCTGCCCCAATTCCTCCCTCCCCGTTGCCAGTAAGTAGTGGAGACAGTTGAAACTCCAGGTCTTTTTGGGCAAATTGGCCTGGATACAGACCTTTTCAAATGAATTTAAAAACATGTCCATATCCTCCACCTCTTTAAACTCAGCCATTAATTTTGAATTTAACTTGTACCCCAGTCCTGGAGTTTTACACCCACCCCCACCACTTACCTGCTCGGGTGTTGCTGGGGTTGCTATCTTTTGGAGCTTCAGCTTTTCCAGCACAAACTCCCTCTGGCATTGCTGTTCATCTCTTTGTAACAGTTTTTCTTTGGCCTCTCTTTGGCGCAGTCGTTTTTCGTCCTCTCTCTGTCGCCGTCGTTCCTCTAATTCCATCTTAAACCTTTTTTGCTCATTCTCAAGCTGTTTCTCCTGCATTAGCAGCCTCCTCAGCTCCAACTTCTTGTCTGTGGATGGCTCATTTTCCTCTGGGCTCTGAAAATTTGAAGTCACCACCTGTGGCTCCAAGTGGAGTGGGGCTTCCTCAGTCTCAGCTGCCATAAGGGCCTGTGTGAGTTGCTTTTTTATATTTATTCTCACTGGGAATGCCCTTTTCTCCACAGATCTTCCTCAGCAGTTCTGAATTCATAGTGCTGTACTGGGAAGACATCCTTCTATACTACACTACTCTTCTTTTCCCCCTTTCCAAATTCTGCACTTGATTGTGTGATAATTTTCTAAGACCGTTCAAAATCCCAGTAGCTGGCACCAAATCTGTCACGAGCCCAACCTCAGGGGCACTGTAGGACCTACTGTTTGCAGGGAGGATCACCCTTTTTACAGAACTTGTGAGTAGTTGTAGGGTTCAGGAAGCATTACCAACCTTCCTTTTTCCCAGTGCGAGAGTGGAAACAGTAGTTATGAGTCCCCTTGACTCTGTACTACGTTCGGGTTTGAATCCCACCACTGCCACTGGCAGCCTCTTGCCTAAGTAGTTTTGTAGAATAGTGACACCTGTTTCTTCATGGACTGCTGCGTTCTTGAGAGCCACGTGTTTAAAGTCAGCAGGGCCCCGCCAACTTTTGGAGGACGGCGTCGTTCTGGGGATGTCATGGCGAGAACTCTTGACCCTGCCGCCGGGTCCCCTCCTGGGTCTATATGGCCCTGCGAGGAGGAGACCTCCTCTTCTGATTCTAGTCTTGCTGTAGAGGAGGTTTCTTCTGCAGTACCGGAGGAACGGCTTGGTTCCCTGTGGAGCCGGGTCAGGAGCATCACCACGGCAGGCAGGCTTCTCCGGTGTTGCTGCCCACGGTTGCTGGGCCTGGCACTGGCAGACTCTCGGCACCACCTGCAGGTGCCATCTTGGATCCCGGCGCCATTCGTAGTGCTGGTGATCGAGGCGGTGGCGCCGGCAGTATCATGTCCTGCAGCGGCACCGTTTGCTGTACCATTGATATGGGCACTCCCAGGGTCGCTAGTCTGGTGATATGAGTGGTCTCCGTTTTTTTTTTTTCTAGTCTTTGGTAACGGGGTAAGGCCCACTAGGCACAAGTGCCTGTTTTCAGGGGCGACCTGGGAGCACTGGGGTGGTTAAGTGACTTGCTCAGAGTCGCACAGTGTGCAAGTGGAGGTTGTGGGAATCAAATCCAGGTCTGCTGGATGTACCAATCTCATTCACAGCTCGTTAGTCTAACCTCTAGGTTATACTGCCAGCCCCTGAGCTTTTGGAGGGGGATGATTTGCTGGCTGATCTGGACTGTCGTCCTGACTCCTCGGAGTCAAGGAGCCCTCTTGGACGCGGCATCAGGTGCCCCAGTGCTCATCTCCTGGGCACTCCGGATTCCACAGTCTCTGCGGGCCCCAACGTCAGACCTGTGTTGGGGAGGGGGGCTCCACAGCGGATACGATTCTGGGGTGCCTGAGGTGATGGTCTCGACCTTAGGGGCCGGGACAGCTGCCATCTCTGGTGCTGTCTTGGCTACCGTGGTTGGGACGGGGACCCCCTCTTCTGTGGCCTCCCTTGGGGAGCATGCGGGATTGGGAGACCCCTTGGCACTGGACTCGAGAAAGAGGGCGACCTCGGAGTCCGAGGGGTTGAGAGGAAGGGGCGAAGCACGGGGGCCCTCTTCCACTACCCTGCGGGGGGTGGGGAGGAGTCGCAGTGCTGAGCCCTGCTTCTCCTCCTGTGAGACTTCAGAGGTGCCCTTAGTGGACGGCGCTGGAGGTGCCCTTCTGGATCCATGCAACCCCGGTTGCACCGCAGAGGAAATTCCTATTCAGGGCTCAGCCAGGATTTGTTTTCACATTTGCAGTGTACGTTGACTGGATCGACACCCGGATCCCCCCATGTGGGAGGATCCTCTGTGAGGTCTCAGAGCCCTGGCAGAGGCCGGGCACTTTTCAGTTAGGTGCCATTCTCCAGTCCCTCTGCAGACACCTCTCCCTCTCCCAGGCCACATGGGTCCTACGGGACCCTTAACCTGGGAGACGTTCAGGGCCACTGCGGCAGCCTTTCCTAAGTATGTTAGAGGTCTCATGTCTCCACCACCGCAGGAGGTCTCTGAGCATCCGAGCTCCTCAACTTCCTCATCTGAGGAAGAAGAATGTTCTGTCGACCTTTCCTCCAACGCTGATTTCACTGAATATCAGCAGTTCCTTTCGAGGTTGGTTCAGGAGCTCCATATTTCTTATGTGGTAAGACGCAATACTAAGTGGGAGACGTGCTCCTTTGTGAGTGAGTTCAGTGTGAACCACATGGTGGTGCCTTCCTGGCCTGTTCCCTTCCAGGAAGCATCAGTCCACACCTGTCTGTCACCAGCTGCCCCATTCCCAACCCCAGCGGACTGCAGGAGGAGGTATTGTGCTCCCCAGGAGTTTCTTGGTTCTCTGCCTCACCCACCCTCGGGTCTGACAGCTTTAGATACTCCTTCCGAGCTTCAACACCTGGCACACAACTAACCACCGGATCCGGATTCCACTGAGTTTGATCGATATATATATGAGAGGCACAAACACAGAATAGGTAGAGACAAAGCACATGGAGTAAAGAGCGCTATGTATCCAGAGGTAGTTGAATAAAATAGGCTCACCTTTGCCTGGTGTATCAAACTACAGATGGCTGCAGGGCAACAGACAGAGCTAAGTATTCAGCTTCATCATGCCTTCATCAGAGCCAGGCTATAAGACTGAAATATTTTGCCTGTAAGTTTAGTTTGCAGACTTCACTTGGACTTCAGGTTGCTTCCTCCCTTGTTGACTGTTACCACCACCTGGAGATTTTTGTACCCATCTACATGTAGTTGAGCCAGGTGCTCCTCCCTTTTTGAGATAATGAAATGCTTTTTGCTTCTCCTAGTGCTGCCTAGCACTTTCCCCTACCATGGTGAAATGTTTCTTGTCCTTGTGCTGCCTGGCACTTTCCCCTACCATGGTGAAATGTTTCTTGTCCTTGTGCTGCCTGGCACACTCCCCTCCAGCTCATCCACATTTTCAATAGCTACAGTACCTCTATGTTGGTGCAGTTCTCCTGAACAGATTCTGCCAGAGGTACAAATTTACTGTGGGTGCCTAAGCCTGGAGTCTCCTCTACCATGGTACCACATGTCCTCCTCCTCTTCCCCACCACTAGAATCCATCTGCCTTTGTGAACACGAGGTATGCACCACAAAAATGGGACTACAGTTCCCACTGGGTGTCATGGGATGTTGCTTCTCAAGTACTGCACTTATCCCTGAGGGCAGCCAACTCTGCGCTTATGTCCATCAATCGTTTACACTGTGGGCACCTGCCAGCCTATCAGAACTCCTTTCTGAAGGTGGCAGAGTTGAATCTCTTACAGCTGACCAGCCCCCCCCCCTTCAAAACAGCCTGTGCATATTTGTGCATGTTTGGTGACAAGGGGAGTGGAAAGTGAGGTGTAAATCCTGACTTGAGTTTACTGCTCCCTGCCCCTCTACTGTCTGAAGTCTCTTCTTTCACATAAGTACAAGTTACCTAGCACTCATGTACTTCAACAAGTGGCATGACGCACATTGCACAACTCATCCTCTGCTTGTGGAGAACTTACCCCTATATACTGGCTTTCGAAGACCTAATCTGGAAGTACTCTTTAACACTTTCTTTCTCTCTCTCTGCTTATATCCTTTGAAGCCTTCAGGTTGGTCCCTGGTTAATGGCATAAGGCAAGCCTGTTCACCTCCTCCTCTATCAGTCACCTGCTTCACAGGTACTAACCACTCAGCCCACAGTAGGTTTTAATATTTTAACCAGTTACTTTCCCCACACTGTCTACTAAAGTTTAAAAAATGACCCCAAAAAGCACTCAAAAGAAATTCAACCTACCCACACTACCCTAAGACTATTGAATACATTTTCTCTGTAGGCTGGGTGCTTCTGTTTGCTCTATCAGCATTTCTCCAGCCCACGGAATCAGAAACATTCTGTAATTACTAATGGTTTGGGGGGATAAGTGGTTCCTTAACACTTCCACAATACAAGTATAATTAGAATCTGCTGGTTTTAATTGTGCTGTTAGGTTGTGCAGTAAATCATGTGTCTTTTTCTCCATAACACTCAGCAAGGCTGCTGCCTTTCCCTCTTTGATTTTATTGACTATCAAATATTCTTTATGCCTTTCCTCATATATAGACCAATCTTTCATTGCATGATCAATAATATCCATCCTTCCTGCACAGCCTGCTATCTTTTATCTTTTACTGTATGTTGTTCTGCAAAATCCACTTTTCTTTTATGGCCCATTCTCATTTGCAGCCTTTCCTCTTGACCCAACTCAGAGTTACTGCTGCCTAGATTCCAAAGGTCCTTTTCCTCTAATAGTATCCTTCTGTCTCACAGCAAGCTAAATCCTTAATCATTGCCAGTTTGTCATGTACAGTATGTGTGACTTCTTAGAACAACTTAATCTAAGGAAGCTGACTTTATCAATAAAATATACCTGAGAATCCTTTTGTAAGTTCTTTTGTAACCTCCTGGAGAGGGTCCAGAGGAGGGCAACCAAAATGATTTGGGGCTTGGGGGACAGGACCTATGAGGAGAGGCTCGAAGAGCTAAATATGTACACATTGGAAGAGAGAAGGGACCGGGGGGACATGATAGAGGTCTTTAGGTACATGAAGAGGGTAAATAGGGGAGGAACAGTCGGGGTGCTTCGAAGGAAGGAGGAAGGGGCCACTAGAGGGCATGGCTGGAAGCTGGAGGGGGAAGATTCAGGGAGAAAGGAGGAGGTGCTACTTCACTGAGAGGGTGGAGCCATGGAATGCACTGCCTAGGGGGCTGGTGGAGGCAGAGACAGTGGAGGGGTTCAAGAGGGGGTGGGACAGGTACAGGGGAAGGGTTCTGGAAGCAAAATCCAATGCAGCAAGAATATCCGGAACTGGGAAGGGAGAAGCCAGAGAAGGTGAGGGGGACAGCAAGGTCAGCACCCAGGTTGGGGACTGACCAAACGAGCAGACACGAAAGACCATTAGGCCTATTCTGCTGGCATTTTAGTATGTTAGTATGTTAGTAAGTTCATTTTAACATTTACTGAACACACAGACTACCAGAAGGTGGCAGCACAGAGTCAGTCAATCAAAATCTTTATTTATCCAGGCGGGCACCATTGAGCAAGGCTCATTTGCAAGGTGGACCTGGTCATGAATACATCAAAGTACAGTACAGAAGCAGGTATACAAAAAGCAATAATATACAAGGAAGAAAAAGTATATACAGTGTATATAGTACAGTACAAGGTTGAAATAAATAATAAAAAAAACAGCATTATTTTACAATTGAAGAAGTCAGCAGATGTACCATCAACCATAGGCATACAGGGGTTATAAGCAGAGATCTCTTGAGTGAGGCAGCTGGCAACTATACATATAGGGGAAAGAGGCCGTGTATGGGGGGGCAGGTTAGAGAGGTAAAGAAGAGGAGGGATATATTACCGACGACTGGGGGAAAAATTTGGCTAAAACCACATAAAGTGATGATGGCTGTCGTGTACTTGTTTATTATGATAATGACGGAGGAGGGGTAGATAATTGGGACACTACTATGGATGGGGTGGGATTTTAGCCAGAATGTGGTTGATATATAGCTAGACAGACAGATAAATAGATGGATAGATAGATAAAAATCTTTTATTTTTTAACAGGAGTTTAACTTTAGGACCCAGAGACCTATTTGACAAAGCTGTCCTGTGGAAGGTTGCGTAGTAGATTAAAAGAGAAGACATGTTATGATTATTTAGTAAGGTTCCCCCTCAGATTGACCATCTTTTCTTCCAGGAGCCACAAGATACTGTAGCTTAATCAGTGGAGCATGTTTCACATTACATCGCCATCCACATGAGCTGAAACCTTCAGAGAAAGCCAGAGCAGCCTAAAACCACAAAATCAACATGTGAAAAACCACACACCAAGGAACACAGCTGAAATAACAAAGATATTAAGGACCCCCCCCCCCCAAACACCTAGAAAACACTGCAAAGAAAAAGTTGTCTCCATGCCTTCTCTTGTCTGGAAAATCAGACAGATCCTGTGCACACAGACACCCCAACCTGCAACATAGATGGAAAACACCTTTTACCTTTAGAAAGTATCTTTAGCTTATGCCTCTTCACTTAGGGTGTACACTGATTAGCTTAATGCACACCCTGTTGTATGTTACGTAAACGTCAGAAGTTGCGCCATTTATAAAGCCTTATGTACGTAAAAAGATATAACAGGTTTTGTAATTATGATTAATATTCACATACCTGAGGTGTGTTGTTGGGTACAGTATGCAGCTGAGTACCTCTATATATGCACACACACACACACACACACACACTCACACACAGTGCGATTATTGACCATAATTACACATCCCTGAAGTGTCCACTTGTGCCTATAAAATGGATTTTAAAGCAAAAAAAAAAAATACATTGAAAGTGCACCCTTGTAATTATAGTGACTAAATGCACAGTCATGGGACATGTTTCAGCCAATAAGATGGCATAGTTTATCCATACCATTTCATAAGTGTGTTTAATAAGGAAGACAGAGTAGAATGGAACAGGATTCAGTAAAATAAAACCTGTGAACAGGGTCTGTTGAAATGCTAGTATTGGCTGAAGCATCTGTTGGAGGCAGAGTCCAGGACTTAGACTGTAGTTCGAGGACATCAGAGCATATAGTAGTGGACGAGGAAATCCTGGTCAGTGGCAGTCAAGATACACATTTAGATGTAGGAGTGCACAGGATATCCAGAGGAGTCGGTGTCATGGACAGGAGGGAGACTGTTCAGGGGAGAGCCGAGTGATCCCACTAGTTCAGTGTTGAGGCTCTCTGGATGGTAGGTGGAGGAAGTTTAGTTCGCAGATGGACAGCACTTACGGCAAAATGGATATAATGGTGTGGAATATTAAGGGAGATATTCATAAACTGAAACCATTGAATGATTTTATTTGTCTTTTTTTATTTTAAGCAACAGCAAAACTTTAAACAGAAAGTTGTGGCACTCTTGAAAAGGTTTAAGGTTTCGGATGAGGTATGTATGGTTTCTAACATTATTTTAGTGAGAAATGTTTGCTACTACTGTATGTGTTTGTGCATATGCAATTATGTGAAAAGGACATGAAATAAAGACTGTCTCACAAACTTTAGGATGCATGTCTATATGTGCACAGTGGATCACTCTAGTCTAGTTTTAAAAGATAAATCATTCAGCTTTTTCAAGGATATCTCTTTCATCAGGCCACACCTCTGGAACAATATCTGTGTCAGTGCTAGGACCTCACAGAAACTTTGCAAGGTAGGGGCTGCCCATGGCGATGTCATGCACCAGCGTTTACGTAAACGTGGGTGGCTCCTCCTCTCCTCAGTTTCTTTCCTGCTGTCAATCTCACCTGTCAGATCCGCATCGGAAACACCGCTGTGAAAAGCCATTTTCTTTATTTTCCCTATAAAAATAGTAATCATTTTAATAGTGATTTTCGGCAACCTGTATGCCGCCAAGAGGACCGCCAACAGGGCTTCCCTGGTGAGGCCCAGGTTACCACTGCGGACTCAGGTACATCCCAAACTGTGATTCTGTCCACTCCGGCGATGGTGCCCACCTCCCCACCTCCGACTGTCGACCAGACACCAAGGTCGGGGCTCGGTGTAGGTGGGACCGGGCCTGTTATGGCTGATACATCGCTGTCGTCGGAGAGCCATCCTCTGCCATCTACTGCTGCAGTCACGACCACTATTCAAACTGGCCTCGATGCACAGGCAGTGCTCCTGTTATTCTCTGATATGATATGACGCCCACTGCCAGACCTCCACTCACAGTGGCTCTGTTGACAGGTACTACTGCAACTACCCCGTCAACGCTGCACTATAATATATTGCGGAATAGACTTCTTTGGACGACACCGCTGGTGTGCTCCTTCATTTCCATTGATGAGGGATACAACAACAAATGTGAGTATAATCCTGACCTCATCATAGAAGAGGAGGAGGAGGAAGACTATGCTGAGGACAGCCAATATATGCATGGCACCAGCTTCACAGTCTCCTCCTGCAATGAGGACTCTAGTGAGTACACCCAGGTCGCCTCCAGAGGATCCCTCCTTTTTTTGCCATGATACAACAGATGCAAGCTGCCACACACTTTATCTTGGAGGAGCAGGATTCTACTGAGAAGAACCTGCTGGAGTTTCTGGAAGTCCCAGAATCTCTTTCTATTATTGTTCCTCCCCTGTGCCCAGCATTGGAGGATACTACCTGTGCAGCCTGGTATAGGCCAAACACTATTCCAGCTGTTCTCAGAAACGCTGACAAAATGTACTCTGCTCCTTCTGGTAAGCTTTTTTATGCCAGTCAGCCTGAAACTGATTCAGTGGTGATCACAGCTGCCTGTGATAGATCCAGGGCACCTAGACACCCGAGTTCTCTTACTCCTGATAAAGACTCCAGGAGGTTGGATGTACTGGGCAGACGGACCTATGCCTCTGCCTCTCTGGGCCTGCACATTGCCAGTTACAAGGCCTACGTGGTAAAATACCAGAATACCCTCTGGAGGAAAGCTAAGGCTTGGGTCCCGTCCTTTTTAATGTCTTCATAAGTGGCATTGCAGAGGGACTGGAAGGAAAAGTATGCCTCTCTGCAGATGACACAAAAATCTGCAACAGGGTTGATACACAAGGAGGCGTGGAAAGGATGAGAAGGGACTTGGCAAGGTTGGAGGAATGGTCAGAAGTATGGCAGCTAGGATTCAATGCAAAGAAGTGCAAAATAATGCACCTGGGAAACAAGAACCCAGGGGACGAATACACAATGGTGGAGGAGGTAGTAACAACAACAAAAAAGGAAAGGGTCCTGGGGGTAATCATATCAGATGACCTTAAGGCTAGCAAGCAATGTGAGAAGGCAGTAGGGAGGGCTGGTGGTATACTGGGATGCATAGGGAGAGGCATCAGCAGCAGAAAACAGGACATTGTTATCCGTCTGTACAGACAGTTGGTGAGACCCCATCTGGAGTACTGTGTCCAGTTCTGGAGACCCCATCTCCGCAAGGACACAGACAGGATAGGGGCAGTCCAGAGGAGGACAACTAAAATGGTGCAGGGTCTGCAAGAGAAGCCATATGAGGAGAGGCTAAAGGAGCTTAATATGTATACCCTTAAGGAAAGAAGGGAGAGGGAGGACATGATATAAACTTTTAAGTACCTTAGTGGAATCAACAAAGTCCAAGAGGGTGGCATCTTTCAGAAAAAGAGATGTGCAATAACAAGGGGACACAATTTAAAGATGGGGGCGGTTCAGGGGCAATGTGAGGAAGTATTATTTCACAGAGAGGGTAGTGGATGCATGGAACAGCCTTCCTGAGGAAGTTGTGGGGTCTAAAACTGTGGGAGAATTCAGGAATGCATGGGACAGACATAAGGCAATTCTTGTGGAGGGTAGGAAGAAATAGGCTGTTGGTTAACTAGGATCTGCGGCCTATCCTGTAGGTAGGTAGGGAAATGGGCAGACTAGATGGGCCAAGCGGTCCTTATCTGCTGTCAAAGTCTATGTTTCTATGCTGCACAGGCCTTGCCTGAGGGTACAGCAAAGTAGGAGTTACTCAAAACCCTTGCTTCTGGTGCTGATGTGTGTAAACACTTGGTCCACACAGCATATGATGTTTCTGATGCTTCTGCCAGGGCTGCAGCCTCTGGCATCTGTCTAAGGCACTACTCCTGGCTTAAGGTAGCAGGCTTTGCCACTGATATGCAGCAGACAGTTCTTAATGCCCCATTTAGGGAACAGAAACTGTTTGGTGATGGTCAAATCCCTGTGTCATACCCAAAACAGAGGTAAGTGAGGGGTAATTTTTGCCCATTTCCTATAAGAGGGAGCCGTCAGGCCTACAGACATCAGGGTAGAGGTAGAGGTGCGGGGGCCTTGTTAGCCCCCCCTTCCAACCCCCGGTACACATACAAAGCACCTAAAGGTATTGGAGCCTGTGGCTTTGCACCCCCCGCCCGCCCTGGCTCAGCATGACTCGTCATACATCCCAACCACCATTACCTCCAGGGGTGGTTGTAGGGGATCTTCTCTTCTTCCATCTTGATCATTGGAGGACAGTGACTACAGACAAATGGATACTGGAGATCATAGAGAAGGTCATACTCTGGAGCTTCCGGACAACCCTCCAGACCATCCACTAGTTAGAACAACATATCCACCAGAACATACGTCCCTGTTGCAGGAGGAAGTATAGACCCTGCTTCCAAAATGGGTCATAGAACCTGTACCTCCAAGACAGAGGCACAAAGGGTTTTATTCCAGACATGTCTTAGTCCCCAAGCGGACAGGAGATCTGCAATCTGTTCTAGATCTCGGGGACCTCAGCTTCTTCATAGAATACAAAACGTTTTGGATGGTCTCTTTACAGGATCTCCTTCCCCTGCTCAGACAGGATTGGATATGTCCCTGGATATGAAGGATGCCTATTTCCATGTCAGAATCAGCAAACCTCAGAAAATATCTGAGGTTCCTGTTCCAGGAAAGCATTACCAGTTCAGAGTGTTGTCCTATGGCTTCTCTACTGTGCCATGGGTCTTTACCAGTTGCTTGGCAGTAGTGGCAGCAGCACTTCGCTGGGAAGGCCTGAATTTCTTTCCTTACCTGGATGACTGTCTGTTAAAAGCCCACTCCAGGGACTGACTACTACAGACCTTAGCTCGAACCAGGCAGACATTCAATGCTCTGGCATGACAGTCAGTATACCAGAGTCTGTACTGACACCCTGCCAACACCTGCAGCACATAGGGGCAATGTTGTATACAGCCCAGGGTTCTGCGTTTCTGCCACTAGACAGAGCAGAATGACTAATTGCACCAACACAGTTGGTACAGACACGACAGGCGTTATGTTTTAGCAAGGACATTTCTACGCCTTCTGGGCCTTAGGCAGCAGCCATTGTCACAGTACCACTGGCCAGGCTGCCCATGAGAATCCCACAGTGGACCCTGAGAGTCCAGTAGGACCAATTAATGGACTATCTAGAACAAATGGTTCTCGTAACGTCTCTCTTGCACAAAGTGCTAATGTGGTGGATGGAACGCAGCAACCTGCTCAAAGGCGTCCCATTCTTGATTTCTACCCCACCTCAAATCCTCACTATGGATGTTTCGGGATCTGGGTGAGGAGCCCACCTGGGGCCTC
Organism: Neoceratodus forsteri; assembly: GCA_016271365.2. Classification (NCBI taxonomy): domain Eukaryota; kingdom Metazoa; phylum Chordata; order Ceratodontiformes; family Ceratodontidae; genus Neoceratodus; species Neoceratodus forsteri. The sequence goes on from CM028134.1 coordinate 29,673,837, forward strand.
TTCACACACAGGGCACATGGAACCAGGTGGAGCGTGCTTTGCATATAAATGTCCTGTAAATGAGAGCAGTCCTATACGGGCTCCAAGCATTTCAGCTGTCAGCGTGGCTCAGTTGGTAGCACATCTGCCTCTGGTCCAGAAGGTCGTGGGTTCTCGTCCCACACCAGGATGGACTTGCACCTAAAAATCGCTGGCATCTGAGTGCAGTATTGGGGGGTGCTGTGTCGGCAGCCTAAGGGTTAAATCAAACCATCCACCTACCAGAGTATTATCCAGAGCATGCCAATCCAGGAGACTCATTGCTCCATACTTTAGATGTGCATAGAATACTCAGATACTATACACACTGTACAAAGTACTGCTGAAAGTCCTTACAGCTTTTTGTTTCAGTCGCTCCTGGGAAAGAGGGCGCCCCAGTTTCTAAACAGTGCTTATCCAAATGACTAGTGTTCTGTATGATAATCTGTTACAAGAAGTACAGGTAGGAACTTCCTGGTGTGGTTTGTGGTCATTCTTCTGTAGCTTGTTTTTAGAATTTGCTGCAGAAATCTGTGCAGCTGCCACATGGAGTACTGTCCACACCTTCACTAAGCATTACAGTCCGGACATTGTCTCTTATAGATGAGCTGGGTTTGTCCTAGCTGTGCTACAAGGACTCTTATTGTAAGACTAAAGGCTCCAGCTGCCCAGTCTGTTAGTTTCTGTTACTGATTGGGACTCATTCTAACAGTGTGGCATGATGAAAGAGAGATCCTCGGCAAAGAAAGAACAGTTACATAAGAACTTAACATAACACTAGATCTTCGAGAGAATTTTTTTCATCAGGCTGTGCCGTCCAACCCTTCTTCCCCCTTCAAGGTTGCGACAAAAGATTTTTTTCTTGCTACTTTTGTCACCACTCTGTCTCACCTGGTAAGTGGACTGCTCCTCTAAGCATAATCTCCAGTGGGGAACTGAGGAGAGGAGGGGCCGCCCATGTTTATGTAGACGCTGATGCATGACGTCGTTTTGGGGGGCCCCTGCCTTGCAAAGTTTCTGTGTGTTCCTAGTGCTGATGCAGGTATTGTTCCAAAGGTGTTGCCCGATGAAAGATATTCTCGCAAAGACCTACTGTTACTGTAAGTTCTTACTTAACCGTTCTTTTGTATGAATTGGGGGAGGGGTGAGTAGCATGGGTTAGTTGAGGTTAACATGAGCCCTAACTGTACTCTGCTTCACAAGTGAATTTCTTTTAAGTTTCATTTTGGTGGCTGCCAGCATGCATCGCAAGCTCTCCCTTTCACCTAGACTCTGCAGTCAGCCATGTTGGGAAGGGGGATGCTATGAGATTCCCAGTTGTTTGTAAATGGCTTGGAGTAAAGGCTACAGAGGTAGAGGATAAGTTTTGCTATCTACCAAATCTCCTTGCCATTTCTAACTCTTAATTGCTTGATCCCCTCTCTCTCTCTCCATCATGGTGGCTACTTTTGGATGTGCTTGTCCTCAGGCTAGGAGGGTGCAAATGAGTTAATGGCCTCCACAGCTAGTGGCAGTGACAGTCCTTCATAGTTTCATAGGTTATACAAGCTACTAGACATACGTCCTTAATGCTTGCCATGAACTCCCATTTTATACCATTTTATAGGTGTCAGCATGGCTCAGTTGGTAGCACATCCACCTCTGGACCAGAAGGTCGTGGGTTCTCGTCCCACACCGGGATTGGACTTGCATCTAGAAATCACTGGCATCCGAGTGCAGTATTGGGGGGGTGCTGTACTGCTGGTGTGTGCCGTCCTTCGGATGAGACTTTAAACCGAGGTCCCTTCTGCCCATCCTGGTGTTGTCCTGGTGGGTGTCCAGGTGGAAGTAAAAGAACCCAGAACACTCTTTGCAAAGAGCAGGGAACATTCCCGGTGTCCTGGCCAACATTCCCCTTCCCATAAACCGGTTCATGCAATTATCCAGGCTGTGTGTGGGTGATGATGTGCGATATGGCCGCCACCACACATTCAGTCACTTCACTACCAGTCTAGCATTGCTTGTAAAGCGCTTTGGGATACTGTGTATGAAAAGTGCTATATAAATGTGAATTATTCTTCTTCTTCTATACTATAACATATTTGTTTTTATAAAAGTTATCCAGCCTAGTCTTAAAATTGCCCATGGTTGTACTACCCACTATTTCTTTAGGTAAGCTATTCCACAGAGTTATGCCCCTCTGACTAAACCAGTTTTTTCTTTTAAGCATCCTCCATTTACCCATTCCAATTGTAACATGTGTCTTCTACTCCCATATCCATATTCATCTTTGAGCAGAAGGCCCAAATTGCTGCTCATTTGTTTGTCCTGCAGTGCCCTATAAATCATACACATATTCCCCCTTGACCTTCTATACTGTAATGAATATAAACCCAAATCTTGAAGTCTCTACTGGTAACTTCTGTTCTCCATCCCACAAATTCCTTTTGTCGCTCTTCTCTGCACTCCCTCCAACTTCCCAATGTCTGACTTTAAGTAAGGTGACCACACCTGTGCACAATATTCCAGATGCGGTCTGACCGAGGCCTGGTAGAGCGGCAGGACCACCTTACTGTCCCTACTCCCAATGTGTCTAAATATACACTTCAGTACTTGGCTGGCCTTTTTAGCCATACGCCCACAGTGTGCACCGAAACATAAATCATTTGTTACCATCACCCCCAAATCTCTTTCAACTGTAGTGCTATGTGGTATATTTCCTGCTAGTTTATATGTTATAGCTGTATTTGTTTTCCCCAAATGCGTTACTGCACTTTTAGCAGTGTTCAATAGCAATTTAAACCGGTCAGTCCAGTGATCCAAACTATCCCGAGTAAGTTGTACATTTTTTGTTGTTCAGTGTTATTTACTATACCCCCTATTCTGCAGTCATCTGCAAACCTGGTCATCCAGCTGTTTGGGGATTTACACTCAATGGAGGAGATGTTCAAATTAAATAAGCAAGGCCCCAACACTGATCCCTGAGGAACCCCACTAGTGACAATCTCCCAGTCAGATTTAACTCCATTGATAACCACCCTCTGTCTTCTATCTCTCAGCCAGGCCTCGACCCAATTTATTATGTTGTGAGGTATTTTGGCATCAGTCATAACCTCAATCAGTTCTTTGTGCGGAAGTTTGTCAAAAGCCTTAGAAAAATCTAAGAAAATGATATCTACTACATTTCCTGGATCTAGGGCTTTATTTACTTTCTCATAAAAGGTCAGCATGTTAGTTTGGCAAGATCTGGTTTTTGTAAACCCGTGTTGTGTCTGATCTATTATATTTGGTTGTGATAAGTGGACTATTATATATTCTTTAATTATACCTTCCAGTGTTTTACCCACTACAGAGGTTAAACTAACAGGCCTAAAATTCTCAGCTTTAGTGGTCGGTCCCTTTTTTAGTAATGGCACTACTAATGCCACCCTCCAGTCCTGCATCACTGATGCTTGATCTATCGATTTTTGAAATATATAAGTAAGTGCTGGGGCTGTACTATCTGCTGTTTCCCTGAGAATTCGAGGATGTATGCCATCTGGCCCTGGGGATTTATTTGTATTTATTTCACTTAATCTTTTCATTACCTCCTCCTGATTTATCACAATTTGGCTTTCATGTGAATGTATCTTAATCCTTGTATCTAAATCAGTTTTTTTGTTATGTAACCCCTCACCCCTGCCTTTTTACTAAACGACAGGTGGCATGCTGTTGGCAGCAATACCTGGTGGGGACCTGGGTTCGGGGAGGATGAGGTTACCTGGCACAAGGGACCTAGGTTTGGCTACTCTACAAAGGGGCACCCAAGTAAATCCAACTATAGGAAGCAATAACTGTAATGTCCAGAACCAGGATTGGGATTTTTCAGTGTGGCTTTATTCAAAACTAGCTGGCACATGACAAAGCATTGATGGTCCCCCAAGGGGCTACGTTCACTGTATATGCAGATAGAGACTAAAGGCGGTCCACTTGAAGAATGAACCCATTTTTACTATTGTCTAGCTCTGGACCCACCAGGCACTCAGCCCGGACTTGCATGCACTTTGGATACACAGCCCGACTGGCCCGGCTCCCCTGCCGGCCATTTGACTGATGGTCCATTTAAAGAATGAACCCAAACTTTACTTGGAGAGACTCCCATCACACAAGGAGTATATTTCCCCAAACTGTGGCTCCCCACACCACTTAGAGTCTGCGACTCCCAGAGAGATTTGTTTTCTTACTTCCATCGGACTCCCATCAAACAAGGAGTATATCTTCCCATCCTGTGGCTCCCCACACCACTTAGAGTCTGCGACTCCTAGAGAGAGATTTTCCAAAGTTGCGACCCACGTCTGGGTACCTACCTCATCACTGGCCAGGCACATGAGGCAAGTAGCAAATCACAGACGAAATCCGTAGAGGTGGACCTGGTCACTAAAGATGGGGGGTGTTCCCACCTCCAGCTCCCACAGCCCATACCCGGCCATTTCTCTGGACAAACATAAACTTAAAACTTTGACATGTAGATTAAACGGTGGATGACCTGAACCACCCCCTCTACAGCATTACTTGAAATCCATTAAAACTTCAGACTTTTTGACTGCTCCATTTGTTTGTCCCAGTAAAATAGTCCTCCCAAATAGCAGTCCACATCCCAACTTTCTTTATATTTCCAAACGGATGAAACAATTGGTTTGCCCTTTCAAATGGAGCAAAACACTCACCCTTTCGTTGCAGGTGCCCCACAGGCGAAGTACCACTTCTTTCACTGTTATACAAGAACAGAAACTGTAAACAGGCAGCTTTCTTCTACAGTGGAAATAGGGGATTGCCCTTGGAATCCACAGAGGGACTTTTCTTCCACCCCGGAGGGAGGGTGCACTAAGACCTGGACACTGGTCTCCACCACTTTCAAAAGGTAAACAGGATCACACCTCCTTCTCCAACAAAAGGTAAACAGAAACTGCCTTTGAAAACTCCCAAAGTTCTAAACTCACTCCCTAAGCTGCAGATTCCAATGTGGCTTATGCAGCTGCGACAGTTCTATGGTGATGTCATCTCTCAAGTCTCAGCTGTGACTGAGAACAGAGTGAGACAGTGTGAAACCCATTTAACTGGAGTTTCACAAGCTGCCTTCCCTGCCTACCACTAGGTCTTACTGGGATTCTAGTAACCCCGGATAACAAGGGGGTTAAAATATAAATTTTGCATATTGGTCAGCTCCTTGGATTCAGTTACAGTTTTCACCTAATGCATTAATATATGGACCAATGTTGTTGGATGTTTTCTTTTTGCTATTACTATATGAATAAAATGCTTTATGATTAGCCCCTACTCTTGTAGCTAACTGGATCTCATAGTCTGCCTCAGCCTTTTTTCTTTCTTCAATTGTTTAACCTTCTGTCTGTATATGTTCCAACCCTCTTGAGTTTTGTTTTTTGTTTACTCTTTTGAAAATCTTGTATTTTTCCTTAACCAGTTTCTTGATTTTAGTGTTAAACTAACCAATATTACTTGATAAACTATTTCTATTTTTAATAGGCACAAATTGTTTGGTTAACATCAGTATCTTCTTGTTTAGTCTATCCCACATTTGTTGCACAGTCAGATTTACAAATTCCTTCTTCCATGCCCAACTGTTCATTGCTGCTTTTAGACCCTGAAAGTCTGCTTTACCAAAATTGAGCTTTTTTTGATTTAGTTGCGCTTATATTGGTGCTGTATTCCTCAAGCATTTTAAAAAACACCCTGCTGTGGTCGCTGTTCCGGAGAGGGCTGCAAACTTCAATATTTTGTATCCTAGCCCCCGTATTAGTTGGAACAAGATCTAAAATGTTTGCTGCTCTAGTAGGTGATGTCACCCTTCATCTGCCACTACAGCAAAGCAAAAAAACGTTTATTAGCCCAGATCAGATGTTTTCGGGTCCCACTGTTGTCCTACAGCCATACAATGGATTGTACTTAGCCCCAGGAGAACGATGGGACTCAAAAACATCTGATCTGGGCTTATAAAAGTGTTTTGTTTTGTTTGAAGGAACCATTGCAGCAAGTGGCAGGGTTACCTGGTTGCAGTTTGAATCCATTGAATGAGTCCAGGTCCCTGCTCCCTTAGCAGGGGATAATGCAGTGCGAGTGACTTTGGATGAAAATGTCCAGAAGAAACATAGTCACAGATAAGAAACATTTCTTATGTGGTGCATGCAACAGTTTCAAATGAAATGCATTGTGATTTTAATCAAATAGAGTTGATACACAGTATGTTGCTGAGAAGGAAAAAAAAATCCTACAAGTTATGACACCACATAAGTAGAAATAAAATACACAGGTTCATTTTCTTTTTAGAGTTAAAGTATTGTGTACAGTAACTACTTGTAGAATATAGCAGATTAAAGATCAGTGTTCCCATGATGCCCTGCTGTTTTGGGGGTGCTCTGTACCCTCCATGACTGTTCTGGAGGGCACAGATTTCGATCGCAGCCACCTCTTATGTGTAAGAGATTCTGTGACTCATGATTTCCTTGCATACGCATCCCCCTGATTCTTAGAGATGTCTTACAGTTTTAGATTCAATGCGTGATTCACATACATCTCCACATAAATGGAAACACTGAAGATGCTTGATTGGCACAATCATAGAACGTAGAGGACTAGAATGGCAATGCAATGATTTGGTTACGTGACTGTTTTCCCCCATAGGGAATTACATGCCATCTGTATGCATTGGCATTAGTGTTTTTGCCATTCTAGTTCCCTACTTCTATGGGCACAGATCTTACAGTACATTTAGTTATGTCTTTTCTGCCTCCCATCATCTGTTCCTTGCTGTGCAGTGCTTACATTTATATCAGTTTTGATCCCTTTATGATATGAATGAATAGCTCCAGATTCATAGAGTGGTACCTACTTTTTGTTCTAATCTCATTACCTTTCTGTGTGATGCAGTGCTGCTAATGTACCCCAATTTTGCTTGCTTTTCTCCTCCTTGAGGCCTTTTAGGCCACACCTTTTCTCCAGCTGGGACAGAAGGCGAGTGTCTGTCTTGCCAAATGCTGCATTTTGGCTGTCTGGCAAGGGGATACCTGAATACCAGATGACCTGCCTCCTCCCCTACCAGGAAACAAGTGCTTGAGTTGTACAGTGCTGTTGGCTTTTATTACTCTCTGAGCTAACAAAGCTGTGGCTGGACATGAAGCAGCGTTTAATTCGAGGCTACTGTCCACCAGTGGCCAAGCTTTGTGATCCATTACTTTCTGAATCTACAGACACGTACCCACTGTCCCAGGGAACAGTTTTAAGTAAAAGAGGCACATTATTTATTTTACATTGACATTTTTGTCTAGGTAGGCCAAGCAGTCCTTATCTGACATCAGATTTTATGTTTTTCATCAGGTGCTGGATTCTGAACAGGACCCAGGAGAGCATGCCCAAGAGGTAGAAGAAGACCTGGACCTTCTTTATGATACATTGGACATGGAGAATCCTAGCGACAGTGGACCTGAGATGGATGATGATGACAGTGTACTCAGCACTCCCAAACCAAAACTAAAGTATGTGCCTTTTCTTCATACTAGGTGTTTGATATTCAAGATTCTTGATCCAAGAAAGATAAACTCTTCTGAATGCAAGACCAGAATCTGAAAATTTATTTTAAGATGTTTACGTTGTATTTGACTGTTCACTATGTAGATTTCATCCTTACTTGAGATTTTGTTTGATGTATGTAATCTCTTTTCACTACCGTTTAACATCTGCATTAAAGTTTATCACTCCCTAACTTTTAAGCTGTCTGTTACAGAGCCAGATTAAAAATTGAGTGCACACACACACACACACACACACACACAGTTGCCCAAGACTTCATGGTTGAGGGGGGCCAACAGTAGAATGACTAACAGTTAATGCTTGGTACTTTCTCACTGTAGGAAGGATAAGGAGAGATTGCACTCTGCTAGCACTATGCAAAATTAAACTTCCTGCCGCAGGGTTTTGGAACAGTTGCAGATTCCTGTTACATAAAATGTCATGATAATGTCCAGAATTTTCACAAAATTTCACCAATACATAGTCTATGGGATTTTCCCAGTAACATTAAAACTACTCAAAGGGATTTCTCAACATTTAACACCTTCCAAGATCTTTCCTGAAATGATTTGCATGAAACTTGTCTAGTTTCTAGTTCTAGGGGTTACCAAGTTGTAAGAAGCCAAATATTCTGGAAATTTTCACGAAATTCCACAAATAAGTGTAATATTTCAAGCACTCTTATTTTGAATGTGCTCAACCAAATCTGGCAGATTCTTAGACCTGTGTATGAAAGGTATGCATGCTAAGTTATAAGCAGCCAAATGTTTCAGAAAGTTTCACACAATTTTGCAAATACTACAAAATGCCACCCTATTTGGTAGGTTCTTCGACCCTGCAACAGATACTGGGCATGTTAATTTTTTACTTAAAAATGGCAGTTATTAGCAGTGTGTGTGTGTGTGTATGTATGTACACGTACATGTACATGTATGTATGTTTCGCGGGGCTGACTCACAGGAGGTTCCATCCCAGCTCAGTTTGTGTGTGTCCCAGTGACCCATAATCTGTTGTTATTGCATCACTGATCAGTTGGGGCATTGTCTGGCACAAGAGTGAGCCGTCCCGTCATCACTGCACTGTCCAAAGGCTCTCCATTCCACACCGCATTGTGGCACCATTGTACTTGTATCGCACCACTGGCCACATCAGAAAGAGTGCCTCCCCAGCCCCCCCCCCCCAAAAAAAGAAAGAAAAGACAGTCTTTTAATCTGCAGGACTTCTGCAAGTTTGCATGCTTTTCCATCTGCCAATGTGCCCATCCCAACCGCAGCAAGAGAATTCCTTTGTATACCAAAGTACAGTACAAGGAAATCAATAATTATCTCACGTCTTTTCATTTCTGCTGATGCTGTTGTTTCATTTTATATGCTGGGGAAACAATGAACCCAGATTTAGAGGCCCAAGTGGTATTTATGGCTGCATATAGGAGGTGGCCATTGACATCAGTTCTGTCACTGTACCTGTTTATAGATTATAGCTGCAGGTATAAATGATTTTTTTTGCATTTTCCTAATGTACAACAATCGAGGGCATACTAGATTCTGAGCTGTGAAATGAGGGATGCCTTTCCAAATGTGGAACATTTAAGATGCATGTATTCAAAGGACTTACGAGTAGAACAAAAGTTCTGAGGTGCTGTATGTATGCAGAGGGGTTTTGAGTGATAAAATGAAGGGTGTTCCCTCTAATGTGGGGCAGTTGAGAGGTATTTAAAGGGGTTCTGAGAGGTAAAAAGAGGGACATCCTGGGACAATTGAGACGTATCCAAAGGGATTCTTAGAGCAGAATGAGCACCCTTCCTAGGCCTTGAACAGAGGGGTTGGGGGGGTGGTATGTCTGGTTCTGCCGCTCTAGTGACCCATGCAGTGGACCAGGCAGCTTGCCTCTCTTGCATAGGCATTATAACAGCATGTAAGATCACACTGGCCACTGCCGGACATTGCAGAGGTGGGGGGGGGGCAAGGGAGCAAATAGCGAAAACCCCATGGAGAGGATGACGCCAGCCAGCCTGCCGCAGGCCCCACACCACAGACCGGGCCTTGACTTCAGTGTCTGGATTGGGTCACTCGGGTGGGGTAGGTGGCCCTCCATCCCCTGGCCCTGCCATGAGGGGCAGTCCATGGGATCTCCAGAGACAGGTAAGACCCTAGGATGTTGGGTGATGTGGCTGAGTGGCTTAGGGTGCCAAAAGGAGCCGGTGGCAACAGGGGACATAAATTAATAATGAAAATAAAAATAAAGTAGTCAGCTGTTATTTTGGCTATCTAAACTTTGGATTTTAAAGTGCTTTCTCTTTTCCAATTACCAGATTGGAAGGTTTAGTACCAGACAGTACTTGGTGTGATGTGTAGAAGGCCATAGGAATTCTGTAATTATGTGGTCGCTGAACTGGCCACAGAACTTGCAAAACATATGGTTGAAAGGCTGCAAAGAGCTGAGGGCCCTAGTGTAGTTCTGTTCCCTTCTGTACCTCATTAACACTTTGACCTTACCAGCTGTGACTTCACAATTGACCAAGAAGAGCTATCCATCTTCTGCCAGATTGGTTACCAATGATGTCATAATCAGGTCACACTGCTGATGTGCTATGAACAGGACTAGAATTAGGTATGTCAGACACCAGGTAAGGTATTATAGATCGAGGGAGAGCGCTCCCGACCAATCGGAGAGCTCCTTTCCCCTGCGCTTGAGGCACTCTTATTCTGTGAAGAGTGTCTCAGACGCAGATGCCCTGGAAATGGGCACGTTCTGGGAAGTTTTAAAAAAATATATATTCTTGATCGCTCTCGATCAATAATATATTAATACGTCCCCGTCACTGTTGAAAACTAATGGTTTCATTTGCCTTCAGCTTGAGCCAGAACAGCTCAGCTTCGTTTCACTGTTCTCGCTCAGCTGAAGAAAAGTAATAATGGCCTGTTGTTAAAAATTCATATTTTCTGGCTGTAGTTTGTGCTACTACTACAATGCAATTCCTTTTTAGTAACTTTGAATTGCATTGTCAGCTGAGTCACATGCTGAAGATACAACTTGTTCCAGACTGGTTTCTTAGAATGTTTAATTTTATTCTCAATGCATTGCTGATTCAGTGCTTGTAACACAATGCCTTGTACAATGTATTTATTAGTTTTTATTTACCAGATACGGTGCACTAGACAAGTCAGTGCCTATTTTCAGGTATGACCCAGGATAATGTATCAGGTAAAAAACACAAGAAAAATACGTGATACAGTTAGCATCAACCGTTGAACAAGAACAGACTCAAATGCAAAAACATATAACCAAAAGGTACAAAAACGGATACAAAACCATCGAGGGATGTGAACAAAACATACATAGCAAGGGGAAGAACAAATACAAATAGTATTGCGTAAACTGGATCCTAGTACAAGAAACTGGAAAACCAGGAGACTGATCTGGGCAATGACAGGCTGATGAACTGAGCCAGTGCCTATGTAGGGCAACTTTAAATAGCCCTTGTGAGGGGAGACTGTGCATTTCAGGGGGAAATGAATTCCAGTATTTAGGGACAAAGATGGAGAAAACCTGTTCACCCATCTTAGAAGCACATTCAAACAACATGAAGTCTTGCTGTATTCTGACAATTGCAGTGTTTCCCAACTTTTGAACTGCCCCAGAGAACTAAGGGTTAACTTTCCATGCAGGGCATGGAACTCTGAGCTCAAGCTCGGTTGAAGTCTCTGTCTGCAGTGTTTTGAACTCAAACCGTCAGATTCTTTATTCCGCCTCACTGAACGGTCGCTCCGGAGATTTCTCCTTCAGCTCGGTTCGACGTCGGTTAAAGTTTTCAGTTTTTTTGTCGGTTTAAATCGAAAAAAAGTATCCGCATAGTCAGTTCATTCTCTGTCTGTGGTGCCATGAGAACTAGATAGGAATTGTTCTTTATTTCTGTATGGAACTTGTAAAAGTGCGGTCAGTTCGGCTGAACTGACCATTTGATTGTGATTTTTGCTATATTTAGTGTGTGGTGACCAATTGTTATCGGTTCTAAAAAAAACGTGTTTTAACTGTTTTTTTCCAATACCCGTGACACGGTTAGGAACCGATAAGGGAGTCTTGCCTGGCGGTTCCGGAAAAAAGAGTAAGTTTGGTTAGGTTGGCCATGTCTGAGAAACCCAAGGAAAAAAACCGGGCCCACTGGGTTTCAACACTGCAGTGAGTGTGGGGAGGTCTTTGCCAAGGCCGATCCCCACACCACCTGTGTTTATTGTTTGGGGTTTGACCACCTCAATTCAGACTGCCAAATATGTAAAAAATGTTCCCAGATTTACCCTTGAGAAGAGATTAGGTAGACTGAGGGAAAAGGAGGCTGAGAAGTCCGCTGACCTGGATGGCCAGCCCGGTTCGGTTTCTCACCGAACAGAAGGAGTGCCCTCTGACCAGGCGATACTCGGGCAAAAGGAGAGCCGACTCGAGGATGGTTCGACAGAAAGCACAAAGATAAATCAACGATTCGGATCCAGAGGTTCATGTTCCGACCGCGAAGAGACAGCCAGGGCGATTCAGATTGTGGAATCGCTCCGTCCGGTTCCGACCGATCCGGCTCCTTCTGACAGGGGTTTGGCTCGGTTGGTTCCCCCGGTTCAAGAGTATACCCTTGAAGATTTTTATGAACCGGAGTTTGAAGAGGAAGGGGAATTTGAGGATTATGATGTAAGTGAAGGTCTGGATGTGCCTGTGGAACCGGACATCTCCCCAGACAGACCGTCAGGTGTTTCCCCTCCTAGGCTTTCTGAGTCCCCTTACCATTTTATGTTTTGCAGGAAAGTGGCTGAAATCCTCCAGCTTCCTACGGAGGAGGCTGTGGAAGATCAAGAAAAGCCTGATTATGTAGAGATGATGGATATCCCACAATCCAGGAGACTGTCTATTCCCCTCCATAAATCTTTTGGGAAACGGACACAAAAATTCTTAGTCTCCTAACACCATACCTCCTGTGGATAGAAGAGTGGACAAGAGGTATACACTCTCAGGCTCAGACACGGAGTTCTTATATCAGCAATGCAGCCATGTTGGGGTAGTGCAGGCTGCTGCTTGTGACAAGGCAAATATTCCCTTGGCTTCACACCCCCCTGACAAGGACTCCAGGAAGATTGATGCCATGGCAAAGAAGCAGTACATGGCATCTTCTTTGGGACTCAAGCAGGTGAATTATATGGCCTATACAGCCAGGTACCAGAAGTCCAGGTGGGACACTGTACTGGCACTGGCTAAACAGGCCTCCCCCCAGCTAGCCAAGGAGCTGGAGGCGGTGGCTGCAGATGGGATTGAGGCATCTAAGGTACAGTTTCATGCTGCTGTGGACTCTAATGATGTGTCATCAAGAGTCATGGCTACATCTGTGGCTCTTCGGAGGATGGCTTGGCTCAGATGTACTAGCCTCTCGCAGGACACCCAGGCTAAGGCTATTGATTTTCCTGTAGTGGGTAATTCTCTGTTTGGGGAGTAGACAGAAAATTACATGAAGAAAATGGACGAGTACAGGACCACTTACAGAAGTGCTCAGGCCAAGGAAAGGCAGGCAACTCCTCAAAGGCAGCAGCCTAGGGGCAGGCCTCTTCAAAGGCCTTTTTGCCAAGCACAGGCCTCTTCTTCCTTTTCGCAGAGGGGGTTCTTCAGAGGGAGAGGCAGAAGGGGGATGAGCAGGCCTGCATCCACCCCTCAGCCTAAAGCCCCTGCCAAGCAGACACCCTGATGGGTCTGCCCAGGTCGACTCTCCTATTCCAGTAAGGGGCAGGCTGGGTTACTTTGTCCAGGACTGGATGTCTGTTACATCAGACAAGTGGGTCCTGGAAGTAGTAAGCCAGGGACTGGTTCTCAGCTTCAGAAAATTTCCAAAGATGAGAGCCAGATCTTTTCCACCTGCAAATCTTTTGGAAACCCTTGCCCCAGAGGCAGAGGTTTCTTCTCTCCTAGCTTTAAGAGCTATAGAGAGAGTACCTACCCTACACTGGGGCAAAGGACTGTACTCCAGGTACTTCCTGACCCCCAAAAAGACAGGGAGTGGCGACCCATCCTAGACCTAAGATATCTGAACAAACATCTTTTAAAACCAAAGTTCAAGATGATAACCTGGGAATAATCCTTCCTCTCTAAGGCCAGGGGACTGGCTAGCCTCCCTGGATCTCAAAGATGCCTACTTTCACATTCCCATCAGGTGCTCCCACAGAAAGTACCTCAGGTTCGAGTTGCCCTCAGGCCACTATCAGCTCAGAGCAGTGCCCTTTGGCCTAACCTCAGCTCCAAGGGTTTTCACAAAGTGCCTGGCAGTAGTTGCCTTTCTAAGAAGGCAAAATATTTCCTTATCTGGATGATTGGCTATTAGTGGGTCAGTCTCCAGACCAAGTCAAGTCTCAACTGCAAGTGACCCAGCAAGTGCTCACTTCCCTAGGATTTCTTCTCAGCTTTCCCATGTCAGTTCTCGAACCAGTCAAGCTCCTTACCTTTATAGGGGCAGAACTGGACACACTCAGAGCAAGAGCCTTTCTTCCTCTAGAAAGGGCAAGGGCTCTTATGGAACTAGCTTCTTCCTTCAGCCTTCAGGTATCTCGACCAGCAAGGCATTTCCTCCAGCTCTTGGGCCACATGGCAGCCTCAACAGCAGTGGTCCAAGGGGCAAGATTCCAGATGAGGGATATTCAGTTCCACCTGAGAGCTTACTGGTCTTAGAGAAAGGACTCCCTTACCAAACTGATTCCAGTGACTCCGACCTTGATCCAGGCCCTCCAGTGTTGGCAGGATCAGGACAATTTAAGGCAAGGTGTTCCTTTTGTTGCTCAGCCTTGTTCAGTGGTCCTTACCACAGATGCTTCTCTTCTGGGCTGGGGAGTCCACCTGGGGTCCCTCACTGCCCAGGGCCTGTGGTCCCCCCAAGAATCCCTTCTCCACATCAATCTTCTAGAGCTCATGGCAGTTTTTCTAGCTCTAAAAGTGTTTTCACAGTCAGTTCAGAACAAGGTGGTTCAAGTCAGAACAGACGACACTACCACCATGTGGTACATCAACAAGCAGGGAGGCACTCGGTCCACGGCCTTGTACACAGAAGCCATGAAGTTGTGGTCCCTGGCTTATTCCCTGCAAGCTTCTCTTGCAGCAGTTCACCTTCCAGGCAAGGACAATGTGCTAGCAGATGCACTGAGCAGGATTTCTCAGGGCCATCACGAATGGTCCCTGGAACCTCAGGTGTTGAAAGTGATTTTTTCAAGGTGGGGCACTCCAGAGATAGATCTCTTTGCAGCCCCAGACAATCACCAGCTCCCTCTCTTTTGCTACAGACCTCCAGTCTTGGGCTCAATCCCCTTGGACACCCTGGTTCTGAATTGGAAGGGGAAGTTTCTGTATGCCTTCCCCCTCTTCCCACTCCTGTTCAAAGTTTTAGTCAAAATAAGGTCTCAACCTTGCAAGGTGATCCTGGTTGCTCCAGATTGGGCCAGACAGCTCTGGTACCCCCTGTTGCTGTCCCTAGCAGTCCATCTTCCCCTGTCTCTTCCCAGGAATTACAACCTGTTAACATCCTCTCAGGGGAGGGTTTGGTACTCCAATCTTCAGTCCCTCAATCTCAAGGCGTGGCTCTTAAAGAGTTAGAGTTTGCAGATCTGCATCTTTCCCAATGGGTTCTGGACATCCTTAAGGCTTCTCGAAAGCCTTCTACCAGAAAGACTTACAACTCCAAATGGAAAAGATTCAGCATTTGGTGTTCTAAGAAGAATATTTCTCCAGACATGGCTGAATTACCTACGGTTATGGATTATATGGTCCATCTTAATGGCCTAGGCCTCAGACCAGCTATTTTCAAGGTACACTTGTCAGCTGTTTCTGCATTTTTGTCTGTGGGGAAGCCTTACTCACTATCTTCCCATCCCGTGTTCTGTAAATTTTTTAAAGGATTGTTTCACACCAATCCCCCTTTTAGAGACCCTGCTCCTGCCTAGCATTTGAATGCTTGCATTGCTCAGCTTATGCAACCCCCCCTTTGAGCCTATGTCTTCAGCAGAACTTAAGTACTTGACTTGGGAAACTGTGTTCTTGGTAGCCATTACCTCTGCCAGGCGTATCAGTGAATTGCAAGCCCTGTCAGTGGAACCTGATTTTATCTCCTTTCATAGGGATAAAGTGGTCCTTAGAACCAGTAGGAGGTTCTTGCCCAAAGTGGTTTCAGACTTCCATTTAAACCAGTCTATGTCTCTCCCTGTTTTCTTCACTGATCATTCTTCCTCAGAGAGAGGAGGCTACACAGTTTAGATGTCAAAAGAGCCCTTAGTTACTACATAGAGCTGCACTAAGGGTCACAGGTTGGACTCCCTCCAGTTGTTCCTCACTTATGGAGAAGTGGAAAGGGCAAACCTCCACCAAAAGATCTGTTGCCAGGTGGATTGTGTCTTGTATACAATTTTGCTATGAAAACTGGGAAAAACTCCACCCTCAGGCCTGAGGGCTCATTCCACAAGAGGTACAGCTGCTTCCTGGCTGCGGCCAGGATATCCCTCCTAGAAATTTGTCAAGCAGCCACCTGGAAAATAGTCCATACCTTTACCAAGCATTACTCTCTGGATATCCAGGCTAGGAGTGATGCTCGGTTTGGCACAGCAGTACTTCAGAGCCTATTCCCAAAGTAGGTTCTGTCCCTCCTCCTTGGAGGTACTGCTTGGTAGTCTGAATTGTCAGAATACAGCAAGACTTCATGTTGTTTGAAGAAAAAATTACTCGCCTTAGTAATTATATTTCTTCTAATGGAGTCTTGCTGTATTCTGACTTCCCTCCCTGCCTCCCCTCTCAGAACCTGTTTTTGGGAAGTGGGTGGGCAGGTGCAGTGTTGCACCCCAGGGGTGTATTGGCTGGCCCCCCCCTCCCTTTTTTTTGGGTGCTTATTTGTTATTGTTATTTTTGGGTTTAGTTTTTGGGTTTCCTGACTTGTCTTCCTTGAGAATCCAAAACTTTTCAGCCAATTGGCTAGTAGAATTTTTACAATTTCCACATAGAATTTTTAGTTTAGTTGGGCTCGTAAGAATCTGACAGTTTGAGTTCAAAACACTCCAGACAGAGACTTCAACTGAGCTCTAGCTCAGCGCTCCATGCCCTGCATGGAAAGTTAACCCTTAATTCTCCGGGGCAGTTCAAAGGTTGGGAATCACTGCAATTGTCAGAATACAGCAAGACTCCATTAGAAGAAATATAATTACTAAGGTGAGTAATTTTTTTCTTTTGGAACTTGAAGCAAGGCTGCCCCTACCGATCGAAGTGAGTAGACTTGTCATGGTACAGCAGGGGAGGGCACGGGTGGAGCAGGAGATCTTAATAATTTATCTATAAAGCACCTAAGGGAGAATATTCTGGCCCATGGGTGTCAGCAGGCATACCCTGTGTACTTTGCTGAGTACAGTACAATTTGGAAAATCCATGAGCAACATGACCCTCAGGCCAGGGCAGCAAATACAGACAAAGCCTGATGTACCTGAAGAACTGTTTTTCCCCTCCTTGGATGCTTTAATGTGAGTTTGTGAATGATCTTTGGAAGATGTGTGGGTGCTAAACTTAGAGGCCATGATTGTATGAGTGACCTGATTGAATATGCAGGCGTGAGTGCTAGTATAAATGGACTTCTGTAAGGCGGGCTACCTTGAGCTTGCCACAGTGCATCCTAAACATTGTAACTAAAAGCCAGCCAACTTCTGTCTGATTGGAAGTGTGTGTGTTAGATAAAATAAAATGTTGTGAATCTATTTGGATAATTTAGGGGTTGAAATTAAGTTTTGTAGCCACTAGTAGCCGGCAGTGCTAGTGACTGGGAAAATCCACTGGCCCTTCAGACATTTCTACAGGCCCAGTTTGTGTACGTTCTGAAGTGTTGCCTTCAGCAGTACAAGCCCGCAGGGCTAGTTAAATGAAAATCCTGCTAGCCCAGTACAGAATCTACTAGCATTTGGCTAGCAGGCCCATGCCAATTTCAACTCCTGTAATTTACTTAGTACATACTGTTGAATGAATGGTGGTGGGTCAGTGTTTGTGTGGCGGGGCAGCACATCATGTGGTTTGTGTTTATGGGGGGGGGGCAACAGTTTCATCAACGCTCAAGTACAACTTTAAAAAATTCCTGTCCGCACCCCGATTGGACCCCAGTAGGAGGGAGCCTACCCAGGGAAGTGCACAGGGAACAGCAGTACGTGAGGCGGTGGGGAGGACAGGAAGAAATGGCAAATGTTGCTGTAGGACATGTCCCACCTGTTCAGGGCTGCCTTGGAGGCATGGATGAATAAACAGGGTTTTATTTAACTCTAAACATTGATTAGCGTTTTGCTCATAAAAGTGCTAAAACATTGTGAAAATGCATAGCACTTGCCTCACTGTGTTTAACAAACATAACCCTTCTAGAAAACTTATGTAAATACTTTCTGTACAGTTAGTATTGTCCCAAGAAAAAACCTGCTAATCAGTTATTTAAAACCCTGATAAATAATATGACCATATTGTGGGCATGGAAGGAGGATGCCCTGGATAGTTACAAGCCTGGTCTTGGGTATGAGGGAGCATTTTGCGTAGTAAGCTAGGCAAAGCCTGGAGTTGACAGCTTCTGGGAGATATGGAGGAAGTCCAGACCTGAGTTCAGGGTGACCCCCAAGCTATTTGAAGACTGTCACTGTGGTAAGAGAGGACCCACCCTTGCATACGATGGAAAGGGGAATTGAGCAGAACTGAATTCTGACCTGAGATCTAAATAGCATGGCTTGGGTCTTTGAGGAGTTGAGGATTAACTTGTTTCAGATGATCCATAACTGAACCAAGAAGAAATCCTCCTGTAGGTGGGACTGGACTGTAGTGATGGAGGAAGAGCTAGGGTACAGAACAATATCATCTGCGTACATGAGTGAGGAACGGCAAGACAGAACAGAGGGAAGGTCATTAACAAAAATTGAGAAGAGTTGGGGACTTCTGGGACACCTAAATTTATTTAAGTAGGGAAACGCAGTAACTCGTGGGAAACCAAATTATTGGGGCGGGGGGTGAGATTGCGTTATTGAAGTGGACAAATTGCTATTTCCCAAAGAGGCTGCTCCCAAACCAAGAAGTTGCTTAGTGCGAGAGGTCCAAGGCAAGTAATTTGGAATGGAGTATCGTATGATCCACAGTATCAAAAGCCTTGGAGAGGTAAATAAAAATGGCTCCAGTGAGGGAACAAGCACGCATGGCACATATAATGTCGCTGTTTAGATGTATCAGGGCCATAGTGGTGCTATGTCCCTTCCTAAACCCATGCTGGTGAGGTGAAAAAGGTTATGTGAATGGAGAAATATGAACAACTGGGAGACCACAACATTTTCCAGCAGTTTTCTAAAGTTGGGAAGTAAAGCAGTAAGTCGGTAGTTGTTCAGAAGTGTTGGATCTCCTTTGTTTAGCACTGGTGTAATCATGGATGTTTTCCAGGCATCAGTAACAATGCCAGAGGAAAGTGACAAGTTAAAGATATGCTCAGTAGGGTGAGCTAGGATTGGCGCCCCAGTGTGCAGTAGCTTGGATAGGATCCCTTCAGGGCCTGTGCTGCCATTTTTGGGTAGGGCGTAAGGAGTTTGAGAACTTCCATGTGGGGCACAAGCTTAAAATGTAAGGATGGTATGTGAGGAGGAGTGGGAGAAGGTGGCCAGGACTGGTAGCCAGTCATAGCGGACAGGAGAGCTACAAAGTGTGAATCTGAAGGCACTGGCACTGATTACAGGGTTATTACAGTGAACCCTGTTAATTAGCAAGTTGCGTGCTGAGTTTTGGATGAGCACCCTAGTAGTCCTTTTATATGCCCCCAGAAACTCCTGGGATTTCTAGAGTTGGCATTTAGCTGCTTCTGGCAGAAAAGGCTCTTCACATGGCAAGTGGCCCTTTTCCAGAGATTACCCAAGTGCCTATAAGCCAGCCAGTTCACATGGTTAGCTGTAATCTTGTATTTATGCCTGCAGTTGTCCCTGGACTTAAACAGGGCAAGGAGATCTCTCTTTAACCGTCTGGTGGGTATCCATTTACACCATCTCTTAATGAGAGGGGCAGGTTTTTCCAGGACTAGGGTCAGCAGAGATTGGAATAGACCAAAGGCTAGAATTGGCCTAAGGGAAGGGAAGGAAAGGATAGGGTCCCAGCCAGTAATGGACACCTCATGGAAAATGGCAGGAGAATCGAGGTGAGATTGGTCATGCAAGGTGAGGATTCTTTGGGAAGGGGCGCTGTGGGAGCCCTGACCTTCCACATACAGAAGGTGGGAGAATGGCCGCTTAGGGCATCTGGTAGCACCCCCAAAGACTGGAAGCGGTTGGGTTTGTTTGAAAGCATCCAATCCAGGAACATATTTTATTTATTTGAAAGCTTGTGACCGGGAGAGGCACACTGAGCCATGGCTCGTTTCCAGGTGCGACCTGGGGGAAAGGGAAGGGGACTATGTGTACAGATGCAAACTGACTTACAGAACCAGATTAAGCTTTTGGTGGTATTTTAGTGAATGGGGGGGAATTTGTCCAGGACATTGGGGAAATTCCCCTACTCTTATTGAGAAGTGCCATGGGATCTGTAACGTCCACCTGAGCAACCACCAGAACAGGCAGATGGGACTTCTGTTTAACGTCTCATCCAAAAGATTGCAGCTCAGGAGTACAGTACCCCCCCGATGGTGCACTGCAGTGTCAGTATTGGGATTTATCCCACGTTCCTGGTGTGGGGCCAGAACCTGCTTCCCACCATTTGGTGAGAGATGAGTCGGGTCAGAGATGAGCTAGGTAGGCTCAGACTTGATTTTGAGGGTGTCATAAGCAGGGCCCCTACTTTTCTGCGGCACAGTGGGACCAAGTTCTGCAGCAAGACTACCATTTGCCGCAGAACTTCTACGGCAGTGGTTTGTAATTTCTGCGGAAGTTCTGCGGCACTAACAAACTACCACATCACAGTGACAACTTGTCATCCTGACTTCACTTTCATGGCAGTGGTTATAGCAATCAGGATGGTGGAAAGCACAGTAACACTAGTTCAAAAAATAACAGAATTATAAAAATAATTTTATGCCTAAAAATGCAAAACAAATGTCTCTCCCTTAAGGTACTAGCCTGTTAAATAAATAACATATGCAGAGGGGATCTTATGTGATAAATAAGGTATTTCTATATGCATGTTATCTATCCCACTAATGAGGTTTCCACTGTCTATCACTTATATATTTGTGTGTGCTTTCTACACCACTCATGAGGTTCCCACTGTGTATCACTTATACATTTATATGCAATCTGTAACATACATACACTTGTGTGTGTATGTGGTGAGAGAGACAGAGATACTGTATGTGTGTGTGTGTATGTATATATATATATATATATATATATATATATATATATTTTTTTTAATTTCCATGAACTTACATCCTCATTCATACAGGTCCCATTAGAAATGGAATAGAGGAGTTATTGCAAACTCATTTTGATGTCAGCCTGCTTTCCTGACACACTGTGTAACACCATCAGGCCATGACATGCATGTGAACCGATTGTGAGATAGAGCTCTCCAGACCAGCACAATGTGTCCACCATGTGACAGAACACTGCACCATACCTTCCCAGGCTCCGAGCAATGATCTGTTCCACCAATCCTTGTGCTGCCCAGCCAGCTCCAAGAGCTAATCTCTGAACCTGAGTTGCCGGCATGGAAACACAGCATGCCACCCTCTGGCCCAACAGCTGTCCCTGCACACAACATTTCTCCATAACTTTTAGGTGATTCTATCAACCAGTGACAATATGTAATCAATAACCCTGGCAAAAATGCATACAGTGCAATTATTTATTTAACAGGTCTATTCTTTCAACAGGTCTACACATTATTATATTCCACTTTTCTGGGTATAATTACTTTATTTTTCTTAAAAATGACAGTTAAATTAATTTTACCAGTTATTCATTTCAGATGGTATCTCTATACCTTAAAGACACAAATAGGTTTGTACAAAGTGTGGTATGGACTTAACAGTTCTGTGCTATTGACAAGGTTTTGTTTAAGTTGGCCCTAGTGCAACAATATACGACTGAAAATTGTATTAGGCTGTAGTGCAGGTTGAGCAAATATCACCATGCCTGATGTGCTGTGCCACCGTCTCTGGCAGTGGGAGCTGTGGTAGATAAGTGACTGTTCATTTCTGTTGCAGATTGCAGCCATTTCATTAGCTAATGTATGATGTTATAGCAATGATAACATCACGTTCTGAGCATATATTGGGTTTAGGATATAAAAAGAGGGGAATGGAACCAGATTCTATGGAAAAAACAGAAATATTAATAAAAATCAATAAGAAGAGTGAATTCTGCGGCACACTAGAGTTCTTAAGTGTAGATTGTAAGTTCTTGCGAAAATCTCATGTGTCAGCAGAATTTAGGGCCTTGGTCATAAGCTTTGTTTAGGAGACCCAGGCAGTCCAAATTGAAGTCACCCATAGCAGTCACCTTGTTTTTTTTAACTTTAAGGGAGATGACACAGGAGATGGCAGAGAGCTTAATGTTACCATTTTTTTTTTGTGGGGGGGGGGTGTAAAGACAGAAGAGCTGCAGTTTTTTAACCATCCCTGTGATAAGGGTGCAGTGGAGTGTCTCAGAAGAAGACTCCAAGGTGAGTGTCGTGTGTGCTGTGATGTTTAAATGATCCTTGTAATACAAGAGAAGCCCTTTGGCACGCTAGGGAGGGGGGCCTATCCAACCTGATAAAGTTGTAGTTAGGGATGGAGTAGGCAGAGTCAAGAATGATAAGTTTAAGCCAGGTTTCCGAGACTTCTAGTATATCAGTCAGGAAAGTAAGTGACCATCCAGGCATTAAGGTTGAGCTTGTGTGCCAGGAGACTACATTTGTTCAGTTGGGCAATTTTGTTCCCCCTTACAGCCCACCTAAAGGGGTGGAGTGGAGGGAGAAGAGTGATGAGGCCCAGGGTTTAACTCTGTATCCCCCAAAAGTAGAATAGATGCTAAGGCCTGGCTGAGGGGAAGGGGGGACCTGCCTAGGAGATCAGAGGGGGAGATAAGGATAAGCCTAACCCTCAGGAACAGTTCCAAGAGGTACTATAGTTAAGTTTCCCATTGAGGAGGCATTGGGATTGGGACCTGGACATATTATGCATAGGGTGTTGGCATGGAACGGTCTACCTCAGGAAGTGGTGGATATGAATACAGTGCAGGGCTTCAAACAGGCATGAGGGAGCAATACAGTTGAGTATAAATAGATAAGCCATTGACAGAGTACAGGCCTTTGGCACATTCATAAGGTAGAAAAAATGGGCAGACTGAATGGGCCATGCGGTCCTTATCTACCATCAACTTCTATGTTTCTGTGATTAGTAAAAGGCGGTGGGGGGGGGGTTATCCACTACAATGTTGACCAGGCCGAAGAACTGCGTCAGTAAAATAAGGGGTACATCCTTCCATATAGTTTCTGCTAAGCAGGAAACTGTAGGTGAGTGATGATCTAAGGAGAAGGGACAGGAGGGTCCTGAACTTAAACTGACCACAAACCCAGATTAAGTAATGACTACATCAAGGGTCAGTAGGTCAAACCACAAATAATGACAGCTGGAGAACCAGTATAATGAATTTGCAGTAAAAAATGTAAATGGGAACTATGGCTATGCAGTGCAGGAGCAATAACAATGAAACAGCCCTTAGAGAACTGTTGGCAAGATCGGCAGTGCAGTTAAAGCCGGCCTAGGCCGGCCTGGTGGAGCTGAGGGTTGAGGCGCCGGACACCACATCTCGCTTCATGCTGGCGACCTGGGTTTGGGAGACGCCGGTCGGGCCGGGGAGAAGGATCGCGCCCAGTGGCTTGCTCTCCTTCTCCGGGGGGGTTCTGCAGCTTTCTCCACCGCAATACCACCACCTCCCGGTGAACTGGGGAGAACGTCGGTGCCCTGGGGAAAACGCAGCATCGTAGTGGATCGACGCTGGCAGGGGACTGGGGCAGACACACGTCTCTGCGTGCGCCTGACCCCTTGCTTCCCATTGCACGCCAGCGTCAGGGACGGAGGAAAAATCCTTCACCTCTCCTAGATGATGATCTCCCCAGCAAGCAGGTGTGCCATCACCAACGAAGATTCAGGGCAGACTCTGCTGTGCCAAGGCCCTCTCCCTGTGGAACTTTCAGGGATAAGGTAGGGGAGAACTTGTCCTCACTCTGCTCGGGGGGTAATCCGGACTCTTCAGGTAATAGGGGAGTCGAACTGAGGTGCTCTAGGGGCAGACCCTGAAAGTCTGGTAGATGGTAACACTTGTAGCATTGGGAGTTCTGATTGAGTGGAAAAGTTGAAGGGGAAAAGAGGCGTTGGGGGATAAAAATAGAGTAAAAAAAAAAAAGATAATATCTAGAGGCCACTCAGATACAGGGTAAGCATCCGGATAGAAGAAATATTTATTTATTTAGGAAATCGGAATTACAAGCCTTTGAGTCATAGACTCGTTTCCAAAGCCTCCACATCAGAATAAAACATAGACATTCATACAGTACATACATAGAATAAATGTGGGTGAGCAGTCATACAGAGTATAAGTACAATGAGCTCGGGTTAATGCCTATACATTTGGTAGCTAAAACAGGGCAGAGCTATCAACATATTCACCCAATGAGTGGTTAAGACCTATACAACAGGTGGCTAAAGCAATGCATGATATGAGTTGGTAGTAAGCCATCTCAGGGAGGCCTTGTCTTATACATAATACAATGCATTCATAGTTCAGTGGAACTATATGGTGACCGAGGGAGGTGAGGAGCCTGTAGGCTAGAAATAGTGAGGGCTCTCTACTGCCAGGCCAAGGGCGGGTGCATTGCCTAGCGGCGTGGTGCAGGATCCACAGGTTACCGGTTACATTGGCATTGACGTGAGGAGAGGATATGGGCCCTTAAGGCAGCTTTAAAAGGACCTAGATTGGTGATTTATGTGACGGCCGTTGGGAGGGCATTGTACCAGGATGGAGCTCTAAGGGTGAAGGATCGCTGGGCCAGGGTGGTCCTGACCCTAGGCACCTTCCAGATAGTTTTTGGGGCAGCCTGTGTGGACGCTGAGATGGTGGCTGCCTGAATAGAAGCCATGACACCTATTGGGATTAAACCCAGGTGGATTTTTTTGGTGACAAGATGGCCTGGTATAAGTCTTTCCTCAAGAGAGGATATTGGTGAGCACATATAGGGTGCAGGTATGTGTATTTCTGTTGGCACCAGAGAGGAGCTGGCAGGCCTAATTGATGACTACTTGTAATTGATGAAGCACCATAGGGTCGGTGGCACCATAGATTGTGAGGCCATAGTTCACCAACGATAAGACTGAGGAGGTAATGGCTAGGTGAAGTGCTTCAGGTGGCAGGCAGTCTTTATGTCTGTACAGGAGACCAATGTGGGTGTTGGTGGTGGAGGTGAGGATTTTTATATGTTTGTGGAACAAGAGGGAAGAGTCAAATATAATACCTAGATACTTATACTTTTGGACCTGTTCCAGTGGGATGAGAGAGGCGGAGAGTATTTCCAGGGGGAAATCCTTAGATCTGTTTTGGCGGTGGGCATAGAGCATCGTCTTAGTTTTTTTTAATATTGACCACCAATCTGTGTTCAGCAAACCAGTGTTCAGTCTGAGAGAAGGAGTTTTGTAAGGTACGCTGGAGAGAGAGAGAGAGGATCAGGATGTGCGGGGTAAAGAACAGCGTCATCCGCATAAAGGAGAAGGTTGCCAGGGCAGGATTTAGGCAGGGTGTTGAGGTAGCTGCTGACTAGCAGGGGACCTAGGATAGATCCCTGGGGAACTCCTGAGCACACAGGCAGCATAGTAGATATTTATTTATTTATTTTATTTATTTGTTCTAGGATTACAAATACCTTTGAGCCAAGGTTCTTTTACAAAGGTTCCACGTCATTGGTACAATTAAGACAAACATAAGCAAAGATGACAGTTCATAAAATAAAAAAAAACACAGTCTTGTAGAGAAAAGAAGAACAATAAGGTGAAACTTTGGGGAGGGGAAAGGGAAAGGAGGAGGAGGGTGAAATCAGGAGACTAAGTAGATTAAAAAAATGGGAGATGGGTGGGGGGGTGGAGACAGAGAGAGGAGAAGTGGAAGGCGGGTAAGAATAGAGGTGGTGCAGCCGGGTGGCATTTGTCATGGGCCAGCAGGGGAGGTGAAGATGGGGGGGGGGGGCTGGCAAAGTGCAGGAGTAGATGTGGATCCAAAGGGGATTTTCGGCTATGGAACCAAAATAAATGTTTAGCCACAACAGTCACAGAGGTTGGAGGCAGTGAGTGTTAGGCGGAGCCGAGGCTTAAAAGTGCTGAGCGATAGTGAGGATGAGATGTTGCTGGGAAGACCATTGTACCAACTGGCGGCCCAGTAAGCAAAGGATCTTTGGACTTGTGTTGTGTGGCAATGCGAGATTTGCAGAAGCTGAGGTTTCGATCCCCTGGTATGGCGGGTGTGGATTCTCAGTTGTATGAGGGCACAGACTCCGGGGGGGGGGGCAAGGCCCAGCAAGATTTTCTTAGTAGTAATACAAGTTTGGTATTTTATTCGATTGGCAAGATTCAACCATCCAGTTTGACAATAGAGGTCACAGGTGTGAGTTAGGCGTTGGGAGCCAGTGACAAGTCGACAGGCCTCGTTGAGGGCGGTGGATACATGTTTGAGTGCGGTGGTTGTAGCAGAGCCGTAAATGATAATGCCATAATCAATGCTGGATATGATGGAGCTCTGGACAGCGACAGCGAGGGCTTCGGGTCAGGTGTGCCTTATGACGGAATAGCAGGCCTAGCCGGGAGTTAGCGGCTTTATCGACATGGTCGATGTGGGCAGTGTAGGAGAGGTGAAGGTCAAGGGTGATCCTGAGGTATTTAAAGTTTTTGACCTGTTCCAGTGCGGCACCTTGTCTGGTAATAACGGAGAGTTGGAAGTGCTTTTGTTTATTATGGGAGCTGCTGAAGATCATGGCCTTTTTTTTTTTTTTGATTAAGGATCAGTTTGTGCTTTGTGAACCAATTCTCAGCCGAGGAGAAGCCGAGTTGGAGATTTTCTTGCAATTTCTTCTGGTCCTGGTGTGTGGCAAGGATTACTGCATCATCGGCATACAAGGTGATATGTTCAGTGCAGGAGTCCGGTAGGGGGCCCAGTATTGACCCCTGGGGGACTCCAGAGAGGACAGGTTTGGAATCAGAGTGCACATCCCCAATTTTTACACACTGGGAGCGGTTTTCAAGGTAGCTTTTGAACCAAGAGATTGAATTATTGGAGAGACCAGCATTTTTTAGTTGGCTCAACAGGAGGGAGTGGTGGACAGTATTGAAGGCTTTGGTCAGGTCGATGGAAATAGCACCAGTTAGTTGTCCATTGTCGAAGGAGCTGTGAATGGAGCCGGTGAATTCGTGTAAGGCAGAGGATGTACTATGACCTTTTCTAAAGCCATGTTATTGTTTACAGAGAATATTATAATTGTCCAGATGCTCGGTAAGTTGGTCTGCTACTATACGTTCCAGTGCCTTCGATAGGGAAGGCAGAATGGAGATAGGTCGGAAGTTCGCATGGTCAGTCTTACCACTTTTGTGAATTGGGGTAACAGTGGCCATTTTCCATTTGTCCTGGAATTGGCTAAGGGAAAGAGAGAGAGAGAGAGAGATTAAAGATCTTGGTGAGGGGCTCAAGTACCTCGTGAAGCGTTAGGTATTATGAAATATTAGTGTTAACAGTACTACCACCACAGACACACTTCACATAGCTAACTGCCTCAACTCCACCTTCTCAGACCTCAGATCAGTCCTCCCTAGCAATTTAACACATTGGGTTCTAGATGAAAGATAGCTGGAGAACCATGAGAGTGGACAATGAGAGACCCCAATTTGTTGTAATGTGTTAAGAAGGAGGGGGTGAGAAACCGTGTCGAAGGCCTTTGAGAGGTCTATAAACATGGCCTCTGTGAGGTGCTCCTTGTCAAGTGTGGAGTGCAGGGAGTTAGCGAATTCTGTGAGGGCGGTCGTAGTGCTATGACCAGCTCTGAAACCATGCTGCTCCCTACATGAGAGGCTGTGTGTGAGGAGGTAGTCAGTGAGCTGATTGGCCATGATCTTTTCAAGGGCTTTAGAGAGTGGGGGAGAATTGAGATGGGCCGGTAGTTGTTTGGGAGGGAGCTGTCACCACATTTCAATATTGGTGTTATCACTGCCATTTTCCATGAGGTTGGGAACTGGCCCAGGCGCAGGGACAGATTTAGAAGGTCCATGAGTGGGGAGATAACCGAGTCTAGCGCAAGGTATAGGATACACATATTGAAGGCGTCTTTGCAGTAATTGGAGCTCTGGAGGGCTTTGGACAGGTAGGCTTTTGCTTCTATAGGGGTAATGACTCTGACTTTGAAGGGGGGTGGAGGAGCTCAGGCAGTGGGGTAGGCTGAATCGGATCGAAAAAGTTGCTAGGGAGGACTGAGCTGAGGTCTGAGAAGGTGGAGTTGAGGCAGTTAGCTATGTGAAGTGTGTCTGTGGTAGTAGTACTGTTAATGCTAAGTTGTGGGGGGGAGAGCGGGATTTGCCATTAAGCTCCTTGATGTTATCCCAGAACTTTCTTGTGCTACCCCAGGAGGTGGCTAGGGTGGTTCTGTAGTGCTCCGCCTCAGCCTTGCGGATTGCCCAGGTACACTTGTGGGCAGCATTATAGGCCTGCCTATCGCTTAGCAACCTGGAGGCAGCGGCACGATGCCAGAGGTTGTCAAGCATTTTGAACTGTTGTAGGAGTTCTGGGGTGATCAAGGGGGCACTACATTTCTTAGTGGTCACTTTGATGGTCGGTGCAAAAGCATCACAGGCGGTATTAAAGGTGGTGGTGAAGTAGTAGTGCAATGCATCATCTGTGTGCTGGTCTTGGGGAAATAGGGGACCAGTCCCAGTTAATTAGATATTGTTTGAGTTTGGTTATGCCTCCTGGGCGTAATCGATGATGAAAGGTGATATTTGGTGGTGGTTTAGGTAGCTGACAGGACCAGCCGAAGATGATTGGGGAGTGGTTGCTTAAGGCGTTGGATAGGACACCCAGGTCGGTAGTATGGTGGGGACAATTAGTAAGCAGGATATCTAGTAGGGTGTGGGTTGCGTTAGTGGGGTTGGCCCTGGTGGGCTGGGATACCAGTTGGGTCATGTCTAATTCAGCAAAGGTATCTTTGGTGTGTGTTGATGAGCTCGCCAGCTAGTTGATGTTGAGATCCCCAACTAGGATGTGTTCCATTTTATGGGGGTGGCTGGCTAGGTAGTCAGACAGCGTTTTACAGGCAGGGGATTGGCTGCGGGGTGGGATGTAGGCAACGGTGATAGTAAGAGGAGCATGGTTTGGGTCAGGGGAGAGTTTCATTGAGAGGGCTTGGACACCATGGTCTAGGGAGGGCACAGGCAGGGCTTGGTAATGTAGTGAGTCATTTACATAGAAGGCACAGCCACCACCTCTCTTGCTGTTACGATCAAGCCTAATGAGAGAGTAGCCAGGAATAGAGACAAATGAGTCTGGGGTCTTGGCTGACAGCCAGGTTTCTGTTAAAGCCAGAATGCCTGATTGGTGCTGTGCCGTCCAGCGTTGCAGGGGTGCGGTTTTTTAGGCAGGCTGTAGATATTCGTAGCAGCTATTTGAAGCCCCGTGGGTGACCACAGTTGTGGGGGGGAGGCACTGCTGGGCCAGGTTTGGAGTGAACATTGCCAGATAGTAGAGGAAGCAAGTGGAAGATCCTGGCAAGTGCCATGAATTGGTGGCGTTTTGCCGGGTAGTGGCGGCTGGCAAGCTTAGAAGGTGATGAGCAAGGAATTGGCAGCTGTGTGAGGGCTGGAATGGCTAGGTGGAGGAACAGACATGGAGGTTTCAAGGCACAGAGAGATGGGGTAGGGGGAGGGGTGCGGGGGGCCTATGGGGAGAGACAGGGTGACGGAGAGGCTATGAGGGGTGAGGTGCTTCCCCAGCAGCAAAGGTGTGTGCATACAGAGGCAACTGTGGGTTTGTTGCTGAGCAGGGTAAACGTGGTTGGCAACAGCAGTATGGTTAGTTTGTGTGGGTGTTGTGAGGGAGTACAGTGGTGGTAGGTGTGACCACGGCAGGTATGAGTGGGTCTTGCTGACGCCTAACATTGTGGCAGACTGTGTGGCGCAGTTGTAGGATTGCTGCCTTTGGAGCAAAAGGTGCCTGGTTTGAACCCCAGTTTGGATGCCACGTTGTATGCCTAGTGATAACCTAGGAGACTGTGCATGGAACACTACAGAGAGGGGCACACAGCAGAGAATTTAGGTATGAATGACGCAGGACAGAAGTGTTAGAGGGAGCAGTGGGAAGAGGATTGCAACCTACACATCTTGTTGCCCTCTAGTGGCTTTACAGTATAATCACAAATGGAAAAGTAGACAATAGCACTGCCAAAGCAGATACAGTAGCAAGTGATCCACTGTTACAAACACTAGAAAAAGGATTGTGAAGTTTGCTGAGAATTCCTTTAAAACGCACTGCTGTTCCGATTGTCACTGTATCTGCAGCTTAAATCACAGCTCATTGCCAGCTAGCAGCTTTAATCACAGCTCATTACCAGCTAATGCAAAAAAAAAAAATCACAGCTCATTACCAGCTAATGCAAAATTACTTAACTGTAGTTTGTATTGTAGCTCTGTAAGGCACTGAGATCTCTCCAGCTTCCAGCAGCCTAGGCTCCCTCCAGACCCCAGCCTACAGTACTTCCTAATGAAGCTAAAGAGGGCCCTAGATTTATGACTGCCCATGACACCATAATTTCTGAATATGGCTCTGGTTAGGTCTAAGATATGCATACATACGTACATACATTTTATTATTTTTTTGTATTTGACTATTCATCGGGTACATTTCCTCCTTACTTACGATTTTGTTGATGTGTGTATCTTCTTACTGCCCCTAGCTTTAGGCATTTAGTGATCAGACTTTTTTATTCTTTCCATTGGCCTGACAGCTCTGCAGGTAGAGCACTGTGGTGATATTCTGAAGGCTTCAGTTCAGTGTCTAGTCACTGTAGATCTTAATTCTTTTTCATGGTGGTTAATGCTGCAGCATCACCCATTCCTTACCATCTGAATTGTTGCCAGCTGCAGGATATGTAGAATATGGACAGCCATAAACAACAAGGCTGTATTTCCATCGAGGGGTTGAAATGACATTATAGTGACCTCAAGAGGGAAAGCTCGAGAGGTCCTTGATGTCATCTTCACCTTCAGATAGAAATACATGCTGAATGTTGCAGTATATGAGTAAATAAAACAGAGTGTGCAGCAATACTTCTGTTCTAGCAAAACAAAGGGAAAATACTTTTAAAATCTAAAATGTAAAAGATGAATATCAAATCTGTGTTTTGGGTGAAGGTGGGGTCAGGGGAGCATCATGAGGAGAGACTGATGGGACAAACCTCAAAGGGAAACGTTGTAGTATAATACTGATGTCACTACTATACAACAACTTTTGGTGACTTTTGAACTGTGCTACAGCATATAGAATAATGTACGGGCAACAATACCCAACAAGACTGAGATTCCATCAAAGAGTGAGATGACATCATAGACCGAGAGAGAGAAGTTCGAGAGGTCTCCATAATGTTATCTCGCCCCGAGATGGAAACATCCGCTGTGTTGTGTATGGTTGCCCATAATTTATTTTCTGTAATGTATGTTTGTTATAATTCATTAAACTTTCTTACTGTGTCTTGAACTGTGCTCAGATAAACAGAAACAACAAACGGGATAAAATTAGAAACATTTATTCTGATTTAATAGTACATGAGCTGGCAACATATTATAGTAGTTAATCTTTTAACAAACACTTGGTGCATTTTCAGTCATGCTGTTATCTTTGTTATGAGGAATCTGTTATGTAGATAAGTATGAGGAGTCTTACTAGGTATGAGAGGAGAGTCAGTGCTGTTGTATGATAGCAGTGACATAGTTACTGTGGTACAGCAGCATTCTGACATCAGTACTGAAACACAGAAACATAGAAATTGTTGGCAGATAAGGACCACCAGGCCCATCCAGTCTGCCTGTAATACCCTACCTTATTTAGTGACCACTGACCCTATCTGGTCATCGGCTTTAGTCTCTCGGAATGGTGGAGTCATATAGTGACGTTACCTGGGCCACATGACTTCATTCTCACACAATCCCTGTGGTACCCAAAAAGGCACATAGACTATACCACCCTCCGGGCTGGTAAGTCCTTTTTTTGGGGAGCATCCGAAGTCAGACTCAGTGGTTATCAGTGCAGCACATGACCGCACCAAGCGTCCGAAGCACCTCAGTGCCCTCCCTGCAGACAGGGAGTTGAGGCAGCTGGACCAGGTGGGCAAGAGTGCTTTTGCCTTGGCCACCCTTGCCATCAGGGCCCTTCACTAGCTGGCTCACATGGTGCAATATCAGAATTTGTTGTGGGACCAGACTAGGAAGTGGTAGCGACTATGCCTGACAACCCCTCCAAACAGCAGACCTTGCAGGCAGTGAAGACCGGGTCCGACATCGGTATCCATGTCCGGCCAAAGTACGATGCAGTGGACACCTCTGGATGAGCGACGGCAGCAGGCATTAACCTGTGATGCCATACCTGGCTTAGGGTCTCAGGCTTCGCCCCCGATGTTCAGTCCAGTATTCTGCATGCCCCCTTTCGTGGGTCTGAACTGTTTGGGGCAATGTCCAGGACATTATCGCTGAGCTTAAAAACTTGGGACAGGCACTGAAGTCAGTCTACTCGATGTATCATACCCAGCCGAAGGCGGGTCATACGGACCCTTTTCATCGCTCTAAGAGTCAGCCCAGAGCCCCTCCCAAAGCCCTGGGCAAGCGCAAACCAAAGTACTGCCCTGCCTGTGCCCTCCCCTGCCGCTCCCCAACCCAGTCAGGGGCTGCCCCCACCTCCTGACTCCTTGCCACCCCACTCCCTTCTCAGTTCTTTCCCGACGTCGACTTGTTGTCATGGGTCTCTGCAGAAGCTCCGACACAGTTTCACACCATTTTTGCCTATGACTTTTCTTATTACTTTTAGAATCTCTTTTTTTATGGGACTCATTTATTTTGTTTATGTCGAGAGTTAATCCTTCGACCTCTCTCTTCCATCACTGCCGCTGCAGAAAGAAGTTTGCTTTCACAGACAAACACTCTCTCTTTGTCTGCTGTCTTGGGCCCGACCACAAAGTTTCTGACTGTGAGATCTGCCAGAAGTTTAATCAGACAACTCTCAGGCGACACAAAAAGGCTTCAAAAAATTTCCTAATGGAAACACAAGCAGCCATTTTTGGGCAGGGGCCCTCTAAGATCCCAGCCTCTCAGTCACCGGTAGGGTCGTCAAGGTCCCAGGCCTCTAAGGCCCAAGACAAGTCCTTGGGGAAAGTCATAAAAAGGACCAGGATCGGGACCGGTCCCCCCCCCCCCAGCGGTGGTCTCATTCCCTGACAACCTCTCACCCTTCGTCTGGGGGTTCCTTGTTTGCTGCAGCTGCACCAACAGATAAAGTCACTGTCCATGTCTCTGTGCCCTCCAGATCCATACCGACAGTACATCGACCCGATTCACACAGGGCTGCTGGTCGTCGTCTATCGGGGGTCATCAGCCCCTCCTCTGTTGACAACAGGCTTATCATTGACGGCCCTCCCATTGAGACCTGACCCCTCTTCTACCTGAGCTACAAGTTCTTTGGGTTCTCAGGATCCAGCAGTCGGGTCATTGAGCCCTGTACCATTACCCTCCCCCCCCATTGACGCAACCTTCGACAGTTGTCGACCTGAACGAAATCCTCACCAGGTTTACCTAGCCGATCATTCATCAATTGGGCGCCTACAGGCCCACATCACCAGTGCCGTAGATGGCAGCTTCATCATTGATGCCTCCTCGTAGGCCACAGGAAGCCCCCTGTAAACCATCATTGGTGCCTCCAGTGTCAGACCTGAACTTAGAAGAAATCGATGTCAAGGAGGGGTACCACCCTGACCTAATTTTCCCCTGATGAGGAAGAGGAGGTCTTTACTGCCGACAGGTCCACAGCCTCCTCTGTTAGTGAGGATTCTGTTAAGCACACCTCTAGGTCTCCTGCTGAGGACCCCACATTTTTCAGTGTGATGAAACAATTGTCCTCAGTTGTGGGTTTCCATACTGAGGAGGAAGATGTCACCAGAAAGGGTCTGGTGGACTTTCTGGAGATCCCAGAGTTTTCCCCAAAGATCATTCCTCCTATTTTACCTGCAGTGAGGAATGCTGCTACTGCAGCCTGGCACAGGCCAGACATGGTGCTAGCTATGCCCTGCAGGGCAGATAAGCTTTACCATGCCCCCAGGGGTTTCTTTACTATGTTGCCCAGCCAGAGACCAATTCAGTGGTCATTAAGGTAGCTCATGATAGATCTAAGGCACCTAAGCACCTTAGTTTTCTTCCCCCTGACAAAGAGTCTCATAGAATTGACCTTTGGGGCAAGAGGGTTTATGATTCCTGCACCCTTGGGCTGAGGATTGCCAGTTACCTGTTTCATATAGTAAAATACCAGAACTCCAACTTGAAGAAGGGCAAGGCTACTGCTCAGGTCCTCCCAGGTAGTACATAGAAGCAGGAGGTTCTCAAGTGCTTGCAGACTGTTGAGGATGTTAGCAAGCACCTCCTTCAGGCCCTGTATGATATCTTGGACACTATTGCCTGGGCTGCTGCCACCAGCATCTTCCCACGTAGGCACTCCTGGCTGAGGGTCTCTGGCTTTGCTGCTCATGTTCAGCAGAAGGTGCTTAATGCCCCTTTCAGTGGCACTAAGCTCTTTGGGCCTGATGTCCAGGACGTCATTAATGATTTGCAGGAATCTGGCAGGGCTATAAAATCTGTCCACTGCCTCCACCATACGCAGCCTAAGGGTGGACAGCGCCCTCCCTTTCGCAAAGTGTCCAGTAGACCTGGTGCAGCCTCTCGGCCCAAAGGCAAGCAAAGAGCCTCCACTGCCTTGCCCACCCCCTCCAAAGCAGGAGCTGCGGCCAAGCTTCCACTAAGTGATTGGTCAGCCCCAGCAACTGGGTCCGCCTCTGCTTGACTCCTTGCCAGACCCCGCTCTTCTGGTCCCCGACCAAGAGGTGGTGGTCGGAGATCATTTCTCCCTCCATCTAAATCAATGGAGAACCATAACTTCAGATGCCTGGAGTCTGCAAATCATAGAAAGAGGTCACATGCTGGAGCTCATCGAGTAGCCTCCAGAAACCCCTCCTCTGCCCTCCACTTACCACCCCCCATCCCAGCTCACTTGTCTGTTCTCCGAGAGGAGGTACAGTCACTTCTGTGCAAGCAGGTCATCGAGCCAGGACCCAGACACCAGAGAAACAAGGGGTTTTATTCCAGGTTTTTCCTGGTCCCCAGAAAGATTAGAGATCTGAGGCCCATTTTGGACCTAAAGGACCTCAATCTGTACTTCCAGTGCTGAAAGTTCTGAATGGTAACTTTGCCAGGCCTGATGCCCCTTCTCAAGGCAGGTGACTGGCGCTCTGTTCACTGGACATGCAGGATACCTGCATGCACATCTCTGTCTTCCATCCTCACAGGAGGTTTCTCCATTTTCTGTTTCAGGGCGGGCATTACTAATTCAAGGTGCTGCCCTTTGGCTTGTCCTCTGTGCCGCGGGTCTTTACCAAGTGCTTAGCAGCAAGTAGCTGCAGCCTTCAGAAGGAAGGGACTGTACATTTTCCCTTACTTGGATGATTGGCTCCTAAAGGCTTCATCCAGGGAGCAGCTCCTGCAGACTCTGGAAAGAACTCTCCAGTTCCACTCCTTGGGCATTACAGTCGACCTGCCCAAGTTGGTTCTGGTGCTGTCCCAAAGACTGCAATACATTGGGGATGTTCTAGACTCAACGCAGGGTAAAGCTTTCCTGCCTCAGAACAGGGTATAGTGCCTTATAGCCCAGGCTCAGGGGGTGGTACAGAGCCATTTTATTCCTGCCAGGATGTACCTGAGACTGTTGGGTCTAATGGCAGCTGCCATTCCCACTGTTCCACTGGCCAGATTTCATATGCACATCCTTCAGTGGACTCTCCGAAGGCAGTGGGACCAATGCATGGACAGGTTAGATCAGTTAGTGCTGGTCTTCTCCCCAGTCCGCAAAGTGCTCCAGTGGTGGATGGACCCTTTGAACCTGCTGCAAGGAGTCCTATTCCAGATCTCTTCTCCTCAGCAGATCCTCACTGTGGATGCTTCTGGTTCGGGTTGGGGAGCTTACTTGGGTCCCTTTCAAACCCAGCGTTCCTGGTCTCAGGTCAAGACCTCCCTGCATGTCAATGTCTTGGAGATGTGGGCAGTGCTATATGTCATGCAAGCTTTTCAGAACCACCTTGCTCCAGATCAGCTGCTGGTGCAGTCAGACAGTGTCAGTGTAATGTACTACATCAACAGTAAGGAGGGGACTCATTCATACCCCTTGCGCAGTGAGGCCATGAGAGTGTGGTACTGGGCATTAGATCATGGTCTAACACTCGCAGTGGTCCAAGTCCCAGGCATGCTAAACACTCTGGCGGACAGCCTCAGCCAGACTCAGTCCAGCATGCACGAGTGGGAGTTCCTCTCATCCATTGCAGAAGAGTTGTTCGACATATGAGATCATCCAGAGTTGGACCTTTTTGTATCTCCACTCAACGCAAACCTGACCAATTTTTGCTTGCTTGATCTAGGGCCTGGAGTTTTCTGGCGAGACGCGTTGTCCCTCTGCTGGAGAGGAAGGTTTCTTTACGCATTTCCTCTGTTCCCTCTAATTCAGAGGGTCTTCCTCATATTGCAAATGGAGGGGGCCAACATGATTCTGGTAGCTCCAGTCTGACCCTACCAGATATGGTTTCCCCTGCTACAGTAGCTGATGGAGGACCCTCCTGTTCCAGTCCCCCTTTACATGAACCTGTTGATGCAGGCTCTGGGGACCCTGGTCCATCCCAACCTCTGTTTCTTCCATCTGCATGCTTGGCTCCTGAGGACATAGCCATCACCAGATTTGGGGTCTCCAACAGAGTGGCGGGTGTCCTAGTGGCTGCCTGGGAGCCTTCTACTCGAGCCACGTATGCCATGAAGTGGAATCGGCTTGCCATTTGGGCTGCCAAACGTAATCTGGACCCTTCCACCTGTCTGGTGAGCCAGATGCTGGACTATCTGATCTCTCTGTCTCACTCAGTTCTCCAGTACTCCTCCCTCAAGGTGCACCTTTTGGCTAGTTGGGCATTTCATTGGTCTTTCATGAACATGTGAGTGACTGCACGATAGCTCAGCTGGATGTCTCCCGTACCTTTTTAAGGGACATCCTGCATCTGAAACTCCCATTCCATTCTCCTGTCCTGGCAGTCTCCTTTTGAGCCAGTCGCAACTTGCGAGCTACGCTTTCTCTTTTGGAAAGTGTAGTTGCTATTACATTTGCTCGAAGAATTTCAGAGCTTCAGGTCCTCTGGTGCAAGGAGCCTTATTTGATTTTTCACAAGGACAGGGTGTCTTTACTCACAAATCCTGAGTTTCTCCCTAAGGTGATCTCTGAGTTTACATTCAACCAATTTGTCTACCTTCATGTTTCTTTTCCAGAGCATGCCAATCCAGAGGAAGCACTGCTCCATACATTAGATATACGCAGAACTTTGAAGTACTACCTGCTTCGCACCAAAGAAGGTAGAAAGTTGAAGCATTTGTTTGTTTTCTTCGCCGCAGGTAGAGAGGGCGCTTCAGTTTCTAAACAATGTTTATCCAAATGGTTGGCAAATTGCATTGTGTTCTGCTACACTAAGTACAGCAAAGAATTGCCTGGAGTTGACGCTCATTCCACAAGAGGCATGGCTACTTCTGTGGCTTGTTTCCAAGGGGTCTCAGCCACTGATATCTGTGCAGCCGCTACCTGAAATACCATCCATACTTTTACCAAGCACTGCAGTCTGGACATTGCTTCAAGAGCTCATGCAGGTTTTGGCAGAGCTGTGCTGCAGGGCCTCCTGTCTTAAGTTTATGGTGGGCCTTCCTCCCAGACTGTCTGTTTGCACATGTAACTGCTTGGAACTCATTCCTATGGTGTGATCTGATGACTGAGATACCCCCAAAGAAGACAGAACAGTTATGTAAAAACTTACCGTAACAGTAGATCTTTGAGGGGATCTCAATCATCAGGTCTGCTTTCCCTCCCACCATCCCCCTTCTTGGGGATCTTTACTGGAACTGGCTGTCTGGTATATCCAGCCTTTCATATAGGCCTGGGCACCCCTCTCTCTTTGGTCCCCCATGGATAGAGCTATGCTCCCCTTGTCTGTGAAGGAAAGAACTAAGGAGTGAGTGGGCCACTCACGCCTTTATAGGGTTGATGACGTCGACTATGTGGGCGGCCCCAGTTGTACTGTTGAAAATCTTCCATGTGGATCCTGATTCACCAACAGTGAAGTTCCTACAGTGTGACCTGATGACTGAGATCCCCTCAAAGATCTACTGTTACAGTAAGTTCTTAGTTAACTGTTCTGCCTTAGAGAGGATCTCTTGCAGCAGGCCCTGCTTTTCTCTCCCTCCTTTCCCCTTTCTCTGTGTGTTTCGCTCCCCTTCCCTCAGGATGCGCCTTCTGCTTTTGCATTACTTCAGGGTTACCTCAGCATTCTCCTTGGTTCCCCCTTTCCAGAATCCTGCTTCTGGCTTCTGGCCTCTGGCAGAAAAACTGAGGAGGGCTTGGGTCTGATGTCAGCTTATCCTATGTGAGGTGGGCAGGCCCCTCTAATATACTGCTAGTTATAAAGGTTTCCGTATGGTCCTAGTACCTGATGGCTGAGTCCTACCAGTGATGGCCTGCTGCAAGAGATCCTCTCGAAGATCTACTGTTACAGTAAGCTCTTACGTAACTATATTTTATTAACATGGCCCACAACTGCACCAGGCTGCTAAAGCACCTTAGTGCCCTCCCTCAAGACATAGAGTCACGACAGCTGGACCAGGTGGGCCAGTGTACATTTGCCTCAGCCACCCTCACTATCTGGACCATTAATTACTTGGCCCACATGGTGCAATACCAAAACCTGTTGTGGGACCAAGCTAGAGAGGCGCTCGTGACAATGCCAGATGACCCTTCCAAACAGCAAATTCTTCAGACCCTGAAGACTGGGTTAGACGTCAGCACTCACATCCTCCAGTGGCTTATTATTTTTTTTTTTGTTATTATTATTTCTCCTCCAGAGCTCCGGCTACGACCCCCGCCATCCGTTGTTCCCCCAGCGCCATCCCTGAACATCAGACCCCCTCACTTATGCACCCCGCGACTTACCGTTTGCGGCAGGGTGGTGGGGAGCAACTCAACCCACCCCAGTGGATCCATGCCAGGGAGGTGCCCTTCCAGGAACGGCGCCGCTGAGGAACAACTTCATACTGCCGGGCTGTCTTTTCCACTGTTTTTCCTCCCGGTAGGTCACAAGCGTCGCAATGATGCCAGCGACTGGGTGCCTGCGCTCCTGTGCGTGCCCCAAACAAGCGTCTGCCACGTCCGCCCCATATATGCAGCTTCGTGCTGTCAACCCCAGCCTCCGCTGGAGTCAGGCAAACACCGACGGCCCAATCCCCTCCCGGAGATGGAGAGCAGTCCCTGGGCGCAATCCATCTCCTCCTCACTGACCCACGGCAACCCATGGCCGTTCCCGAACACGGGTCGCTGGCGTGGCGCAAGGTGTGGCGTCCAGCGCCTCAACCCTCAGCGCCACCGGGCCGGCCCCCTCTGGCGGCTTATGATGCTGTGGATGCTTCAGGCCAGGCGGATGCAGTTGGTATTAGCATGAGTCACCATGCCTGGCTTAGAGTCTCTGGCTTTGCTCCGATGTCCAGTCCAGCATTATGGATGTTAACTTCCGGGGTCTCAAGCTGTTTGATAGTGACGTTCAGGACATTATTTCTGAGCTACAAACTTCCGGGAGGGCATTGAAGTCAGTCCATTCCATGTACCATACCCAGCTGCAGTCGTGTCACAGGATCCCTTTTCATCGCTCCTCCCATAGACAGCCCCAACCCCTCCCAAGGCACAGGGCAAACACAAAGCTGGAGTTACCGTCCCTGTGCCCCACCTCAGCCCCTCCCCAGGCTGCCAGAGGTGCATCCACAGCCCAGCCAGGGGCTGCCTCCACCTCCTGACTCCTTGCTGGACCCCCCCCGCAGAGCTTCAGGAGGTGGTGGTTGAGGGTCACTTCTCCCTCTACCTGGACAGGTGGAGAGCCATCACTACAGACAACTGGGTGCTACAGCTCATAGAGCATGGCCACACTCTAGAGTTTCTGGAGTGGCCCCCAGAAAATCTGCCAAGTTCATCCGCATATTCTCCAGGCCACGTTCCCCTTATATGGGCTGAAATTCAGGCTCTGTTGCAAAAGAAGGCTATATATCCTGTTCTCAAGTCCCAACAGGGGTGGGGGTACTATTCCCACTTCTTCCTAGTTCCCAAGAACACAGAGGATCTCTGTCTCATCCTGCACTTGAGCAACCTCAACTTGTACATAGAGTACAAACATTTCCAGATGGTAACCCTTCAGGGTCTATTGCCCTTGCTTCACAAGGGAGACTGGCTCTGCTCTTTTGATATGCAGGATGCTTACCTGCACATCAACATTTTTACATCCCACAGGCGCTTCCTTCGCTTCCATTTTATAGGCGAGCACTATCAGTTTTTGGCCCTGCCGTTTGACCTGTCCTTAGCCCCCAGGGTTTTTACCAAGTGCCTGGTGGTGGTGGCTGCAGTCTTGAGGAGACAGAGCTTTTATGTCTTCCCTTACCTGTATGACTGGCTATTGGCAGTCCTGTCCAGGGACTGTCTGCTACAAACCCTTGCAAGTGCCTGCAGCCTGTTCCAGTTCTTGGACATTACCATTAGCCTGCCCAAATCCTTCCTTACCCCCTTCCAGTGCCTCCTTTACATAGGGTCAGTCCTGAACATGGCTCAGGGCAAAGCCTTCTTACCTTCCGACAGAGCAGGGCATCTCATGACTCAGGCCCGCCTTCTTTTTTCCAACAGCCATGTTCAATTGAGGGAGTTCTTAAGGCTTCTGGGCCTCATGGCCACAGTCATTGCGACAGTTCCCTTAGCCAGACTGCACATAGAAACATAGAAGTTGACAGCAGAAGGGGACTGCAAGGTCCATCTAGTCTTTCCAAGGTATATACTTTCTACCCCCAATTTGCCCCCCCCAGTGAATGATACCTTTGTGTCTGTCCCATGCTCTCTTGAACCCCTAGACTGTTTTTGTGCCCACAACCTCTGGAGGTAGGCTGTTCCAGATGTCCACCACCCTCTCCGGGAAAAAGAATTTCCTAGTGTTGGTCCCAAACTTTACCCCTTTAAGTCTCAGATCATGCCCCCTTTGTTCTGCTACCTACCTTTACATGAATAGTTCCTGCGTCTGCACCTTATTTATACCTTTGATGTACTTGAAGGTCTCAATCATGTCTCCCCTCTCCCTCCTTTCTCCAGGGAGTACATGTTTAATTCCCTCAACCTATTATCATATGTCATCTGGTGAGACCCCTGTATCATTTTTGTTGCCCTTCGCTGTACTGTCTCTATCCTATCAATATCTTTTCTGAGGTGTGGTCTCCAAAACTGGACACAGTATTCCATATGGGGGCTGAGAAGTGCCTTGTACAGTGGTAATATCACCTCCCTCCCTCCTTCTGCTTGTGACTCCTCTCCCAATGCATTCCAGCATGCCACTAGCCTTTAGTGCCATCTTCTTGCACTGTCTACCTACTGTTCTTGGTTGTGGCTAGTCTCCCCCCACAAGTAGTACTCCCCTTTGGGGTTGTTTCTTCCTAGGTGTATGGTTTTGCACTTCTTGGCATTAAATTTTAGCTACCATGCTCTGGACCACTGCTCCAGTTTCTTAAGGTCTGATTTCATTTTTTTTACTCCCTCTGGGCAGTCCACCCTGTTGCAAATCTTGGTGTCATCTATGAACAGACACACCTTCCCCTCTAGCCCATTTGCAATGTCAGCTATGAATATATTGAACAGCAGGGGCCCTAACACCGAGCCCTGGGGCACCCCGCTGGTAACTTCCCCCACTTTTGATAATATACTGTTTATCTGCACTCTGTGTTCTACCGTGTAGCCAATTTTTCACGCAGTTTACCACCTCCTGTCCACCCCCCACCCCTTAATAGTCTAGTTTCTTTACCAGCCATCTGTGTGGAACTGAAACAAAGGCCTTGCTAAAGTCCAGGTATGCCACATCAACTGCTCCCCCATTATCAACCGCCTTAGTTACCCGGTTGAAAAACTCGACAAGGTTTGTTTGGCAAGACCTCCCCGTGGTGAACCTGTGTTGTTTGTGATCCTGGTGACTGCTGGATTCTAGGAATGTTGATATTCTCTGCTTGAGTAGGGATTCCATCAATTTACCTGCAACTGAAGTAAGACTCACTGGGCAGTAGTTTCTTGCCTCCTCGCTGCTCCCAGATTTATGAAGTGGGACCACTCATGCCCTCTTCCAGTCTTCGGGAACCTCTCGGCTCATGAATCAATCAATCAATCAAATCTTTATTAATTTAGGTGAGCATCATTGAGCAAGGCTCATTTACAAGATGGACCTGATAAGGTCAAGGTTCAGCAGTTGATACACAACAGAATGGTTTAGTAAACAGGGCCGCCAGTTCCCTTCTCAGTTCTTTCAGGATTCTGGGGTGTATCCAGTTCCATGGCCTTATCCACTTTTAATTAGCTTAGTACCTTTAAGACTTGATCTGCTGTGAAGGGGCTTGTATCGACCATTAATCCATTGGTGCAGTTTCTAACTAGCTCTGGTCCATCGCCCTCTTCCTCTTTTGTAAAAACTGAGCAAAAGTACCTTTTTAGGACTTCTGCCTTTTCTCCATCCTCCTCTACTAGGTTCCCTTCCTCTGCTGCTAGCCTGACTATACTCCCCTTAATTTTCCTTTTTTCCCTCTTGTACCTAAAAAGAAGTTTTGTCACTGTGGCTGGCCCAGTGGCGCCGAATGTTGAGGCATCTAACCTAACCTCGTGTCACGCTAGTGACCTGGGTCTGGGAATGACCTTGGGTTGTCGGGGAGCTGGCCCGAAGGGGGGGAGCAGGATTGAGCCGCCTACTGGCAGCTCTCCTCTCCTGGGGAGGACCCTGTCCCTCCCGTAGTCCCGTCACCACTGGGTGGAGGTCTGGTGGTGGCGTAGGCGGGTGGAAGGGGCAGCTAATAGGGTGGGGCATCCCATAGTGCATGGCATGGCGTGCCTCCACATGCTCACGTCCGTGCCAAGGACGAGTGGATAGGAAGGGGCGAAAAAGGGAAAAACTGAATAAAGAAATAATAGAAAAAAAAAAGTTTTGTCGCTGTGCCCCCTCTACAGTCTTCACCTCAGTCTGTGCTTTAGCCTTCTTCATCACCTTACTCGCCTCCCTCTGCTTCTCTTTAAATGCTTCCTTATCCTCTTCTTTATTCGATGCTTTGTATTTCCTGTAGGCAGCCATTTTTTTCTTTCACTATAGTTGGTACTTCCTTTGAGAACCAAAGAAGGTTTCTTTTCTTTTTTTGCTTTACTTACTCTTCTGGCACATTGGTCTGTGACTGATTAGCTCCCTTAAGGCTTTTCCACTTCTGTTCCACTCTTTTCCCTTCTGTGATTCTTAAGGTCTCCGTCAGGCTTTCCCTTATTTTCTGGTAGTCAGCTTTCTAAAAATCAAGGACCCTAATTTTGGAGTGGCTTGTGTCCTCGGCCGTGTTTACTTTGAATCTGACCATACGGTGATCACTATTTCCCAGATGGCATCCAACTTCAATCCCCTTTACCCTTTCGCTGTTGGTGAGAACCAGGTCAAGGATCGC
Organism: Neoceratodus forsteri; assembly: GCA_016271365.2. Taxonomy (NCBI): domain Eukaryota; kingdom Metazoa; phylum Chordata; order Ceratodontiformes; family Ceratodontidae; genus Neoceratodus; species Neoceratodus forsteri. The sequence goes on from CM028134.1 coordinate 29,717,242, forward strand.
TTCTTCCCTTGTTTGTGCATCTGCAAGCTGCCTCAGCCCTGCTCCCATTAAGGCCATTAGGATGTCCCTGCTTCTTGTTGCTGCTGTATGTGTTTCCCAGTTTTTGTCAGGTAGGGTACAATCCCCCACCAAGGCCGGCCCACTGGCGCAGCGGTTGGATTTCTGCTTGCGACACTGACGACCTGGGTTCAGGAACGACCCGGGAGTTGGAGGGCCGGTTGGGGGAGAAGGATCAAGCGTCTTGGGGACTGCTCTCCTTCTCCGGGGAAGGGAGGGAAGGGAAGTGTGTCCGGTGCTTTATGGACCCCTGGCAGAGACTGGGGGTACTGCCGTGACTGGCGCCATCACGTTAGGAAGGCGGGGTGGACGCTGGATGTCACTGCATGTCCCCACCCCAAGGGAGCAAGCATGGAAAATACCTGGCCCCCCCCGAAATGACGACCGCCTACCCCGCAGTCCACTACCTCCATATCGTCTGGGCTGGGGGGGTCCTGGCTCCAGTAGACCCACCCGGGAGGGGAGCCGTGGGTTGCCAATAGTGTCCATTGGGAGGGAGCTCCCCAGCTGCCCCTGGCTGGGGGCAAGCCTGGCATAGGGGCGGTGTGGGGTCTGAGGCTAGGGAACCGAAAACAAAAGGATAAAAAATCCCCACCAATATCACTCCTCACCTTTCTGTCATTTTGTGTATTTTTCTAGTAGTTCCTTGTCTCCCGTGTTGGGGGCCTGTATTTCATTTTTATTTTGTTAACTGGGTAGGGACACTGGAGCAAGTACATTTTCAGGCCCGACCCAACAAAAACAAGATACAAAAGACACAAGGTACGAACAAAGTAAATTACACAAATACATTTAAGCAAAACATTTGCAAACTTCCAGATACAGTAAATACATCTTAAAATTTTGTTTAAATTGCTTCAGAGAGGGGGAGGAGTGAAGATCAGCAGGAAATGAATTCCAAAAGAAAGGAGCAGCAACTGAAAAGGCTCGAGAATCAGCTTTAGTATGATATGGGATAGTTTGGAGAAGGACAGCACAGGATGAATGTAGATTGCAAACGGGATTGAATTTTAACCAAATACATAAGAGGGTACTCAGTATTAGGATAAATTGTCTTAAAAAATTGGCAACCAAAAAAATACATAATTTTAGAATAAGGAGACAACCAGCCCAAATTGGAATATAAATGACAGTGGTGGTGACAAAAAGGAAAATCCAGAACTAAAAGACAATCATTATTATAGGGAACAGTCAACAAGTTAATTTCTTTAAGAGGTAACCTAAAATAAAGACTCACTACATAATCCAAACGGGGAAGTAGTATTCCAATTGCAATTGATTTACGGATGTCAACAGTGAAATATTTCTTAAATTTATAAAAAAGCTCCTGCTTTTGATTACCCGTCTTACTAACTGCTTTGACCTATATAGAGAAATTCAAACCTGGGTGTAATAAGACATCCAAATATTTAAATTCACTAACAAATTCAATTGCTGCCCCTCTGTCATCATGAATCATAAGAACAGGGTAATTTTTCAGGAAATGAGGTGTACTAAATAACATTGACTTTGTTTTTTTGATATTAAGAATTGGATGATTTTCAGAAAACCACTTACACACATTTAGAAATTTAGGTTCAAGGGATAAAAAAATATGGGAAATAGATTTAGCTTGAGAATAAATAATGAGATCATCAGCGTATAATGAGCAATTACTTGACTTAAAGAAGACAGGAAATGATTTCTAATTGCCAGCAGTTTATAATATTCCCATTTATGGAAATGATATCCATAAGCCTAAATGATCCACATGTAACTGTACCTGAATAAAAAGTGATGTGAAAAACTGTACTTTACATTGTTTTGATTTTATGGGCAGTATTCTATTACAGTCCTCTTCACAGAACCAGTCATCTGTAGTTTTAACTATGTCACGGTTTGAGCCAAGAACTCTAAGCATAGTTCTGATAGGACAATAGCACGTTTAGCATTCTGTACACAAACCGTGACATAGTGAAAACTCCACATTAATGGTTCCATGAAGAGAACACTGCAGAATGTTATCCATAAAAAAAACAAAAAAAAAAACAACTGAAAGCACAGTTTTTCACATCAGTGTTATTAATATTAAGGTACAGTTCAATATGGCTCATTTGGAGGCAAGTCTTTCATTCCTCTTACTAGGAACATTACTAACTGCTGTCAATTGACACAAATGTCCTGTCTCCTTTAAGAATGGAGGGAAGTGAATTAATAAACAATGAAAACAACAAGTGGCCCAAGTTGGACCCCTACGGTACTTTGTGATGTATAGGCCTAACTGAGGAAACCGCTGATTCCAGGTTTACTACCTGAGATTTGCTTGTTAAATAATCGCTGCACCAAGTCACAACATTCGCAGAAAATCCAAGATGATCCAGTTTTGTGACAGTAAAGAGTGATTTATAAGGTTGAATGCCTTGGTTAGGTCCACGAAAACGCCCATGGAGGATGGCATTCGTAAACCCGACCAAGGCCGACTCTGTGCCATGTTTTTCTCGGAAACCATGCTGTTCTGGGTACAGTGCTCTACAAGTTTTTAAATATTGATGGAAACTGGCCAGAAATAGGGCACAAATTGAAGACTGAACATAATGGGACTGTAATTTGAGGGACTATTAGCTTTAAAAAATTGGCCATCAAGACCGTCATCGCAGTCACTAAATTTATTAGGGATAGTCCCTAACAACTTCAGTAAATCAAACTCTGATATACTACGAAAGTAAAAAGCAGGGCTACTACACTGATCAGCTTCAGATTTTTCGTAACTGGGTGGATTACCTGAATTACAGCCTTACCTAGAAAGATCCATAAACTTGACATTAAATAACTCTGCGACTGCAACATGATCAGACACAAAACCCTCAGGGGTTCTAATTTTTTTTTTTTTAACAGTTGATTTTTTCCCTCAGAACAAATATACCACTCCGATTCTGATGTTAGTCCTGTTCCTTGTATCAGCTGTTAACCACAGGGGCTTCGGTCTCACTAAGAGACTCCTGTATAAGAACATGAGAACATAAGAATTTGATGGCAGTTGGGGACCGAGTGGCCCTTTTAGTCTGCCCGAGTGGCACTTCTAGTTTGCCCATGAACCTAACCCCTTCCCCCATATTTTACTGTTTTTGTTTATACCGTAGTGCCCATCCCATGCGTGTTTAAATGCATTCACCATCTTTGCTGCAACCAATTCTAGGTGCAGGCTGTTGCATGTGTCTATTACCATCTCTGTAAAAAAGTACTTCCTGATATTGCCTCTGAGCCTTCCCCCTTTCAGACGTAGGTTGTGCCCTCTTGTACCTGTCTCTGGAAGAGTTTGTCTACCTGAACAGTGTTTATACCCTTGATGAATCTGAACATTTCTATCATATTCCCTCTGTCCCTTCTCTGTTCTAGAGAATACTAGTTTAGATCTTGGAGTCTAGACTCATATGGTATCTCTATGGTTGTTATTCCCTCCCTGCCATACAGTATATTGCTACTCCTCCCCCCCTTTTCTCTTTCCTGAATAGGTTGTACCCTGGGATCACTGCGTCCCAGTTATGGTTATCCGTATATCAGGTTTCTGTCTAAGCTATCCAGTCTAGGTCCTCTTCAGCGATTGTGACTATGAGGTCTGGAAGTTTGTCTGTTAGACTCCTAGCATTTGTTTTTTTGAACTTTAAGATTTTTATTATTATTATAGCAGGTTCATACCATACATCTTTAGACAGTTCAATACAGAGAAAGGATTTCAGCCTTCAGGAAGACATAGCTACAGGTTTCATATTTTACTAATTAAAATCAATGTCATACAACTTGAACATACTAGTATTATATCAGGGAGAAGACAACCAGGGAAAAAAGAATCCTCTCTCTTCATAATATTTGAAATAGAAAATTCCCCTCCAGGAACTCCTTGTTATAAATTTTCACAAGTACCCTTCGTTTTATCAACAAATTAAATTGTCTCCTTTCCCCTGAGGCTTCTTCCCTTACCCAACTCCAAATTGATTGATTAACGTTTGTTAGAACCTTATAAGAGTTTTATAACAACATTAAAAAAAAAAGTTATATAAAAAAAAAAGGTTAAAACTTATTCCTTGCCTTGTAGATTAAGAACTGTTTATGTATGATCGTCCCTTTCGAATTACCCCAATGTGATCCCCTCTGTCTTCTAAATAATCAGCTGGAGTCACCCCTCTATTATTTCCACTCTATTCTTATCTTCATCCCTCACCCTCCATTCTTCTAACCATTATTACCTCTCCCTTCATCCCCTTCTATTCCTAACCTGCGCCTTCCAGAAGTTTTCCCATGTAATTAAATTCCGACTCTAGAGTCGCACCCCCCAAAGCCGGCTCAGCTAGCAGCATAAAATTGATCCCAAATTGTAGTCCCTTCTTTCAGTTCCTTATATTTAAAGTAAGGTAACCATCTGGCATTAAATTTATCTGTAGAAAGTCTCAATTGAGCTGTAACTACCTCCATCCCCTTGATTAGCTCTATATTTTGGAGCCAGGCCTTCAAATTGGGGGAGGAGCTTGATAACCAGCTTTGCGTGATCGCCTTAAGAGCACCTGCTATCAAAATATAGAAAAGGTATCTTTCTGCAGCATTTTTGACCTCCTGCGGAAGAAGACCCAGGACCAGGTTCTCAAACTTCAAAAGCAAGGACAGGGTGAGAATCAAGGCAAGCTCCTCTGAAACCTTGTTCCAGAAGGGGACAATTTTTGGGCATCCCCAAAAAATATGATAATGAGACCCCAATTGGTGGCACCCTCTCCAGCACCTGTTGGATAAATGCTGTTTGTAGTGTGCAGATACTGTTGGGGTTTTAAAAAATCTAATATTGATTTTCCATCTAAATTCTCTCCACGATGGTGAGTTTGTAGTTTTATGGATCCCCAGCCAGATTTGGTGCCAATCTTGTTCCGTGAGGTCGAAGCCAGCCTCAAACTCCCACCTGTCCTCCACTCTATGCATAGCTAAAGCACCTTTATTCTCCATTAGAGTCTTATAAATCTGTGATATGTAGGATCTGGAATCCCCTGACATGCCTTTCTGATAGGTCAATTTATTCGGAGATGATACTCTCAGCACCAATTCCTCCAACCCAATTATTTTAGTGATGTAATGGACGCACTGATAGAACCTAAATAAATCCATAGGACTCAAGTGAAACTCCCCTTGCATTTGTGAGAAAGATTTCACATGCAGACCCTCTGTAAATTGAGCTGGGTATTTCAGACCCAAAGTAGCCCATCTAAAGAAACAGGGGTCTCCCGTTGGAGCTGGAAAGTCTGGCAGGAATGCTAATGGCAAATATTTCCATACTGGTCGAACTATCTCCCAGTTCTGTCTGGCCTTTAGCCACTGTGAAAAAGTATGCCGTGTAAAGGTGTTCCGAATTTCTTTAAGATCTTTCGGTAAGACTCTCCGGGGAGGATACTTAGGGGTGTTCCTTCAATTTCACTTTCCTCTATTTCTACCCAGCCATGCCTCAATCCTGGGCCCACCATTTTAATAATAGGAAGTAACTGAGCTGCTAAGTAATATTGTGAGAAATCTGGAAGGCCAAAGCCACCCTTGCTTTTGTCCTCCATCAAGATCTCCCACCTAATTCTTGGTCTTTTACCTTGCCAGATAAAATCTGACAGTTTTTTCCTTAAGTCCTTCCAGTCCTTTTTTGGGACCTGGATGGGAAGATTAGTAAACAAAAAAAGGAACCTGGGTAAAATGTTCATTTTAATTGCCTCGATTCTATTGGACAGGGTCAATGGGATTAATGACCATCTATGGAGGTCCGCTCTCACTTGCTGGATTAATGCCCCATAATTGTGTTTATATAGCTGCTCTAGATTAATTGGAATTTGTGTTCCAAGATACCTTGTTTTATTACTGACCCAATTAAAAGGGAGTCTGTCCCTCTCCTCAGGCTTCCATACCTTACCCAATGGGAGCACCTCAGACTTTTTTGAGTTAACTTTGAAGCCAGAGATATTCCCAAAGGAGGCCAGCAAACCTGTGAGTTGAGAAATGTCCTCCAGTGGACTTCCCAGGTATATCAGCGTGTCGTCTGCATATAACGAGATCTTGTGGGATGTGTTTTGAATTTCAATCCCCCGGATTTGTGGGTTTTGTCTTATGGCTTGCGCCAATGGTTCCATGCTAATCGCAAAAAGCAGGGGAGATAGGGGGCACCCTTGCCTCGTCCCTCTAGAAATATTGAACGGTTGGGAGATTGTACCATTCACTCTCACCCTTGCTTGCGGCTTTTGGTAAGATATTTTTATTCCTCTAAGGAATTTACCTTGAAACCCCATTTTTTGCAGAACTTCAAGTAGATACACCCAATTCAGCCTATCAAAGGCTTTCTCCACATCAATAAACAACGCTACTGCCTGAGTGGCTATTGAACCTTTTGCTCTTAGTATGTTAAGGAGTCTTCTAACATTATCAAACAAGTGACGGTTTGGAATGAAACCCGTTTGGTCTGGGTGGACCAACAACTCTACATACTTCTGCAAACGTAAGGCCAGGATTTTAGTAAAGATTTTTTGATCCTGGTTAAGGAGAGATATAGGTCTAAAAAATTCACATTTAGTGGTTTTCTTCCCTGGTTTAGGTATAACTGTTACTATTGATTGCTCCCAGCTGGCCGGGCCTTTTCCCTCCTCTAGACAATGATTGTATACTTCCGTTAATAAGGGTGCCAGTGGTTCTGCCAACTCTTTATAGATTTCCCCACTAAAGCCGTCAGGGCCTGAAGTCTTCCCAACCGGTAATTGAGAGATGACATTTAAGGTTTCTTGTACTGTGATGGGGAGGTTTAATTCCTTTATTGCTAACTCTGGCAGCTTAGGTAAATTAATGCTACTTAAAAAGTCCTGTGTCTTCTCCGATATATTTTTAGAGTTCGTGTTGTCTGAGTATAAATTTTGGTAATATATTCGAAATTGCTGGGCAATTTCCACGAGGGCCACGAACCTACGCTCAGAAGTATTTTCATCTTGGAGATAGGAAATATACCTATCTGCTTGAGCTTTTTTAAGCCTACACGCTAAAAGTTTAGAGGCTCTGCCCCCCACTTCATGGTACTTTTGGTTCGTGAATCTTAAGTGTCCCTCCGCCTTTTTGTCTTCGAAAATCCGTAAAGCCTCTCTAGTCTTACCTAACTCCCTTTGAAGCAGGGTACTCATAGGGTTTTGCTTGTGCTGCTCTTCTAGGGCTGCTAATGTTTTTAGTAGCTTCGCATGTGAGGTTTGTGCCAATTTTTTTTGATAGGCCGCAAAACTTATTACCTCTCCTCTCAATATTGCCTTAAGCGTGTCCCACTTCACCAGTGGAGATTGCTCCGCTAGTTGATGGGCGTACTTAAAGTTCTCAATAGTTTTTCCCAGTCTGTCAATAAAGGGTTTGTTATTTAGTAAAGAGACATTTAATCTCCAAATGGTCTGTCTCTCCCTTGGGGCTAAGGTTAATACAATCGAGATTGGTGCATGATCTGACAGTGTTATATTATGTATTTCTGATTTAGTGACCAGATGAAGTAGGTTAGCATAAGTATAAAATAAATCAATCCTAGAGTATGACTTTTGGGCATTTGAGTAAAAAGTAAAATCTCTCTCTTGAGGGTGGTGCGCCCTCCATATGTCTACCAAACCCCACTCTCTCGTTAGTGCCTTAAGGGATTTGGAAGCTGTTAGAGGAGTAGATATCCTCTCCGCTGATTTATCTCTCTGGGGGCATGGAGCCGTGTTAAAATCTCCCCCTAGTATAAGAATTCCTGATGGAAGGTTCGCTATCTTTCTAAAAATTAACTTGAAAAAGTTTTCTTGATTGGTGTTTGGGGCGTATATATTGACCAGGTGGAGACATTTCCCCTGCACTTCTGCCGACACTCTGACATACCTGCCTTGGAATCCAGACTCCGACGAATCAAGCTTTAGATTTAATCTTTTCTCCACAAGATTGCCACTCCTGCTCTTTTTGCATGCGGGTGGGATGCCGCTACCAGATTATTTACTCAGGCCCTCCTTAATTTTAAATGCTCAGTATTAGATAAATGTGTTTCCTGTAATAAAATGATATCTACTTTTAACCTTTTTAACTCTTGTAATAATCTAGTGCGTTTGATGGGCGAGTTAACTCCCTTCACATTATAGGAGCATATTCTTAGGAATGCCATGATTGCTTATTAAGAGAGGGGCCAGGATTTGGTACAGACCAAAGGTTTAGGAAAATAAAATTATTCCACATGTACCTGATGTTAAAGTGTTGATACCCATCTAGACAAGGGGGTTCCTCCATTCCCAACCTTCTTCGTAATAGGGATTCATTAACTACATGCCTCAATACTAGCAATAGGCAAGACATCAGAACTTAACAATTTCTAAATTCTAAGTAAATGGAGAAAAATAACCGTAATAACACAACCGTTTGTAATTTTAAATCACCAGTATCAATTACGCTAGGTCTCTCCCTTCCCTGATCAACAACAAAACTCAGGAAAGATGGAGAAATCTGTTAGATTCTTTTAGTACCTAGACCTAATTAGGTCCCGCACTAAAGTTATTTTGATTGCTTCCAAGGTGTATTTCCCAGGTCTCCTGTACAGGAGAGCCCGGGGCCACTCTAAGTGTATAGTGCCTCCTTGGACACTATATGTCTCACTTTCGAGACCACGAGCTTGTATGTTATTAAGCTCTATTTATGAGTAGGAAAAGACCGAGTCAACCTACGTCCTTTCCCCGTCACCTTTGATCCCAGGAGCCCCGAAATCCCCCTTCCCCGCCCCACCCTTGGTACCTTTTAACATTTCTTTAAGTCTCAGACCCTCTCCTGAGTTTTAATCAGTGGATCTATGCTTCATTAATTTACTTTTTTCATACCCAGTCAGACTCCTATGTTTGTACCAGGTGTGTCTTTTTCCCACTAGTTAATGTTTCATACCAGCCATAAAATAAAATTATCAGTAAAAATTTCCCTTCTGTGGGTTGTTCTAAGGGGGTTACGGCCCCCTCTTCCTTTGATCTAAGAACCCATCCCCGAGTTCATTTTTACAATTGTAGGTCCCTATATAATCCGAGATTGTCGCCCTCTTCTTTTCTTCAAAAGCTCAGTCTCTGAAAACTCTCGTAGCTTGTCCATCAGTCCCATCTTGTCTGAGGCCACCGAGTCATCATCTGGCGTGAGGCCGTCTAAGAATAAGTAAACCCCCCCCAAAGGTCTCCACTCATCAACTGCTGCCCCATAAATAGGCATTCAGACTTGTCAGTGCAGCTTTTGAGATCACCCTTGCGAGTAAGTCAGGGGGTTGTGTCCAATTTGAAACTCGCCACGGAACCTCCTTCAACTCTTTTTCCCTTCGGTACGTCTTGAGAGCTTCGTTATGTCTTGAACCACCACAGTAGGTAATCCTCCTCGATATGGCCGCTGCGTGCCCCTGTCTATGGTCTGCCAGGTGCTTTTTAGCAATTTCTGTTCCAAAAGTCTCAATTCCATTCCTGGAACCTCAATTCCCCACTCTTTTAGCAGTGGGGCTGCTTCCGCCAGATTGGGGTATATCTTCACACCATCCTCCAATTGTATTTTTAACTTTGCTGGGAAGATCAGTTGGGCTTTGATAGACTGTTTCTTCTCTCGAATCTCCTTAATGACTGCACGCACATTCATCCTTTCCATTTGTAGCGCTGGGGAAAAATCATGCTCAAAAGAAAAAGGGCTGAATCATTATATCTTAAGTCCTTTAATCTCCAAGCCTCTCTGAGGATCCACTCCTTCGTCTGATAGTGTACCATTCTAATTATCCATGAATGAGGTCTAGCTGCTGGCGTGGAGGGCTTCGGGCCCAGTGACCTGTGTGCTCTATCAATCGCCATATTTAAATCTGGTGGAATAGTTAAAGTGGTGCTCAATAAATGCTGTATGAAGTCAATTGGCGTGGGGTAACCCTCCGAGGGAGCTTTCTGGAACCCCATGTATCCGAAAATTATTTCGACGTGATCAATTCTCCATATCCTGCAATCTGTTGAATACCTCTCTGTCTCGGTGTAGAAGGTACAGTAGGACCCTGTTTTCCGAGTCCTGAGCTTCCGTGATTTCTGTGATTTTTTTAGTATGTTCCACCACTTTAACGTCGATGTTTCTCACGTCCTGGCGCAGGTCCGCTAAGGAGGACTCTATCTTTTGTACTGAAATCAGGATTTTTTGTAATGTCCGTTCTGCTTTCCTCGATAGCCCTGAGTCCTCCTCCTCCATATCCACTGATGAATCTGATAGAGCCGGGTCCCTACGCAAGCGCGTTGACAAGGCCTCAGCCTCCTCGTCGAGAGTGAGTTGTTTCATCCTCATTTGCGAGAGGGGATTTTTCAAGTTTCTCGACTTATTGTTCTTTGCGGACATCTCCCCTTCTCTCTTGTCTGCTCTTTTCGCTTTTTACACTGTTTATTTGAGAGGTTATATTATATTTGGCAGGGCGGTGTCGAGAGCTATTCGCCTTAAGCTCCCATTCCAACGGTGACGTCACCGGAAGTCAGACTCCTAGCATTTGTAACCATCACCCTCCATATACACCCCCCCTTATATGGTGATGTTTCCTGTTTTTTTTGTTCCTTTGGTTTTCTGTTGCTTTTTGGCGTTAATTTTGGATGTTTAGGGAGTGGTGTCCTGCACACTGGTCGCCGTGGTGTGTGCTGTCACCATCTTCCCTATGAGGTTGTGGCCCTTTTTCTAGCAGCATTCACGCAGCCTTGTATTTAGTTAATTGATTTCTTCTGCCTTGACTAGCTTGGTGCGTCCACCTTTTTCCCAGACTGGCAGCACCTCTGAGAAGGCTAGGGTAGACGAAAGAGAGTACAATCTGTTTGCTAGCTGTGTTAAGTGACTTTTGGCCTCCTCCAGCATTTGATTGGCCAAATCATTCGTCCCAAGGTGGATTACAACATGCTTGTTTTTCCTTTCTCTCAGCACAAGTCTTTCTATGTGTCCTGTGTCCCTTTCCACAGAAGCCCCTGGGAGGCACTTTACCAGATTCTCCACTTTGTTGTTAGAATTAAGGTGAAGTTCACACCGCGGATCATGGAATCTCCCACTATAAGTAGCCTCTGTGGGGCATAGTTTTAGCTTTTGGTTTGCTACCTTTATTTGACGTAGCATGCTGTTGGTCCATTATGTCACTGGGCTCTGAATGAGAGACTACTTCCAGCGGTAAGTACCTATTTTTTGTAGGAATGATGGCACTGCCTTTGTGGTTATGCTTATTTTCCTAGACAACACTGCCACTCCTCCCACATGAGAATCCCTCAATGAACACTGCAATCTAGTGGGTCCAACGCACAGATGCCCTGGATCAATCAATGCTGGTGTTGGGTCCGGTCAAGAAGGTGCTGTTGTGGTGGCTGGAGCCCAGCAACCTGTTTCGGGGAGTGTCTTTCTCTATACCTCCCCCTCAGCAGATCCTTATGACGGATGTGTCCGGCCTCAGTTGAGGTGCTTACATGGAGATCCACCAAACCCAAGGAACTTGGGCTGAGACCAAGAAGGATCTCCACATCAGTATCCTGGAGATGCGGGCAGTCCTGTACGCCCTTCAGGCCTTCCAGGCTCTGCTCTCCCCGGGTTCACTCTTGGTTCAGACGGACAACATGTGTATGGTTTATTACATAAACAAGCAAGGAGGAGGGGCTCATTCCTATCACCTGTGCAGATAAGTGATATGAGTCTGGTATTGGGCCATTGAGCACAGTCTGGAACTCTTGGCTGTCCATGTTCCCGCCAACCAAAACGTCCTGGCAGACAGCCTAAGTCGCTTGTGGTCCAGAGCTCACGAGTGGGAACCTCTGACCTCTTCAACAGATGGGGTTGTTCCGAGTTGGGCTTTTTTGTGTTCCCACACAATGCAAAACTGCTGCATTTTTGCTTGCTAGATCCAGGGCCTGTAGTTTCCTGGTGAGATGCATTGTCCCTGTCCTGGACACAGAGGTTTCTCTGTGCCTTCCCTTTCTTCCTGCTCCTTCACTGAGTTCTAATCAAACTGCAGATGAAAGGGGCTACGATGAGCCTCATTGCCCCCTTCTGGCCTCATCAGATCTGGTTCCCCTTGCTACAGCAACTGGTAGCGGAACCTCCACTGCCCCTGCCCTTGTGCACAGGCTTGCTCTATCAGGACCAGGGTACTCTGGTCCATCTGGACCTCAGGTCACTCCATCTCCATGCATGGTTCCTGAGGACATAGCCATAGCCAGATTTGGGGTCTCCCCCAGAGTGGCTGATGTTTTGGTAGTGTCCAGGAAGCCCTCTACCAGGGGCTCCTACTCCATGAAACGGAAGTGCTTCGCTCTTTGAGCTGCCTCGCACCAGTTGCATCCCTTCACCTGCCCAGTGGATCAGGTACTGGAGTACCTTCTGTCCCTTTCAGACTCGGGTTTACGGTACTCCTCTATTAAGGTACACCTCTCTGCCATCTCTGCATATCATGTACCTGTGGATGAGTGCTCAGTGGCTCAACTCGATGTGTCCCACACCTTCTTGCGGGGCATTTTGCACTTAAAGCCCCCAATCGAGGACCCTGTCCCACCTTGGGGCCTTAATTTTGTGTTAGAAAAGTTTACGCTGCCTCCCTTTGAACCAGCCATGTCTTGCGAGCAGCGCCTTCTGTCGTGGAAAGTGTTATTTTTAGTTGCCATTACTTCTGCTTAGAGGATTTCAGAGCTTCAGGCCCGCATGTGTAAGGAGCCTTATTTAGTTTTTCAGAAAAACAGGGTGTTTTTGTGTACAAATCCTAAGTTTCTTGGTGGTGTTGCAGTTTACCTTGAATCAGTCCATTCGCATGCCTGTTTATTTTCCGGAGCAAAGTTGATGGACCCCTGAACAACACAGAAGCAGCTTGCTTATTCTCCTTAGCTGCCCCCAAAGCTGGTGGACCACCAAACAACACAGAAGCAGCTTGCTCCTGCTCCTTAGCTGCCTCCAAAGCCAGCGGACCCCCAAACAACACAGAAGCAGCTTACTCCTGCTCCTTAGCTGCCCCCAAAGCCGGTGGATCCCCAAACAACACAGAAGCAGCTTGTTCCTGCTCCTTAGCTGCCCCCAAACCGGCAGAACCCCGAACAACACAGAAGCAGCTTGCTCTTGTTCCTTAGCTGCCCCCAAAGCCGGCGGAACCCTGAACAACACAGAAGCAGCTTACTTCTACTCTTTAGCTGTCCCCAAAGCCAGCAGACCCCCAAACAACACAGAAGCAGCTTCCTCCTAATCCTTAGCTGCCTCCAAAGCTGGGGGAACTCCAGACAACACAGAAGCAGCTTGCTCCTGCTCCTTAGCTGCCCCCAAAACAGGTGGAACCCCGAACAACATAGAAGCAGCTTGCTCCTTTTCCTTAGCTGTCCCCAAAGCTGGCGGACCCCCAAACAACACAGAAACATCTTGCCCCTGCCCCCAAAGCTGACAGACCCCCGAACAACACAGAAGCAGGTATGCCATCAGCAGCAGCTCTGGCTCCTTGTTAGTGGGTTAGGTGCCATTTTCAAAACATTGAACAGCTGCATCCCATGGGAATGGCGTTCGCTGCCTTCAGTACTGCTTGCAATTCATTTATCTAGCTTGCTTTAGTAACCTGCTGAACTGTTCATGTTTAAAACCTTATTTTTAAGTTGAGTTTTATTAGATTAGAGTGTTAGTAGTAATAGGAAATTGAAGAGAAGATTAAGAAAAGTGAGAGTTAAACAAAATACTTGTAACAATAGCATGGATGATATAGAAGAATATAGTATAACAGAATGGAAATAAAAGATACCACAGATAGAAGGAAAATCAGGATTGTAATGTAAAACAGAGCAAGTAAGGAAAAACAACAAGAATTGTGTGTAAAATGCATTTTACAGCTGAAAAATGTGTAAGTATAATTGAATTGTAAGATTGGAAAATAAAGTATAAAAAAATAAAACCTTATTTTTACCTGCTAGCTGCATAAATGTTTAAAAACCTTAGTTGTGAGTGGCTCCTCTAGTACAGGTTCAGCCCCAGGTGCTCGCAAAAACAGCAGGAAATATGCGAGTCTGTCTGTGAAACGTAGCGTGTCTTTCAGAAATTCATTAATTTCAGCAGTCCCCAAGTCTTTTCCCGCCTTGCCTGCACCCCCCCCCATGTTTCAACTCCCCATAGCATGCGTCAGTACCTCCTCTTGTCTTGCAGCTTGCTCCTACTCCTAGCTGCCCCCAAAGCCAGCAGGCTCCTAACAACACAGAAGCTGGTATGCTATCAGCAGCAGCTCTGACTCCTTGTTAGTGGGTACCCGCCCACCCAGGGCCATCACTACCTTTATAGTACCCAAAGGTCAAAGGCAAGGCTGCAGGAGCTCCTGAAACGATCTCCCTTTCCTGCCCCCATTTGCTCTGTATGTTCAGGCTCTTGCTCCTACTTCACCCTCATTACCTCCCCTGAGTGACGGCTCTCTCTCCTCCTAACCCTCCCATGCACCTCACCTTCACCCAATCCCCTTCCCATCAAATTGCAGCAACTGTGTCCAACCCCCAAATCAGTTACCAGGTGCTAATCTCTCTCCCGCAACCATGCATCATTTATCATTGTGTCAACCCTCTGCCACCCTCTGTAATCTCGGACTCCGTGCTTAAAACCCAGCTTTATTGTGACCTTGCTGCAGGGAATCCCCAGTCACTGCCAGGTTTTTAGAGCACCGTCTCTTATAAGCCTAAATTGCTAGCTACAACCACTCACATGCTTACTCCTTAAACCTTGCGAGTTCTCACTCTGGGAAACACCTCACTGTTTTCCACAACCACGGTACAAATTCACTCGGATACTACACTTTCCTCTTCAACCAGGAAAATCACACTGTCCCCCACTACCCAAATGCAGACCTCAACAGCTAGCCCCTCTAAACAACAAAATGCCTGATGTATGCATCTGGCTGCTCGCACTTGCCCTCCTTCCCCTCTACTCTCCCTCCCCTCTTCCAATTACTCCTCCTCCACTAACTCCTCAGATACAACCCCCTTGCCGCCAACTCCCCCTACAGCCCTTCTCTCTCTCCCTACACCTTTAACAACCATCCAAGATCCCACCCTCTACCAGCTTGCCCTCTCCTCACAATGCCCATCCCCCACCCACTCCACTCCTCTCCCCTCCACATGGCAGCTTTCTGTTCCCCTCTCTCAGCATGAAACTCATCCACAGGCTCCACTTCTCCCACATACCCACTCAGTTCACCACATGTGGTTAAAACCATACAAATCTGCCTGAAAAACTCTTCTTCCTCTATCTACTCCTCCTACTAGGTGGTGATATCCACCAAAACCCAGGACCAGCCTCTCAACCTTCCCCACCCCCAAAAGGCCTTTCCATATACCACCTCAACGCCAGGAGCATACTACCTGAGATCGACCTCCTAAGAGTTTGGGTATCGCAACACTCCCCTGACATACTCTGCATTACGGAATCTTGGCTATCATGCAGAATATCCAACTACCTGCTCTCTCTACCAGGCTACCATCTCCTCTAAGACCGCTCCAAGCATGGTGGTGGGGTAGCAATCTACCACCGTCAAAACTTACCAGTCACACTCATTACAAGCAAGGCAGTCCCAAAGGCACACAAATTCCTCCTGATTAAACTGCTACATCCCCTCTTCTCTTCCCATCTTCATTGGTGTATTATGCTCTTCACCCAAAACTTCCCCCTCCTCTGTGGTCAACACCATCTCCTTCTTATCACCCACTACCAGCTCAGGTGAACTCATCCTACTTGGTGACTTCAACCTGGAGTGGGCCTCCTCTGCCCTTAAATCCACCACACAACAAGTACAGTCACTAGACCTCCACCAGCTCATAAATGAACCTACCAGACCATTCCACACTCCCATAGCCACACCCTCCTTGACTGGATCCTGGCCTCACTGGCCCACCGGATCGCTGCTGCTGGTACTCTCCCTGACATATTCAGCAACCATCTAATTACTTACTGTATACGCAAATTACAGTTACCCTGCTCTCCCGAAGCTACCATTGGATTCATTCCTTACGCCCGCTAAACACCTCAAATCTCCTGCATGATCTTGCCTCTTCTGATTGGTCCCTTTTCTACTCCTCAAACATTGTCAGCACTGCCCTCTGCCTCTTCTGCTACACATTTAACAAAATCTGGAACACTCATGCCCCCTCATGTCGCCGCAGGATGAGACACTTCCACCATCCTTGGTTATCAGCTGACATCATCAAGCTCTATAACACTCGTGACTGTGCATGGACTCACTACAAAGTGTCTTTTTCCCCAAATGGCCTCTCTACCTACAGAGCCCTGAGAAATGTGTGCACCAAAGCAATTAATACAGCTCAATCCCACTATTTCAACAACACATTACAAGAAAACCTCAACTCCCCTCATTTATTTTATTTATTAGTGAATCGGGAAATAACTTTTGAGCCGAGGCTCTTTTACAAAGGTTCCATGTCATAAAACAGTAACAGACACAAGAAAAACATACCATTTACAGAGTAATACACAATAAAACAGTAAAATCAGAGGAACACATCTTTAAACATTGCCCCAGCATTTGAAACAACAGCAGGTAGCAATGAGGTTTGAAATTAAGGTTGGTGCTGAAAGAGACACCTTCCCAGGAGTTGGCTGATGCTGAGCAGCAAAACCATGGGGGGGGGGGGGTAGTAGGCAGCCTAAAGCAAGGCTGTGTTGACAGACACCGGGGTTGGAGGGGTGGTCGTGAAGAACAGGTAGTCAGGTGGGCCATAGGGTAGGAAGGAAGAGGTGGGGGCAGAGGTAGGGAGTTTGAAGGAGAACGAGGAGGGAGATGGGATTGCAGAGAGAAGAGACTGAGTGTGGTAGAACTGGGGGGGGGGTGGCCCAGGGCCCAGCTTGAGGGAGCAGCTTGTTGAGTCAGGCATTGTGGGCTCCCATTGGGTGGTGTGTTAGGCGTTCAGGAAACAGGCACAAGAAGTGCTGGCGGTAAGATAGTGCTTGAGTTCTGATTTGAAGTGGGAGAGACTTGTTGTGTTGCGAGTGACCTCAGGAACTTCATTTAGCTACTGGGGGGCCCTGTAGGAAAAGGCACGTCGGCCAAGTGTGGTTCATCGAAATGGCACCAGTAGTGCCCCCTGCTCTCTGCTTCTGTATCCAGTGCATGATTTGGAAATGATGGCAGATACGTTAAGGGGTGTCTTTCCCAGCAGCGCTTTCTTTCCAAGGAGGCAGGTTTGGAATTTGATCCTGCCCCCAAGCGATAGCCAGTTCATCTGTTCATAGAGGGAGCAGGTATGGGTGACGTGATCAACATCAAGGGTGAGTCTTCAGGCTTTGTTGAGTGTGGTATGTACCCTATTTAGCACAGTTTCTGTGGCTGCACCGTAGATTACCAGGCCATTGTCAATGGCTGATAAGATGGAGCTAGTGGCTGAGAGGCGGAGGGCCGCTGGAGTAAGGTATCTCCTGTGCCTCTATAGCAGACCCATCTTAGAGTTTACTGCCTTGACCACCGAGTTAACATGCTGAGCACAGGCTTGGGTGTCGTCAATGGTGACACGCAAGTACTTAAAGTAGTGCACTTGCTCCAGAGGTGCTTGGACGTTGGTGATGGAGAGGGTGGGAGCCTTTTTTTTGAGCTGGGGGCTGGATAGGAGTGTAGTCTTAGTCTTTTTATAGTTGAGCAGGAGCTTATGCTCGTGGAACCAGTCCTCTAACCTGTTGAAAGAGTGCTGTAAGGTAGTTTGAAGAGCATCAGTGCGAGCTTTGCTATTGAGACTCACCGCATCATCAGCGTATAGGATAATTTTGGAGTCACAAGCTTTGGGGATGTCATTTAAGAAAAGGCTGAAAAGAAGGGGTCCCAGGATTGACCCCTGGGGGACTCCCAGTGAGACTTCTCTGGATCCAGACTCGGTTTTCCTGATTTTGACACGCTGGGATCTAAGAGACAGATAGTCCAGGAACCAGTGAACTGCGTTTGCCACCACCCCCAGGTTCTGCAGCTGAGCCAGAAGGAGGGTGTGGTTCATGGTATCGAATGCTTTTGTTAAATTGATAAACACCACCCCTACAAACTTGCCTTCATCCATAGCTCGGTGCACAGTCGGTGTATTCCACCAGGGCAGTGGTAGTACTGTGATTCTGCCTGAATCTGTGCTGGTTTTGGCATTGTTGTTGATATTTACTGAGATACTCAGTGAGCTGGTCCGCTATAATCCTCTCCAGGGTCTTGGAGAGTGGGGAGAGGAATGAAATTGGGCTGTAGTTGGAAATACAAGACCTATCTCCAGTCTTATGAACAGGGGTCACAAGTGCATGTTTCCAAACTGCCGGGAATTTAGCCAGGGACAGTGATTTGTTGAATAACTTGGTAATGGGCATGGTGAGTATGTCTGGGGTGGGGGATAGTAGCTTCATGTCCATTTCATCACTGCCCATTCTCGTTTTTCCAAGCACTTTCCTAACATAGTTCGCAGCCTCCTTTACTGACACTGTCTTGAAATAAAAGTCCAGGTGGGTGTTAGCTGTTACCTTGCTGCAGGGAGGGGGTAACTCTGGTGGGGTGTAGGTAGTCAGTGGGGAGGACTGAGCTAAGGTCTGTGAAGACAGAGTTGAAGGATTCAGCAATTAAAAGTGGTTGCATTGTTGGAGAGCCGTTTATGTTGAGCAATTGAGGATGTTTCTTTTTGTCCTTCCTGAGGAGGTTTTTGATGTATTTCCAAAATCTTTTACTGTCACCCCAGCTGTTGTTTAGCTGCTCCTCGTGGAAGTTAGCTTTGGCCTGCCTTATTAGATTTGTGCTGCAGTTTCTGGCAGCCCTGTAGCACTGGAAGTCATGCTTGTTACTGGAGGACCTGGCTCTTGACCAGAGATTGTCTCTTTCTTCATTTTGGCTAGGAGTTCACCCATGAGCCAGCCATTCTTGGTGCCACAGGCTTTCCTTTTTCTTACCGGGGCATAAGGATCACAAATGCTGTTGAATCCATCAATTAAGTATTTTAGGGCCAAGTCAAGGTTTGTCATTAAGTTGATGGGGGACCAGTCAAATAGAGAGAGGGCTGTTTTAAGCAGTTCAAGCTGACCTTTCTTCAGGACCCTGCTCTCAATTGTGATGGGTTTATTTTTGAATTTGTTGGTCCACCTGAAGGCGATCAGGGAGTGGTCGGTCGAGGTATCTGGCAGCACCGTGGCCTCAGAAATCTGAGAGGAGGAGTTAGAGAGGGGCCAGTCAATGAGGGTACTGCTGCCTGACTTGTTCCATTTAGTGGGCTCAGTGACTAATTGCATTAAGAAGTTGCTGGCCGCAATGTCCTTCTGCGGGTTGCTTCACTGCAGTCCCAGTTAATGTTAAAGTCACCTGTTATTATGAGCTCGCAATCCTTCAGGAGAGTGGCCACAGTGTCCAGGACCTTAGCAGGCCATCTCTGGCTTTTTTAGGGGGTAGATAGACTGATGTTATGATCAGGAATTTGCCTAGGTGTCTGACCTGAGCTTTCACTGCTAGGAGTTCATGGTCATCAGCCATCCCGGAAATGGGGAGGACAGAACAGTGGAGGGAGTCCCTGGTGTAGATGAGACAGCCACCTCCTTTCTTGCCCCTCCGGTCTCTCCTAAAGGCTTGGTATCTTGGTAGTGCTATTTCGTTACTTTTGATCTTGTCTGCCAACCATGTCTCCATAAGGCAGATTATGCCGGGACTATGGAGGGCCATCCAGGCCTGGAATTGGACAAATTTAGTGGGGAGGCTGCAGATATTCATGGCGGCGAATCTTAGCCCCTTAGATGATGAGCCAGGATTGGTATGTACATTCCTGGATAGTAGTAAAAGCATTAGGATGAGTTTCCTTGCCGAGAGTCAGAGGGTTACTGTGAGGCATGTCTTGCGGCACCTTATTTTGCCATTGAAGGCCAGCGGGGTGGCAGTCAGAACTTGTAGCTTGGAGGTGCCATAGCAGGGGGTGGAGGCTAGGGCCCCTGGGTTTGTCAGCGATGTAGGGACTCGGGAAGGGGGTAGGCCCGCAGCGAGGAGGTCATCCCGTTTCTTATAACCAGTTACTAGGTCCAAGGCAAGAGTCAGGGTACGAAGGAAGGTGGGTAGTGCCTAGATTGTCACTAGGGCCAGCTGCCCCAAGTGTAAACCAAATGAGTATGAGGATTATGTAGCGCATTTTGTGCTCCCCTGTAGCCGAGGGGATATGCAGGCTGTGACAGAGGGAGGGGATCAACTGCAGTGTTAACAAAAGAGTGGGACGGTGACAGAGGTGGGGTTAAAATCTTTAAGGCCTTAGCTGAGGATCCAGTGAGATGGCACTCATAAATTTTGGCAAACACTCTTTTCCCTCCTAACCCCCCATCAAATTCCTCCTCCCTCTTCAATGACAACAAAGTAGTCTCAGACCCTCTCACTGTTACCTCCACCTTAAACAATTTTTTTACAACCTGTGCCCTACCCTTCACCTCTACCAACCCCCCCACTCCATTGCACACCCCTCCAACTCCAAATACCCCTGCTAACCCCCCAACTTCTCTGCAAACTACTCCAGTTCCAAATACATTTCATCTTTCCCCCATCACTACTAACAAGGTGCTTTGTGCCCTTAAATCACTAAAACCTCGTAAATCCAGCCCAGATGAACTTGGCCCTCTTCTACTTCAGATTTCAACCCTATCCATTTCCCATCCTCTGTCCCACCTGCTTAACCTCTCTTTCACCTTTGGTTCAGTACCTCAGGCCTGGAAGTCTGCAAAAGTGATCCCCCTCCACAGAGGTGGTGATCGCTCCTCACCAGATAACTATCACCGTATCTCCCATCTCCCTGTCCTAGCCAAGCTCCAAGAGTCCCTTGTCCTTAAAGGCTGACCCACTTCCTCATGTTTTCTGATTTCCTGTCTCCCTACAAGGCTGGCTTTTGGAAAAAACATTCAACTGTCTCCTCCCTCCTTTGGGTCACAGGCGCTATTCTTACAGACATGGCTCCAGGCCACCTCACTTCAGCTATTTTCATAGACCTAGCCAATGCTTTTGATTCTGTCTCCCATACTCACCAAACTAGAACTTGCCAGATGCTTCCCCTATCAGTCAAATGGTTCAAATTCTACCTCTCTTGTCGCTCCCAATGTGTCCAGGCGGAGACTACTTCCCCCCCAAGTCTAGCAGGGGTACCACAAGGCTCTGCTTCTACTCCCATTCTCTTTACATCTTTCTAATGATCTCCCTCTCATATGCTCTTCCTCCAAAATACACCTTTATGCTGATGACACTATCCTCTATACTTCTTGCCCCTCTGCCCCTGAGGTGATCGTCCAGCTGCAAACTGATTTCACTCAAGTCTTCAGTTGGTTCTAAACTAACCAACTCAAGGTAAACAACACTAAAACAGTGTCCATGATTTTCAGCACTCACCAAAAAATAGCCAAGATCACCTCACCCCCTTCTCCACCCTGGATGGCACCACGCTGGATACAGTCCCAGCCGACAAGTTTCTAGGAGTCTGGCTAAACAGCCACCTCAACTTCTTAGCACATGTCAACTACATGCATTACAAGCTCCGCCCCAAACGTGGTGCTCTCTACAAAAATAAAGATGCCCCCTCTCTCCCTGTTCACTGGATACACGTCACTAAAACTATCCTACCACTCTTTGACTACGCTGAGGTTGTCTACGGGTCTGCCTCCACATCCACCTTCTCCAGGCTGGACATCCTTTTCAATGCTTTTTGTCGTTTCACCTTAAACACCCCCCACAGGACTCATCACGGCACTCTGTACTCTTCTCTATCACTCACTTCTGTATCCTCCTACCATAACCACCACACCTCGATCATCTTAGCCAAATACTGGTTTGGCTCCCTCCCTCTCCCACCTTTCCCCCTTCCTATCCCCTCTCCCCACACATCCTACCATCTCCGCACACGTGACCCTCATTTTTTTGCCCTTCCCTGCCCCCACTCAAACTCAGGCAAGGCCACTTTCTCCTTCCACTTTCCCCATATGTGGAACTCCCTCACCACCTCACTCTGATTGCTACCTTCACTAAATCTCATTAAATGAACCCTCTGCTGCTTCCCCCTGCACTTGCCACCAACCTGACTAACTTCCCTACAGGGCTCCACAGTATTAGATATTCTATTAAAGTTTTAAATGTATTAGCCACGTTTATACCTTGCCTGCACCATGAAACTATTGTTGTGCACCCTTTGCCTATGACCTTGCCTATGCAAGTCTTGTAACCTGCCTTTGAAATCTTTTTACCCCTGTTGTAAATATTGTTTATATGTGGTTCTCATATCTTGTACTTGATACTTCCCAGGCACCACTGTAACTTGTCTGCAACTTTGCACTTATTGTACTTGTGTTCTTACCCAAGCAGCATTGTAACCTGGCTTTACACCCTTTATGTATGTCTGTGTGAATATACAAATGTATTACTTTCCTTTGTAACCCTCCCCTGGGTCACACCTGGAAACAAGCCTCGGCTTAGTGTGCCTCTCCCGGTTACCAAACTTAATAAAATTCCAGTAAAGGGGAGGCATTGCATCATACCTCGGATGTACATAGAATGCTGAGGTACTATTCACACCGGACTAAGGACTATCGGAAGTCTAATCAGTTTGTTTCATTCTCCCCTGGGAAACATGCAAATTGCATTGTTTATTGTTACCAGAAGTATGTATGGCAAGGAACTTCCTGGAAGGGTTAAGGGCCATTCCACAAGGGATATGGCCACCGCAGTGGCTTGCTTTTGTAATGTGTCAGCTGCTGACATCTGTGCTGCTGCCACCTGGAGTACTGTCCACACCTTTACCAAGCATGACAGTCTGGACCTTGCCTCTAGGCGTTGAGCCAACTTTGGCCTAGTTGTCCTTCAAGGCCTCCTCTCTTAGGCTGTTACTTTTTAGCCAGCCACCCATCCTGCTTGTCTGTAGTACCAGAACTGCTTGGGTCTCGGTCCTACCAGTGATGGCCTGCTGCAAGAGATACTCTCGAAGTAAGACAGTACAGTTATGTAAGAACTTACCATAACAGTAGATCTTCGAGAGGATTTCTTGCAGCAGGCCCTGCTTTCCCTCACTTCTTCCCACTTCTTTTTTCTTCCTGTGTCTCTCTCTCTCTCCCCTTATATCAGGGTGAGCCTTGTGCCTTTTACTCTGCTACAGGGTTACTTACCTCAGTGTCCTCTTTGTTTCCCCCCTTCTGGTATCCTGCTTATTGTCTCCACTGGGAGAACTGAGGAGGGCATGGGGGCTATCAACCTTATATAGGATAGGCTGACGTCGGCTGCTGACATCGGAGATGGGTGGCCTCCTCTGGTAGACTGCTAGCTAGAAAGGTTTCTGTGTGGTCCTAGCGCCTGACGGCTGAGTCCTACCGGTGGTGGCCTGCTGTAAGAGATCCTTTCAAAGATCTATTGTTACAGTAAGTTCTTACACAACTGTACTTTCTCTTGCCGTAAGAACACGCAACGCAACATTCTTATATCCATAAGAGGCCCTCCTAGCACCCATATAAACTTACACTGAAAGTTATTAAAATGCAATCTATACTGTAGAAGGGTCAAAAAATTGCAGACAAAATGGAATTCATTTTTAACAATAGCCTGTTGTTACTTTTTA
The DNA here is from genome assembly GCA_016271365.2 of Neoceratodus forsteri. Taxonomy (NCBI): domain Eukaryota; kingdom Metazoa; phylum Chordata; order Ceratodontiformes; family Ceratodontidae; genus Neoceratodus; species Neoceratodus forsteri. The sequence continues at coordinate 29,740,869 of CM028134.1, forward strand.
TTTCTGAAGTATTTTGCATTTTTTCTTTTAGTCATTAGAAGGCTTTCTACCTAATACTATTGGATGTGATATGAAGCACAGAACTTTACCTGGAAGCAGGAATGCCTAGCTATGTTTCCCTTCATACCTCATTATCAGAAACTCGCTGATTATGACATCACTGGTGACCAGTCTGTCAGAAGGTGAGTGACTCTTCTTGGTCAGTGGTGTCACACTGCTGCTGAAGTATAAAGGGGAACAGAACTAGCTGGGGCCCTCAACTCTCTGCTGCCCTTCAGTCATTAAATTCTGTGAGTTCTCAGGCCAGTTCTGTGGCGGCAGAACCGTAGAATGTCTAGGTCCTAGAACTAGATGTCAGCCTCCATGTAAGATTACATCTATTCATCTGCAAATTGGAAAGAAAAAGTACTTCGGATATCTAAAGTACCGACTGACTGCTTTGAACAGCTAATTTCAAGTAGTATACTAGCTCATTAAAATGTCATTGGAGAATTTTCCTGCAACTCTTTGGCATTTGTGGAGAATAATGTTTACAAAGTGTGAATTTACAGTTGACACAATTCACAGTTTAACTAATCGTGGTCAGGACCCAAACAGTCAAAACAAAGGTTGTGGCATTCTGCGGTTGCTAAGATCTTTTTGTAGTATGCACATTTTTTAAATCCTGTGGGCCCTCCTTCTTTCAGAGTTTTCAGTCATGCCAGTCGACTGAAAAACACTTAAAAATGTTATCGATTCCTTAAAAGGATAAAAAGTGCAAAGTGCTTAATAAAATAAGTGGTTGTTTTTGTTACTTTTTTTTAATTGAAAAATGTTAAACAGATTACTGCATTAGAGCGGAAGCTATGCTGAGAAACCTTTCTCTGGTTCAAGGAAATGATCAAGAACCGGAAAAAAACTGCTAAATTAATAAATGAATAATAATATAACCTCTCTATCTCACATTTAGAGAACTTAAACTAAAAACACTAAGGAGTTTTAGGAGTTAAAATAATAAAGGACTTAGCTGATGGTCTTGGTGAGGACTCCGAGGTGACTGTTGTCTTTAGCTGAGAAAACAAATCTAACATAAGAATACTAGAGGGAGCAACAGCACACAGCACACAGCAGCATTTGAATGGAGTTCTGATTCTGTAACCACCATTCTAAATCTCCAAGGCAACATCTCTGGCTGGAGGGGTGTATTGGTTCACTACTGGACCCATTAAAAGAAACATCATTACTGCTGTATTTTTTTTTTTTACTTCTCCCTGTCTCCCCATACCAGATTGGAAGGAAATGCATTGTCTGGACTTTGCTTCTAGAGCGATACATCAGAACTCACAAGAATGAACATTTTGGCAAGTAATGATCTAATTTTCTGTTTTTTTTTTTCCAGACCATATTTTGAAGGACTCTCACACTCCAGCTCTCAGACAGAAATTGGCAGCCTCCACAGCCTTAAGAGCCAGAAGGAGCCCCCAAGTCCTGTAAGTAAGCTTTATCGAATCACTACAAATTGCTGAATTTAAAAAAAAATATTGGGTCATTTGTGTAAGTAAATGATCAAATATAAGAACAATGGTGCTCTGATAATAGCTACCAGGGACAAAGTACCGCTTTTTTTTCCAGCTGTTGTATGCCGTCAGGTACAGATGGCATTCGACCATGGATACAGTCTCCTCCGCTCACAAGAATGTGTCTGATTAGAGGCATATGATCCGATGGTCTGATCGCAGCTATCCAAGGGTGGAATCCAAAGGTCTGACAGTCATATCAAGGCATCCAACCTTGGATCCCCAAAGTCTGACCAGGGATTTGACATGCAAGCTCGGTCAGATGGGGGTTCTATCCGGTGGATGAATAGTGCAGCTGTTCATTAGAGGGTGCTTGGATCCTGCTGAGCAGTATCCGAGCACCACTGTACAAGAGCATTTCTGATTGATTGATTTCAGTGCAGCAAATGTTTTGAAATTTCAGAGGTGAGCCGATCCTGAAAGGTATGCATAGCTGCACCCCTTGCAAAGGGGACAAAGCCTTAGTTTTGATAGATGAGCATGGGCTTTTGAAAATATGTATTTTAGAAGACATTTAATGTTTTCAAAGTGTCCCACTGATCGTTCCATTTTTGGGAAAGCAGTGGTTAGAGCACTGAACTGCAAAATGGAACTGCACAGGTTTGAATCCCACCACAGGTATTATTAATTCAATTTTTGTGACTCTGAGCAAGTTGCTTGGCCTCTCTGTGCTTCAGTTCTTATTTGTAAAATTATTTTAAAGCAAGACCCACTGAAAATGTGTTGCATGTTGAGTCTCAGTTGGGCTATTCTGGCTCCCCCGGTGTCGCTCCCTCGGTCCGGAAGGGCCTGGTCGACGCCGTCGGTCGGCTTAGGGCCTCAGACTCTACCTCTTCGGAGTCGGAGTCCGGCTCGGAGTCGGACGGGCAGTCACACCCTTCGGGGTTGACTGCAGAGGAGGGTGAGCCGGTGGTCTCGACGACGAGTCACAGCCAGTCCCCTTCTGAGGAGCGTCAGGTTCTCCCCGAGGTTGGGGTCAGTGGTACTGACCAGCAGGCTATGGTGCGTGCCACCATTGCCATGCAACCTGGCCTTGGAGGGTTCCTTGACCCCTCGGCGGTGGTACCACCTCCCATGTGTGTCTCACTCGCCCAACTTTGGGGCCCATTGGGAAGTCTACAGGAGGGGAGGGTGCTGCTCCCTGGGTCTCCCCTTCGGGGGCAGCCGAGAGCTGTCAGCTACCTAGGCTGGCCCTCTCAAGGACCAGGACCCTCTCGGACTCTGAGGGGTGTGGGGTCGGCGCGTCAGCCCTTCTCTGGGGTCCACTCCGGCCCTGGACGAAGCCGAAGTGCGGACTTCTGCCCTTCCCTTCCCGGTTCCTTGAGGGGGTCCCATTCTTTGGAGGCAGGGGACCGTCCTTCTGGATCTATACAGCCCCGGTCGCCTCACTGGGGGGATTCTTCTGGGCGCAGCCTAGGCAGTACCAACGTGGTTGTACAGCTATCAGCTGCGGAGTCTTCTGGGACGCCCTCCTTGGGTGTCCATGGTCCGCTTCCCAGCCCTGGCAGAGGCCAGCCGATTTCTTCTCTCGGCTCTGCCCCTATCCCTCTGCCGCATTCTCCAGCGCTCCCAGGCATTCTTGGTCCTAGCGGCCCTCTCACCTGGTAGCAGTTCAGATCGGTGGCTGCTCGGTTCCCTGCCTACGTTAGGGCCATGGACAGCCAGGTTTTTCAACCTTCCCCCGAGCAGCCACCCTCGGAACGCATGGTGACCTCCAGCTCCTCATCTCCCTCTTCTGGGGGAAAGGAACCATCTGTCCATATCTCTCCTGCCGCTGATCTCTCTCCGAGTATCAGCGTTTCCTCGTGAGGATGATGGAGGACCTTCACCTTTCTCCCCTGTCTGTGAGCAATCCTGAGCATGTGGCGCACACCTTTCTAGGCGATTTTGGTGCGGCCACCCTTGTGGTGCCGCCCTGGCCTGCTCCCTTTCAGGAGGCGTCCATGCATTTCTGGCAGAGGTCCTTCTCCGGAGTTCCTGCCTCTAGGGACCTCAGCCAGAGGTATTGTGCTCCCCCGGAGTCTCCAGGTTCTATGCCTCATCCGTAGTCCGGATTGACGCACCTGGACACCCCTGACAGGCTTCGCGCCCTCCACTGTGACCGGCCCCCAGATCAAGACTTCTTGGATTTTGACTTCTGGGGGAGGAGGACTTTCTACTCGGCACGGTTGCTTCTCTCCATCTCTGCTCATCAGGCCCACTATGCAGCCTACAACAGGTTCTTGTGGTCAGCGCTAGGTCAGATCCTAGCTGCTTTGCCTGACTCGGAGCAAACCAGGCAAGCCATCGCACTCTCTGCACGTGGCCTGGAGCTAGCAAGGCACCAAGCAAGGGCATCTTACGACGCCAATGAGGTAGCTACCAGGGTCTTAGGGACAGCGATCTGCACCAGGAGATTGGCGTGGCTTCACCTTTCCCGGTTGTCACCCTTGGCCCAGCGTAGGGTGATTTGCTCCGCTCACCAGGGAACCTATCTCTTTTCAGTAGGGCGAGACGACATTTGTCGGGGCAACTTCCTTCCCCCTCCGGGGGCCCGTCTCGCTCTCCCCACTCTCGGGCCTCTTCAGGCCCAGAAGGTTCCCCCCCTTAGTGTGTCACCCACTGAGGGCTAAGGGACTCTGTCCCTTAGGGTGCAATGAATCAACCCCCTTCGGGGGGCTTGGTACTCACCCATCTGTGATGAATGGTGAAGATTGACACAGATAAGATACAAAAATTATGTACCTACCGTAATTATGATCTTTCTGTGTATCTTCACCATTCATCACAATCCCACCCGCCATCCCCTGGGGCTTCAGTCTCTGGATCCCCTCCTCTGTGCCTACCCCTCTTTTTGAGCAGGATAAAGTTGGGACAACGGGGGTAGTTTCTTCCCTAAGGGGTACAGTTCAAGTGGCACTCCTTCTCTACTACATATCTTTACTCCTTCGGGGTGAGAGTTGGTAGTTGCACTCCTTCTGTTATCCATCTAACTTTAAAAAAAAAAAAAGGAATTCCTCTTTTTTTCACCAAATATCTTTACAGAGAGAGTACTGAGTCCCTGTACCCTGTCCTTCTCCAGAATAGCCGAGACTGCTTTTGGGGTATTGCCAGTTATTCTGTGCCTTGAATTCTGGCAAATGAGCTTTGCTACTCCTTGCAGTGCCTATACAGTCTGGTGATGGACAAGGGTCCTGTATCCTTGTTACCTCTCACTTTCTCCTAAATTCTCCCCCCCCCCCCTTCCCTCCCTTTTTCCTTTTCCGGAGATTGGGGCCCCTACCCAATCCCCTTAGTCTTACTTCTTCTATGCTGTCCCCTCAGTCGTTATTTCTCCTTTTAGTTCAGTTTTTCTCTTCCTTTTTCTGTCCCTTGGACTCTTTTGTCCTACCCTCCATCCCTTCCTCTTACCTCTCCGGCGACTCAGAACTGGTAGGCAGGTGGAGTCGACACAGCTTAATGGCTAATCCTCGAGCGCCACGTAGTACGTCGGCCTTGAGGGCGGCGCCGATGCTGCGTCGGCTCCGCCTATCCTTTAAAAAAAAAAAAAAAAAGGCTCTCGGTCCTGATCTCCAGCCAGTACCCATCTGTGATGAATGGTGAAGATACAGAAAGATCATAATTACTGGTAGGTCGTAATTTTTTATTTTGGGGGTATATTTTTTTAAATGGCACAAATAACCGCATATGCCTGGTGGTGGACGGGGAGGGGGTCAGTAAGAGATTTTGTGATCAGGACACTGGGGGATTGAGCACCTCCAGTGTCACTATTATGTTTGTGGGGGGATGCTGAGAGGGAGGGTTGGATGGGGGGACATTAAATATATAAAAAAAATAAAAAAGCACAAATAACCGCGCATGCGCGCGGTAGTGAACGGGGGATGGGTAAAATAATGCAGTGCAACTGCCTGTAAAGATTGCGAGCGGAGAACCTCACAGACGCAGAGGCGACTGTGTTGGAACTCCAACATGTTGTTCAGTCACAAGGAATGCGGAAGTCTTTTTCTCATACCAAGAGGTCTGCAGGGCTACGCCTGCTTCAGCCCTAAAAATGGCCCTCTTCCTTTCTCCCTCTGCTGTGTATTACTTAAGGATGCCAGCATGTGCCATACTTAAGAGCACATTGCTTGATAGGTTTCTTTCACTATGTATGTACCAGTCAGTGTTTGGGGTACTTGTACTCTCCCAACAATATCACTGTGTTTTTTTATTTAATTTTATTTTATTGGAAGTACCATTGAGCACAACCCATTTACAGTGGTGTCCATGAATACTTTCGTAAATCATAAAGGGTACCCTAAAGGCTAAGCTCTTTCTGTTATATAGGCCTTTTTAATTTCTGCTGTATAGTAAACATAGTAATGTACTAGTTTAAGGTCAGAAGATACTCTAGGTCCATCATGTCTGCCCTCAGCTTCATAAGCAGGGATGCAATTAGTATGATGTGCAAGCACATGCCAATTTGTAGGGATTCCTCACCCAGTCTAGTACCCAGGGGTCCTTGTGATTCCCTTGGTAAGCAGAAATTTGTCCAGACTTACCTGAAAGGCCTGCACTATCTTGATGTCTACTGTTTCCGCTGGTAGGCTATGTCATAGGTGCACTGCTCTCTGGGAGAAAAAGAACCTCATAATATTACCTGTGCATTTACCAGCACTGAGTTTCAGGGCATATCCCAGCATCCTGCTGCAGGGCACCAAATCAAACATCTCCAACAGTTTGATCTCATTGATAACTTTGAGTATGCAAAAGACTGAGCTTGTGTCCCCTCTTAGCTTCCTTTTCTTTAAGGTGAACACGCTAAGGGCCTCCAGCCTTTTCTTGTAGCTTTTGTCCCTTATGCCACTGATCATTTTGGTGGCACTACATAGCACATTCTTTACTGCCTCTATGTCCCTTTTGTATTCAGGAGACCAGAATTGCATATAGTACTGCCGGTGGCACCTGATCAGGGCCTTATAAAGTAGCAGGATTGCTTCTCCTGCCCTGCTGGTCGCCCCTTTTGATGTGCCCCAGTGTTCTGCTGGCCTTCTTGACAGTGAGTGCACACTGCTTGTCCTACTTTAGCCCTTTGTCTAGTATGACCCCCCCCAGGTCATTTTTCTACTCTGCTGCAGCAAGATAGACCCACACAGTATAAGTTCTACCTCTCTTACCTGTGTTTTTCAATGCCAAGTGTAGCACCTTGCATTTGGCTACATTGAATCTGAGGCTCAGAAAGTCTCAACAGTCACCTAGCTTGATCAGGTCCTCTCAAAGTTTGTCTTCATCCTCAAGAAGGTCCACCACCCTAGCCATTTTATTGTCAGCTGGAAACTTAAGCAGCCTGCTCGAGATCCCAGCGTCATTATCGTTGATGAAGATGTTGCAGAGCAGTGGTCTCAGCACTCATCCCAGAGGGATGCCGCTGAGTACTCCTCTCCACTTGGGGTAGTGTCTGCCTACCGGTACCCTCTACTTCCAACCCCCAGATCAGTTAGTAAGCCACCCTGTGAGCTGTCCTGTCAGCGCAGTGCTAGGATTACTGCTCACGGTGCCAGTGACGTAGGTTTGGAAATGATCACTGGTTGCTGGAGCACTGGCCAGGGGAAGAGGGACTGAGCATCTGAGCATCTCAGAGGATGCTCTCCCTCTCGTTGGAGGGTGGCTGACTATGCTGCTGAGGGCGAGTCTCCTGTGGAAGCACAGGAGGTACAGTTCCATGCAGCCAGCGGGGGGGGTGAAGGAATCAGCCAGCTTGCACATGCACACGCCCTTTACATGCATGCATGTGTGCTTTTATGCTGATGGCTCCGGGGGAGGGACAGAAACCTGGTAATTCCCAGCATGGATGCAGGATGATGCGGGCATCCCACAGGCCCTACATCCACTAACCAGGCTCTGCTCTGCACAGATTTGGTCACTGCCGGAACCTGATTCCATCTCTGCAGCCTCACCATGAGGGGTACGCCATGGGGCATTGGAGCAGGTGAGCCCTGGAATGGCAGGGTGACGGGGCTGGTGGCAGTGATGGATGGGAACACATGCCACAATTGGAAGCATAAAGAGTGATTAAACAAGAGAAAGAACAGTGATCCACCTTGTGTATGTCTCTCGTATATAACACAGATTTGTTTTGCCCAGAAGCTGGTCATGCACCACAGTGTAAAAGCTATTACTGAAGTAACATAGTATTGTGGTGACTGAAGTGACACAGTATTGCAGTGACTGAAGTAACATAGTATTATGGTGACTGAAGTGACACATAGTATTGTGGCGCTGGAAAACACTTGGAGCAGGATTTTCAAAATTCTTAGATCACCACAAGCCCCAGTGCGCCGATGATATGGTGCATAGGGCTTGCGGTGATCTAACAGGATTTTCTGTCCCATGCAGGCAGTTGACGCAAGGTAGACCACCTTTTTTGGTCTATTCTGCGGTAATCTTGGGGGCCTGTTGTATGGAGCTTGCGCCAGATATTTGGCGCAAGGTGCCGTAACACGTGAAAACTGTCACAGCTGCACCAGAGATTGTAAAATCAGGCGCAGTCGCAGCAAAGGGTTTGGCGTACCACCAGAACCTATGTGTCATGTCACAGGGCTGGACACAAGCCCTGCGCCACGTTTTGAAAATCCTGCCCTTAGTGTCTATCTTGTCTGCTCCCCCAGCCCCATTACAGTTACTTGCCCCATTCTGGGTACTGGCACACATCCAAGCTTAAAGAGCAACTCTGCACTTCAGCACGTGCTTTCATAAATAAGATGTTTCAGCTGTTACAGTTTACTAGAGAATACTTTTTTTTTCATTTTCAGTCTTCATTTCCAAGATGTACAGCCCATCTTTGTAGTCCATCTAAAAAGTCTATATAGAAAACATTTGCCTTCCCCTGTTAACCTCACAGTGCCTTTTTTTATGACATCATAGTGCTCACCTGAAGCAGACTGTGATGTCACAAACAGCAATTCTGTGGTTAGTAGGGGAGAGTCAGATATGTTTTGAGAGACTCAGTGAAATGATTGCTGCATGATCTACAATATTCAGTAGACCAACAGCAGGAGAAAGTTAAAAAAAAACAAACTAGAAAACAATAAAGTTAGAACATAATTGGTCTAACTGATGTTTTTAAGCTTTTTGTTATAATAGAGACTTGCTCTTTAACAGCCAGAATGTTACCCCTACTCAAGTTGTGTAACCCCACCCCTCTCCACAGGCTGTTCTCCCACAGGAATTTTTCTAGTTCTAATTGCCTGAACAATGCTAGCTTCTGCTGCCTCACCTGGAGGTTATTCCGCATTCTGGCAACTCTCTGTGTGACATGGTGCTTCCTTTTGTCCCCCCCCTCCCTTCATTGAGTGTATCTCTTGCAGCAGGCCACACCTATAGGACTACAGCCGCCAGGTGCTAGAACCACACAGAAACTTTTCTAGCTAGGAGTCTACCAGGGGGCCACCCTCTCCGACATCACCTTCTGACGTCGGCCAGTCCTATAATAGTGGATGTCCCCCATACTCTCCTCAGTTCTTTTCCCACCTTTGAACTTTTCGCATTGGGCCTGTTGGTGCTTCACTGCTTCAGTCAACCACCACTTTCATTTAAATTTCATTTGAATTCATGTCTTTTTCTTTCCCTTTTCATAGGTGTTTTAGCCTTTTTTTTTCAAAAAAGACCACTGCATCTTTCCTACTCTCCATGGAGTTCTATTGACTGCTCACCTTTCCATTCAGGATGTCTTCGGGCCTTGTCCTTTCCTGCTTTCTTTCCTCCGAGGCTTGTCCTTTTGAACACCTATCTGCAGAGGCCGCGAGTGGTTACTCTGGGGACCTCAGGGCTGAGCTCCCCCCCCCGGGTCCTCTGGTCCCCTCCTTGGTTCTCTGTTGAGGGGCTCTGATTCTTCTACTAAAACTGTACACAGTGAATACAGTCTTGTGTCTAAACTAAATATTGTTTTTGGAAATAGTTATTAACAGGAGAACTCTTGGGTTAGCTTCTTATAGTTGTAAAAATTTTATTTTTAGTCACATCTGGCTATATATTACATTCAAAAATGTATTTACTGAGGCTGTTAATGTTGATGACTGTCTACTGTCTGGCAAGCACTTATTTAACCTTTAATGGAATAAAAAAAAAATAGGGGCTTACTGGCCAACTCAGATACCTTTAAATAAATTGAATGATACACTAATTTGTTACAAAACCAGAAGAAAGTACAATTACATAAGAACTTACCATAACAGTAGATATTCGAGAGGAGCTCTTGCAGCAGGCTATAACAATTAGGACTATGCTGCCAGGCACTAGGACCCCATGGAAAAATTCTAGACAGCAGTACCCAATGGGGACCGTCCCTGATGTCGGCCGCCCCCGACGTCCACCAGTGGTATAAAGGGGACGGTCCCCAGCCCCACCTCAGTTCTCCCATCGGAGACCTGGCAGATGGATAAAAAGGAGAACCGAGGAGGTTCTGAAAGTACCCAACAAGGAAAAGACAGGACCAGGGGGAAGGAGGGAGGGAGGGAAAGCAGCGCCTGCTACAAGAGCTCTTCTTGAAGATCTGCTGTTACGGTTAAGTTCTTACGTAACTGTACTATCTTACTTCGAGTTGGAGCTCTTACAGCAGGCTACTAGTTTGGACTGATTACCAAGCAGAACCAAAGGAAATGTGTAGGAGGGAGGTAGGCAATCTATCAGAGCCTTATGAAAGGAGGCCTTGAAGAACAGCTAGGCCGAATCCCGCTCTCCTCATAGAGGCTATGTCCAAACTTTTGTGCTTCACGAACATGTGCACTGAGTTCCAAGTTGCCACAGCACAAATGTCAGCTGCTGAGACATTTTGTAAGGCAGCAAAAGAGGCGGCCTCCCCCATGGTGGAGTGTCCCTTCACCGATCCTGGTAAGGATTTTTCGTATTTGCAATTAACCAACCATTTGGATAGGGTTTGCTTAGTAACTGTTGCTCCCAGGGATCTGGGAGCAAAGGGAACAAACTGATTGGCTTTACAAACCGAATGAGTGCGATCTATATAGTACCTGAGCACCCTGCAAACATCTAGGTATGAAGAAGCCCTTCCCCCCAATTTGAATACTTGGGGTAATAAACAGGATGGTTTATGTTCCGATTCTGGGTAAGTTCGGACATCACCTTTGGAAGAAACTTACACCCTGTCTCTATGCAAAACTAAGTAAGGATCCTTACACTTGAGGGCCTGGAGCTCGGAAATCCTCCGAGCAGAAGTAACAGCAACTAAAAATAATGCTTTCCATGAAAGAAAGCGTTGCTCGCAGTCCGTGGCTGGTTCGAAGGGAGGCAACGTGAGTTTCTCTAGGATGAACAAAAGGTCCCATGGGGGAACGGGGTCCCGAATGGGAGGTTTCATGCGCAGTATACCTTGTAAGATGGTACGGGATAAATCCAGTTGGGCGATAGGCCTTCCTTCCACCAGTGCATGATAAGCTGAGATGGCGGAGAGATGCACCTTGATGGAGGAATATCGGAGCCCTGTGTCAGAAACAGACGGCAGATATTCCAGGACAGAGTTCACAGGACATGAAAACAGATCCAGGGAACTTGCTGATGCCCATAAGCAAAAAGGCTTTCATTTCATGGCATACATGGCGCCTGTGGAAGGCTTACGAGCCTCTACCAAGACCTTGGTGACTCTCTGAGAGACCCCATAACGGGAAACTGCTAAGTCTGCAGGAGCCATGCATGAAGATGCAGGGATTTGAGGTCTGGGTGGACTAGGGTGCCCTGCTCCTGAGAGAGTAATCATGAGGATGGGGGAGAGGGATCGGAGGTTCCACAGCCAGCTGCTGGAGTAGGGGGAACCAAATCTGGCGCAGCCAGAGCAGGGCAACCAAAATCATTTACACTCCCTCCTCCTGAAGCTTGAGCAGCACCCGATAGAGCAGAAGAAAGAGAGGGAAGGCATAGAGGAACCTCCCTGTCCAACAAAGAGACAGTGTTTCGCCAGAAAACACCAGGCCACGGATCGAGCGAGCAGAAATTGGGCAGTTTGGCGTTGTACGGGGACGCAAAGAGGTCCAATTCTGGACAACCCCACCTTTCAAAGAGGTCGCCTGCCACTTCCTGAAGCAGTTCCCACTCATGGTTTCTGGACCGGGATCTGCTGAGTCCATCTGCTAAGACCGTTTTGGACTACGGGAACATGGACCGCAGTTAAGGTGAGACCTACCCGGGATGTTTCAAAAAGATATGGGACAGGGACTGGGGGAGATTCTGGGTAGCTAGTGCTTATTATGTCCTGAATAGGTGAGAAGGGGAGGGAGTTGGGGCAGCTGCAATCTGGGGGTGCTAGCGGGACACTTGAGCAGACTTTGATAGACCATGAAGTCTGTTTCTTCTGGCAGATTCATGTGTTCGTATATATGTATGTTCATATGATCTGTGGCCCAGTACCACACCCTCATCGCTTCTCAGCACAGAGGGTATGAATGCATCCCCCCTTGCTTGTTTATGTAGAATACTACAGACATGTTGTCCGTCTGTACAAGCAAGGGTCCCTGGGTGAGGTCCGTCTGGAAGGCCTGAAGGGCGCAGAGGACCGCTCGCATGTCTAGGATGTTGATGTGTAATGTCAACTCTAGAGCTGACTACTTACCCTGCGTTCGGCAATCTCAGAAGTGAGCTCCCCATCCGAGGCCGGAGGCATTGGTTGTCAGAATCTGCTGCTGTGAAGCTGTCTGGAAAGGAACCCCCAATGCTAGGTTGGAAGACGTCTGTCACCAGGACAGAGTCTGTGACACAGCTCTTGAAATCTGAATGGGTTGCTCTAGGTTTTCCGACCTTTGATCCCATTGAGTCCTGCGGGTCCATTGAGGTACCCGCATATGTAAGCGTGCCAGAGGAACTGTCACTATGGTGGCCGCCATGTAACCTAGCAGTTATAGTATGTCCAAGCTGGAACCTGGGCGGAGGAGGAGACCCAAAGAGCCACGTTCTGTAGCCGAGCAACCCTGTCAGTTGGTAGAAAGACTCTCCCTTTCTTTGTGTCCAGAATGGCCCCTATATAGTGAAGGTGCTGGGAGGGCCAGAGACATGACTTGGGGTGTTTAGTGTGATGCCCAGATTCTGAAACATCACAAAAGTGTCTGACAGAGTGGACAGGAGTTGTGCTGTGGAAGGAGCAGTCAGGAGCCAATCGTCTAGGTAGAGGTAGATGAAATGGCCCTGGCGCCACAAGGCCATGGCCACTACCACGAGACATTTCGTAAAGACTCGTGGAGCCAAAGAGAGGCCGAAGGGCAAGGCTCTGAATTGGTAATGCTGTCCCTGGAAGGCAAACCTGAGAAATTTCCGGTGAGCTGGAAGGACCGGGATATGCAGGTGGGCATCCTGCATGTCCAGGGAACAAAGTCAGTCCCCCTGATGCAGCATGGGGATCAGACCTGGCAACGTCACCATCCTGAACCTCTTGTATTCTATGAAGTGGTTCAGGAGGCTGAGGTCCAAGATGTGGCATTGGTCTCCCGTCTTCTTGGGAACCAAGAAGAAGCAGGAGTAGAACCCTGTCCCTCTCTGAGATGGAGGCACAAGCTCAGTGACCCTCTTGGACAACAAGGCTTTTATCTCCTCAGAGATGAGAACTGCATGGGATTGGGAGCACTGAGAAGGAACTGGAGGCTTGTCAGGAGGAATCTCGACAAATTCCAGTGTGTGTCCCTTCTCGATGATGTCCAAAACTCAAGCGTCGGAGGTGATACTGGTCCACCCTTTTAGGTAAAGGGACACCTGACCCCCTACCTCCTCCCCCCATGGACTCCGCTGCAGGAGGGGGTGTTGGCAAGGAGTCAGGCATGGGTCCCTGGGGTGGGCAGGGAGACCTGGGAGGATTGGCACCCCTAGGTCCCACAGCTCCAGAGGGCTGGGAAGGAGCCTTTTGTTTGAAAGGACATCTGGACTGTTGTCCCTTAGACTTCTGGGAGGTTGGACGCCAAAAGGGCCTTTTCTTGGCAGAAAAGGGCTCTGACCTATACATCGGGTGGACTGACTGCACAGCCTCACCAGACTCCTGTAGGTCCATGATTATTTTCTGCGCGTTCTCCCCAAAGAGGACAGACCCATTAAAAGGCACATCCAGGATGGCATCCTGGAGGTCTTGTCTGAATCCCGACACCCTAAGCTAAGAGTGGTGTCTGAGACAGACTCTAGTTGCTGCGGCGCGGGCGGCCTTGTCGGCTGAGTCATAGGAAACCCGTAAAATGTGCTTTTTTTTTTTTTTTTAACCAGGAGAGAGACACTACGCTGAAAGCTTTTTTACAGGTGCGACCTGGGAGCACAAGGGGACTTGCTCAGGGTCACACAGTATGCAAGTGGGGCCTGTGGGATTCAAACCCAGGTCTCCAGGTTTGCAACTGAGATCCCTAAACTGCTGCGCTATACTGCCTCCATGCTTGCTGATGTCTAGTCCTGATTGCAGAATTTCCAGAAGTTCTGTTTTGTGGAGTGGGGGATGATTCTGGCTGCTTCTGGGCAGCTCCATGGCCTTTTCCAGAGAGATTTCTGATATTGCACCATATGGGCCAGAATATTTAAAGATCTTATGATGCATGTGGTTGAAGAGAAGACCTTTCTTCTGAATTGATCCAATTTCTTGGACTCTTTATCAGGTGGCTGTGAACTCATATATTTGGGCCATTTGGTTCACCTGTGTGCTGCTGTGAGGACTAGGGAGTCCACTTTGGGGTTCTCCCCAAGAAAGGCTCATTCTTGGGATACTTATAAAGCCAATCTGCATTCTTCAGGACAGCTGTGGCCCTGGACGGGTGCCTCCATGCCAGTTTAGTCACGTCTTGGAAAGGCGGGACTAATGGTGGGACTACCACAGGTTTGGGGTCGCTTATACTCAAAATGGTAGCAAGCCTGTACCTTTCTGGGTCCAATTCCTCAATATCCCATTGATTGAAAAACTGAATATGGCGCATAACGTCCCTAAAGGTTGGGTCATCTGGTGATGACCTTGGTGAATCTCTGTTTTCCTCTGGAGGAAGAGGGAAAGACCCTTCATCAGACGAGTCTGAATATGAGGATGAAAGCCTCCCTCATGAGGATTCCGAGGAGGGAAATCTGGATACAATCCTTCTGGATCTATACCTGGTCTTAGAACAACTAGAAGGAGATCTCGAGGAGAAGGATCTCCTGCGACCTCTTCGGTGTGGTACTTCCTCATCTAAACCCTTCTTAGGTCGCACCTTCACAAGGACATTAACGAAATGGAGGCAGTCCAGAGAAGGGCAACCAAAATGGTGCAGGGCTGCATCAGAAAACATATGAGGACAGATTAATGGAGCTCAACATGTATACCCTAGAGCAAAGGAGGGAGAGAGGTGATATGATCGAAACATGAAAAAGTCTAACATGTTTCAATATAAGAAAAATAGCAGGACAAGAGGACACAGCATGAAATTAGAGGGAGGCCGATTAAGGGGTAATGTGAGGAAGTTCTTTTTCACAGAAAGGGTGGTGGATGCATGGAACAGCCTACCTCAGGAAGTGGTGGATATGAATACAGTGCAGGGCTTCAAACAGGCGTGGGATAGGTATAAGGGAGCACATACAGATTAGTATGAATAGATAGGCCATTGACAGAGTAAAGGCCTATGGGACATTCATAAAGGTAGAAAACAAATGGGCAGACTGGATGGGTCTAGCAGTCCTTATCTGCCATCAACTTCTATGTTTCTGGGGGGTGAGGGACTCCTCGGGGTGGGGGGCACCCTGTGGGAGGTGCCATTGGTGGTGTTACTGGTGTAGGAAGCATCTCCTTAGGGAGAAGGTCCCCCCTGACCGTTGTCCACCATGCATTAAACAATGTCCCTACCTCAGCCAGAGAGACTAAGGAGGCCTGCAGACGCTCTGGTTCCCTGGGAACATTCGCTAGGTCTGGAGTCTGGTCTGAAGGGTTACCGGGCCCTGGTGTTTCGCCTGGAACCTGAAGATCTCCTGGAGCCTGAGAATCCCCGGTAATCGGGTCCCCCTGACAGACGGTTTTGGGTCGTCGTGCTGGTCATCAGGTCCGGTGTGTCCATGATGTCCGATAACCGCCTCTCTGGTGTCTGAACTGGGGACGCTAACTTGGCTGGTGTACAGTCCTCTGGTAAACGAGGTGGGGGCATTGGCGTGACTGGCGTACGGCCCCCATGCGACAGGGTCTCCTCCGGCTGCTCATTCGGCGGCTTCAAGGGAGGTATTGTCTGAGTGGACTCAGAGGAAGAAGCAGATGCCAGGGTCTGATGTTTGGAGTCCGACAATTGCTTCTTGGGGGAGCGATCTCTGGAATGGCGAGAGTGCTCCTGACACCCATGTCTGTCATCAGGGCCAGAGGACGTGACTGACGACAGTGGCATCCCAGCCGGACGTATGGCAGACTTCTTGCCGCTGGAAGTCTCGGCTGAGTCCCTGGCCTTGGTCCCTGCGACCTGTTGGAAGGACCAAAGGCTCAGGGAAGGATCCAAAGGCCCATGCTCCGAAGGACCCCACCCAACGTCTGGGTAGGGTGGGGCATTCATCAATGGCAGCCCAGAAGTGGAGAGGCCTGCCGGGGGGGGGGGGGCAGAGTTCGCTCTCCTGCAGGAGTCCGAACTGGAGGACTTACCCTTCTGGTGAGGAGACCAGGAACGGGATTTAGACTTGCAATGCTTCTTCTCCCTGTGGTGATGCTCCCCACTGGTCCTCTGATCCTTGAGGGAAGATGGAGACCTATGGATGGAAGAAGAATATGAGGAGCACTCTGGATCTTACTTTGAGAAACAGCTCTTGCAGCAGGTTACACCATTAGGACTGAAGCTGGCAGGAGCCAGGACCCCACGGAAATTTTCTAGTTAGCAGTATTCAGTGGGGGACCGCCTCAGACATCGGTCCCGCCCCCGACGTCAGGCATAGTACATAAGGAGGTGGTCCCCCAGATTCCCAGTTCTTTTCCTCCGTCAACTCGCCAGCATCGGCCTCTTGGTCTCTACCTAGCACACGATGACTTAGAACTTCTACTGTTTCTTCAAACTGATGTCCTCTCCAACTCCTTCTCTTGAGGGACACCTTTCCAAGTGTGCCTGCGAAAAACAGATCCCTTTTAAGGATCCTCATTCCTCCTACGTGCGGTGCTTAGGTCCAGACCATGATATCAAGGCCTGCACATTTTGCCAAGGGTTCAACAGCCGCACCAAGATCCGCCGTCAGAAGGCACTTCAGGCTTATCTGCTGGAAGAAAAACTGAAAAGGATGGACCAAGAACCTTCCTGCAGTGGCAGTTCTTCCTGCAAGGCCCATAAACACCAGGACAAGCACCGGGAGAAAGTAAGGTCTAGATCCCCAAACCGGGCCTCGGACTCCCATAGCTCCTCCAGATCAGACCACTCTCCCTCCAGGGCCCGGTCTTAGCCCCTCCAGTAAAAATCCGGGCTTCAAGCGGTTCTTCTACTGTCCAGCCCATCAAGACTTCAAGGCCCTCGGCTTCCTCCACTCCCTCTCGGGCCTCTTCTAAGTCTTCCGAACGCCACAAGTCTTCCTCATCGACCTGACGTCGGGACCCCGACTCCAGATCGGTCTCCCAGAGGTCCAGACCCAACACCAAGGAAGACCAAGGACCTGATGTCCCTAAAGCGGACATTGGATCCGACGTCGGCCAAACACACAAAATCAGCCAGGCATTCACCGGAACCGAGGACACCAGCCAGGCACCAGATGCCGGCTGGGCGTTCGCCGGACCCGAAAGTGTCGGCCAAATTACTGAAGTCAGCCTCGCATTCACCGGAACTGAAGACCGCCCCCTAGTCACCAGTGGACACTGGTCACAGGGACTCCACGGAGGAGGACACTGCACTGCCTGAAAACCAGGTGGGCGACACCGAGGATGCCGGGCTCCCGAGGGAACCTTCGCCAACCCCGGAGACACCCACGGACCCGACGCCAACGACAGACCACCGGCACCAGGCCCGTCGGGCATGGATCTTCAAGAAGTATAGGACCTCTTTACTTTCTGGTGGGACACCATCCGAAAGGATGTGGTCCCTGTAACACCTTCTTTTTCTCCTCCTCCTCCTACACCCCCTCCTCCACCTAAGTGGCCAGCAGGACGACCACCAACTCCTTAGGAGCAGATTCCACCTCCAAGGGGTAGATCCAAGGACAGGAGAAGGCCTCCCTCAAGATCTTCATCAGGGTCCCCCAGCCCCAAGCAACCCAGATGTTGTTGGTACACGCTGTCAGGATTCCAGATCGGATACCCTGGATTATTCCAAATCTCCTTCTCCACTCAGCATTCCCTCACCTGACCCACATGACTTTCCCAGGTCTCCTCTGGATGATCCCTCATTTGCTGAGATCATGAGGCACATCCAGGATGACATGGGGTGGGATGCTGAAGACCTCGACCCCAAAAGACAGCGCGTTGCCCGTTATCTTCGGCAAAAAGACCCAAAACCTGTGGTAGTGCCACCCTTGGTGGACACCTTCGCGGACATCACCAAGGCTGCGTGGAAGTGCCCACACTCCACTTCCACTGTGCCGAAGAAGGCTGACCGCCTGTACAGGGCCCTGAGAGAGGACCAGTACTTGGCTCAACATCCTCTGGCAGACTCCCTAGTCATTACGGCCTTGCATGACCGGTCCCAAAGACCACAACATATGAGCACACAGCCACCAGACCAGGAATCCAAACAACTGGATGCCATGTGGAGGCGCACGTATGCGGCTGCTACATGCGCCATCAGGTCCCTGAACTACCTAACCCACATGGTACAGTTTCAGAATGCCCCGTGGGAACAGGGTCAGGACCTGGTCAACAAACTCCTGGATGGCGATCAGAAGGCGGAGCTCTTAAAGCTTCTCTGCACAGGGTCGGATGTGGGTACCCAAGTTTTACGAGCCGCATACGATTCTGCGGACTCATCTGCCAGAGCTGCAGCTTCAGACGTTTGTCTCCGGAGACACTCTTGGCTCCGTGTTTCTGGCTTCACCCCGGACGTACAGAAGAACATTCTTGACGTCCCCTGCAACGGCGAAGTTCTCTTTGGTGAACCCTCGGAGAAGGTTATCACCAAACTCCGGGATGCTGGGAAGGCAGTCAGGTCTGTACTGGCCATGTACAGATCTAGGCCTGGTTCCTTTCTTAGGAACCAGAGCTGTTTTCGCAGCTGGCAACAAAGGCAGCAGCCACGTTCCGGCCAGCAACAAAGGGGCACCTTTCAGCGCAAAGCCCAGACTAAGTCGTCCCCAGGTAGAGGCCAACGCTACACTGAACCGGCCCAGCCTGCAGGGACCAGTGCTGCCACAGCATGACTCCATCCTGGCCCCGGCCCCTCCTCTGGACCAACGGGCACAGAAAGTCAGGGGTCGCATCGCTCGCCACTTTTTAGGGTGGCAGTCGATTACCACCTACTGGTGGGTGCTCCAAGTGGTCAAGAAAGGCCATTTCATAGAGTTTCTCAACCACCCACCAACAAGACCTCCCCTGCTTTCCCGTTACTCGGGTCAGCACGCCCTGCTCATACAGCAGGAGGTGCTCACGCTTCTCAAAAAAGAAGCTATACAGCACGCTCCAAGGAACCAGAGGGGTGCAGTATATTATTCTCACTTCTTTCTGGTTCCAAAGAAAACAGGGGACCTCCGTCTGATACTGGACCTCAGCGATCTGAACGAGTCGGTCCTGTACAAACGCTTCCGCATGGTGACCCTCCTAGGTCTGATTTCCATGCTCAAGCAGGAAGCCTTTCTAGCGTCCCTGGACATGCAGGATGCTTACCTGCATATACCCATTGCTCAAGCGCACAGGAAGTTTCTGCACTTCAAGTTCCAGGGCCACCACTGTCAGTTCTGAGCCCTCCCCTTCAGACTGTCATCGTCACCTCGGGTCTTTACCAAGTGCATGGCGGTCGTAGCGGTGACTCTGAGGAGACAAGGCCACTGCATGTTCCCCTACCTGGACGACTGGCTTCTCATGGCGCCCTCTCGGGAGGCCCTGATGTCCACCATTCATTGTACTCAGTCTCTGTTCGAGACGCTGGGCATCATTATCAATCAAGAGAAGTCACACCTGGTTCCGTCACAGGCTCTGCAGTTCATAGGTGCAGTTCTGGACACCATCCAGGGGAAAGCTTTCCTCCCCCAGGACAGAGCGGAACACATCAGATCTCTCATCAGGGACATTCTGGCGAAGAAGACCGTTCCTGCCAGATCGGTCCTTTGCCTGCTCGGACACATGGCTGCGGCCATTGCAACAGTCCCCCTAGCCCGTCTCCACATGTGGGTGACCCAGTGGATGCTACGGGTCCAATGGGATCAAAAGCAAGACCATTTGCAGCTCCCAATCCGGATTACGAAGGCCGTAATCCAGGATTGGCAATGGTGGCTAGATCCGAAGAATTTATTGGCCGGAGTCCCCTTCATTGCGCCGTCTCCGATTGCAACGCTCTCCACGGACACCTCAGGGCTCGGATAGGGAGCACACCTTGACGGTGTCTGGTCTCAGGATCTGTGGACAGCCCAAGAGACTCATCTCCACATAAATATCCTGGAAATAAGAGCGGTTCTTTACGCCCTGCAGGCCTTCCAGTCGGAGATTCCATCGGGTACCCTTCTGTTACAAACAGACAACTCAGCAATGATGTATTACCTCAGCAAACAAGGAGGCACCCATTCCTACCCGCTTTGCAGGGAGGCCATGAGGGTGTGGGATTGGGTTTTGCAGCACGGCGCAAACCTCATTGCTGTTCATGTCCCAGGAGTGGACAGTGTCATCGCAGACTGCCTGAGCCGCTCCCAGACCAGAGTCCACGAGTGGGAACTGCTTCAGGAGGTAGCAGAGGATCTGTTTTGCAGATGGGCTACACCAGAGTTAGACCATTTTGCATCCCCATCCAACGCAAAACTGCCCAATTTTTGCTCGCTAGATCCAGGGCCTGGTGTTTTCTGGTGAGACGCGTTGTCCCTCTCCTGGGTGGGCAGATTCCTCTGTGCCTTCCCCCCTTTCCATTGATCCAGAGGGTTCTTCTAAAACTTCGCAAGGAGCAAGTGACGCTGGTTCTTATCATGCCATTTTGGCCCAGGCAGATCTGGTTCCCTCTACTACATCAGCTGTCCCAGGAACCTCCAGTGCCTCTGTCAATCAGCTCCCACTTGCTGTCTCAGGAGACGGGTTCCTTGGTTCATCCGGACCTTCGTTCACTGAACCTGCACGCTTGGCTCCTGCAGACATAGCCATGATGTGATACGGGGTCTCGCAAGAGGTAGCAGACGTTCTTGCTGCTGCTAGAAACCGACTACCTGATGCTACTTGGCGCCATGAAGTGACGTGAGATTTTGTGTATGGGTTCAAGCACACGGTTTTTCGCCTATGGATTGTCCAGAAAGGTTGGTCTTGGACTACCTCCTGTCTCTTTTTCAGACAGGCTTGGCCTACTCCTCGATTAAGGTACACCTCTGTGCCATCTCAGCCTATCACATTCCTATAGGTCAACGCACCATCTCTCAGTTGGACATGACACAAGCCTTCCTGAGGGGTGTTCTCCACCTTAGGCCTCCAATTAAAGATCCGATTCCACCATGGGATTTACCTTTTGTCCTGGAGCAGCTTACGCTGCCACCCTTTGAACCAGCCATGGATTGTGAGCTGCATCTTCTTACTTGGAAGACGTTGTTTTTAGTTGCCGTCACCTCAGCCAGAAGAATTTCTGAACTTCATGCACTTAATGTGCAAAGAACCTTATTTGTTTTTTCACCAAGACGTTATGGTCTGTTACCAGAAGCGCGACAAACCCTTACCAGGCACGGTTAAGGATCATTCCACAAGGGGGGTGGCTACCTCCTTTGCGGCCCTAAAGAATGTGTCCACCTCGGCCATTTCTGCTGCAGCTACTTGGAGCTCCGTGCACACTTTCATCAGGCATTATAGCCTGGATATTGCATCGAGATGAAGAGCAGGTTTTGGTCTAGCAGTCCTTCAAGGACTCCTGTCCTAAGTTCACATTCTGTTAAGGATCTCTGCCTTCCCTCCTCCCAGTGGTGTGGGATTTCCATCATTGCTTGGGAATCAGTCCTAATGGCATAACCTGCTGCAAGAGCTGTTTCTCGAAGTAAGATAGTACAGTTATGTAAGAACTTACCGTAACAGTAGATCTTTGAGAACGGCTCTTGCAGCAGGCACTTTCCCTCCCACCATCCCCGCTGGAGGTAGATTCTAATTCCCATATCCTTATCCTAGGATCAGATGTTATCAGCATTTCTGATTGCGGATCCTCAATCTCCTCTTCTGATGTCATCTAGCGGCCGGGAGTCTCTGGCGGGAGAACTGGGGATTCTGGGAGACCGCTTCCTTATGTACTATGCCTGACAGGGGCGGGACTGACGTCGGAGGCGTTCCCCCGCTGAATACTGCTAGCTAGAAGATTTCCATGGGGTCCTGGCGCCTGCCAGCTTCAGTCCTAATGGTGTAACCTGCTGCAAGAACTGTTCTCTAAGATCTACTGTTACGGTAAGTTCTTACGTAACTGTACTTTTCTACTGGAGGGTGGCGAGTTGTTGCTGCATGAGGTAGGCCTTCAGAGTCTTCAAGTAGTGGATCCATAGGATCAGTGTTGGGGCCCTGCCTGTTTAACATTTATGTATCATCACTGCAGTATGAACATAATGACATTTGGCTCACTAAATTCGCAGACGATTGTAGGATTGGAGCTGTTATAATAGAAGGGGAAGGGTCAGGGCCCCCTACAAGTGCCCTTAGATCATGTACAAAATTGGACCTCCAAATTCAAACTATTTTTGAACAAAGAAAAATGCACAGTAATGCATATTGGTAGAAAAAAGCCAGCTTATCACTATACACTGGGAGGTAACACTCTCAGAGAAGTTACTGAAGAAAGAGACTTGGGGATTTTGGTCTCCCAAGATTTATCTTTTTCCTCACATTGCAAGAATATTGTGCAAAAGGGTAACAGAATATTAAATTGTATTTTCAGGCACATTGAAAGCGGAAGCAGAGAAGTGATCCTTCCATCATACACATCCTTGGTTAGGCCAATCTTAGAATATGGGTCACAAGTATGAGCCCCCTATAAAAAAAAGTGATACAGCTTTGATTAAGAGGGTGCCGAAAGGGCTACGCGCCATATCAGCACCTTTCAGGGTAAAGATTATGAAACCAGACTCAGTGATTTAGATTTGTTCCCCTTGGAATATAGAAGGAGAAGAGGGGCTTGTGCTTGGACCATGAACTTTGGGAACAACTGGGCTTGGAAACTAGGGACCTAGTCTGTAGCACTAGAGCACACCCCCTTCAGTTGAAAGAAGGGAAATTTCGGCTAATGAAGAGTAGGAAGTGGTTTAATCAGCGGGTGCTACATGCCTGGAACAGGCTCCCTCTTGAGGTGGTTAGTAGTCCTAGCACACTACTTTTTAAAACGAGATTAGACAGGTACTTCAGAGAACAAGGACTCTGGTACATTGGGTGATTTAGCAGCAAGCAATATGGACATAAGTCTATTATTGGCTCTGTAACTACCTATGATACCTATGATCCGGGTGTGTCAATTGAACTTTTGACAGTGTGGGCAGGCGTTCACGTCATGGGTAGGTCCCAGACAGAGAAGGCACACCGAGTGGCCAGGATTTGTTTTCCACAGGCTCACTTAGACTTCCGCCACTTGGCTGTAGATGAAGGCAAAGACATAGTGAATGGAAATAGTGTACAAGAACCATAAATAATGGCGGTTGACAGTAACAACGAGACATCCGTGGAGTTGATGTGCACTGGCCGATGGCAGGAAAAGAACTGAGGTGGGGCTGGGGACCACTCCCTTTATACCACTGGTGGACGTAGGGAGCAGGCCGTCGTCGGGGCGGTCCCCGCTGGGTACTGCTGGCTAGAAAATTTCCATGGGGTCCTAGTGCCTGGCGGCATAGTCCTAATTGTGTAGCCTGCTGCAAGAGCTCCAACTTGAAGTAAGATATATTTTTACTGCCGGCCCACTGGCGCAGCGGTTGGAATTTCAGCTTCTGACGTCAGCGACCAGGGTTCGAGAGCGGACCCCGGGTCGCTGGAGAACCAACCAGGGGAAGGATTGAGTGTCCCTCGGACAGCTCTCCTTCTCCAGGGGAGGGTGGGAAGTGTCCGGCGCGTGACGGACCCCTACCGGAGGTCAGGGGTCCCAGAACACCGGCGCTCGCACTCAGTGGAGGCAGGGCAGACTCTGGACGTCATTGCACGTCCCTGCCTCAGAGGAAAACTAAAGAAAATGGAGAGGAGAGCCTCCGTCTACATGAAGCCCTCCCCGGGGCTTCAATTAGTCACGCCGCCGCACTCCCAACCAGATACCAGTTCCACGGCGCCGGAATTAGGGGAACCAGCGCCATGGCCCCGTCCTCTGGGGGGGCAAGCCGGGGGGTAACTGGCAGTTGCGGCACTTGGCGGTTGGTGGAAGTGTCGGGGGCCGTGACCAGGGCAGAGACAGGACGGAGGCCTCCCAGGAAAAATTATTTAAAAAAAAAAAAAGATATATTTTTACTAGAAACTGGAATGGTTATTGCTCAGCCAAACAGATGACTGTTGTTCATCCTTACGGTCTACACAAAAAGCTACATAGGGAACATACCTTGTATATTATGTGTTTGATAACTTTAGGAGGCAATATAGAGTTAAATCCAGGCCCTCAAGGGGCCACCAGCCTTAGGTTAAAAATACTACATGAAAATGCTCGTAGTGTGGCACCAAAAATGAATCTGTTGGTTATGATCCTTGAGCAGGAACCAGGTATATTCAGACTTACTGAAACCTGACTCTCTGGGGGCATAGAAGACAAAGATATTACCATTCCAGGATACCAACATTTTAGATCAGATCAGGGTAAATGAAATTTGGAGGGGGGAGTAATAGTATACATAAAACATTTATTGAGCTTTGTGGAGACGTTGTTGAAAGGAAGCAATGGCAACATAGAAAACATAGAGGTTAACTTAGAAAATCTTAACTTGGCAGTTGAGATAATATATTCTCTGCTAAAAAATAGTTTAGCCAAACTGGAAGTAGTAATTAACAAAATGTATGAAAGTATAGGGGATAAATTACTTATCCTAATGGGAGACATGAATTCCGACTGGTATAAACCAAGGGGAAGGAACTTAAAAGAACTAGTATCAATTCTGGGAGTGAAACAACGTATTAAAAAGCCTACCAGGTATACCAGTACCTTAAGTAAAGGGGCAGTTTTAGATCTCGTATTTGCTTCCCCACAGATTGGGGTACAGGAATCTGGAATGTTAACACCATATTTAGGAGATCATAATCCGGTTTGGGTCAAAATAACCTATGAGCAATTTTTATATAAACAAAATAATAACCACTCAGTCAGGGACATGTGGCATTTTTCAGTTGATAAATTCAAACTTAGTATGCAAAATGAAAATTTTCAATCTCTCCCTCTGCTACAGCCAATTCCCTAGGAAATGGAAGGCTGCAGTTGTCACTCCTGTACACAAAAGTGGTGATAAGTCACTGCCTGGTAACTATCGCCCGATATCAATACTACCACCTCTCTCTAAGGCCCTTGAACGCTTGGTGGCGGACCAACTTTCAGACTACCTGGAAAAGCACAACATCCTATGCACTCAGCAGCATGGATTTAGGAAAGGGCACAGCACATCGACTGCCCTACTTGAATTCTCAGGAGCAATCCACAATGCCATGGACAAAGGAAACCTAACTGGAGCAGTCTACATTGACTTAACCAAGGCATTTGATACAGTTCACCATGACCTACTTATCAAACAACTTCTATCCCTAGGGCTCTCGTGAGGGTCCTGGTGACTGGGTAAAATTACCTTGCTCAAGCCTCAATCTGTAAAAGTAGCTGGAGTTCTCTCAGACTCAAACCGGTTCGCTCAGGAGTTCCCCAGGGATCCATCCTGGGCCCCCTCCTTTTCAGCCTTTTCCTAAACTCCCTCCCCAAATCCTGCCCTGAACAATTAATCCTTTATGCCGATGATGCCGTGATTCTTGCCACTCATAAAGATCCGAACCTCTTACGCCTCAACCTTCAGCATGCTTTTTCCAAAGTTGAGATGTGGTTCCTTGAACATAAGCTGGTTCTAAACCACAAAAAAACTAAATCCATGCTCTTCTCTAACCCGCAAAACAAGAAACGGCAAGTCCCACTCACCATTAATACATACCTGGGAAATACCCTTGAACAAGTGCCAATTTTCAAATATCTTGGAATCAACTTTGATCAAGGCCTAACCTTTGCAACTCACATTGATAGTACAGCAAAACTATTAATCAGCTAATTGGGATTCTGTATCGAACCGACAGCTTTACCCATTCTGCACTGAGGATTGCCATCCAATCTTCTATCATCTCAGTCGCTGACTATGGCTTAGTTATATACGGATCTGCCACTACTACAGCACTTAGTCGCATTACAACATCCCTAAATAAGGCCTGTCGGCTGCTCACTGGTGCACATCGACATACCCACACATGTGAACTCTATGCTGACTCAGGTTGGTTGCAACTCTCAAACCGGATAAAGTACCTTACCTGCCTGATGGTGAAAAAATCCACTCTGGGCCTCACTCCACCCTGTATCCAAGACCTGTTATGCCCGAGCACTAGCACCCGTTTTACCAGAAGATCAGAACACCAGCCTCTCCAAGTCCCCCCGATGCCGGACTTCTCAGGGACAAAGATCATTTGCCTATCGTGCCCCCAGCTGGCTAAATGCCCTCAGCACTCATATTACTGCCTCCACCTCTCTAGGTATTTTCAAATCAAGGCTTTTCTCTCACCTTGCCACCTCCAGCTCCTGTGACTGCCCTGATTAAGCCTCCTATTTTCTCACTACCCACCCTGTTCCGTTATTTGACAAAGACATGTTTGGGAAACCTTTTCTCCTGCTATTGTCTGCTCCCCACACCTTTCACTTAACTTTCTCTGTTCTGGACTTTTTCCCTATTTGTTTCTCCTAATCTGGCATGACCTCTTTCTTGTAATAATAATGTGATTATTGATATCTCATGTCCTTTTGCACAAGTGATTTGATATGTATTTGTATATGTTTTGTTGCTCCTGACACAACACAAATTGTTGTGTTATCTATGTAACCTTTTGTACTGTACCTAATTGACGTGGAACCTTTGTAAAAGAGCCTCTGGCTCAAAGGTAGTAATTCCTAGAACAATAAACTAAGAAACTAAACTAAGAAAAAATGGTGATCACTGAAAACTATTCCCCGACTTTGAAATGACAGTGGATTATATCCTGGAGACTTGAATAGAAATATGCGATTCACATGCCCCTAGATGCAAAGTCCCCCAAAAGAGAGCTAGAGGCACTTGAATAAATGGAAAAATATCAGAAATGATCAGGATGAAAAAACAGACTTTGGTGCATAGCAAAAAAAAAACTAAACGGGAAAGGGACTGGGACATTTTTAAACAAAAGAGAAATATATGCAAAGAACAAATAAAGAAAGCAAAAGCTAAATATTATAAATCGAAAATCGTAAATAGTAAAGATCCTCATAAGTTTTGGCAAACAGTGAACCAACTAATTAGCCCAGGTAATGTAGGCCCACAAAAGACAATGCAGTTAATACATAAAGGAAATCTGACTAAAGACCCAAATGTAATTTCCAATACATTTAATGCATATTTTGTCAATTTGCCAGGTCTAGAGTTTAGCGATTATCAATAAAATCAGGAAGTAAATAACACTGAAGGGGAACAAAATTGTTTGCTTCCCCCTCTTCGATTAAGTTTCTGGGTACTTCTGAAGTTTGTAAGGGTCTTAAAAGAATTAACATACATAAAACTGCTGGACTTGATGAAGTGGAGGGCAAATTCTTATAAATGGCAGCAGATTGCATAGCTCCTACTGTTTCTTATTGTTTTTTTAATTGGAGCTTATGTTCAGGACATTTTCCATCATTACAGAAGCAAAGTAAGGCTATTCCAGTTTATAAAGGTGGGGATGCTCAGGACCTAGGAAACTATCGACCTATACCACTATTGTTAATACCATCCAAATGTCTAGAGAAGCATGTACATTTACAACCGTTTGAATATCTTAATGAGTACAATCTGTTGACACCTTTCGAATCTGGATTCGAGAAGGGATACTCTACTACTACGGCTTTGTTGGAATTCAATGATTTGGTGTCTTCCTCCCTGGATGCCAGGTTGGAAACTGCAGTTCTTTTTATAGATCTGTCGAAGGCGTTTGTCCTGGTGGACCACTCCCAGCTGCTTGAGAAAATTGGGGTGCTGGGAATACATTAATACATCCTGGGACTGGATTAAGTCCTTTTTGACTGGCTGCTCTCAGAGGGTGTCCGTTTCCCAGACCCTTTCGTCAAGAAAAAATGTAACGTGAGGAGTGCCCCAAGGGTCCATCTTGGGACCCCTTTTGTTTTTGCTGTTCAACAATGATCTTTCCCAGGCCATGCAACATTCTACATTAAGGTTGTATGCAGATGATATGGCACTGATTACCACCGGGGGGAGCATGTTGGATCTTGAAAACAAACTGCAGGCAGATTTCAACAGGGTGTGGGAGTGGTTCATCCGGTCGAGGTTTAAGATGAATACTAAGAAAGCTAAGTTACTTTATTCTGGATCAAAAAACAAACCCCAACTGCATATTCAGATCAGTGAAAGGGAACAAGTTGAACAGGTAAAAGAATATTGTTATCTGGGTATAATCTTTGATGCTGAACTAACTTTTACAGAACATACAGTCTCATTGATTTGTAAGACAAACAAAAAGATTGGTGCCGTAAGGCGCACCACCAAGCGCGTAAATAAGTCTGCTAGAAAAACAGTAGTGGAACAATTGATTCTACCCTCCTTAGAATGTGGAAACTTAATATACAGAACCACTAATAAGAGACTTCTCGGCAAATTGGATAAGCTCTGCTTTAAAATAGCTAGGTTTGTAGTACGATGCAGTTTCAATACTCACCATTGTGGACTGCTAACTAGATTAGGATGGCAAACACTAGCCATGAGAAACATTATAAAATAGTAGGGTAAAATCATGTAATCTGATTGGCTCTTATTTATATGTAAACTACGATTTACACATGGGTAGGAAAAAAGGACTGCTCAGCAGTAAAGAGTCTGCAACACAGATCAATTGGCATTTGGAACATAGGTATTTCAGTTAGCCCTCTACTGCCAGAGCTGATCTTCCACCACAAACGTGGCTACTACCTTTACACTGGAAAAAAACTTCAACTGGGCCCTAAAAATAAAACTACCTTAAATAAAAAATAAAACAAATGAATTAAATGCTGTTTCCCTGATTATCGCACTCTCCTTACATACATAAACAAATTAGAAACAATAAGTATTGTTTATAGTTTTCACTACAACTGTTTCTTTGCTGGCAGTCGAAATTCCCCCTTCTATCTTTAACTGCTTATCAGGGAACTCTCTTCTTCTTGCCCTGACAGTAAGATAACTGAGTCTCTGGCTGTAACAAAGGCCTTTGTTGTCTCTGTGTATAGTGTGTTGAGAGAGAAACATTCTTCCAGTGAAACTGAGCAGAATTTTGAATCCATATATTCCATGGTAAACATTCCATATCTTGAATGTGGGGAACAACAGAGAAAAAAAAACAGGAAGAAGAAAGTAGGCAATAATACAATGACATCATCAGTGACATCACTTGCAGTGGACGGAAGGATTATTTTATCACAAATGCACAAAGTAAATCTATATTTCTACATATAAACATGCTTTTCCCAACAGTCAAAATTAAAAAAAAAAAAATGTAAATTTTATAAGTGCAGTAAGACACTCAGGGGTGTGTGTAAACCATATTTTACAGCACAGCCAGCAGCTGAAGTCACTCAGCCATTGGCCTCATGCCTTTCTGCGCCCCTGGCCGTGCTGTAAAATATGGTTTACACGCACCCCTTTGTGCCTTATTGCTTACATAAAACTTGGTTAAAACTTTTATACAAGTCTTTAATTTACAGTCTTAAACATTATATCACGAGAGTAGTATTTAGCGGAGACGAGCATTCAGCTCGTGTACTAACCAGATCTGTTCATATAAATAAAATCAGCCCTGGTACAAGTAAAACAGAATGTGGAAATAAAACTTTGCGTTTCCAGGCAGCTGAATCCTAGAACAATTTGCCCTTTTCTGTACACACTACCCTGTCTCATAACGCCTTTGTTATTGCCTTGGAAAATTGTTTTCCACTTGTTCACAACTGTTAATAGTCTCTCAGCTTTACGTGCATTTTTAAACTTGTATAACAGCACATAGTCAGATGTGTGCTATTCGTACTGTAAGTATGATGTGAATTATATAACATTTTGCATGTATTTTTACATTTTCTTTTATTGTCTTTTTGAAACTTACATGTAACCACACACAGGGCTGCCTTGTAAACAGGGATTTTTTTCCCTAACAACATGCTTTTTCCTGTATAAGCCCCAGGGGCTTCAGCCTTGAGCCCCTCTGCCACCTATAGGATGGCTTCTTACATGCCTACCCCCTGGCTCTGAGACTTTTGTTCTCCACTCTGTCCAGGTGGTTGTTGGGCTCTGTAGCAGTTCTGGTGTGGGGCCAGAGTTTTCTGTCTCCCCCCACTACTGTCTTTCTGGGTTTGGGCTACCTTCCCCCTCGACCTTCCTTGGGGGAGGCATTAGCTGAGGGTCCTCAGCATCTCTCCCAAACCACTGGTCATGATAGCGAGTGGTATGTTTGGCAGGGGGAGTACCCACCCTCCGTCTGCCGGGTGCTTTTATCTGCCCCGCGTTGTTTGGATCCCACTAATACCTTCCTTTCTGGGAGAGTCTTTTTCATCACCTCCCCGCCAATCAGAGTGGGTGTCGGGACTTTTCTATCCTGCCCCCCTTCCTCCAGCCCCTCTGGGGTTACTCCCCCCTCTGTTTTGGGGTGAGTAGACTTGTTCCCTCGACTTGCAGGTGATTTACCTGAACATTAAGGTGTTCACCTCCAACAGACAGTATTTCACATTCATTTCAGGGAGCGCTCTTCCCATTTCGGGCCTGGCCCTTGAGCCTGTCCTTGTCTTCTTGGAGTTTACCGAATGCTTGGTAGTGGTGGAGGGAACCCTTAGGAGGGACAGGTTCCACACGTTTAAAAAAAAAAAAAAAAGTCCACTGCTCCCCAGCTTTTCGCTGAATGCTTGGCGGTGGTGGCAGCTGCCCTCAGGTGGAAGGACTCTATGTCCCTATGTCTTTCCCTGCCTGGATGCTTGGCTACTCAAATCACAGTCCAGGGTCCTCCAGGTTCACATACTAGACAACTGTTTTAGGTTCTGGGGATCACTGTCAGTCTGTCCAAGTCAGTCTGAACCCATTCTCAACACCTTTAGTACATAAGGGCAGTGCTGGACACAGCTTAGGGCATGACTTTCCTGCCCCGGGACAAGGTGGACTGCCTAGGGGCTCAGGCCTGACTTCTGTTCACCACAGATATGTCACAGCCAGAGACTTCCTCAGGCCTTTGGGCTTGGTGGCCGTAGCCATTGTAATGGTTCCTCTTGCTCGGCTGCACAGGAGGATCCCTCAATGGCCCTGCGACTCCAGTGGGCCCAACGCTCCGACTACCTCGAACAAATTCTGGTCCCCTCTCGTGTCACAAAGGATGGAACCCAGCATCCCTGTGCCTGGGCCATCTGTTGGTGCAAACGGTCAATATTCATGTAGTTTGTTACATCAGCTAATTAGGCCTATTTGTTCCTGCTGTTTCGAGAAGCAGTGGCAGTATGGTACTGGTTCTGGAACATGGTCTAACACCATCGTCCATCCGTGTCCCAGGCATCCAGTACGTCCTGGCAGACCGGCTAAATCGATATCAGTCCAAGATACATGAGTGGGGAACTGCTGACCTCAGTCATAGATGAGTTTGTTAGGTGGGGTCATCCAGAGTTGGACCTTTTTTGACGTCCCCCCTCTGTGCAAAACCGCCACATTTCTGCTCACTGTCTCTCTGCGGCCTGGAGTTTTCTGGCAAGATGCATTGTCTCTTTCCTGGAAAGGGAGGTTCCTCTATGCTTTGCCTCCCTTTTCCCCTCACACAAAGGGTTCTGATCAAGCTCCATATGGAAGGTGCCACCCTGATCCTCATTGTCCCCTTCTGGCCTCATCACATCTGGTTCCCCTTACTACAACAGATGGTAGTGAAACCCTCAGTACTTTTACCGTTGTGAACAGGGCACCCTGGTCCATCTGGACCTCAAGTCGCTTCACCTTCATGCCTGACTCCTGAAGATGTGGCCATTATAAGGTTTGGGGTGTTCCCTGAGGTGTTAGTGTCCACAGGGAACCACTCCGCCCAGCCCACCTACTCTATGAAGAGGCAGCACTTTGCTCTATGGGCAGCTTCCCATCTCTTGGACCCATTCACATGTCCTGTGGTCAGATCTTGAAGTATCTGCTGACCCTTTCAATCTCAAGCTTGTCCTACTCCACTGTTAAGGTGCACTTTTCAGCTATTTCAGCCTTCCAGGTGCTATTGATAGCCATGTGGTGGCACACCCAGAGGTGTCCCGTACCCTTTTGTGGAAGGGGCATCCTTTATCGGACGCTTCCCATCCACAATCTGGTCCCTCCTTGGGATTTCAATTTTGTGTAGCAAAATAAAAAAAACACCACTTTTGACTCCTTTTGAACCAGCTGCGTCTTGCGAGCAACACTTTCTGTCAGGAAAGTGTTATTTTTAGATCTTACTTCGAGAGGTTTCCTGCAGTAGGTCTTCGTATATCTGACTGCGCCCCCTGGCGTCAGGTCCGAACGGCAAACTTGTAGATAGCAGTCATCAGCGGGGACCGCCCCCCCCGACGTCAGGTGATGTGACGTCAGCCTGACTATAAAAAGGGGTGGTCCCATGCCCGCTCTCCAGTTCTTTTCCACCGTGCGGGATTTGAGCGCCGCACTTCAAGCACTTCTTCTTCTGTCTAGAAGACATAAAATATGAGAGAAACGATTAGAGAAAAATTATTTATGAGGCGAAGAAAACTTTGACAAAATGGCAGACGTATGATCGCTGTTCTATTGCATGCTGAACGTACTGAGGCGACGGCGGGAAAGAACTGGAGAGTGGGCACGGGACCACCCCTTTTTATAGTCAGACTGGCGTCATGTCGCCTGGCGTCGAGGGCAGATCCCTGCTGATGATTACTAATACAAGTTTTCGTTTAGACTACCTGACATCGAGCGTAGCCCTATATGTGAAGACCTACTGCAGGAACCTCTCAAGGTCTACTGTTATAGATGCGTTCTACGTAACTGCAATTACTTTGGCTCGTAGGCTTCCCGAGCTACAGGCTCTGATGTGTGAGCCTCCTTATTTGGTTTTCCACAAAGACTGGGTGTCTTTGTACAAGAACCCTAGTTTCTTCCTAAGGTGGTGTCTGTACCTGCCTGTTTATTATCCAGAGCACGCCTGTCCAGGGGCAGCATTGCTCCATGAATTAAATGTACATAGAACACTCAGGTGCTGTACACACTGTATGAGGGACTGCAGAAAGTCCTCGCAGCTATTTGTTTCTTTCACCCTGGGGAAATCGGGAGTTCCAGTTTCTACACAGTGTTTGTCCAAATGATTGGCCAACTGTATTTCCTTTGGTTGCAGTAAGTATACGAAGGACCTTCCTGGTGTTCTTCATGGCCATTCCACCAGAGGCAATGGCCACTTTGGTGGCTTGCTTCAGAATTGTTACGGCTACAGAGATTTGTGCTGCTGCCACCTGGAGTTCTGTCCATACTTTCACAAAGCATTCCAGTCTGGACATTACCTCAAGGAGACTAGCAGGCTTTGGCTTAGCTGCACTTCAAGGCCTTCTCTCTTAAGCCTCTAGTCTCCAACTGCCAAGACTGGTTCTTTGGTCAGAACTGCTTAGGACTCGTCTTATAGTTGTGGCCTGCTGCAAGAGATACCCTCAGTGAAGATAATACAGTTATGTAAGAACTTACCATAACAGTAGATCTTCAAGAGGATCTCTTGCAGCAGGCTTTGCTGTTCCACCCTCCATCCCCCTTGGCATGAGGGCTTTTCTGTCTCTGCATCTCTTTCCTCTTTTGTTTCTCTTTGCATATCTGGTGGGAACCTTTGGCCTTCCTTGGTTCCTCAGCAGGATTTTTGCTGCTTTTGGTCTCTGGTGGGAGAACGGAGGAGGGCACAGGGGCTGCTCGTTGTTATAGGGTTGGCCGATGTCAGAGGGTGACATCAGAGTGGCGTCCCCCTGGAAGACTGCTAGCTAGAAACGTTTCCATGTGGTCCTATCGCCTGGTGGCTATAGTCCCATAGTTCTGTAGGTGTGGCCTGCTGCAAGAGATCCTCTCTAAGAACTACTGTTACTATAAGTTCTTATGTAACTGTACTTTCTGCTTGCACTCACCAGCCATTTGAGCCTTAGGGGTTAAATTTTGTTCCCAAAGTCTCTCGAGTTTCCCTTTTGTGGAGAGGCAGGGGATTTGTTCATGCATGTAATTATCCATTTCATGGAAGAGAAGGCACACGTAGCTTCTCTACTCATCCCCCTATATTCCACTGGAGATAAATCCAAAGTCCCATTCACTAAAATAACATAGTTGTTGCAAGGCATGAGCACGGGTCACTGACTGCCTCCTGCTCTAAGTCCATCTCCCCAAACCCAGATGCTCACTCGCTCCACTAGGGTACTGCCTCAACCTGTTCTTTCAATGCTAGAGGGAAATTATGTCACACAGATAGTCCCTAGTGATCTAGAAAAGATAATTTCACAGCTGATAGGACACGCTGTGAGCAGCCTCCTCTGAGACAGTGACCTCTTGCCTCACCTTACTGTAAGGAGAACTAAGGGCTTACCTTTACCACAGTTTGCTGAAGAGAAAGGGTGTAAGGGAAGATCTTCCTGGACCGTATCTTCACCATTGGTTCACACTGATGGATTCTGAGCCAGAGGCACTAGGGCCCTGCAGGAGCCAAAACTTTTCAGGAGGGCCAGCACCGAGGTAGGCTGTGCACATGCATGGGCACTATGAGACCAGCTTGCACTGCATGGCTTACCTTGGCAGTGGCCCTCAACTGCCTCACTTCCTTTTTTCCCCCGCTGTCAAGTGCGCTTCAGTGATGACGTCGCTTGCCGCCGGGAGTCAGATCTTCACGTCTATATGGCAGCAGAGTTCAGTTCATTCCATTTTAGTATATTTTAGCTAGTGTTTGTGATTTTTCAGTTTAGTTTAACAAAAAAAAAAAAAAACTTTCCTGTCAGTTTCTCTCAGCTCTACCTAAGACCATGGACAATGACGGTGATGGCAGGGAGCCTCTTCAGGCATGCTCTTCTGGCAGCGGGGCTGTGTCCGGTCCACTTCCCCTCACCAAGGCAGGGTTCTGACGATGGGCGGTCCTGTGTTCGAGAGGGAGGACAGCCCTCTCGTAAACACAAAAAGAAGCGGGCCCATTCTTTATTCAGGTTGAGGACCCGGTGCTGCTTGGCCTCAAGTTCTTCCTGTTCCCGTCAGAAGGGGAAGAAATGGTACCGCTCGAGGTCGCTCTCTGGTAGGTCTGCTGCAAGGTCTTCTAGGTCCAGAAGCAGGAGGCCTTCCCTGCGCCGTCGGTATTCTGGCTACTCCTGCTTGCGGTCATTCTAGGTCTTGGGCCCAGAGCCCCTCACTGTCCTCTTGTGGGGATTCCAGTGAGCAGTTTCACCACTAAGCAGCTCTTATGGAGCAGTGGGTACAGTGTCTGGCTCCTTTGCCCCTTTCTGCTGATCTGGTGCCAGGCCCCTTGGGGCTGCACTTTCCGGTGACACAGTTGGGACATTCTAGCCAGGTACAGCATTTGGCTTCGCCAGTGGATCCTGATCCCTTGTCGGTGACTGCGCTGCTGACGCTGATTGCACTAGCTGTACCCCCTCACAGTGTCACTGTACTGGGACCATCCCAGGTACCTTCGCCAGTCTCTTCGGTGCTGTCTGGACCTTCTCCGCAGGTGACGCAGAATTTGGTGCCAGAGTCAGGCCTCTTGTGGCCTGTCCTGGCACCACATCTGACGCCACTCCCAGCAATGCCTGCAATACCGGGGGTTCCCTTGGTGCCTGGCTCAGGCTGTGTGGCAGCACCAGCCCCCCTGGAGCCAGTGCCAGTTTCTTTGGGGTCGGTGCTGGCACCAGGTCTGGCGCTGGCTCCTGCTGGGCTGGTGCTGCTCCCAGCACCGGCTTCTGTGCCAGTGCCAGTGTCGCCCATCTTTCTGACTCCCAGAGCTGGGCTGGGTGTTTCTAAGTACACTGCTCTCCCAGCTCCTCTTTCCAGAGAGGAGTTGGAGAGGGATGAGTCTGACCCCAATCTCGTTATTTCTGAGGATAGTGACGATGGCTCCTTTTACAGCCTGGATAACCCTGCTCCAGGCGCTCCTCCTGTTCCACAGGAGGACATTTCTTTCCAGGCCTTGCTTCACAATATGCATGCAACCCTTGCCCTCAAGACATCTGCTTTAGACCCAGGTAAACGGCTACGTCTGGAGTGTCTTCATGTTTCCAATATTCCGGTGAACCTTGTGCCTCTCATCCCACCTACTTTTGAGACACTGTCAGAGGCAGTGGGCCAGGTCTGCTTCCATTCCTTCTGTGTGTAAGCAGATAGACCATAAGTATACTGCTCCTAAAAACAGACCTATTCTGGCTTCCCAGCCTATTGCTGATAAGATCATCATTCTGGCTGAAACACCTGCGGTGTCAGGCCTCATCACGCCCCTCGGTGGGCCGGTATAGCCCAGCACCGCCCACCCTGTCAGATATTATTGCTTGTATAACCAGTGGGTAAGGTTCTACCTCAACAAGACAGGGAGAACACCCTTGTATCCATTTTGTTGGGATGCCATGAGAAAGTGGGATTAAATGCTGAAAAACAGCATCATGCTCTCAGTGACTTATCTTCTTTCAAGTATTAAAGATGTCCTTGAAAACTTCTTTAGTCAGATGGTGGCAGTGCTTGAGCGGTAACTTCTGTCTAATGTAAGTATAAAGCTCTTCCAAACCTGGAGAACCCTGAATATCTAGAACCCTTTTTTCCTTCCCCAAGTAATTTAAAACCCTTCTGCTTGCAAAATCTAAAACATGGAGTTTTCTGACAAGATTATTTTACCAGCCTGTGGAAGGGACATTTTATTTGTAAATTCCCTCCACTACCTCTAATTCAGAGACTCTTCCTGAGAACAAAAGGGGAACATTCAGCCCTAAGAGCGTAACGCCCAAGTGTGGTGCTGGTCCCAATTTGCACTTTGTGTGCATAATTTTTTTTTGTTTAATTATTATTTACTGCAGTATAGTAGATTGTATCAGGCTGATTTTAGTGACTTCTAAGCTGATATTTGCTGTAACCAGAAATCCCAGAATCCCCTGCAGCTAAGCCGGCCTGGTGGCGCAGAGGGCTGAGGCGCTGGAAGCCTTACCGCATGCTATGCCAGCAACCCGAGTTCTGGAACAAGCCAGAGTCATCTGAGAGCCGGCCGGGGGGGGGGGCAGGATTGAGCAGCCGTAATGGCAGCTCTCCTCTCCCGGGGAGGATCTCTGTTGCCCCCCTGTATTTCCGCCGCCATCAGGTGGAGGTCCGATGGACAGTGCAGGCGGGCAGGGGTGGCAAGTAGTGGGAGGGCACCTTGGTAACTCGGCATGTGCGTGTCTCCACATGCGTGCATGACCAAGGCATGGGGGGGGTTGAAAACCGGATAAAAAAATCAGGCATAAAAATATATGTAGAAAAAAAAAGAATCCCCTGCAGCTGACATCAGAGCAGGGCTGCAACACTGGGAGACTCAATTGTCTGCAGTGCATGTTATAGATTTTATAAGCTTATATCAGATGTTTGCCAGTCCTGCGTTTCTCCCAGGGTTAAGTACGTCCTCTGTGACTGTACTCAGCCCTGGGAGAACAGTAGGACCAGCAAACAAAAGTTCAGAGCTTTTTAAAAATAGTAACATGCACTCCTACCTCTCAACCTCACAGCAATGAAACTCGTAGCCTTGGCCTTCAAGATTCAGAGCAAATGGCAAGAAAGAATAATGTGTCTGTGACTATTGTCTAGCAAACAGGACCTAATGTTAGTGATCCCCTACTATGTAATATCACTTGTTTTATACTGTCTTCAACTGCTATCCATGTCCCCCCCCCCAGGACGCATCTGGAATCGAGCAGTAGTCTGCTCAGCATGCCTTCCTGGTAAAACGTTTAAATAAATAAATAAACAAGTAGTGGGCCCCATGTACTGTATAGCAGATAATGTTAGCAGTCCTTTTAATTTAGCGGTATTAGCTGAAAGTGTTCGCCCGCTAATATTATCTGCTTTCATTTTAGTCCCATTCACAAGTATGATACAAGTGATTTGCACCTGATTTAAAGCAATGCACAGTAGCAGCCTCGGAGGTGATGCACTAATGGGTACTTCATTTTTATTCACACCTCCAAAACAAGTAATTAAAATAACCAAAGCAACAAGACACAAAGAAACAAACCAAGGGGCATGTCAGCCACAGCAATTTCAGCTAAGTTAAGTGCAGTCTGCTCCAGCGGCGACAGTAGACGTCATCTTCTTCTGCTTCATTATGGCACCTATGAAGCAGAGAGAATTGGTTTACTGTGCATCAGACAATTGGGAAAAAAAATTCGGTAAGGAACCGTAAAATTTACTTTTTTTATTTTTTTATTTTATGTGTATTAATTTTCTGGTTAGACAGACAATTAACATCATTTTAACTCATACATGGTATAGTGAAATAACAGTTACATTCCTGACATAGGTAATATTAGTATAGTATAAGCCATGTATTCTGATACAGTAGAAGATGGGGGGAGTCCTGGACAGAGTGTCTGACTTATGACAGAGAGTCAGTAGTGTTAACGAAAGTTGCCAGCCTCTTCAACGGCTAAAGGTGTTTCCAAAGGCACCCCCAGTCGCCCCCTTCTTACACTTGTGGTCAATAATCAGAAAGAATATCTCTTTAAACCTCTTCCCAAAACAGTTATTTAAGACCTTTTACAACAATCGTGAGAAACTTAATAAGCTCTAACAGTTCTGACAAACATTTACCGCAGCAATCACATAGGGCCCTCTTAAACCTACAGGGCATAACATCCTGACTCTCTAGTTACTTGCAGGGATTCTGCAAACGTCCGCGTGACAATGATGCCACCAGTATGTCCAGAAAAACTTACTCTATTGAGTCCAAAATCATGCCCTTGTATTCCATATTCAGCAATTATGTGTTGAGACTAATAGTTTCCCAACAGTCTTCCCAGAAATAATAAAACAGAAACGAGGGGCTTTGTATGAAAGAAACATTGCTGCTTTAAAAGGTCCCAGAACTTTTTTCAAGTGCCACCGACTTACTGTTCATGTTTCTTCTGAATCAGAGCTCAGTGGTTCCGAAGGGTCACGTTGTCCGGTAAACTCCTGCTCCACCTTCTCTATCCAGCACCCCGCATCTTGAGGACTGGTAAACTGCCAAGTTTTCCCACCATAAACGATCCGCAGACGTGCAGGTAATAAAAAGGAATGGATAATCCCTAGGCCCCTCAGTCTTCAACGTACTGCATCAAAGGCTTTACGTTTTGCCCGAGTTTGATAGGAGAGATCCGGGTCGAATTTTATATCTGCTCCATTCACATTCAGGGGATAGACCGCTGTGGCAGCTGCGATTAGCGCATCTCTGATTTCGGAGCCTCTTGACCTCACAAGTACAGTACGAGGTTGGGTAGGGTCTACAGGACGCACACGAGGGGTTATTCGGTAGGCTTTTGTAAGAGTCTCCCATTGAAAGCCTGCTAAGTAGTGAGGTCCCTTCAACTCCTCCGGGGAGACCAACTATCCAAACACTGCTTGCTCTGATATCATTTTCAAGGGCCTCCAGACGACTTCTGAGCTGGTTATTTTCTTTGGTTAAAGTGGCCACTACAGTCATTGTAGTCACCGTCCGTTTTTCCATATCCACTACGGAACCTGCCAAACTCTGGATAGCCGAGTCATGTTGCTCACGTTTTTGTAATGTTTTTTCGATTTTTGAGTCCATGGCATGCATGGACTCGAGCATTGTTTGCCAAGGAGGTTCCGAGGTTTGGTCTGAGGTGCCGATTCTGTTACCTTGCGAGGAACATGCGGCCTTATGGATTTGGAGCGGTGGTGCTTTCTGCGCTCCCTGCTGTAGGCCCTTCGTTCTTCCCATTTCGTTTTTAGTATCGGACGACTCAGAAGAACTTGGAGAATCGAGTTCTGAGATCCTTTTTTTAAAAAACAAATATTTTATTTAGCTTTTTCCTCTTTTTGGCCAGCAAGTGTAGGAGAGCTCTTGAAGGTGCTTCCAGCCTGGAAGATGGCTCTCTAGCGCCCCCCATAACATTTACTAACCTCTTCTAGGCAGTTCTCATGAGCTTGGTGTATGCCTGCCTGCATAAATCTTTGTATGATGTCCTTGCGACGCTCCCTCAAGCATTTAATGCTTTGCTCCATCCATCTGGAGTGATGTTTCTTTTAGTTTTGGAGGCGTAGGTCAGCAGTTAGGTTGTCCACCCCACCAGCAGTAATTCTGCTTGACACTATCTCAGCATACCAAGAAGTAAACTCTTTTTTTGGAAGTCTTTAAAGAGTTTTTTGACAGATACATCCAGGGGCTGCAGAGCATCTGTGCATGATGCAGGCATGTAAACTGGAATAATGTTATGCTCTTCTAGATGTCTGATGACCTCCTCTGTAGTGTGTGCGCTGAAGAGATCAAGCACCAGTAGTGCCTTCTGGTCTGGTAGTGCCATGGCAGTGATTTGGGCACAAACATGTGGCACCAGCACATTATCTATAAACTGGATGGTGATTTCCACATTGGCCCAATGATTTTCAGAGTGGGTAACATCCCACTCTGCTGGAAACTTGTGTTGCAGATGACAAGCAGCACTCTGCTCCTTCTAGATCAACTGTGGGGCCAGAATTTCTCCCGCCAGTGAGCATGCAAGAACAACAGTGATCTGGCATTTGTCACCAATGCCAGCCACAGACACTTGTTTTTCTCACCATTAGCCTCCACTATCCATTCCGAGACTGGGGATCATGTTGACCCCTGTCCCGTTCATGTTCAAAACCAGTTTGGAAGGAATGAGCTCTTGGGCACTGGCAGTTGAAATGCGCTTTAAAAAGGAGACTTTTAATGAATCAGTCACTGGGAGTTTTGTGCCCAGCTTTGGTGCCCATTCCGGCAGCTGTATCCGATGCTGTGTGTGAAGAAAAAAAACAGGCCCATTTACTAGAAAGGCTAAGATGACTGCTGTTCTCTGTTAGTAGCTGTGGGGAGTTTGCTTTGACTATCCCCACAGCTGTTGCCTGGATGACCCCCACATTTACGACCGCACCTTCAGTCCCTAGGGTCTTTACAGTGGGTTTTAGCTGGCACTCAAGTTCATCCTCTAGGTTGGTGGGATGGCCACGGGGTTTACTTGGTAGTATAGGAGTCATGTCAGTAGGATCAGGAGTCTTTTTAAGTTTCAGCGATTAGTCGGCTTTAAAGTTTCTTACTGAGCTTTTGTTTATGGTGTTACCAGTTGTTGCAAGGTAATGTCAGACAGTGGCCATAACTCCATTTTCTGCCGCATACTTGCAGAGTTGGTACCTGATTTCGGGGGTGTAGTGAGCGTACAAGGTGAGGCGGCTGCATTTTGAAGGGGGCGAAGCACTCACCAGCTCCTTCGCAACTGTGGCAGACATATTTACATCCACCCCAGAGCACTCGGCCAAGTCGGGCACTGAAAGCGAAGAGGGATCCATAGGATATTCCGCGTCTGTGGCTGCGATGAATGGATCCATTTGAGGGGTGATGTCGTAGGGGAGGACGCACAGAGAACGTGCAGAGTAGAACAGCACATCACCGAAACAAGCAGCAGGTTTAAACAAGGAGTTGAAAGAACCAGTATGTAAGTTTTTTCAAAGCAAATTTGATAGCAGTCAGCTTCAATTACAGCAGCACGGTATGTACCAGCCCTTTCACTGCTGTAATTGCAGGGGCAGAGGCAGCTAAATTATCGGGCGCTAATGTGTGGTACCCAGGTGGCAGCGCTAAATATATGGGGCGTTAATATTCTAACCCCAGGAATCCACTAATATTATTACTCTTGCAGTGCTCCTTTAAATCAGCACTGTCCTGGAGCCAAATGGAATGCTATGCTAAAGACAGAATCTTTAGCTTGTGCATCCAGTTTCCAAACTGCCCAGTGTAACTGCCTACATTCTAACCTCAGATTTCTTCTCTCCGTTGCAAAGTTCAGATGCCCTAGAGATCTTCTCTCAATCAAGAGCAATTCCATAAGTTCACTGAACAACAAACCTTGAGTATTTTGTTTAATTCTTTTATTACTGCCTAGTGTAATTGTTTTCAACCTCATAGTTTTTCATTTTAGATTTGTTTACCGGTTCCTCATGGTTCCTATGAACCAAGGGGTAACCGATCCTTTTTTCTCTTGAATCGGAACCTTTTTAAAGGGTTCCGATTACTATTTTCTTTATTTTTACCACATTTGAACCAGGGTTTATCGGTTCCCTCAGCGGTTTCTCAGTTCCAGACCCGATTGGAACCACTGGTTTTTGCATTTTATTGATTGCTGAACCGACCACTAATCTTCCAAGAACCGACCGCAAATATTTAAATTTTTCTATTTTCTGTTGGTTCCCAGTTCCTGTTTTTCTTAAAATGTCAGATAAACCCCAAAAAAGAAAACAGGACCACCTGGTTTTAAAAATTGCTTGACGTGTGCAGAGGTGTTTGCCAAGGCTGACAAACATGTCGTCTGTTTGCTTTGCCTTGGTCAGCAGTATGTTTCTGAAAATTGCGACATTTGTAAGTCTTTCCGTGATAAAACAGTGGAAAAACGTAGGGAGAGGCTCAAAAAAAGTTAGAAGAGGGGTCCATGGGCTCTAACCAGTCCACCACTCTGAGACTGTAGCTATTCCTTCCAGAGCCTCCAAATCCACCCCGATACGGGGTGAGGGCTCTGGCAAGAGAGGCAATGAACTGGCTGACTCCCTGTTGCCTGCCAACAAATTAAAGAAAATAAAGCATATTGAAACCCTGGCTGAAACGCCTTAAGGGTTCCCTCAGGTGCCTTTACCTGCTCCTTCGCCTGCTGATCTAACCCAGGCTATAGCCTTACTCCAGGTGCTGCGGGGCTTGCTACCCCCTAAGCAGCCTGGGGTCACTCCTGCTGAAAAAGCTACTGTTTGTGCCCCTCTTTTGCCCACTGCCACAGTGGAATATGAGGAGGATATTGAACCCGAGGTCTCACCAGAACAAGATTTTGGCTGTCCTCCCAGACCCATAGAGGATTTCTCATCCTATTTTTCTTTTGTTAAGAAAATGGTAGAAAGCCTGGATCTGCAAACAGCAGAAGAGATCCAGGGTGAAGAGGAGGCACAATATATGGAGCTCATGGGGCTGACACCCACCAAAAGGCTCCTCCTACCTATGTACAAATTCTTTAAAAAGGATGTTCTGGAAATCCTCAAGTCTCCTGACACTGTCACACCCACTGACAAAAAGTGTGACAAGAAATATCAGCATGAAAGGTCTAACATAGAAACATAGAAGTTGACGGCAGATAAGGACCGCAAGGCCCATCCAGTCTGCCCATTTCTTTTTCTACCTTATAAATGTGCCATTGGCCTTTGCTCTGTCAGTGGCCTATCTATTCATAGTCATTTGTATTGCTCCCTTATGCCTATCCATGCCTGTTTGAAGCCCTGCACTGTATTCATAGCCACCACTTCTTGTGGTAAGCCATTCCATGCATCCACCACCCTTTCTGTGAAAAAGAATTTCCTCACATTCCCCCTTAATCGGCCTCCCTCTAATCTCATGCTGTGTTCCTCTTGTCCTGCTATTTTTCTTATATTTAAACATGTTAGACTCTTTCACCTTGTTTATGCCCTTAAGGTGTTTGAATGCCTCGATCATATCACCTCTCTCCCTCCTTTGCTCAAGGGTATACATATTGAGCTCCGTTAATCTGTCCTCATATGTCTTCTGATGCAGTCCCTGCACCATTTTGGTTGCCCTTCTCTGGACTGCCTCAATTTGGTTAATGTCCTTGTGAAGGTGTGACCTCCAATACTGCAAGTACTCCAGATGGGGCCTAACCAGTGTCTTGTACAGAGGATTGTACCTCCCTCTTCGACTTGTGATACCCTACTAATACACCCTAACACCCCCTAGCCTTACCTACTGCTTTAGAGGTCTGCTTGGATGATTTTGGTCATCAGTGATGATGATGCCCAAGTCTCTTTCTTCCTTTGTGACTGCTAGCAACTCCCTCCCAGCCTATAGGTAGCTTCAGGGTTTCTCTTCCCTATGTGCATGATTTTGCACTTCTTTGCATTAAATCCCAGTTGCCACTCTTCTGACCATTCTGCTAGTTTATCCAGATCTCTCCTCATTCTGCCCACCCCATCTGGATCATCTACTCTGTTGCAGATCTTGGTGTCATCTGCAAACAGACAAGCCTTACCCTCTAGTCCATCTGCAAGGTAAGCTAATGAAGATGTTGAAGAGGACTGGCCCCAGGACTGATCCCTGAGGTACCCACTTGTGACTTGCATCTCTTCTGACTGTACACCATTTACCACCACCTCTGTTTTCTGCCCGTCAACCAGTTTGCCACCCAGTTGACCAACTTCTGACCCACCCCAGCCTACCCAGCTTATTTATCAATCTTCTATGTGGAACAGTGTCAAAAGCTTTGCTGAAGTCAAGGTAGGCGACATCAACTGCTCCCC
Organism: Neoceratodus forsteri; assembly: GCA_016271365.2. Classification (NCBI taxonomy): domain Eukaryota; kingdom Metazoa; phylum Chordata; order Ceratodontiformes; family Ceratodontidae; genus Neoceratodus; species Neoceratodus forsteri. The sequence continues at coordinate 29,785,148 of CM028134.1, forward strand.
TTGGTCCACCACTCTGGTTACCCAGTCAAAGAAATCTATGAGATTAGTTTGACAGGACCTTCCTTTGTAAACCCATGCTGTCTTGGATCCTGTGCCCTATGGATTCCAGATGTTGCACTATCCTTTCCTTAAGGTGCCTCCATAATCTTGCCCACTACTGAGGTAAGACTGACCGGTCTGTAGTTCCCGCCTCCTCCCTGCTACCACTCTTGTGGAGCGGGATCACATGAGCCCTTCTCCAGTCTTCTGGGACCTCTCCTGTGCTCAGAGACTCACTAAACAATTCTGCTAATGGCTCTGCTAGTTCCTCCTTTAGCTCCTAAGTACCCTGGGATGTATGCCATCAGGTCCCATTGCCTTATCCACCTGAGCTTAGCAAGCTCTTGTAGGACCCTTTCTTTTGTGAAGGGAGTAGTGCTCACCTCCCTCCCCCCTGTGTCCATGATGCTGAGCTGTGGGCCCTGCCCTACCTTCTCTTCAGTAAACACTGAGCAAAAGTATCTATTTAGGATAGATGCCTTTACATGGTCCTCCTCCTCACATGCTCCATTTTCTCCATTAAGCTTAGCAATACCCCCTCTGGACTTTCTCCTTTCACTAATGTATCTATAGAAAGTCTTGTCACCTTCTTTTACTGTTCGTGCTAGTGTTTCCTCAGTTTTGGACTTTGCCTGCCTTACTGCCTTACCTGCTTCCCTTAGGGCAGTTTGGTATGCCTCCCTATTTTCATCCCGCTGTGTTCCCTTATATTTCCTGAAGGCCAGCCTTTTGGCTCTGACCTTTTCTGCTACTGTATTTGAGAACCAAGGTGGTTTCCTTCTTCTTTTGCACTTCCTTTTCTGTCTAACACAATGGGATGTTGCTTCAAGTATTGCATCCTTAATGCTTGCCCACTTTGCCTGTACCCCCTCACCTGTGTTTCTTTTTGCCAGGGCTAGCTTAACTCTGTTGGCCATCTTATCAAAGTCAGCTCCTCTGAAGTCCCATATTTTTGCCTTGGAATGGGATGATTTAGATGTAGTAGCCAAATTGAACCATACCATGTGATGGTCACTGGCCCCCAGGTGACCTTCTACCTGGAGATCTGTGATCCCTTCTTTGTTAGTCAGTACTAGATCTAGGATAGCCCTGTCTCTTGTGGGTTGCTGTACCAGTTGTTTGAGGCCCTCCCCCTGCAGGAAATCCACTATGAGTCGAGTTCTGGCAGATGTTCCTGTTTACTCATCCAGCATCCAGACCACTAGGGTGTTGTGCAGCAGACTGCCTGTGAAAAGGCTAAACTCCCTTGTCCTCTCATTCCCCTGAGAAGGATTCGAGGAAAATGGATAGCATGGCAAACAAGAGGTACCTTTCGGCATCCCTGGCAGTTCACCAGGCCAGCTGTCAGGCTTATGCAGCCCTCTATCAGAAGGCTGTCTGGCAACCAGTGGTAGATAATGCTGAGGCTAACCCCTCTTCAACAGTGTCAGAGATGCTGGACACTGCAAGACGGCTTGGAAACTTCCAAGTACCAGTTTCAAATGGCAGGTGACACAAATGACACAGCTGCTAGATGGATGGCAGGTACCATAACACTAAGGAGGTTTGCCTGGCTGAGGGCCACTAATCTCACCCAGGACACCCAGAGTAAGGCTATGGATTTCCCAGACGAGGGCCATTCTCTTTTTGGTGCCCAGACTGAGGCATATATGAAGAAAGTAGACGAGTACAAGGCTACTTTCAGGAGCAATTCTACCCGAGAGAGAGCCTCTCCTTCCTCTTCATCCTGTGCTAGGGAGGCAGGGGTAGATCCTCTTTTAGGAGGCCTTTCTTCCAAGTGCAGGCTGTCCCCCAACAGCAGTACCAGCCACAGCAGGGTGGCATTTATCGAGCCAGAGTCAAAAAGGTTCCAGGAGAGGATCCCAATCTGAACAGCCACAGCAGCAAGCAAAACAAAATCCCTGACTTTTCCCCTCAAGCTGCCTCTCCGTCTCCTGTAGGGGGCAGACTGACTTATTATTTTCAGGAATGGTTGAAAATAACCACAGACAAGAGGGTTCTGGAAATAGTGACTAAGAGTCTGTCCATTTGTTTCAAGTCCCTTCCTCCTGCAAGATCAAAGCTATTCACACCAGCTCCTTTCACAGAAAGAAAACTACTGGAGCAGGCGGTGCAGGCTTTATTGCTGGCAGGAGCAGTGAAGCCTGTTCCCCCCAACCAAAAGGGTCAAGAGTTCTACTCAAGATACTTCTAACAACAAAAAAGAATGGAGAGCGGCAGCCTATACTAGACCTCAGACTGCTTAACAAGTACCTGGTAAAACCCAGTTTCAAGATGGTCACACTGGCCATGATTTTGCCAACTCTACAAAAAGGAGACTGGCTAGCCTCCTTAGGCCTAAAGGACGCATATTTCCATATTCCCATAAGGGAGTCGCACAGAAAATATCTCAGGTTCAGACTCCCATCAGGCCACTACCAGTTCTTAACACTTCCCTTTGGCCTCACCTCTGCACCAAGGATTTTTACCAAGTGCATGGCAGTAGTAGTGGCACACCTAAGAAGGTTAGGTGTCACCGTTTTTCCCTACCTGGATGATTGGTTAATCATGGGAAAATCTCTCCAACGTGTCAAAGCACCTTCATGTAACCCGGGATCTGTTGCACTCCCTGAGATTCCTCCCCAACATCAAAAAGTCAGTCCTGACCCCTGTGTAGGTTCTGCAGTTCATAGGTGCAGAACTAAACACATTGGGCAGGGCTTTCTTCCCTCAGGAGAGGGCAGAAAGCATTCAGCTTGTCCTGGGCAGCACAAAGCCAGCAAGACAGTTTCTACAACTGTAAGGGCACATGGCTTCAGCAACAAGCACAGTCATAGGTGTCAGGTTTCAGATGAGGGATGTTCATTTCCACCTAAGAGCACACTGGTGCCAAAGGCAGGACTCCCTATCAAAGCCAGTATCAGTCACAAGGGTGTTACTACAGGCACTCCAATGGTGGAGGGAGCTGTAAAACTTGAGAGAAGGGGTCCCATTCCTGCAGGAGCCCAATTCACTGGTTCTCACAACAGATGCTTCCCTGTTAGGGTGGGGTGCTCATTTAGGGGAGCACACCGTTTACGGTACCTAGGAGAGTGCAGACTCACTCCTGTACATAAACCTGCTGGAGTTAAAAGCCGTTTACCTGGTCATTCGGACTTTCTCTCATCTAATACAAGGAAAGGTGGTACAGGTCAGAATAGATAATACCACGACAATGTACTACATCAGCAAACAAGGAGTAACAAGGTCCACTCCACTATGTACAGAGGCAATGAAAATATGGAGCCTTGCTTACTCTCTAAACACCTCCCTACAGTCAATTCATCTGCCTGGTAAGGACAATATCCTGGCAGATGCCTTGAGCAGGATAAACCAGGCCCATCACGAATGGGCACTGAACAAACAAGTGGTGCATGCTCTAGTCAGGAAGTGGGGCACCCCAGAAATAGATATTTTTGCTTCCCACCAAAATCACCACTTACTTCAGTATTGTTGCAGGGCCCTTGCAAAGGGGACAGTTCCCCTGGATGCCTTGATTCTGGATTGGATGGGGAGGCATCTTTATGACTTTCCCTCTTTTCCCCTGATACTTGGGGTGCTCATCAAACTCAGGTCACAGCCAGCTTTGATGATTCTGGTATGGTAGCCCCAGACTGGGCAAGACAGCCTTGGTGCTCCCTCCTGCTCTCTGTTGGTGACCAAACTGATTCACCTCCCACAGAGGTACAACCTGCTGACCTTTTAGAGGAAGGTCATGTACCCCAATCTCAGGTCTCTCAAGCTCAAGGCCTGGCTCTTGAGGACTTAGAATATGCAGACTGGAGCCGGCCCGCTGGCGCAGCAGCTGGATTTCCACTTGCAACGCCAGTGACCCAGGTTCGGGAACGAGCCCGGGGAGTTGGAGGGCCGGCCGGGAGAAAAGACTTGAGCTTCCCCAGGACAGCTTGCCTTCTCCAGGGAGGAAGGGGGGATAAGGTCCCGGCGCAAGACTGACCCCAGGAGGAGGTCTGGGGCACAGTATGCACTGCGAGACAAGAGGGGAGGATGTTGTGGACATCGGCGCTATGTGCCTTGATGTCAGGGGTTCACGTGACGTCCACAGTACACCAGGAAAAAACAAGCACCGGAACACCGAGGGGAAGGAGCGCCGCTGCAGACCCTAATGGCTCCCTCCTGCCTGGGCTGATGGGGACCCGACGAAATAAGAAGCATCGAGGTGTTCGGGCCCCACCTCGTACCCACCTGGAGGGTTTAACCACGGCTCCATGGGGGTCCGCCGCAGAACCAGGTAAGGAGGTGATGCAGGGTGGCATCTGAGCATCTCCTGACTGAGTGGGGTTCCGGTGCAGGGGAGGAGGCAAAAAATATAAGTAAAAAAAAGAAAAAGAATATGCAGACTGGCAAATCTTCCTGGACACAAGTCTCCACCACTCATTCACACTATTGGGATCTGCGCCGGAGGCACTAGGACCCATCGGAAGCAAACTTTTTGCTGGAGGGTCAACGCCAGAAATGGCGCCGCGAGGAATGGCGCCGTGAGCCCTAGCTCGTGTGGTAAGGTCTATCTTGGCGTCGACCCTCCAACCGCCTCAGTTCCTTTTTTCCCGCCGTCGAGTGCACTTCAGTGACGACGTCGCTCGCCTGTTGGGAGTCAAACTTCAAACTAGCAGCATAGTTTTCAGTTTTTATTATTTTGTAGTATTATCTCGATACAGTATCGCTCAGAATTTATTGTTATTTTAAAATAAATACAATAAAGAAGTCTCAGCCTACCAGCCGAATTAGACCATGAAACAGGTCAGGTGACGGTAGGGAACTTCATGAAAGCTGTTCAGTCAGTCAGGCTGGGTCCGGTCCTCCGCCTTCTCTGGAGGGAGGGTCTGACAACTGTCAGTCCAATGCCTGGGGGGATGGGCGGTCCCCCCGGAAGCATAAAAATAAACGGTCGCACTCTCAGCACTGTTCGGCCTTGAGCTCTTCTTCGGCCCGCAGGTCTAAAAAGAGAAGGCATCACTTGAGGTCGCCCTCTGATATCATCTGCGGCGTACGGATTATCAGGGCTGGTTGCGGTCTCCTCCTTCAGAGTCGCCAACCTCTGCTTCTGGTAGCCGGCGGCTTCGACATCGAGCCCTACCCGCCCGCGGTGGGTCTTCAGATGAGCAGTTTCATCAGTGGGCGCTCTTATGGAGCAGTGGGCTCGGAGTTGGTTCGGCTACTTGGCTCGATGCGCTCGTGGGCGCCCGGGCTCTCTGGGCGACCAGGTAAGCGAGTTGGACCTTCCTAGTCTGTGCGGCAGCTTCCTGGTGCCGTTGACTCCGGCTTAGTGTTCCCCCCTCACATGGCTGCGGCGCAGGGGGCCACACCGATGCCCTTATCTCCTGCTCTTCTTCCTTCAAAACCTGTTTTTTGGAGTCTGGGAGTGTTTTAGGCGCCCTCGGCGTCGTGTGGCCTCTCGGCACCATGCAGCTTCTCAGCGCCGTCCTTGGTGCTGTGCGGCTTCTCGGCGCCGTCCTCGGCACCGTGCGGCTTCGGCACTGTCCTCAGTGCCGTGCAGCTTCTCAAGCGCCCGTTTTCGGCGCGCCGCCAACCCTATGGCGTTCCTCGGTGCCGTGTGCCTCCCCTCGGCGCCAGCGGCCTCAGGGACTCTTCTTCTGAATTTCATTCCTTTCCTGTCCATACAGTCCCTCCTGGACTGTCAGGAGATGACGTTGAGCCTGGACCCAGACCTTGGTTGGGTGATGAAGTGGACGAAGCAGGATCTATTACGCTACAGAGCCTGTGGTGAGGACCTATCCTCTTAAGTCTCGTTGAAAATCTGAGTTCCACTTTCTCTCCAGACTACAGACATCGATCCTGGGAAATTGTTGAGACTCCAATATCTTCATGCCTCGGAGATCCCTACGGATTTGACTCCTCCGATTCAGCCTTCATTCGAGACGCTGTCTCAAATGGTATGGAATAATCCTGCTCTTACCCCTTCGCTGGCTAAATCCATTGATAGGAAATATTCAGCCCCCAAGGATCATCCCATTTTGGCATCTCAAGCCTTTGCGAATCCTATTGTAGTCCTGGCAGAGAATGATGAGGTCGTTCTTCCTCAAGCTACTACAGCTCGACCTATTAACAAAGAATCTCGTAAGATAGACACCTTAGGTAAGAGAGTCTTTGCTGCTTCTACTCTAAGTATGCGTATTGCCAGTTACCAAGGCTATTTTCTCAGTATGAGTATATCCTGTGGCATTCTATTAAACAGATGGTTGAAGTCCTACCGGTTGGTTCAAAGCCAGAGCTTTTCAAACCATTAGCAGAGGTATTGAATCTAATAACCAGCAGGTTAAAGCAGCCATGGATGCTTTTGACACTGCTTCCGTTCAGTGGCTGCTGGTATTTACCCGGCATCATTCCTGGCTGCACTTTGGGCTTTCTGAATGGCCAGCAGCAACCGGGTGATGCTTGCATTGGTGGTGCATATCTTTTTGGTCCTCAGGTAGAGCAAGCTCTAGAAGCTACACAAAGACTAGGTCAGCCATTAAGTTGGCTCGGCCCCTCCTGCCCCTCTCGAGGGCATGCTAGTAAGCGACAGTTTCATAATATCGCAGTCCTTTGAGGCAGAGGCAGAGAAGTTTCCATAAGAACCAACCTGCCCAACCTCAAAGAAGGCACAACAGAAAGCGCTACGCTACTATGAATTGCCGGCCCAAGTTCCATCTCAGCTGCCCGAGGTGGACTTTTCCTCTCCGTGGAGGTTGTCTGATGCACTTTACAACCAGTGGAAGTCCATAACCTCAGACAAATGGGTCCTTCGGATAATTCGCAAGGGTATTCACTCAATCTTGTGGAGACCCTCGGATCGTTCTCCAAATGACAGCCCAGGCTGTCAACCCTTCAGTCAGACCTTCTCCGCCCGAGATTCAGGGCCTTCTGAACAACAAGGCAGTAGAAGTGGTGCCACTGCACCAACGAAACACGGGTTCTCCCATTACTTTCTGGTTCCAAAGAAGTCCAGGCGGAATGCGCCCATTCTAGATCTCAGAAAGCTAAACAAATTTCTCCAAGGAGAAATTCAAATGATTTCTCTGGGAACCCTGTTACCTCTGCTCCACCAACACCGACTGGTTAGCCTCCTAGATATGCAGGACGCTACCAGCACATTCCTGTTCACCGAGGCATCCACAAATTCCTGAGGTTTGTGGCTCTGGGACAGCACTATCAGTTCAGAGTCCTGCCCTTTGGGCTGTCCTCGGTGCCGCGAGTTTTACAAAATGTTGTGCAGTTCTCATAGCGCACCTCAGAACAGTTGGAATTCAGGTGTTTCATATCTGGACGATTGGCTTCTAAGCCCTTCCCAGGCAAGGGACTCTGGGCGCCCGTGGAGGCAGCTCACGCTTCCTTACGTCATGGGAGTTCTGCTCAACCTCAAGAAATCGCAACTGCAGCCCTCCCAGAGGCTCCTTTTTATAGGGACTCTCTGGACACCTCCTGTGCGAAGCTTTTCTTCCAGAAGACAGGAGGAGCGATATCCTTCAGATGGCCTGTCACATCGGGAAAACAGCTCAGTCCCAGCTCTCTCGATGCAACGGATGCTAGGCCTCATGGCATCCTCAGTGTTCACTGTACCCCTAGCACGTCTGCACATGAGAACCACCCAGTGGATGCTCAGTACTCAGTGGTCCCCAACCACTCACCCGCAGTCCTATCTCATCAAGGTGACAGAACCTTTAAGGAGGTCACTCACCTGGTGGTCTCAAGAGAGCAATCTCCTGGAGGGGTATCCCTTTGCTCCTCTGGACCATCAGATCTCCATTACCACGGACGCATCCCTAATGGGGTGGGGAGCTCACTGTCAGGCTCTCCACACTCAAGGTGCGTGGACTCAAGTCGAGTCCCAGCTCCACATAAACGTCCTAGAAATGAGAGCCGTCCTTTATGCGGTCCGAGCTTTGAAGGACATTCTGTGTCACAAGAACATTATCCTTCAAATGGACAACAAAGCAGTGATGTATTGCATCAACAAGCATGGCGATGCTCACTCTTACCCCTTATGCAGAGAAGCAATGAGGGTATGGGAATGGTGCTTGGAGCACGAGGCTCTAATTCAAGCGGTGTACCTGCCAGGTGTTCAGAACGAACTGGCAGACCGTCTCAGCAGAACAGAGACAGACCCTCACGAGTGGTCTCTCGACTCAACCATAGTTCAGTCACTATTCAAAGAGTTGGGGACTCCAGGCCTGGACCTTTTTGCATCCCCACTCAACGCAAAACTGCCTCACTTCTGCTCCAGAAATCCAGGGCCTGGCATTTTCTGTCAGGATGCGTTCAGGCTGCGGTGGACAAAACGCTTTCTTGACGCCTTTACGCCTCTTCCTCTAATTCAGAGGTACTCCTCAAGTTCAAATCCCAGGGGACAAAATGATTCTCTTGCTCCCTTTTGGCCTCGGCAGCTGTGGTTCCACTACTCAACAATATGTTGGCAGTTCCTCCGAGACCACTTCCTGCAGATGAACCTTTTGACTCAGGGACGGTGGTCCATCCCAACCTGAGATCACTTCACCTTCATGCTTGGCTCCTGAAGAGGTCGAGTAAACCCGGTTCAATGTCTCAAGAGTTTCAGATATTCTCCTGGCTGCACTGAAGCCAGTCACTCGAGAAAACTTACACAGCCAAGTGGAGCGTTTTGCTCTGGTGTCAAAGTCCTCTTTGAATCCTTTTCCTGTCCACCAGATAAGGTTTGGAGTACCTTTGGACCTCTCAAATTCGGGTCTGCAGTACTCTACAGTCAAAGTTCATCTTAGTGCCATTTCAGCGTATCATGAACCGTTATTTCCTTAACTCTGGCTCAGTTACCTATGGTTAAGAGATTTCTTAAAGTTCTGCATACCAGACCTCCTACAAGGCGTCCAGTCGCAGCCTGGGACATTAATCTTGTGCTAGACATGCTCACTCGGAAACCTTTGAACCTCTGGCTACCTGTGAGCTAAAATTTCTCACCTGGAAGACTGCCTTCCTAGTGGCTATTACCTCAGCCCGCAGGGTCTCTGAGATATATGCCCTGGTCACAGACCCTCCGTATACTGTGTTCTATAAGGACAAAGTAGTTCTTCGTACTCATCCTAAATTTCTTCCTAAGGTTGTGTCAGAATTTCATCTAAACCAACCTTTGGTCCTTCCCTCTTATTTTGCGGACTTCCAAAATGAAGGGGAACATTCTCTTCATTCTTTGTATGTTAAGAGGGTCTTGCGTTTCTATCTAGATGGAACCAAGGATTTTCGCAAAGCTCAGCAACTGTTCGTCTCCTTCAGTGAGACCCGGCTGGGTCAACCTGTCGCTATCAGATGTATCTCATCATGGCTAGTGGCGTGCCTCACTGCTGCTATTCCATGGCGACGGTTAAGTTGAGGAAGTTACGCCTCACTCTACCAGAGCGGTCGCGGCATCCCTAGCGGAATCGCAACATGCCCATTGCAGACATCTGCAATGCGCCACCTGGAGCTCAGTGCATGCTTCGTTAAACATTATGCACTAGATGTCCATGCCAGGCGACATTCTTCCTTTGGCAGAGCCATCCTCAGTGGACTTCTGTCCTAGAAGCGTGAGCTCTTGGTCTCTCCTGCCCCTCTCGGGATTATTAGCTCAGTACTCTCCCAATAGTGTGAATGAGTGGTGGAGACTTATGTCCAGGAAGATATGAAAATTACTTACCTACCGTAATTCTTGATCTTCTTGGACGATCTCCACCACTCATCCTACCCTCCATTCCCGAGCTCCACCTTTCTTGTGGGTCTTCCTCCTCAAATCTTTGAGCCGTGAAGACTTCTTTGTTGACCCTTCTTACAGGTCGCCTGGACTATCTTATGTCCGGTTTTTAGGTTAGGCTACCCTTCTAGGTTAGTTATGCTGCACCTCCTTGGTAAAAAGTACTGGGCGGTTGGAGGTCGGCGCGAGATGGTGCGTTCGCGTGAGCTGGGGCTCGCGGGCGCCATTTCTGGTGCCGACCTCCAGCAAAAGTTTGCTCCGATGGGTCCTAGTGCCTCCGGTGCAGATCCCAATAGTGTGAATGAGTGGTGGAGACTCGTCCAAGAAGATCAAGAATTACAGTAGGTACATAATTTTCATTTTTCTGAAGGCGTATTGGAGGTCCTCGGAGGCTATAGGAAACCTTCTACTAAGAAAACCTATGCCTCGAAATGGAAAAGATTTTCCATATGGTGTGGAGATAAGGGTATAGTCCCAACTCAAGCTGGCATCCCAGTCCTGCTGGACTATTTGACACACCTGCATTCCCAAGGGTTGCAGCACTCAATCCTAAAGGTGCACCTGGCTTCAGTGTCAGCATACATTTCAGCTGGAAGGAACACCTCCCTTGCATCGAATCCTGTCTTCAAGAGGTTCTTTAAAGGGCTCTCTCATTTGTTTCCCCCTCACAGGGAACCAGTGCCAGCATGGGACCTTAACATTTGCATTGCCCAACTTATGCTTCTGCCCTTTGAGCCTATGGCCTCTGCAGAGCTTAAATTTGTTACTTGGAAGGTAGTCTTTCTGGTAGGAATCACTTTTGCCAGGAGGATAAGTGAGCTCCAGGCCCTTTGTGTGGAAAAGGACTATGTCTCATTCCATAGGGACAAGGTAGTGTTGAGAACTAATTGGAAATTCCTACCCAAGGTGGTCTCTAACTTTCATTTGAATCAGTCTGTTACCTTGCCAGTTTTCTTTATTGACCACTCTAGCTCAGGGGAGTGTAGATTGCACAGCCTGGATGTAAGAAGGGATTTAAACTACTACATGTCTCATATCAAGGACCATAGGCATGACAGGCTACAGCTGTTCTTTACCTATGGGGAGGTAGGTAATGGGACACTTGCCTCTAAGAGAAATATATTTCAGTGGATAGTTCAGTGTATTCAAGTTATTTTACTGAAAAGCAGGTAAGGTACCCCCTTCTGGTCTTGGGGCCCATTCTATAAGGGGCACAGCTGCCACAATTGCAGCTGCCTGAGAGGTACCCTTGATGGAAATCTGTAAAGCAGCTACCTGGAGGTCAGTCCACACCTTCACTAAGCATTATAGCCTGGACACCCAGTCCAGGAGTGATGCCAGATTTATCACAGCAGTTCTGCAGAGTCTGTTTGCTAAACAAAGATTCTTGCCCACCTCCTTGAGCTACTGCTGCATAGTCTGCAAGAGTAATAATAATATTGGATTCCTGGGGTTAGAAGAAAGAATTACTCACCTGTAGTAATCTTGTTTCTTCCAAAGGGATCCGCTAATATTATTACTCCCCACCCAGCTTCCCCTGTAGAATCAGTACACAGAAAAATTCTCTCCACAGCTGATTATATGTATGCTTGGAGTGGTATGCCATCTACTGGCACTTTTTAGTAATGTTTTATAGCTTATCGGGTTTTTTTCTTAGATATATCTGACTATAAGAGAAAGGGATATTTCTTTTTTTTTTTTTTGGTCCTCTGGTTAATGTTTACTAGTTGCCCCAGCTGGAGCCCCATTTTTTCCTTTTGTTATTTATCTATAGGTTAGTAATGCCTCTTTGCAGGCTCCCAAGAAATCTGAGGTTAGAATATAGGCAGATACACTGGGCAGTTTTGAAACTGGATGCATGAGCTAAAGATTCCATCATTAGCATAGCATTCCATTTGGCTCCGGGGCAGTCCTGACTTAAAGGAGCACTGCAAGAGTAATAATATTAGTAGATCCCTTTGGAAGAAACAAGATTACTATAGGTGAGTAATTTTTTCTTATCTACTATACAGTATAGTGTTAAGGATTGTTTCTGTCAGATTAGTTCAATGATTTTATAGTTTGTGGGTTCAGAAATCGCTCAAACATTAGGAACATCAGTAAAGCTTTTTGGAACAAGGGTAAATTTCATTGCAAAATTCACAGCGCTATGCGAAATTCATAGCATTTGAGAGGTATGCATGCACTGAAGGCTGTTGAATCTCTCACTATTACAGTCCTCTGATGTCAGCTTCAGAGGATTCTGGGATTTCTGATTAATTTATTAAATTTTGGTGACTGGGTAAGCCCACTGAGCCCCGGAGGTCCCTTTTTCAGGGGCGACCTGGGATTACATAACATTGGTAAATATCACAGTATGATATTGAAATTGTACAGTATGATACGAGTTATACAGTATTATATATGATTATAGCAAATGTCAGCTTAAAAGTCACCAAAGTCAGCCCGATACAATCTACTATACTGCAGTAAACAGTAAGTAAAAAAGAAAACAAACGAAAAAAAACACATTTTTTTTTGCACAAAAGTACAACTTGGGAACCGCCCCACACTTGGAGTATAGTGCTCTTAGTACTGACTGCTCTCCTTGAAGTCTAATATGGGGGAGCATGAATCACATACCTCCCTACTGGCCTAGGCAGATCTGATTCCTTCTCCGACTGGCACTATGTCAGACAGATTTATTTTCTAGGGCACTAATTTACAGTGTTAGAAGTGAAATTCAGTTTTCATGATTTGGAATTCTGGTATTACACCACTAATTAGGCTAGGCTCCTGAAAATAGCAGCCCCTTTCATAGCCCCGCCCCCGCTGACCAAAATCTTTAATCTGTCCTTATGCCATGGCACAGTCCCAACTATATGGAAAGTTGCTAAAATCACTCCTATTCCAAAGAAAGGAGACCTAAAGGAAATTAAGAACTACTGTCCCATCGCTATACTCTCTGTCTTAAGCAAAATCTTGGAAAAACTAGTCGCCACTCAAACGATTGAATACCTCAAAAAATGTAACCTCCTTTCTAGCTCACAACACGGCTTCCGTAAAGGTCATAGTACCACCTCTGCCCTGCTTAAGTTGACTAATGACATCTACTCTTCTATGGACTTAGGCCTCCTGACTGGAGCAGTTTTCATCGACCTAACCAAAGCTTTTGATCTGGTAAACCACTCACTCCTTTTGTCAAAACTTCAGTCTTTTGGTTTCTCCCCAGATTCCATTACCTGGTTTAAAAGCTACCTGCCTGACAGGCAACAGGCTGTGGTCTTTAACTCAGCAACCTCAGATCCTGCACCTATCCACGTTGGAGTACCTCAGGGCTCCATTCTTGGCGCTCTACTCTTCACAATCTTCATTGATGACATCCCCACAACTGCACCGAATTGCTTTTCTTTGCTCTACGCAGATGATCTGGTTATCTACCACAGTGCAAAAACTGCAGCCTCCCTACACCGTCCACTCGCATTGGATTTTGCTAGTATCCCAACCTGGCTCACTGATAACAAACTAGTCCTTAACTCTAGCAAATCTTACTCTATGCTGTTTGGCTCTCAAGCCAGACTCAAAGCTAATCCAAATCCTCATCATCTCCTGTGCGGACAGCTCTCTTTACCCTCTACCAAATCCTTCAAATATCTTGGTGTCACCCTTGATGAATCTCTTGACCTTGACCTTCATATCTCTACTATCTGTAAGTCGGTAAATGCTAAGCTAGGAAGTGCCTATCGTTCCAGTTATGCACTTACCCCTCAAGCCAGACTAGCTGTGGCTCAAGGTTTCCTTCTACCGACATTAACATATGGCTTGTCAATCTTCCTATCCACATCTAAAACCTCCCTTCATAAATGGGACACCACTTATAATAGCATCTGTTGCTATGCTGCTGCCTCACGACGTTTCAAGCACCACTGCCACCTCTATCGAGACTTAAAGTGGCTTAGCCCCTCCGCCTATCGTTTTCTGACCTTTGGATCACTAATTGACTGTTACCAGAGCAGGTCTCCCCCTATCCCTTTCCTCCGCATTGGAACTACAACCTCCCATTCACAAATTATGTTCTAATGATAAAGCCCTTCTGCGTGTTCCTAGATGTAGAACTAATATGGGCACTCGTGCGTTTTCCTATACAGCTCCAAAATATTGGAACTCTATACCCCTCTCTATCCGTCAATCAAACAGCCACGCTGTCTTTAAGAAACTACATCGGGAACACCTTCACACCTTACATCCCTGCACCTGTTTTAACCCTCCATGAACCCATACTCTTTCTTGCCCTCTCCCTATCTCCATCCTATCTACCTCCTTTTGACTCTCCCTCCTCTCACAACCTATACCGTTCTAGCTCTTTCATCCTCTTTTTCCTTCTCTCTCCCCTTCCCTACTTTTCATGGCACTTATAGTACTGTAACTTACTTCCTTCCATGTTACACTCTCTTTTGCCTGTATTCACAGTATCCTAACTTTCAGTACTCAGAATGTCAATGTACTTATTACACACTGTTTTTATCCTGTTTTGTATTGCCTCCATGTGCTGCGTCACGTTTTGTTTCTCTGTAAAATGTTTTCTCCTGGGTCGTGCCTGAAAATAGGCATTGTTTTGCCTAGTGCACTTACCCGGTCACCAAAAGCAAAATAAAATAAATAAATTACTACATTAATTTCTGGATTTTACAGGAGTCTGCTGTTAGACTTTCAGTATGTATGTAAATATTCAGAATTAAAGAAGGCTAACTACACAGCAGATAAAATAAAGCAGAATCAAAAGTAGTATAGTAAAGATATTTTATTCCATACAGGTGTTTTTCCTCCTGCGTCTGGAGGGGCGGCACTCCAGCACAGCCCTTGGTCCCCCCACACCAGCTACCCACTGCCCAGTCACCTACCTGGTCAGAGGTTCCCCACGAGCTTCCTCCTTGTGGCAGGGCCAAGAGGGGAGGGCCTTTCCCATTCCCCATAGAACAAATCTGAAGCGAACCAGAGTAGGCGTGGCTGCTCTGGGCTTCATTAAGCCCCTCCAATGCCATTTTCCTTGCTTTTCTCCCATTCTTCACTGCATAGCATCTTACATGTGTGTGGAGGCACACTTTTCTGACATACCCTCCTGTGCAAGCCTCCCTTTCTAGGGACATGGATATGTTGTTCATCCACACTCATTGGCAGGTATCCTTGCCGCTTTAAATCTTGCCGGAAGGTCTTCAAGCTTGCTCCTCCCACCCACCCGGGTGGTATAACTCTCGGCTCCGCCCCATGACGCCAGATCTGATCTTCCTTACCGCTTGGCTCAGGTTCCCTCATAACGCTCTGCGTTTGAGACTAGTTCCTATTTCTCCGTTTGCGGATTTAAAAATAAATTTTGCGAAAAGACTTTGCAGTCTTCTATCCTGCGGCTGCGATGGACAATCGACTCGGTTCGGAGATGCCCATGCGGGCATGAAGATGTCTCGGACGGATCCACCTCCACGTGTGTCTACTGCTGGGCCTTGAGCACGACCCGCGGAAGCTTGCGACCTGTGCTCATCTTTCTCGGCCTCGTCCTCGAGACCGTGCTGCCCGATTGCAACTGGGCCGTCCGAGCGTTCCCTCCGGTGAAGTCAAGGAGGCCCGGTTGGCGGTGTCCGCGCGGTAGTTTCGGCGGATCTTCGGCGGATGGTGCCGCCCTCGAAGAGAGGCGGTGGCCGTATCTTCCTCGGCCGCGGCATTTATCCCGCTCTCTCTGGGCTCTTCCTACACGGCTTCTTTTAAGGAGCTTCGTCTGTCCCTCTCCACTAAAGGAGAAGGGCCTACGTCTGCGGGACCTTATTCTCGGTCCAAAAAGAGGGACAGGGGTAAGTCCCTCCGTCGACGCTCTTGGGAGCGGGAAAGGTCCCTCTCCCCGGGCCGTCGACCGTCGGCTTCGGTCGACCGCTCGGCTTCGGCCACTGGCCTCACGGTGTCCCCGTCAGGTCAGTTGACCGAGACTCCCACCGATGAAGTCGAGATTTTTCTCGACCCATTGGACGGGCTGTCGCCTTTAGCAGCCGAGATTCCCTCTCCCGGTTCCCCGGGAGAGTTGAGATCCGTGAGGCTCGCCTGTGCCTCGGTTCCGGAGCCCTCGGATGGACCATCCGAGCGAAGGAGTGCGGTTCCGCTGGCACCTCCCGCACCGACCTCGGAAATTCCGGGACTCGGATCTCGGTCTCCGGACCTCTTCGCGGTCCAGCCGATCCCACCATCAAGCGTCTCGGTCTCGGCACCGTGGTAGCGGCGTCGCCGCTGCGTCCTGCGTCCTCCTCCTGGGATGAGGAGGCTTGGCGTAGAATGCGCCCGGCGGGGCAGGACCTGCTGCAACAACAGCTCCTCCTGGCGGGGAGTAAGCCGACCCGTCGCCTTCCCGGCCATTAAGTGGCTGTCACGGGCGGCCGACACAACCCCTCGACTTATCCGAGGGCCCTATACCCAGGCGGTTGTTCGGCCAAAACCAGCTGCTCCACCGATTCCGGTGGAACCTCCGCCTCCACAGCCACCAATTGGGGCTCCGACCAAGGATTCTCGGTCGGCTAAGGGTCTCCATCGGCTGTCAGTTACCCTCACTCCCGACCGACCTCGGCAGGTGAAGGGTGGCTCAGGCCAGAGGCAGCTCTTCGAGGACTCTTCCGAGTCCGAAGATGATTCCTCCTTTTTCTCCAAGCGACTGGACTTGGAGTCTTCAGGAGGTCAGTCAATGGACGATAGCCCGTCGTCCTTCCTAGGACTGCTTCGGCTCATCTCAGAGTCCACCGGGATGGAGCTCGAACCCGTTTCCAAACGGGCCAGGTATCCCCTCATGGAGATTCTGGACCGAGGGGATTCTCCGATGGAGGTCTTTCCGGTGGCTGAGGCCATAGTGGGTCCGGCACTGGAGCTTTGGCAGCGCCCTGCTTCCTGCCCTGCGCCTTCGGCCAGGATGGCCAGGAAGTATGCGGTCCCTACCGGTTCCTTGTCCGGTTTTTCGGAACACCCCTCTGCTGAGGGGTTGGTTACCGACAGCGTTTTCCGGTAGCGCCCGTCAGCGCCAGGGATGTGGACAAACCTCCTGACAAGGGTCAAAGATTGGACTATGTCGGGCGAAAAGTCTCGCTGCGTCCTCTCGGCCTCGTCAGGCCAGTTCGGCCGTCCTCATGGCACATTTTCTCATGCCCTGTTGGGCTCCCTGGATGAGGTCATCCCTCATCTTCCCGCCGATCTGCAGACAGCGGTTAAGCAGGTGCGGGACCAGGGCAGACAGTGGCCAAACAGCAGCTCCAGACTGCTTTGGATATAGGGGACTCATGTGCCAGATCGGTGGCGGCCGCAGTGGCTATCGTCGGCGGGCTTGGCTGAGGATATCCACCTTTGCCCGGATACCCAGCACAAGTTGGCGGATGTTCCCTTTTGGGGACTGACCTCTTGACCCTGGGGTGGAAGGTCACCTGCAGAGGATCGAGAGGTCCAATGCTACCTTGGACTCGGTCTCTTCCGGCTCAGAAGGACAAGGCGCAAACCACAGCCTAAGCCCTTTCGTCCTTCTGTGCCCCCGGCGCGCCCGGCCCAGCAACGTCAGGGCCAGCAGGCTCGGCCTTGGCATCCCAAACCCAAGCCGCCGGCTTCCTCTAACAGGAGGCAGGGAGGAAAAGGCCCAGGAGGTCCCTCGGCCGGTCCCTCCTCCAAGCCTGCCCAGTGACGGGCTGAGGGGTGTCGCCCCCATTCCAGTCACCTTACCCCTGGGTCCCCCCGTGGGGGGACGGCTCCGGCACTTCCGTTCCGCCTGGTCCGCTGTTTCCATGGACAGGTGGGTCTTGGAGGTGGTGGGAAGAGGCCTGCCTCTGGAATTCGAGCAGGCACCACCCTTCAGAGCCGTCGCCCCTCGGGGGCCTTCGGGATCCCCAGCCTCACTGGCGGCTCGTCGAGCCGACATCGCTCTCCTCCTCCAGAAGGAGGTGATAAGAGAGGTGGTGGACCCTCCTTCAGACCCAGGGTTTGTGTCCAGGTAGTTCCTGGTTCCGAAGCGGACGGGGGCTGGCCCCATTCTCGACCTACGACCTAAACAAGTTCCTAAGGTCTCGAACCTTCAGGATGGTCACTCTGGCTCAGATAATACCATCCTTGGAGCGCGCGTGTGGTTCTGGTCTCTGGACTTGCAGGGCCGCTTTTTCACGTCCCTATCCGTCCGTCTCACCAGAGATTCCTTCGCTTCTGGCGGAAGGATCCCTCTTGATTCAAGCCATGCCCTTGACTTGTCTCCAGCTCCCAGGGTCTTCACCAAATGCATGGCAGTGGTGACAGCATTCCTGCTGCCCGAGGGGTCGGTGTACCCTTACCTGGACGACTGGCTGATAGCAGCTCACCTCCAGGAAGGGAGGCGGAGTGGTCCAGAGATCTGGCCCTCAGGTCTGCTCTCAACTGGGCCTCCTTATCAAGCGAGGCCAAGTCGAGACTCGAGCCAAGCAGGTGATTCTATTCATCGGGCGCAGCTCGACTCTCTTGAGCCAGGCGGCTCCTGGCGGACTGGGCGAGGTTCTTTCCTCCTTTGCCCGATCATTTCTGGTTGGGCAATTCGCCCTCCGGGACTTCCTCGCCTCCTGGGTCTCATGGCGGCCTGCACCAGCGTGGTCCGTTGGGCCGGCTGGAACATGCGTCCCCTTCAGTGGGGACTGGCCAGCCAGTGGTCACAACGCTGCGATCCTTTGGACCAGCTTGCGTCGGTGACACAGGGGATGTGGAACGCTCTCCACTGGTGGACCGTTCCAGATCATTTGCAGGAGGGCATCCCGTTCGTCCGCCCCGAGCCGACGGTCTCTCTATCGACCGATGCCTCTCTGATGGGTTGGGGTGCCCATCTGGGGGAACACCGGGCTCATGGCCTCTGGTCCCCGCGGGAGTCCCGATGCCACATCAACCTGCTGGAGCTCCGAGCGGTCCGCCTAGCTCTCACCGCCTTTGCTCCGTTCCTCCAGGGTCAAGTGGTCCGAGTCCAGACGGACAATACCACGACCATGTACTATCTAAACCGCCAGGGCGGGGCGCGTTCCATGCTTCTATAAAGGGCTCTCCGCATTTGGTCACTCGTCTCGCAGCCTGGAGGGATCTCCTAGCCATTCACGTGGCAGGGCCTCCAACACCCTGGCCGATGCCCTGAGCCGGATAGGGGCTGCATCCCACGAGTGGTCTCTCCTGCCGGAGGTAGTACAGCATCTGTTCTCCCATTGGGGCACACCTCAGGTGGACCTGTTTGCCTCCAGGGAGAACGCGAAGCTGAGTCTGTTCCATGCCCGCCCCCCTCAGCAGGGCTCGCTGCAGGGGGATGCCTTCTCGAGGCAGTGGACCCCGGGCCTCTTTTACGCCTTTCCCCCATTTCCCTTGATCCACAAGGTGCTTCTCAAGGCGAGGAGGGACAAGGCGCAGGTGATTCTGATAGCCCCAGACTGGCCTCGCCAGTTCTGGTACCAGATCTCCTCAGTCTCAGCTCCAGGACTCGGCAGCTTCCAGCTCGCCCGGACCTGCTCTCAGTCAATCAGGGAAGGTGTTCCATCCGGACCTTCAATCCCTGCACCTGGCGGCCTGGTTCCTGGCGGCTAGAGTTCCAGGCCTTGGGTCTTTCCGGCGGAGGTCCTCAATGTAGTTGAGGCGTCCCGTAGAGTCGACCAGAAAATGCTATGCCTTCAAATGGAAAAGGTTTTCCATTTGGTGTCAGAACAGGGCTTGGACCCTTCCTCCTGTTCCTTGGCAAGCATCTTGGACTATTTATGGTCCCTTTCTAGTCAAGGGCTTAGGTCGGCTGACCCTAAGGGTGCACCTGGCAGCCATCTCTGCTTACAGGCGCGGGCCGGAAGCAGTGATGGCGCAGAGAGAAGGTGGTCTGGCGCTTTTCAAAGGCCTTGATCACATTTCCCTCCAGTGCGGAAACCCCCACCTCTGTGGGATCTACTGCTGGTACTGGCAAAGCTCATGGGCAAGCCATTGAACCTATGCACAGGTGTGCTCTCTCTCACCTGTCGGGAAGACCGCCTTCTTGGTGGCTATCCGTCAGCCAGAAGGATGGGAGAGCTCCAGCGCTTTCCATCAAGTCTCTTACCTGGTCTTCCACAGGGACAAGGTTGTCCTGCCCCCACCGAAATTCCTTCCGAAGGTGGTGTCAGAGTTTCACCTTAACCAGGTGTTGACTCTGCGGTGTTCTACCCAATCACACCTCGGAGGCCGAATACAGGCTGCATACTTTGGACCCCAGAAGGGTGCTCGCTTATTATAAGGCGCACGCTGAGAATTCGAGAAAGGTTAGCCAGCTGTGTGTGTTTGTCACCTACGCTGAACCCGCACCTAGCAGACCTGCAGCCAGAGCGGACGATAAGCAGGTGGGTCACTTCCAGCATAGATCTCTGCTATAAGTTGGCGGGCATGGAGGGCCTCCCAGAGGATAGAGCTCATTCTACCCGCCATACTGCTCTGTGATGGCTGCTTCAGGGACGTCCCCTATCCAGAAATCTGCAGGGCTGCTACCTGGAAGTCAGCAAACACCTTCATTACCCATTACCACATCGACCTTGAGTCGCCCGGGATGCTGGTTTTGGGGCCTCGGTTCTCAGTCTCTCTTTCCCAAGTAAGTATTGGGGTGTCGTCTTGCCTCCCTCCTCCCGGAGAACTGCTAGGAGTCTGCCAATGAGTGTGGATGAACAACATATCCATGTCCCTAGAAATACAGGTTACTCACCTGTAACAGGAGTTCTAGGAATGGTATATGTTGTTCATCCTACGACTCCCTCATTCTCCCGGCTGACCACCTCGAGCTTCAGCGGGCAGATCTGGCGTCATGGGGAGCCGAGGAGGTATACCACCCGGTGGGTGGGAGGAGCAAGCTTGAAGACCTTCCGGCAAGATTTAAAGCGGCAAGGATACCTGCCAATGAGTGTGGATGAACAACATATACCATTCCTAGAACTCCTGTTACAGGTGAGTAACCTGTATTTCACTGCTCTACTTCCATGCCTCAACCTATGGGCATCCAAGTCAGGCCGACAGACTTCCCTTCCCCAGGAGAGGAGAGCAGTCCATCAGATGCTCGATCCTCTTCAGCTTACCCCCGATGATCCACATCCGTTCCCAAACCCGGGTCACTGGCATGGGGGAAAGGTAAGGCACAAGGCACCTCAGACCTCTTCACCACTGGACTGGCTGTATAGGAAAGATTTTGTAGAAAAATACAAGTTTTATAGATTCACTGATATGGTAAAAAGTATCATGTCAAATCATGTCAACTTTATTTAAAAAGCACTGTTCCAAAAAGATCAAAGCACTGTACAATCAACAGTAAAACCATACAAACAAAAATAAATAAAAATTAACATCAAACGGTTTAAAGTAATCAAATATAAAATAGCAAAAGCTAGCCATCATCAAAATCTGAAAAAAGCTAAATGAAACAAATGGGTTTTCAAGGCGGCTTTAAAACTCTCGACAGTCAGGCACCCTCTAACCCGGCGAGGTAGAGAATTCCACGGGGTAGGGGCCATAAAAGCAAAAGAACGGGCCCAAGAGGTCTTCATTCAAACCCTGGGAACCTCTAACAATCCCTTGCCGGAGGACCAGAGTGAGTGGATGGGGTGATAGGGGTGATGAAGATCTTGCAAGTAGCATGGACCCAGTCCGTGTAGGGCTTTATAGGTCAATAACCCGACCTTGAAGGTGATCCGCCAATATACAGGCAGCTAGTGCAGAAGAGCACAGGAATGTCATGGCAAAATCTTGATAAGCCAGTCAGCAACCTGGCCTCCGCATTCTGCACTAGTTGCAGTTGGCGGATATCAACCCCCAGTAGCCCTAGGTATAGGGCATTGTAGTAATCCAGGCGTGAGGTAACAAAGGCGTGAACCAATCAATCAGTCAATCAAAATCTTTATTTTGCCAGGCGGAACATCATTGAGACAAGCTCATTTACAAGATGGACCTGGGGCAAAACAGTTGCCAACAGGGTTAAGACATAACAGGTTGCGTGAACGTACATAATGATTACATAGTAATAATAACACAATAACATATAACTATCATATGTGGCAAGATACTTACACCAGAACATAGCAATGGGTTCAACAGGATGTAGTGCCATGTAAATGCAGTTGCATGGATACAGATATATAGATGTAAGGTAATGAACTAAAGTTTATACAGTAAACACCATTGGAGGAGTCATAGTGAGCAGGAGTGGCAGTTCCTCTAGCGTCAAAGTCCGAAGTAGATTGAAATAGAGGAGTGTCAAAAGCCTTGCTAAGGTGTAGAAACAAGGCGCATATATATTGCTTGTTATCAAGTGCAAACTGCCAGTCATTTATTACCTTGGCAAGGACAGTGGAGGTACTATGCATTGAACCAATATTGGAAGATTGTCAGGTGGGACCAGGTGCTTGGTCTGGGCGATGTTCCTCAGATGGAAAAAAGAGGTCTTAACGACAGCAGACACCTGAGATTTTAATGTCAGGCCGCTATTGAATACAACGCCCAGATTTTGCACCCAGTCAGAGGTAAAGAGTTGGTCACCCCCAAGCCAGAGCTTGGATAGTTTACCTTCCAAACCATGGTGACCTGGCAGCAACACCTCAGTCTTGTCCAAGGTCAGCTTCAGCCAATTGGCACTCATCCAACCCTGGATCTCTGAGAGGCAACTGTTAAATACCGAGACCATTCCACTCTGCTCGGGTACAAAGGACATGTAGCGCTGAGTGTCATCTGCATAGCAGTGCAGACTCAACCCATACTGCCTTATAATGTCTCCCAGTGGCAGCATATACACTGCAAATAACATGGGGGACAGCACAGAGCCCTGCAGAACCCCACAAGACAGGAGGAGAGGGGCCGAGGAATAAATCCCCGACACCACCCTCTGAGTCCTGCCAGTGAGGAAAGATCAAAACTACCTGAGAACTGAACCAGACAGTCCACAGAGAATTCTCAGGTGCTCCAGGAGCACCCCATGATCTACAGTGACAAATGCTGCAGAGAGATCAAGAAGAACCAAGATGGACTGGCTCCCCTGATCTCTAACTATCAGATCATCGAGTACCCGAACAAGGGCAGTCTCAGTACTGTGCCTCTTCCTAAATCCAGACTGGAGAGGATCATAGACATCGTGAGCTGTTAGATGGTTGTCCAGCTGCATTGCAACCACCTTCTCAATAACCTTGCCCACAAAGGGCAGGTTAGAGACTGGCCTATAGTTCGCTAAGCAGTCTGGGATGAGGAAGGATTTCTTCAGGAGGGGTACCACTACCGCCTCCTTCAGGGAGTCCAGAAACACCCCTGTCCCCAACAAACACCAGACTATCTCGGCAAGGACTGGGCTGATGACTTCAACGCACCCCACTAGGAGGCGTGTTGAGCCTGGATTCAGACTATGGTAGGTTGGGCGCATACTCTGGACAAGCCGCCCAGTGTCCTTGATCGCCAGCTGGCCAAAATCAGACCAGACAGTCTGGGTGCTTGCCACCTCATATTGATCCCCACAATGCCCATTAGAGGGTACTAAGTGGATCTCTAACCTGGTGGCGGTAATCTTATCCGCAAAGAGGCGAGCAGACTCATCCAAATGCAAAATTCCTTTTTTTTTGTTTGTTTGTTTCTTTTGTTACTGGTGTGTAGAAAATTCAGTTTCAGGAATTTTACTGGGTATTCTGGTAAAATCAATGGCTTTGTTTGTTTTATTTCACAGTTTGTTTACCTGGGACTGCCCAGCTGAGATGCAACATCATAGCTCCTGTGTGGTCCTGCTGCTACCCATTTCCACTGCTGGATGAGCTGAACACTGACTGGGTGGTTAAGTGAGTTGCCTAAAGTCACACAGTGAGCATGCGGCTCTGCTGAGGTTTGAACCGAAGATCTCCCAGTTCCCAAGCTGATACTGTAACCGATACACTGCAAGCCTTTCCCTCTGCCATTATCACACAATCTCTGGTCCCTAATCTGTCAGTACACGCAAACTGTCCTTCAAACAACATGAAGTCTTGCTATATTATGACATATGCAGTATAACCCCAGGTTAGAACTGCTCCGGAGGTGAAAGAGTTAACTTCCATGCAGGGCATGGAATCTTGAGCGCGAGCTCGGTTGAACACTCTGTCTGTTGAAGCTCAAACTTAAACTGTCAGATTCTTTACTCCGCCTCACTGAACAGTCGCTCGGAGATTCCTCCTGCTCGGTTTGTTTGTCGGTTTTAAAGTGTAATTCTCGGTTTATTTTACGAAATTTAACCGTAATCGTCGGTTCAAGCTCTGTCTGTAGTATAAGTAATAGATAGGCTTACTTTTATTTTTCTTCTGTGTGGAACTTGTAAACATCTTTTGGTTCGGTTTGAACCCGATCAGAGGGTTTAAAATTACTTTCTAGCCCTTTAGAGTGTGGTTCCGGTTCTTATCGGTTCTAAAAACGGATTTCATTACGGTTTTTTCCACGACCCGTGACACGGTTGGGAACTGATAAGAGAGTCTTGCTTGGTGGATTGCCATTAACGGGCAAGTTTTGGTTAGGCTGGCACTATGTCTGAGAAACCCAAAGGAAAAACCGGACCCACTGGGTTTCAGCACTGTGGCCTCTGTGGGGAAGCCTTTGCCAAGGCTGACCCACACACCATATGTGTATATTGTCTGGGGTTTGACCACCTCAATGCAGACTGCCAGATTTGTAAAAATTTTCCTGCTGCCACCGTGGAAAAAAGATTTGGTAGGCTCAGGAAAGGGAGGCCAAAAAGTCCGCTGACCCGGATGGCCAGCCCGGTTCGGTTCCAACCGAACCTGAGGGAGTGCCCTCTGACCAGGCGATGCTTCCTTGGGCAACGAAGAGCCAGCTCTGAGGAGCGGTTCAACTAAAAGGGCTAGAAGGTCAGCTAGTTTGGGGCCAAAGTTCTTTCTCCAACCACTGAGAGATAGCCAAAGCTATTCAAATTGTCCAGTCTCTTTCCCAGTTCCGTCCGAACCGGCACCATTGGGTAGCGCCTGGTTGTCGGTTCTCAGTTCAAGATTATGATTTTGAAGATTTTTATGAACCAGGGAAGGGAGGAGGGGTGCGAGGAGAGTGAGTGTGATTTTGACAGTCTGGATGTGCCCATTGAACGGACATCTCTCCAGACAGACCTTCAGGAGTATCCCTCCCAGGCTATCTGAGTCCCTTCTCATTTTTGTTTTACAAGAAAGTTGCTGACACTCTGCAACTCCCTGTTGAGGAAGCTGTTGATGATCAAGAAGAGCCTGATTTTGTGGAAATGATGGATATTCCAGAGTCTAGGAGACTGTCTATTCCTTGCATAAATCTTTTAGAAACAGACAGTAAAAATTCTGAAAACTCCTCATTCTATCCTCCCTGTGGATAAAAGGATGGACAAGAGGTATGCTTTATCAGGCTCTGATAAGGAGTTTCTATCTCAGCAGTGCAGCCATGTGGGGGTAGTGCAGGCTGCAGCCTGTGACAAGGCTAATATTCCTCTAGCCTCTCACCCTCCTGAAAAGGATTCCAGGAGGATGGATGCCATGGCAAAAAAGCAATACATGGCAGCATCTTTGGGACTCAGACAGGCAAATTATATGGCTTACGCAGCTAGGTACCGGAAATCCAGGTGGGATACTGTCCTGGCTCCTATAAAACAGGCCCCTGAACAGCTTGCCAGGGAGCTGGAGCAGGTGGCTGCGGATGGTATTGAGGCATCCAAGGTGCAATTTCATGCTGCTGTAGACTCTAATGATGTTTCATCTAGAGTTATAGCTACATCTGTGTCTCTTCGCAGAATGGCCTGGCTCAGATGTACTGCCCTGTCTGGGATACCCAGTCTAAGGCTATGGATTTTCCTGTTGTGGGAAATTCTCTGTTTGGGGAGCAGACAGAGAATTATATGAAGAAAATGGATGAGTATAGGACCACCTATAGGAGTGCACAGGCCAAAGAAAGGCAAGTCACTCCTCAAAGGCAGCATGTCAGGGGCAGGGGCAGGCCTTTTCATAGGCCATTTTACCAAGTCCAGGCCTCCTCTTCTGCTTATGCCCAGAGGGGGTTCTTTAGAGGAAGGGGCAGAAGGGGTTCTAGTAAGCTTGCTTCTACCCTTCAACCCAAAGCCCCTGCAAAACAGGCTCCCTGATGGGGTAGCCAGGGCCGATTCTCCACTACCGGTAGGGGGCAGGCTGGCTTACTTTGTCCAGGACTGGAAGTCTTTAACATCAGACAAGTGGGTCCTGGAAGTAGAAAGCCAGGGACTGGTTCTCGGCTTCAAAAAATTTCCGAAGATGGGAGCCAGATCTTTTCCACCTGCAAACCCATCAGAGGCACTTGCCCTGGAAGGAGAAGTTTCTGCCCTCCTGGCTCTCAGAGCCGTGGAAAGGGTTCTACCCATACACCAGGGCAAAGGGTTGTACTCCAGGTACTTCCTTACCCCAAAAAAGACAGGAGAATGGCGGCCCATTCTGGATCTCAGGTATCTAAACAAGCACCTTTTAAAACCAAAGTTCAAAATGGTGACCCTGGGGATTATTTTACCCTCTCTCAGGCCAGGGGACTGGCTAGCCTCCCTGGACCTCAAGGATGCCTACTTCCATGTTCTCATCAGAAGCTCCCATCGAAAGTACCTCAGATTCGAACTGCCTCAGGCCATTACCAGTTCAGGCAATGCCCTTGGCCTCTCCTCGGCTCCAAGGGTGTTCACAAAATGCCTGGCAGTAGCAGTTGCTCATTTAAGAAGGCAAAAGATTGCCATCTTCCCTTATCTGGACGACTGGCTCATTGTAGGCCAGTCTCCAGAACAGGTCAAACTTCATTTGCAAGTAACCCAGCAGCTGCTTACATCTCTAGGTTTCCTTCTCAATCTTCCAAAGTCAGTTCTGGAGCCTGTCCAGCTTCTCACCTTCATAGGCGCAGAACTGAACACAAAAACCAGAGCCTTCCTTCCTCTGGAGAGCAAGGACCCTGGTGTCTCTGGCCTCCTCTTTCACCCTGCAGGTCTCTCGACCAGCAAGGCATTTTCTACAGCTCCTGGTGCACATGGCTGCTTCTACAGCAGTAGTGCAGGGGCGAGATTTCAGATGAGGGACATTCAGTTCCATTTGAGAGCCTTTTGGTCTCAAGGGCGGATCCTAACAAATTGATTCCAGTGACTCGAACCCTGCTCCAGGCCCTTCAGTGGTGGCAGGATCAGAACAATCTGAGACAGGGGTTCCCTTACCCCCAGTCTCATTCCTTGACCCTTACTACAGATGCATCCCTCTTGGGGTGGGGAGCTCACATGGGCAACCTTTCCACCCAAGGGCTGTGGTCCCCTCAGGAATCCCTGCTCCACATCAATTTGCTGGAACTCAGAGCAGTTTTTCTAGCACTTCAGGTTTCTCCACATCTGTCCAGAACAAGGTAGTTCAGGTCAGAGCGGACAATACCACTACAATGTAGTACATCAACAAGCAAGGGGCACTGGTCTGACCTTGTGCACGAGCGATGAAGTTGTGGTCTCTGGCTTACTCTCTGAGCGCCTCCCTTACAGCAGTTCACCTCCCAGGCAAGGACAGTGTCCTAGCGGATGCTCTCAGCAGGATTTCCCAGGGCCATCACGAATGGGCACTGGATCCCCTAGTACTGGAGGTAATATTTGCCAGATGGGGCACTCCGCAAATAGATCTCTTTGCAGCCCCAGACAATCACCAACTTCCCCTTTTTTGCTGCAGGCCCCCAGTGTTGGGCTCAGTCCCTCTGGATGCCTTCCTTCTCAGTTGGGAAGGGAAGTTTCTCTATGCTTTTCCCCTCCCCCTTCTTTTCAAAGTGCTAGTCAGAATCAGATCTCAATCCTGCAAGATGATCCTGATTGCTCCAGATTGGGCCAGGCAGCCCTGGTACCCACTCCTCATGTCCTTAGCAGTCCACCCTCCCCAGTGCCTTCCCAGGAATCACAACCTGTTATCCTGTGCCCAGGGGAGAGTTTGGTATCTGAACCTCAAATCTCTCAATCTCAAGGCTTGGCTCTTGAAGAGTTAGAGTTTGCTGACCTACACCTTTCTCAAGGTGTATTGGATATCTTGAAGGCCTCTAGGAAGTCTTCCACCAGGGCTACCTATAATTCAAAATGGAAAAGATTTTCCATATGGTGTGCTGGTAAACATATTTCCCTAGAATCTGCTGGTGTGCTTACAGATCCTGGATTATTTGGTGCATTTGAATTCCTTGGGCAGAGACCAGCTACCCTAAAAGTGCACTTGGCAGCTGTGTCTGTCTTCTTGTCAGCAGGTAAGCCCTCTTCTTTATCAGCTCACCCTGTGTTCTCCAAGTTTTTTAAAGGGTTGCTTCACACCAATCCCCCGTTCAGGGATCCTGCCCCTGCTTGGGATCTTAATATTTGCATCACTCAGCTTATGCAACCCCCTTTTGAGCCATTGTCTTCAGCAGAACTGAAGTACTTGACTTGGAAAACTGTGTTTCTGGTAGCCATCACCTCTGCCAGGCGCATAAGTGAGCTACAAGCCTTGTCAGTGGAGCCTGATTTCATCTCCTTTCATAGAGATAAGGTAGTCCTCAGGACTAACAGGAAGTTTTTGCCTAAGGTGGTTTCAGACTTTCACCTTAATCAATCCATGTCTCCCTGTGTACTTCACTGACCATTCCTCCTCTGGTGAGAGGAGATTGCACAGTTTAGATGTCAAAGAGCCCTTAGTTACTACATAGAACGTACCAAGGGTCACAGGTTCGAATCCCTCCAATTGTTCCTCACCTATGTTGAGGTTGGTAAAGGGAAACCTGCCACTAAAAGATCCATTGCCAGGTGGATTGTCTCTTGTATCCAATTCTGTTACGAAAAACTGGGTAAGGTTCCTCCCTCAGGCCTGAGGGCTCACTCTACTAGAGGTACAGCTGCATCTCTGGCTGCTGCCAGGGACATTCCTATCCTAGAGATATGTCAAGCAGCTACCTGGAAAACAGTTCACACTTTTACTAAGCATTACTCCTTGGATATCCAGGCTAGGAGTGATGCTCGATTTGGCACAGCTGTGCTTCAGAGCCTATTTCCCAAGTAGGTTCTGTCCCTCCTCCATGGAGGTACTGCTGTGTAGTCTGCATATGTCATAATATAGCAAGTCTTCATGTTGTTTGAAGAAAAAATTACTCACCTTAGTAATGTTGTTTCTGCTAATGGAGTCTTGCTATATTATGACCTCCCCTCAGCCTGCCCCTCTCAGAACCTCTGTTTTTGGGATGTGGGTGGGCAGTGCAATGTTGGCACTTCTTTGATGCCCACTTTATTTCACCCTTCTAGGGTGCTTAGGTGTTATGCTTAAGTTTTCTTCTTGAATCTCCGACTTGAGTCTTTGTTTTGGGATCAAGATCAAAGGTGTTTTTGTAGTTGTACCAGCGGCTGGTGGCAGGTTCTGGCTGCCACACAGACCTTGGTGAGTTTTGCTGTCGTAAAGATCTGACAGTTTTAGTTTGAGCTTCAACAGACAGAGTGTTCAACCGAGCTCGCGCTCAAGATTCCATGCCCTGCATGGAAGTTAACTCTTTCACCTCCGGAGCAGTTCTAACCTGGGGTTATACTGCATATGTCATAATATAGCAAGACTCCATTAGAAGAAACAACATTACTAAGGTGAGTAATTTTTTCTTCTCATCTCTTCTATGTACGGTTGTTGAGTAGTGTTATGAAGATTTTGGTTTTTTACCAGATTTTCATGAGATGTTATTGGCTGCTGGAAAACCATTCATTATGAGCTTTTATGGCATTAAGCAGTAGAAGTTCACATGCTGGTATGCTCCTAAAGGCTTGTACCCTTTTTCCTGCTAGTACAGTGTAGTCTGCACTACTTCGTTGATGAGAACGTGATCTCCGTTGCTTTTCTCTGATGATTCATTTTTCCAGTCTCTATTTTTCATGTGTTGGTAGTTAACTCGCTGGTAACTCAGCTACCTATTTTGTATAGAATTCAAAGGGCATTCTTAGTTAAACAAAAAAAAAGACTGATGAAGAAGCTGGTGGGATGATTTTGGTTCACAGCAAGCTCCCACAAGGACCCTTTGAACCCATGGACACACGCGGGATGAGGCATCTCACTTGGAAGACTTGCTTCCTTTTGGTCATTATGCAAGCAGATTTGGTCTCAAAACATCAAGCCTTTGTAACTGAGCCATCATATACAGTATGTTGGTTCATAAAGCTAAAATGGATCTCTAACTCATACTAAATTTCTTCCAACATTAGTGTCATAGTGTCTTCTAAACCATTTCCTGTTGCTGCATATCTTCTTCTGCAGCCCACAAAAGCTGCACTTTTTTTTGAGCCATGGAGGATTTCTTGCCCTCTTTCATTTTACCTAATAACGCAGACAGGTTTATCCCTTGTATATACTAACGAGTCACATACCACCCACATGGCTGGGCATAGACTTGTAAAGTTAGAAGGTAAGAAAGAAGGATAGGAAAATTCTACAGACTGATCTGTCGAACTCCAGTTCATGTAAGCTACTGGTGGGTGACTTGAGGAAAGCACTGAAGTTGGTGCTCTTTAAATCTATTACTATTCCTCCCTCCTCTGATCCATGCCTTCTACACAATTTATGTCCATCAGTACCAAGGCCCTAATAATTTTTATCTGCCAAGCTAGTTTTAAATAGTCATATGCTGGCTCAGTGCTCTTTTTCTCCCCCGTCATTTGTTTATCTCATTGAGCTGCCCTAGCTGCCCCTTCCTACTGACCCTCACCTAAGCCGCATTGCCCAGCTTCTTCAGGACTTACCTTCCCACTGTTGTCCTGTGCCACAAGAGTGTGTGTGGGTGTGTACCCATTCACCAGTGCGGGGGCCTGCGAGGGATCGGTTGTCATCCTACAGTCGGTGTGTTTTTTCCACCAATTTTCCCCCTGGGCCCACAGGACGTGCAGTGGGGTGTAATGTATGAGTTCTGTCTCTGCAGAGATGTCCCTGACACCCTGAATGTGGGTTCCTTTCCCTCGCCTGGTGATGTTGCTTGCGCTGCTGCTGGGTGGCAGTCATACAGTGACCCTCCCAACCGAGCGAGGAGAGCAGTCCTATAGACTCTCAATCCTCCCTCACCAAGCCAGCCCCCGAGTCACCCACGTCCTTTTCTGAACCCAGGTCACCGGCATGGCAGGAGGTGAGGTACATGGCGCCTCAGCCTTCCAAGCCACTGGGCCAGCTATGGCAAAATGCTCTCATATACACTTTAAATTGTCCTGTTTATTCTACTTGTGCGCTCCTGCATTTGTATACAAACACATGCTAACACGGATATTTGCTAAATGAGTATCTTATTTCCTTTCATTTGTGTAGTTTCTCTGCATTTCCCTTGTATGTCCCAATTTTCAACGCACTTCATTATCCAACTCTTTATTACTGCACTTTATTTCCTCACTACCTTACCCTGAGTTAGTAGCAGTATTATCCCACTCATCAGCTAAT
This sequence comes from Neoceratodus forsteri, assembly GCA_016271365.2. Taxonomy (NCBI): domain Eukaryota; kingdom Metazoa; phylum Chordata; order Ceratodontiformes; family Ceratodontidae; genus Neoceratodus; species Neoceratodus forsteri. The sequence goes on from CM028134.1 coordinate 29,816,324, forward strand.
CCTCATGTGTTGATCTCATATACAGAACCTGACTCCCCACCTACTGTATAATATAAATTCCTCCCATAGTTCTTATACTCTCAGCCAGCACACTGATGCCTTTTTGGGTAACTTACAGTCCATTCCATTTGTACAAACCCAGTCTGCAAAGAAATAATTGCCAGACAATATAAAACTATACTGCTACAGTGGAGCCTGTCTTCAGCCATGCTTTCAGGTCTCTAGTCTACCCTGGTTTATCTGTACCTGACTGCTTGTCCTGCCCAGTACTCCAGTAATGATCTCATCTCCTTGTTACAAAGATAACCCGAAGAAAATTGTGCCTTTAGACATATTTTTTCTAATTTTATTAGAGTAACAGCCCTGCCTAATTTCTGATGATCTGGTTTCACAGGCTGTCGCTGCATGAATACTTTACCATCAAGTAGGAGGAACCCTACTTGTCGACACTGTGCTGTGGGCATTTTTTGTTTTGTTTTGTTTTTGTTCTTTTTAAGTCTAACGGGGGTTATTTTCCACTTATGTCATGGTACTCTCTGGTTTGCTGGCTTAGGGGTTGTGAGTTACTGTCGACAGTATCAGCCCAGAGTTTAAGTGTGTAAGAGATCAAGTGGGTCATGTTCAATCTGTCCCATTCTTAGTTAGAGACTTTTTTTTCTCCTTGGCATAGACAGACATAGATGCTGACACATAATGTCACCAAAGCCTACAGCCAATTAGCGTGTCCTTTATTATACAGAAAAAAACTTTCTTAGTCAGAATGCCGAGTTACTGTCAGGATATTCTGCAATAACTGGATAGAGGACAGAATAATGGGGCAGTGGCTCTGTATTCTGATTGGATAAGAACAGTAGTAGAATAGTGGCTCTGTAGTTTGATTGGCTGCCACATGTGTATTTAGCCAATCCGAGAGCAAGTCCATTTTGCCCTGCCACTTCACGCAGCAGCTAATCAGAGGCATCTGGCAAGGCTATAGCACATCTGTGAGAAACAGTGCCTGCTTTCTCACAGATGCACTCTAGTGTGACAGATTTCAGCAGTTTAAAAAATAAAATGTTTCCCAGTATAACAGGAATAATACCAATAGTGGTCTGGGTTTCTTCAGTAATAACTAGCCCAGAGCGGTTAATAAACACCTTGGCATCCAGTTATTACTGCGTAAACACAGACTGCATTGGTGTTTTTTGCTATAATTCATATTACTGGGAGGTTTCAGGTTGGACAGCAGTAAATAAAAGCATGCACAAAGCAGACTAAAGTGCAAAGAGCCCCAAGCCTGCACAGGTAGAACTACTGCAGTCTTTAAATAATGGAAATGACATTCATTGTTCATCTGCAAAACAACTATACGTTTTCCACAAAAAAGTTTCAGAAATCCCTAACATGTTCCCGGGTCCCTGTCCCATCATGCACTAACCCACTGACTTTCTGCAGTTAATGTTTGCTGCTTTGCATCCCAGTGTTCCCAAGGTGTGTCAGGCTCTGAGTTATCAAAACTGTTGGATCTGATGTCCAGGTTCAGGTTTGAACTGATGCATATTAAGATGGTGTTAAGTAGAGATCATTGTGACAAAGTTCAAATCACAGAAGTACAAGGAAGGTCACTGAGGCCTAGAACAATAGTATTGAATCCAAATGGCAGGTATGGTATCTTTACTGTAGCTAGACCCATGGACTTTAATTGCACCTACTACTTATGAAATGTGGCTTGGGAACTGAAACAAAAGCAGTATTTGGCAGGCAGCACCAAAAGTGATATTACTTGTACCGCTTCCTGTGTTTGCTCCAGTTTGTTAACAGATTGTACCCCAAACACTGACCCGGCTCAGTGCCTGTCTCTCAAAATGTCTCCAGAAATGAGCAGGTCAATGGCCAGCACAACCTAGTGGCTAAGGTTACAGGGCAGCCAACCATGAGATTTGGGTTCAAATCTCCATTCCCCTTATTTTACTGTAGCCAGCTGAGTTTGATGGGGGGCGGGGGGGCTGTATTTCTATAGGGAGAGCGTTGCTAGTCCAGTTACTGGTCTTGATCTTTCTGAGTCACTTTTACCATCACAAATGGCAACCATATGACTTCCGGTGACATTATGGCTGTGGCACCTGCTTGAAAGAAGAACTTTGTGCAATCTGAGATCAAGCTAATTGCATCTTGCATCAATAAAGGGCTAATTTCTCCATATTTCACTTTCTGATAAAGCACACGCTGTCTACGAGAGAAAGACTGAAAGATTTAAACCAAACTCCGGTGGCAAAACTGGCTTTACTATGATGGGTGGAGTGGGGCTACAACAGAAGTAGATCATCCTCCAAGCCTCCGTCTCTGACAGTGAATATGAAGATGGAGAGGAGGTAAAAACAATTACCTCCAGAAAATTATTCCAGGCACTCAAAAATATAGGGGAAATGCTAAAAAGAGTTGAAACAACTGCAGCCGATGATCGCTGGGACCTAGCGTGGTTGAAAAACATATGACCACGCTGGAGTCCTGGATGATTAAGTACTGGGCTATCACTGATCTTGATACAACTTTTGTGCTACAGTTACATCAAAAAGAACTAAAACTGGAAGCAGAAATGGAGACTCTTGTAAAGCGCAATTGAAGAAACAATTTGTGCATTCATGGAGTTTCCGAAAAATGGAATTGGGGGACATGTTGCAAGACATCAAGAACTTACTCCAAGAATTCCTTAATTTAGGCCCCGGACTATGTGCTCGATATCATCTGAGCACACAGAGCTCTGTCAGCCCCTGTGAAAGACCCTAGCGCCAGACCAAGATCCCTGATTTTAGCCTTCGTGGACTACAGAGTGAAGACCAACACATTGCAGAGGTCCTGGGCAAAAAAGGAAGTGACATTCAGGGACACAAGGTTGTACTTAAAAATCCTGCTGATTCAGAAAGAACTGAAAAACAATGGAGTTAGGGCACATATTGAGTTCCCAGCCAAAGTGTGCATTTTTATGGACACTGGCTCCATGCTCTGAGACACCCTCGAGGAGGTTAAGAACTTTTTACAGCTACAATGCATATAGACTGAAGAGGTCCTTAAAATGTGTGTCAATACGTGGTTTTATGTCTTCCTGGGGGGATGTGTCCAACGGAGTATCCCAGGGCTCAGTTTTGGGACCTATTTTGTTTAACATATTGTTATCTTCTATGCAAGTTCCTACAGGTACTTGGTCTTGTAAGTATGCAGATGACTGCAAAGTAGGGTGCGTTGTCTATAATGATGAAACAGCTAAAACACTCCAAGACAGTCTACATCATCTGACTCACTGGGCACAAGAACATAAACTAGCTTTTAATGACCAAAAGCGCAAAGTCATGCACTTTGGAACACAGAACCTAAAATATCAATACAGTATTAATAATATTCAACTTGAGGCTAGTTCCAATGAAAAGGATCTGGGGGTTTGGATATCTGATAATCTAAATTTTGACTTCCATATGGATAAAATTGTTAGGAAATGCAATCAAACTATATGTTGCATCCTGAGATCAATAAAAAGTAGGGATTCTGCGGTTATCCTCCCACTATATTCAGCACTTGTTCGCCCACATGTGGAATATTGTTTACCTTTCAGTGCTCCCTATTCCGTTCAGGGGAAAAAACAGAATAGAAAGAGTACAAAAGAAAGCTACTAAGCAAATTCTAGAAGTTAAAGGCTTGCAATATCATGATAGATTAAGGCATCTATAGCTATACTCAATGGAATATAGACGTTTGAGGGGTGAATTGTGTTTGATCTTTAAGGCCTGCAACAATCCAGAATTATTTGAACTGATTGGTTTAAAAAAAAATACAATTCATTATAAGGATACAAGGTCACATAATTTAAGACTTATAGGAGAAAGAAATAACACTGTTAAAAGAAGGCAATGGTTCACCCAGAGAGTTGTTAACACTTGGAATACACTACCAAGATATGTAGTAGATAGCGGAAGTATGACAGTTTTTAAAAACAGTTTAGACATCTTTATGGGTGAAAAAAAATTCCTTTGTTCCACTATTTAAGTTTGAATGGTGGCTAGTTCGTTTATGGACTTCAGTCTTTTGAACTTGATCTGAAACTGTGAAACTATGAAAAACATACAAATGGCAGTGCTTAAGAGGCAACAATGGCACCAAAAAATCCAATGGAGCTGCACCCCTGACTCACTGATGATGAATACATGGGCGATCTTGGTGGTATGTAAGAGAGATCCCTCAAAGATAGGGCTGGTTCTACCACCCACTTCAAAATGGCAACTTGAGCAGTTTTCTTCCGCCAGCAGGGCTCCTGCAGACAAAAACCCTCAAGGATCAACTGCACCAGCAACCTTTCGGTAGAAATGAAGAACTTGCCCAACACAGAGACATGGCCCTTTTTTCCCCTACTTGTAACTTTGTTTTCAACTTGGGCCAGGGAGATAATTACTTTTTGGACTCATGGTGTCAAAAGACCGGATGTGTGTTGAAGGTAGGATTTTTGACTTGATGATGCTCTCACACCCTTGTGGAGGTAAGTCCAGGGTGTAAGTCCATTGGCTGATCGGTCCAGTTAGGTGGCGGTGGGGACTCTGAATCACTCCCTTCCCTTTACACATACCTTGACTCACCACGCTTTCAGAGGCAATGATATGTTTATTTGCTTATTTTGCTCCTTTCCCTGCCACCTGAACGAACACTCCTTCGGGCCGCCATGGTCCCCGCCTATCAGCCAAGTCAGTCCCCCTCCTGCTATCCACTGTGAACCCAATTCTATGCCCCCAGACAGCTCAGTTGTATCCCTTCACTGAGGTGCCCCACTCCCCAGGGAGAACTGGGAGGGGAGACTGGGACTCCATTCCGGATCCAGGGCACGGGGCTATGTGCACAGCTTTGAAAGGGCGTTCCTCCGGGGTTTTGTGGCGGAGGGGGAACCGGCAACAGTCATCCAGTCAGATGTGTAGCCTTTTTATGTTTTTCTCCTCGCCCACCCCTCCACCCATTGGTGCCGCACACCGCGGCGTCCTGGCCGAACACACCCGCAGCGTGTGGTCACCCACGCCGCAAGGTGTGTCACCACATTCCGGCCACTAGGAGCCTCTCTAAGGGCGGTGCTGACTTGCGCCCCCCTCCCCGGGAGGAGATTGTCTCTCAGACACTTACCCTCCCTGCCGATATCCGCTGCTGTCGTCCCGGGCTCGGGCATGCACCCCCTTCACCCAGTGCCACAGAGCTGGCCCGGCAATATGTTCATTAGTTAACGTGGGGGGGGACAGTTACCACGAGTCTGCCATGACCAGGCAAAGAAGGTGAACGCATCTGTTAATCAGTGATCTTCCTGTTAAACACAGCAAATGCGAGGCCAGAGTAAGCTGTGGGGTATATCCCCTTCATTTCAGAAAGGGTTGTTATCAGAGGGCCTAGGTACAGGGGAAGGCAGCCCAACCTCACCTCTTGGGGAGGGCCACTGTTGCAGAGCTCACAATCAGAACCTGCTCAAGGCCGGGGCTCACTCCCACCATTCCTGGCTTAGACCTTGGAGTGAGGCTGAAGCCACATGCAAGTACTAATGACCCTCATGGATGTGGGGTTGGCAGTGATACAGGCTCCCAATGGGGGGCCCGAGTCACTGCCAGCTGGGTTGACGGGTGGACAGGGTGGGGGATTTCTGAGAGCCAGGAGTCCACAAGGGAAGGGGCATGCGCCTGGACTAAGTATTGTTATAATGATCACATGGTGGACCACCCCGTGACACCTCCTTTCACTTGCACAAAGTACTCCATACGGCAAGTGAGAGGGATGGCAGTTAATGGTTATCTCACACCCTTTCTGGCACGACAGCAGAGGGGGCTAAACTATATAGGGAGGCATACCTTGAAGCTTATCTCTGAAAAGATAGCTCTATTCTATGAGCTTCTCATAAGTTTGAATTATATGGTTTAATTCAATTATCTTCTTCGCTGCCGGATGAAGCTTCATTTCACAAATTGGTTACTGGTTATGGTTTATGTGTGCTGTGAATGCTATGTTAAAGAGCTAGTGGAGCCAAAACAGGCAGACAGGAAAAATAATACAAATTTTAAGTAGTAGACAGTTGTAACTTTTTATTTCTGAAGTATTTTCCTTTTTGCTCATCATGAAGTATTCTGTACAGTATTGTGCTGGATGTGTGGAACAGCTCTTAGCCTGGCAGCTGTCATATCTAACTCTACTGCCCCACACTACATAATCAGCATTATGATCTCACTGACTGTGACATCACAGGTGAATGAGCTGGCAGTCACTCACTTGCTGTTCCTAAGTAGCAGTGATGTCACAGTCAGTGAGGTCACAGTGCTGATCCACTAAGCAAGATATGTCAGCTGCCATGCTAAGAACTGTTCGACACATCACACCTGCTAACATCAGGTAAACATTCTTCTAATCAAACAAAAGGAAAAGAAGACATACCTCAGATACAAAAGGTAATGGCTGGCTGCTTTTAAAATCTAATATTCATTTTAGGCAGTACACTAGCTCTTTAAGTTACCTAGAGAGTTGTAGAGGGGGTGGGAACTATCTAGAGGCTCAGGGGGAGGGCCACATATCCTGAAACACAGAGGGAGTTTGAAAATCTTATTCTGTTTTATTCAGAGCAAAATTGCAAACCATTTCTTCAGTGCAGTGACAAAGAAGCAACTGTGTAAATCTCACATTACAGTGTTATCCTGTGAGAAATGAAGTAAAAGTAAAGCCCACAGAACTCCACAGCAAAGTAATATATTTTCACGAAACCAGCAAAACTCACATCTATGGGCAAGCCCTAAGTACCTTGAAAATTTCAGACCAAAATCAGCAACCATGTATGAACTATGGCGTGACAACAGAACATCTGTCTTAAAATTCCTTTTTCGCAAATTGCGTGAAGGGATTCTGTTTCACGTTTTTTTTCCATGCAGTTTGCGGAAAAGGATTTTGGCATATTAAAAAAAAAAAAAAAATTTCTAAGTAACATCAAAAAACTAACCCCAGAATCGCATTCTACGGGTCCCGATTAGATAGACAGCTGTTGTTGTCTACTAAACCTGTGTATTTTTTTAATTTTGTTGTTACTGCTAACTGAAAACAGGATGGCAGCTGCACAAAATAAGATTCCGCATTGGCAGCAAAGGATCCTGCATTTGTGATCAAGAATCCTTTTTTGAGGCTCACATCTAACTGGTCCCATAGAAAATAATGGGGAACTTTGAAATTAAATAACTTTGAACTGGATTAACATTTTTTCACCAAATCTTCAAAAGGCACATCTGTGACTCAGGACCTTTCTACCCTAAAAATACCAAAATTCCACACCATTTTTGCTCAGCGGCATGTCGAAAAGTTTCACAAAAAGCTGCAATTTTCACAATTTTTTTTTTTTTTCTATTTTCTTTTTCTCTCCTCCTGCCCGGTCCTCCAGGGTATCCAGCCAGTCACGGGCGTGACTTCACCCCAGAACGGCCTCGAGCCTCCGGCCCGTGGCTTACCCCCACGGCGGGGTCACGGGATGCGAGGGGTCAACACCTGGGCAGGACCTGTATTAGGTCGGAGGGCCGGCCTGGGGGGCTAATTGAAGCCGCGGCGGGCTTCATAGAGGATGACCGGCAGCCATTTTTCCGTATTTCCGGGAGGCGGGACGTGCAATGACGCCTGACGTCCTGTCCCGCCTCCAAAGTGTCTTTCGTGTGCCGGTAGCTGTGCGACTCCCAGCCTCCGCCGGGGATCGCTCGTGCTCCAAGCATCAAGCCCCCCCTTCTCCCTGGAGATGGAGAGCAGCCCATAGGACGCTCAATCCTTCTCCCCCCAGCCGACCCTTCCAGCGACCCGAGTCGGTTCGAACCGGGTGCGCCCGGCGTGTAGCGGAAATCCCACCGCTGCGCCGACGGGCCGGCTAATTTTCACATTTTTTGACACACTGTCTCTCTGCACCCATACATCCAACTGGAACGAAACTTACCACATCAACAGATCTTTGATCCCTGACGGCACTTGCAAAACTTTATGTGAATCGCATGAACAGTTGCGAAGTTATTAAAATGCAAAATTTCAAGTTTAACATAGAAGTGAAGATTGATCCCTAACTTAAGGGGCATGATTGCATACGTACATACATATATATTTTTATAATCAGTATTTTATCTGCTATTGTCACCTGACCTGCCACATTCCGGACCAGTCCCCCACCCCATCAGCCAACTTCTCTGGGACTTAGCTCATGCTCCAGTTGTCCTCTGCCATAGGACCCAGAGGTGCCTAGTCGTTGGTGTGGGGTCTGTCGAGGACTAAGCCATCATCTGGCCACAGTTAGGAATTTTTCCACGATTTCCCCCCAGGGCCTACAGTGCATGCAGTGATGCATTATGTGTACTCCACCGCTGCAGAGATGCTTCCTGGTGTCCTGTGTGTGTGGGATTCCTTTCCCTTGTGTCCCACTGTGGTGTCACCCAAATTCCTCCAGGTGGCAGCTGCCTAGCAGGACATGTGAATTTCCCTCCCGGAAAGAGAAGAGCTGTCTGGGGATGCTCAATCTTCTCCCCGCTGGCCTGCCCCCAAGTGACCTGCATCCATTCCCGAACCTAGGTTACTCGTATGGTAGGTGGTGTAGCAACCAGTGCCTCAGACCCCCATGCCACTGGGCCGACTTTGGGTTCAGTAGATATTTGGTTTACTCCCGGGTCAGGTCTTGGCTTTGTTGTATCTCTTCTGTACTCGCTTTCCAAAACCTGAAGTGATGCTTGGGAATTTGTTCAGTTAAACATTTATTAAATGCAGACACAGTACTCAGTGTGGGGTAGTTTGATCAACTGGGAATAGATATGGCTTAGCTGATTTCAGTCACATTTCATAGTGAGAGCCATGACAAAGATATCTTATAAACTGTTCTCCCTGTGGGGGCTTGGGTTCAGGCTTCTAGGCTAACTGTGATCCCCTCCACACAGAGCACACAAATGGGACAATCCTTTTACTCAGTCATGACTGCAGCAGAAGCAGTTCATAGTGGGACTTGGACCCACAACTCTTCTTTCAATACCTGTCCCTCTGTACTGGAGCTATGAACCCTTTGGGCTTCTTCTTTCATGATGGGCCTCAAACCCACACCTTTTTTTTGTGGCACACCCTTCTTTCCAACGGGTGCTCTGCAACACCTCAGCTGCATTCCAGTGCCACAGGATTCTACCCTGTGGATGTGACACACTTCGTGGAATGTGTCTGCATATCAGAAGTCTTGACCCTTCTCTCCATGTCTGGGTCCCGATGGAAATGTTCATTGGGAGCAGATGCACTGCCAACTTCTGGGCCATTTACAAAGGCTCTATGGAGACCAGTGCCAGGTGAAGAGTACCATGACACATCAGACTCAAGGCTTCCCTCACCTCAGTCTCCCAGTACTTTTCTGCCCACATGGTTGCAGTTGCAGTATATACCAAAGTTCCTCTTGTCTTGAACTCCTTCTAGGTCAGAAGCTCATCGGAACTGGTACAGGCAGAGGACCACCTTGGAACACTAGACCTGAGGGCCTAGTGGTACCCTAGGCACAAATGGTCCTGTTAGCCATGAGCTCACACCTGTACATCACATGTAGACGTCCATGCTCTGCTTAGCACAGCAGATTCCTCCCAACCACCATCATATTTTCCCAGGCTCCTAAAATATACCCCTGGGCCATGCTATAAAGGAAAAGACCTGACCTGTGTTTAACATGTACTCAGATTTAAAATACATAATGTAACGTCCTCGGAGCTGACCAAGATGGACACTTGGTCTTTAAACTGATTTCAATCACATTTGATAGTGAGAGCAATGACCAAGATCCCTTATGAAAAAAGGTGTGGGTTTGAGGCCCACCATGAAAGAAGCCCAAGAGGTCCAGAGCTCCAGTACAGAGGGACTGGTAATGAAAGAAGAGTTCTAGGATTGTGGATATGTTGTTCATCCACACTCTTTGGCATTTCCCTTTCCCCTTTAAGGATTGCCGGAAGTTTTCAAGCTGGCTCCTCCCACCCACCCAGGTGGTGTAACCCTTGGCTTCACCCCTTGATGCCAGATCTTCCTTTCCGCTGTAAGATTCAGGTTATCTCCTTCGTGCTCCTGCATTTTCTAGGCCCTGGTTTCAAAACCTTCGGCCATTCCGAAAATTCATCTAGTTCGCATTAACGATCGCAACTGCTTACCTCCGATTATGGAAGACAAGTCTTCCCCCTGATTTCGCCAGTGTTCCTGCGGCCAGAAAATGTTGTGCACTGATCCCCACACCACGTGCATCTATTGCCTTGGTGTCGACCATGACACCTCGAAGTGTGATTTTTGTTTTGCACATCACCCTAATGTCCTCGACGACCGTCACACACGACTGAAGTTGGGGAGGCCAGAAAAATGGAAGCCTCTGGTGAAATCAAAGGAGGCTCAGTGGGTGGTTTCCGTGGCCGAGGGATCCACCGAGCAGTTGGAACGCATGCAAGCCTTTGAGGAGGAAGCAGCTTGGGCCACAGAATCTTTCTCTTGGAGCTTCTTCGTTCCGCTCAACCTGGGCTCCACCTTCTCGGATTCTTTCCGAGAGCTGTGCCAATCTCTCCCGACTAAGGGGGAGGGTCCTGCGGGCATGTACTCCTCTCAGTCCCGAAAGCGGGAAAAGGACCCGGGATCATCTTTGTCTCGATGAAGACGTTCTTGGGATCAGGAGAGATCTCAGTCTCAGGAACCGGCAGTCTCGACTTCGGTCGAAATTGCCTGTTCAGCCGCTGGCTTCTTGGCTTTGCCGTCTGGCCAGTTGATCGAAGTGTTGATCAACGAGGTTGAAATAATCATCGACCTGATCGAGCCATCGTCACCGACTCCGGTCGTCGACTCTCTCAGTCGGACTCCAGTCATCTCTTTCCCCGACGAGGAGACCCAGTCAGCTGGGGATCCCATCAAGGAAGTGGCCCCCAACCCTGGGAAATCACTGGTCCCGCAGGTGTCTCTCGAGTGACCGAATCGGCCTGTCCAATTTCGATCGAGGTCCAGGACCCCCTCGACTGAAAGGCCGAGGAAGAGCCACAAGCACTGTAAAAAGAGATGATGCCATCAGTCGTTCTCGTCCACCTTGGATGTGGAGAGGCTCTGGTGGAAACTCTGGCGCTGCGAGGACCTCATGTGGCAAAAGCTGATTTTGACCGGGCACAAGCTGACCCCGGCTACTATCCCAGCCATTACGTGGCTTTCACCTCGCAGGTCGAAGCCGACTCCTTCGGAGCTGAATAAGTCAGTTCCCCCGCCCATGGAGCCGGCGAAACCTCCAGTTCGGCCTAAACTGGTCTCTCCACCAATAGTGGTGGAACCACTGCCCAAGCAGCCTGTGGGAGGGGCTGCTTCTAAGGAAGATAGAGTAGACACTGGGCTTCCCCAGCATCTTTCGGTCACTGTCACCCCGGACTGCCCTCGGCAGGTCGAACGTGACCTGGGCGCTCGACAGTTGTGTCTGGATTCCTCGGATTCGGATGCGACCAGCCTACATTCTCATCCTGGGGATGACAAATCTGCTGGTGGGTTAGAGATGGAGGAAGGTCCTTCATCCTTTCAGGGCATTCTTCGCCTCATCTGAGTCTATAGGGATGCCTCTGTAACCTATCCAGAAAAAGGCGGAGTACCCTGTCACGGACATCCTCAAGAAAGGGGATACCACGACGGAGGTCTTTCCTGTGGCCGAGGCCATAGTTGACCCGGCCTTAGAACTTTGGCAGCGCCCTGCCTCCTGTCCGACTCCATCTGCCTGCATAGCCTGCAAGTATGCGGTACACATGGGGTCCCTTGCAGGGTTCACAGAGCACCCTTCAGCCGAGAGCCTGGTGACCGCCTCTGTGTTTAGGTGTTCCGGCAGTTCTGCCAACACTGACCGACCTCCCAAAAAAGAATCCAAACTCTTGGATCATTCAGTTCAAAAGGTCTGTGCGGCCTCATCTTTAGGCCTTTGTCAGGCAACTTTGGCCATCATCATGGTACACTTCTCCCATGACCTCTTGGGGTCTTTGGATGAAGTCCTCCCACACTTCCCCATGGACATGCAGACCACGGTCAAGCAGGTCCAGGATCAGGGCTGGGCTGTTGCCAAACAGCAGCTTCAGACAGCCCTGGACATTGGGGATTCTTGTGCCTGTTCGATGGCAGCCGCAGTTGCCTCTCGTCACAGGGCTTGGCTGAGACTCTCCTCTTTTCTGGTAGATACTCAGCACAAACTAGCTGATGTGCCCTTCCTGGGCACCAACCTTTTCAGCCCAGGTGTGGCTGGTCACCTTCAGCGTATTGAGCAGACCAATGCCACCTTGGATGCTACTTCTGCTAAGGATTCTTCAGACAAGAAACAGCAGAAAAAGAAGTCTTTTCAGCATCCTTCCCATGCGGCACAGTAACCCTCCTTTCAAGGAGGGCAGCAGCAACAGCCGCAGCAGGCTCAAGCTTGGTGCCCCCGGCCCAAGCCCGGGCCCTCCCAGGCCCGTAAAGGAGGCCGAGGCTCAGTTCCTGGATCCTCCTCCTCCAAGCTTGCTCTGTGACAGGGCTGGGGCTGCCTCCCCCTCTTCCGTCATGCCAGCTCTGGGTCCTCCCATGGGGAGCTGGCTCTGCCACTTCCTTTCTGCCTGGTCCGCTATCACTACGGACAGGTGAGTTCTTGAGATGGTCAGTCAGGGACTGCCTCTGGAATTCAAGCAGTACCCCCCAAGCTGAGCCCACGCCCTTTGGGAAGAATGAGTATCCGTCCAGACTCAGTCAGCTCTCCGAGACGACATTGCTCAGCTAGTTCTCAAGGAGGCAGTAGCTCCAGTGGCGGATCCTCCAGCAGACCCAGGCTTTGTCTCCAGGTACTTCCTGGTGCCCAAGCGGATGGGGGGGCTGGTGCCCCATTCTAGATCTGCATGACTTGAATCAGTAGCTCAGGTCACGCACCTTTCGAATGGTCACTCTATCCCAGATCATACCATCCTTGGAGCGAAACATGTGGTTCTGTTCACTGGATCAGCAGGACTCATTCTTTCACGTCCCAATTCATTCGTCTCTTCAGTGGTTCCTCCGCTTCAGAGACAAAGGGACCCTGTACAAGTTCTGAGCCATGCCGTTCAGCCTGTCATCGGCCCCATGGGTTTTCACTAAATGCATTGCAGTGGTGGCTTCCCATCTCAGGCGTCGGGGGAGGGGGTCAGGATTTATCCCTACCTTGACAATTGGCTCTAAGCAGGTCCCACCGAACAGGAGTTGGAGAGGTACAGGAACCTGGCCCTCCAGACCTGCTCCCAATGCGGCCTCCAGATCAACAAGTCCAAGTCCGAACTCATGCCTTCCCAGATGATGTGCTTCATCGGGGCAGAGCTCGACTCTCTTCAAGCCAGAGCCCGGCTCCCGGCGGACAGGGCGGAGGTTCTCTTCTCCTTTGCCCAGTCATTTCTGGTTGGGCAATTGCGCCTTGCCCGGGACTTTCAAACACCATGAAGTCTTGCTATATTATGACATATAGCAGTTAGCCACAACACTTGAACTGCCCCAGAGAGGAAGGGTTAACTCAGGCTGACTGGAGTTCCAAGCCTTGGCCTTGCTGAAAGCTCTATCTGGCTAGTTTCAAATTGAAACTGTCAGATTCTTTACTCCGCTTCACTGAACAGTCGCTCCGGAGATCTCTCCTTCAGCTCGGTTCATTTCTCGGTTCAAACGAGTGTTTCTCAGTTCATTTTAACCGGCAAAAGTAATTATTTTACCGCATTTCGGTTCAAAGCTCTATCTGGTAAACCGTAAGTACAGGATTTTAAAGTCTGTGTGGAAATTCATTATCGGTTTGGTTTTGAACCGATCGGTTTGCAAAAATACTAATTTTAAACAATAATTTGGGCTTTTAGAGTGCGGTTCCCGGTTCTTATCGGTTCTAAAAAAACCTAACTTTTAAATTGGGTTTTTTCAAATACCCGTGACACGGTTAGGAACCGATAAAGGTGTCTTTTCTAGCACTGCCATAAAAGAACAAGTTTTTGGATAGGCTGGCATTATGTCTGAGAAACCAAAAGAAAACCGGGCCCACTGGGTTTCAACACTGTGATGTTTGTGGGAAGCCTTTGCTAAGGCTGACCCACACATGTGTTTATTGTCTGGGGCTGACCACCTCCTGTCAGACTGCCAGGTGTGTAGAATTTCCTGCAGCCACCCTGGAGAAAAGATTGGGCCGGCTCAGGGAACGAGAGGCCAAAAAGTCCGCTGACCTGGATGGCCAGCCCGGTCCAGCACCCACTGGACCAGAGGGAGCGCCCTCTGACCAGGGCAAGACTTTCTCGGGCAAAAGGAAGGTTGGTTCTGAGGAATCGGTCCCAGTAAAAAAATCTAAGAAATCAGCAGGTCTGGAGTGCAAGATTGCCTCTCCAACTGCTGCAGAGATAGCTAAAGCCATACAGATTGTCCAGTCACTGTCTCAGGGACCGGCCGAACCACCAACAGCTGGCAAAAGTTGGTTCGTTCGGTTCAGTGGTTCAAGTATGATGTTGAGAATTTTATGAACCACAGGAGGGAGGAAGATTCTGATCATTATGTATGTGGCTGGGAGGGTCTGGACATGCCCATTGAACGGACATTTCTCCAGACAGACCATTAGAATCTCCCCTATGCTGTCTGAGTCCCTTCTCATTTTGTGTTTTACAAAAGGTTGCAGAAACCCTCCAGCTTCCCTTGGAAGAGGCTGTGGATGAGCAAGAGGAGCCTGATTATGTTGAGATGATGGATATCCCAGAGTCTAGGAGGTTGTGTATTCCTTGCATAAGTCATTTAGGAAGCAAACAACAAAAATTTTAAAAAATCCTCATTCTGTCCCTCCTGTAGATAAAAAATGGACAGAAGGTATACTTTATCAGGCCCTGATACAGACTTCCTCACTGAGCAGTGTAGTCATGTAGGTGTGGTACAAGCTGCAGCCTGTGACAAGGCTAATATCCCCCTGGCCTCACATCCTCCTGATAAGGATTCCAGGAAGATTGATGCCATGGCGAAAAAACAGTATATGGCAGCTTCTTTGGGACTCAGGCAGGCAAATTATA
This sequence comes from Neoceratodus forsteri, assembly GCA_016271365.2. Lineage (NCBI taxonomy): Eukaryota > Metazoa > Chordata > Ceratodontiformes > Ceratodontidae > Neoceratodus > Neoceratodus forsteri. The sequence goes on from CM028134.1 coordinate 29,831,353, forward strand.
TGGCTTATGTGGCTAGATATCAGAAATCTAGATGGGATACAGTGTTGCAGTTAGCCAAGCAGGCCCATGGCCAGCTGGCTGAGTGAAGTGGAACAGGTGGCTGCTGATGGCATTGAAGCCTCTAAGTTCAATTTCATACTGCTGTAGATGTTAATGATGTTCCTCTAGGGTCATGGCCACTTCTGTAGCTTTCCGTAGGTTGGCATGGCTCAGGTGCACTAATCTGTCACAGGATACTCAGTCAAAGGCTATGGATTTTCCTGTGGTGGGAAATTCTCTGTTTGGAGAGCAAACGGAAAATTATATGAAAAGATGGATGAATACAGAACTACCTACAAAGTGCCCAGGCCAAGGAGGCGGCATGCCACTCCACAGAGGCACACTCCCAGAGGTAGGGGCAGGCCTTTCCACAGGCCTTTTTTCAATCCAAGCCTCCTCCGCTTTTTGCACAGAGGGGTTTTCAGAGCAGAGGTAGGCGGGCGCAGGTAAACTGCCCCCACCCCTCAAGCCTAAGGCTACTGCCAAGCAGGCACCTAATGGGATGCCCAGGCCGATTCTCCTGTACCAGTTGGAGGCAGGTTGGCTTATTTCAGCCAGAACTGGGTGTCCCTAACCGGACAAATGGGTTCTGGAGGTAGTAAGCCAGGGTCTGGTTCTCAGCTTCAAACAGTTTCCAAAGATGAGAACCAGATATTTTCCACCTGCAAGCCCTTTAGAGCCCTTGCTTTGGAAGCAGAGGTCTCTTCCCTCCTAGACTGCAAAGCAGTGGAAAGGGTTCCTCCTTGTCACCAGGGCAAGGGGCTGTACTCCAGATACTTCCTTACCCCAAAAAAGACAGGAGAATGGCGGCCCATTCTAGACTTAAGGTACCTGAACAAGCATCTTTTGAAACAAAGTTCAAAATGTTAACTCTGGCAATGATTTTGCCCTCCCTCAGGCCAGGGACTGGCTAGCCTCCCTGGACCTCAAGGATGCCTATTTTCATGTCCTGATCAGGCCTTCTCACCGAAAATACCTCAGGTTCGAACTGCCCTCAGGTCACTACCAGTTCAGAGCAATGCCCTTCGGTCTTACCTCTGCTCCAAGGGTATTCACAAAATGTCTAGCTGTGGTAGTGGCTCACTTAAGAAGGCAAGGGGTTGCTGTGTTTCCCTACCTGGACGACTGGCTCATTGTGGGTCAGTCCCCAGATCAGGTAAATCCCACTTGCAAGTCACCCATGCTTCTCACTTCCTGGGATTCCTGCTGAATTTACCAAAGTCAGTTCTAGAACCAGTTCAGGTACTAACTTTCATAGGTGCGGAATTGGACACAAAGTTGGCCAGGGCATTTCTCCCCTCGGAAAGGGTAGAGAAGCTGATTGCCCTGGCATCCTCTTTCACCCTGCGGGTCTCTCGACCAGCAAGGCACTTTCTGCAACTTCTAGGGCACATGGCTGCCTCCACAGCTGTAGTGCAAGGAGCAAGATTCCAGATGAGAGACATTCAGTTTCATTTGAGGGCCTATTGGTCCCAAAGGAGGGACCCCCTTACCAAATTGGTCCCAGTGACCCAAACTCTGATTCTAGCTCTTCAGTGGTGGCAGGATCAGAGCAATCTAAGACTAGGGTTCCCCTTCATTCCCATTTCTCATTCCCTCACCCTCACCACGGATGCCTCCTTGCTGGGGTGGGGCGCGCCCTTGGGCGACCTTTCCACTCAGGGAGTGTGGTCCCCCCAGGAATCTCTGCTCCACATCAACCTGTTGGAACTCAGAGCTGTCTTTTTAGCTCTTCAGGTTTTCTCAGCATCTGTCCAGAACAAAGTAGTTCAGGTCAGGACAGACAATACCACAACAATGTGGTACATCAACAAGCAGGGGGGCACTCTGTCATCAGCCTTGTGCACCGAAGCAATGAAGTTGTGGTCTCTGGCTTACTCCCTGAACACCTCCCTAGTAGCAGTTCACCTTCCAGGGAAGGACAATGTCCTAGCGGATGCCCTCAGCGGGATTTCTCAGGGTCATCACGAATGGTCTTTGAATCCCCTAGTGCTGGGGTCAGTTTTTGCCAGATGGGGCACTCCTCAGATAGATCTTTTACAGCCCCAGACAACCACCAACTTCCTCTGTTCTGTTGCAGGCCTCCAGTAATGGGCTCAGTCCCCTGGGCCTTTTGTTGGATTGGGAAGGAAGTTCCTGTATGCCTTTCCCCCTTCCCCTTCTCTTCAGGGTGTTAGTAAAATCAGATCCCAGCCCTGCAAAGTGATTCTGATTGCACCAGACTGGGCCAGGCAACCCTGGTACCACTGCTTCTGTCCCTGTCAGTCCACCCTCCCTGGGCCTTCCCAGGGTCCACAACCTGCTGACTTGTGCCCAGGGGAGAGTTTGGTATCGGACCTCAAATCCTCCACCTCAAGGCTTGGCTCTTGAGGAGTTAGAATTGCTGAATTACACCTTTCTCAAGGTGTCCTTGATATTTTAAAGGCCTCTAGGAAGCCTTCCACTAGGGCCACTTATAATTCCAAATGGAAGAGGTTCTCCATCTGGTGTTCTGGGAAGCAAATTGTCCCAGAATCTGCTGATTTGCCCATTTGCTGGACTACTTGGTCCATCTTAATTCCTTAGGCCTCAGGCCAGCTACATAAAGGTTCATCTGGCAGCTGTCTCTGCTTTTATATCAAGCAGGAAAGCCTGCCTCCTTCTCTTCTCACCCTGTGTTTTCCAAGTTTTTTAAGGGGTTACTTCACACTAACCCTCCTTTTCGGGACCCAGCCCCTGCCTGGGACCTTAATGTTTGCATTGCTCAGTTAATGCAACCCCCCTTTGAACCTCTGTCTTCAGCAGACCTTAAGTTCCTAACTTGGAAAACTGTTTTCCTAGTGGCCATCACTTCTGCCAGACGCATAAGTGAGTTACAAGCCCTGTCAGTGGAAAAGGATTTTATTTCTTTTCACAGAGATAAGGTAGTCCTCAGGACTAACAGAAAGTTTTTACCTAAAGTGGTTTCAGATTTCCATCTTAACCAATCCATCTCCCTTCCAGTATTTTTCACTGAGCATTCTTCCTCGGGTGAGAGGAGATTGCACAGTTTGGACGTTAAAAGAGCTTTAAGCTACTATTTGGAACGCACCAAGGGTCACAGGTTCGAATCCCTCCAACTCTTCCTTACCTATGGCGAGGTTGGCAAAGGGAAACCTGCCACTAAGAGGACAATTGCCAGGTGGATTGTCTCTTGTATCCAGTTTGCTACCAAAACTAGGTAGAGAACCCCTCAGGACTGAGGGCCCATTCCACCAAGTGCAGCTGCATCTCTAGCGGCTGCTAGAGATATTCCCATTCTGGAAATCTGTCAAGCTGCTACCTGGAAAACAGTTCACACCTTTACAAGCATTACTCCCTGGATGTCCAGTCCAGGAGAGATGCTCGTTTAGCACAGCCCGTGCTTCAGAGCCTATTTCCTAAGTAGGTTCTGGCCCTCCTCCATGGAGGTACTGCTGTGTAATCTGCTATATGTCATAATATAGCAAGACTTCATAGGTGTTTGAGAAAAAATTACTCACCTTAGTAATTGCTTTTCTTCTCATGGAGTCTTGCTATATTATACCACCCCAACCTGCCCCTCTCAGAACTTCTACTTGGGTAAGGGTTGGCAAATTGAAGTACCAAGCACTGTGTCATGCCATTATAGCTCTTTTTCCTTTTTCCCTTTTCTTTAGGATTAGGAAAACTAGGTATTTCTGTTTTACTTGTGGTTTTGGCCCCTCCTGGACTTGAGTCCTTTGGGGAGGGGGGGCCTAATAGTGCTTGTCAGGGTGATATTGTTGTTGTTGTTTTTTGTTATTGTTATTTCTACTAGTAGGTAGCCATTTGGCTAGTGTAGAGTTTTTTCCACACAGACTTTTGCTTAGTGTTGGCTCCGTAAAGATCTGACAGTTTCAATTTGAAACTAGCCAGATAGAGCTTTCAGCAAGGCGCTCGCGCTTGGAACTCCAGTCAGCCTGGAGTTAACTCCTTCCTCTCCGGGGCAGTTCAAGTGCTGTGGCTAACTGCTATATGTCATAATATAGCAAGACTCCATGAGAAGAAAAGCAATTACTAAGGTGAGTAATTTTTTCTTCTGCGCCTTCTGGGTTACATGACAGCATGCACCTCAGTGGTCCATTGGGCCCAGCTGCACATGCGCCCCCTCCAATGGGAGCTGGCCACCCAGTGGACTCAGCGCTACGGTCATTTTGACCAGCTGATCACTGTAACCCAGGAGATGTGGGACACTCTCCAGTGGTGGACCGCCCCAGACTGGTTGCAGGAAGGGACCCCATTTGTCTGCCCCAAGCCGACGGCCGTCCTCACAACTGATGCCTCTCTCATGGGCTGGTGAGCCCACATGGGGGACAAAAGGACCCATGGGTTCTGGATCACTGAGGAGTCCTGATACCACATCAACCTGTTGGAGTTCAGAGCAGTTAGACTGGCACTGTCAGCTTTTGCTCCTCAGCTCCGGGAGCAAGTGGTTCAAGTCCAGACTTACAGTACCACGACCATGTACTACCTCAACAAACAGGGTGGCACGCACTCCCGTCTGCTTTACAGAGAGGCGCTTTGCATGTGGACCCTCATCAACCGTTTGGAGGCGGATCTCCTAGTCATCCATGTGGCAGGAGCTTCAAACCATCTGGCAGATGCTCTCAGCCGCTTAGCCAAGACATCCCACGAGTGGCCTCTCCATCCAGAGGTTGCTTACAGCCTGATCTTCCTGGACATAAAGTCTCCACCACTCATTCACACTAATGGGGAACTACACCAGAGGTGCTAGGACCCAACGGGAGCAAACTTTTTGCAGGAAGGCCGGCGCCAGAGATGGAGCCGCAAGGAGCGGCGCCACGAGCCCTTGCTTTTGTGGCAATGACTATCTTGGCATCGACTCTCCAACCACCTCAGTTCCTTTTTTCCTGCCGTCGAGTATGCTTCAGTGATGACGACGCTTGCCCGCCGGCAGTCAAACTTCAAACTAGCAGCATAGTTTTCAGTTTCTTACTTTGTAGTATTTTTCGAATAAAGTACCACTTAAGATAATTTATTCTTATCAACGAAAGAAGTCTCAGCCTACATTGATGGAGTCGACCATGAGTGGGTCAGGTGACGGTAGGGAGACTTCGTATGAAAGCTGTTCAGTCAGCCGGGCTGGGTCCGGTCTGCCGCCTTCTCCGGAAAGGGGGTCTGATAACGGATGGTCCAGTGCCTGAGGGGATGGGCAGTCCCCCCGGAAGCATGAAAGTGAACGGTCCCATTTTCGGCACTGGTCGGCCTCGAGCTCTCCTTCGACCCGTAGGTCGAAAAAGAGAAGGCATCACTTGAGGTCGCTCTCTGATATGTCTGCGCATCGACGATCGGTCATTGGGGTCAGTTGCCGGTCTCCTTGTCCGGAGTCGCTGGTTTCTGGTTCTGGTATCCGACCTCTTCAACATCGGAGCCTTCCCCGCCTTCTGGCAGGGCTTCCGATGGGCAGTTTCATCAGTGGACCGCTCTTATGGAGCAATGGGCTCGGATGCTGGTCCAGCTGCCTGACCCGGTCACTCAGGGGCCCTCGGGCTCTTTGGGGGATCGGGCAGGGAGATGGGGCCTCCCTAGTTGCGTGGCGCCTTTTTCAGTGCTGTCGACTCTGCACTCAGGTGTTTTCCCTCTCTCACATGGCTGCGGCACAGGGGGTCACACCGATGCCTCTGTCTCCTGATGTTCTTCCTTCTTTTCCCTCAAATTCAAATTTTCGGGGCCCTGGGTTGGTTTTGGCGCCTTCGGCATCAGTGGGTCACTTGGCACCGTTTCGGTGCTGGTCGCCTCCGGCACGTCCTCAGGGCCATTGTGCCTGCTCCATCCTGCAGGCGCTGTTGGCGTTGTTGGGTTTCTCGGCGCTGTGTGGCCTGGTGCCGTCTTGAGCCGGTGGCGGCTTTTCAGCTTGTATGTTCTTCTTCGGCGAGTCTGATTTGTTGGTGTCATGCGGCCTTTCGGCACCATGCTCTTCTTCGGTGCCAAGACCGGGCTTTTCTTCTACCAATCTTCAGGGCATCCCCTCTCTGATTTCTTTTCCTTCCTCTTTTTCTGCTGATTTTCAATCCTTTTCAATCCTTTCCAGTCCATGCAGTCCCTCCTGGACTTCTGTCAGGAGATGATATTGAGCCTGACCCAGGTCTTAGACTGGGTGATGATGTGGAAGGAACAGGATCTAATCCTGTTACAGAGCCTGTGGTCGAGGACCTGTCATTTAAGTCTCTGCTGAAAAATTTGAATTCCACTCTTTCTCTCCAGACTATGGACATCGATCCTGGGAAGCTTTTAAGACTCCTATACCTTCATGTTCCGGACATCCCTGTGGATTTCACTCCCCCGGTACAACCCTCCTTTGAGATTCTTTCTCAAATGGTGTAGAATAATCCTGCTCTTATTCCTTCTGTGGCTAAGTCCATAGATAGGAAGTATGCTGCTCTGAAGCATCGACCCATTTTGGCCTCCCAAGCCATTGCGGATCCTATTGTGGTCTTGGCAGAGAATGATAAGGTCGTCCTTCCTCAGATTACTACAGCTCGACCTATAAACAAAGAATCTCATAAGACAGATACTTTAGGTAAGAGAGTCTTTGCTGCATCCACCCTGGGTATGAGTATCGCCAGCTACCAGGGCTATTTCTCTCAATGTGAGTATATTCTTTGGCATTCGCTCAAACAAATGGTTGAAGCTCTACTGGAGTCTGACACTAATTCAGAGCTTCTTCAAACCATAACCAGGGGCATCGAGTCCAACAACCAACAGGTTAAAGCAGCTATGGACACATTCAATACTGCCTCCCAAGCGGTGGCGGCGGGCATTCCTGGCTGCGCACTTCAGGTTTCACAAATGATGCCCAGCAACAGATCATGGCATTGCTCTTCGATGGTGTGTATCTCTTCGGCCCTCAAGTAGAACAGGCTCTAGAGGCCACATAAAAGACTAGGTCAGCCATTAAATTGGCTCGACCTCCTCCCACCCCCTCTCGAGGGGGTGTTAAGAAACGCCAGTTTCATAACCGTCAATCCTTTTGAGACAAAGGTAGAGTAGGTTATAATAAAAACCAAGCCTCTCAGCCTCAAAAGAAAATGCAACAGAAGGCGCAAGGACCCAAAGCGCCCATTGCCGCCTTCTGAGTTTCTGGCCCAAGTCCCACCTCAGCTGCCCGAGGGGGACTTCTTAGTGGTGGGAGGACATCTGACTCAATTCTACAACCAGTGGAAGTCCATAACTTCAGACAAATGGGTCCTTCGGATAATCTGTGAGGGGTATTCCCTCAATTTTTCGGAGAACCCTCCGGATTACATAGAAACATAGAATTTGACGGCAGATAAGGACCGCTTGGCCCACCCAGTCTGCCCAATTCCCTGCCTACTGGATAAGCTGCAGATCCTAGTTAACTAGCAGCCTACTTCTTTCTACCCCCACCCTCTAGAATTGCCTTATGACTGTCCCATGCATGCTTGAATTCCACCACTGTTTTTGACTCTACGACCTCCTCAGGAAGGCTGTTCCATGTATCCACAACCCTCTCTGTGAAGAAATACTTCCTCACATTACCTCTGAGCTGTCCCCCCTCTATCTTCAAATTGTGCCCCCTTGTTTTTGCACAACTCTTTTTCTGAAAGATGCTACCCTCTTGGACTTTGTTGATTCCCTTGAGGTATTTGAAAGTTTCTATCATGTCCCCCTCTCCCTCCTTTCCTCGAGGCTATACATCTTTAGTTCCTTTAGTCTCTCTTCATATGTCTTCCGGTGCAGACCCTGCACCATTTTAGTTGCCCTCCTCTGGACAGCTTCCATCCTGTCTATGTCTTTGCGAAGACTGGGTCTTCAGAACTGCACACAGTACTCCGGATGGGGTCTGACCAGCTGTCTGTACAGAGGGATAATAACTTCCTATTTTCTACTGGTGATGCCTCTCCCTATGCATCCCAGTATGCCCCCAGCCCTCCTTGCTGCCCTCTCACATTGCTTGCCCACCTTTAGGTCATCTGATATGACTACCCCCAGGTCCCTTTCCATTTTTGTTGTCGTTAGTATCTCACCCCCCAATGTGTACTCTTCCCCTGGGTTTTTGTTTCCTAGGTGCATTACCTTGCACTTCTTAGCATTGAATCTAAGCTGCCATACATTTGACCATTCCTCTAACCTTGCCAAGTCTCTTTTCATCCTTGCCACCCCACCTTGTGCATCAACTCTGTTGCAGATCTTTGTGTCATCTGCAAAGAGACATACTTTTCCTTCCAGTCCCTCTGCAATGTCGCTTATAAAGACATTGAAGAGGACCGGTCCTAATACTGAACCCTGTGGTACCCCACTAGTAACCCCCCTTTCTTCAGAGTGGACTCCATTTACTATTACTCTCTGTGTCCTATTCTCCAGCCAATTTTTTACCCAGGCTGTCATCTTGGGACCCACTCCCAGGCTAGCTAACTTGTATATTAATCTTTTGTGTGGGACTGTGTCAGATGCCTTGCTAAAGTCTAGGTAGGCCATGTCCACAGCCCCTCCCTGATCTACTACTTTGGTCACCCAGTCAAAGAAATCTATCAGATTTGTCTGGCATGACCTTCCCGCTGTGAATCCATGCTGCCTTGGGTCCTGTGCCCCTCTGGCCTCTAGATACTCGACAGTTCTTTCCTTCAGAAGTGATTCCATCATTTTCCCTACCACTGAGGTTAAACTGACAGGTCTGTAGTTTCCTGCTTCTGCCTTGCTCCCACTTTTCTGAAGGGGAATCACATCTGCTCTCCTCCAGTCCTCTGGTACCACCCGAGGCAGCTGAAGCTGCCAATTCTTCAGTCAGAGCTTCTCGCTTCCGAAATACAAGGCCTTCTGAACAACAGGGCAGTGGAAGTAGTTCCGCTGGATCAGCGGAACACAGGGTTCTACTCCCATTACTTTCTAGTTCCAAAGAAAACCGGGGGTATGTGCCCCATTTTCGACCTCAGAAAATTAAACAAGTTTCTTCCCAAAGAGAAATTCAAGATGATATCGTTAGGGACCCTGTTATCCTTGCTTCATCAACACAACTGGTTAGCCTCCCTGGACATGCAGGATGCTTACCAACATATTCCTATTCATCCAGAGCACCGCAAATACCTAAGGTTTGTGGCTTTGGGACAGCATTATCAGTTCAGAGTCCTGCCCTTTGGGCTGTCCTCGGCACCGTGAGTTTTTACAAATTGTTGTGCAATTCTTGCAGCGCATCTCAGAAAAGTTGGAATACAAGTGTTCCCATATCTGAATGACTGGCTTCTAGCGAGCCCTTCCAGGCAAGGAACTCTCGACGCTGTTGCCACGGCCTCAGACTTTCTCACGTCCATAGGAGTCCTGCTAAACCTCAAGAAATCGCAGCTGCAGCCCTCCCAGAGGCTCCTTTTCATAGGAACTCTTCTGGACACCTCCTATGCGAAAGCGTTTCTACCATGGGACAGAAGGAGCGATATCGTACAGATGGCCTGATACATCGGACAGAACAGATCGGTTCGAGCTATCTCAGTGCAACGGATGCTAGGTCTCATGGCATTCTCGGTGTTCACTGTACCCCTAGCACGGCTTCACATAAGAACCTCTCAATGGATGCTCAGTACTCAGTGGTCCCCAACCACTCACCCTCAGTCCTTTCTCATCAAGGTGACAGAACCTCTGAAGAAGTCACTCACCTGGTGGTCGCATAAGGACAATCTTCTGGAAGGGTATCCCTTTGCTCCTCTGGATCATCAGATTTCCATTACCATGGACGCGTCCCTGATGGGGTGGGGAGCTCACTGGTACGTGGACTCAGGACGAGTACCAGCTTCACATAAATGTCTTAGAATGAGAGCTGTTTAATGCAGTCCGGCTTTGAAGGACATTCTCTGTCACAAGAACATTCTCCTTCAAACGGACAACAAAGCAGTGATGTATTACATCAACAAGCAAGACGGGGCTCACTCTTACCCCTTATGCAGGGAAGCGACGAGAGTGTGGGAATGGTGCTTGGAGCACAAGGTTCTAATTCAAGCGGCCTACGTGCCGGAAGTGCAGAACGAACTGGCAGACCGTCTCAGCAGAACGGAGACAGATCCTCACGAATGGTCTCTTGATTCAACCGTAGTTCAGTCACTGTTCGCAGAGTGGGGAACTCCAGACCTGGGCCTTTTTGCATCCCCACTCAACACAAAACTGCCTCTCTTCTGCTCCAGAAATCCAGGGCCTGGCATTTTCTGTCAGGGTGTATTCAGGCTGCAGTGGACAAAACGCTTTCTATACGCCTTTCCGCCTCTTCCTCTAATTCAGAGGGTACTTCTCAAGTTCGAGTCCCAGGGGAGCAAAATGATTCTCATTGCTCCCTTCTGTCCTTGGCAGATATGGTTTCCGTTACTCAACAGTATGTTGGAAACCCCTGTGAAACCGCTTCCCCTTTAGACGAACCTTCTAACTCAGAGGCCTGTGGTCCATCCCAATCTGAGATCGCTTCACCTTCACTCTGGCTTCTGAAGAGGTAGAAGTGAACAGGTTCAATGTCTGCCACAGAGTTTCAGATATTCTTCTGGCTACGTGCAAGCCAGCCACTAGAAAAACTTACACAGCCAAATGGAAGCTTTTTTCGCTCTGGTGTGCAAAATCCTCTTTGAGTCCTTTTTCCTGCCCACCAAATAAAGTTCTGGAGTACCTTTTGGACCTCTCAAATTCAGTTCTGCAATACTCTACAGTCAAGATTCACCTTTGTGCCATTTCTGCTTATCATAAGACAGTACTTTCCTTGTCACTGGCTCAGTTACCCATGGCTAAGAGGTTCCTTAAGGGAATTCTGCATACCAGACCTCCTATCAGATGTCCGATCGCAACCTGGGTCATTAATCTTGTGCTAGACATGCTCACTCGAAACCCTTTCGAGCCTTTAGCTACCTGTGAGTTGAAATTCCTCACTTGGAAAACGGCCTTCCTGGTGGCCATTGCCTCGGCCCACAGGGTCTCTGAGATACATGCCTTGGTCACAGACCCTCCGTATACTGTGTTTCATAAAGACAAAGTAGTTCTTAGGATCCATCCTAAGTTTCTTCCTAAGGTTGTTTCAGAATTCCATCTAAGCCAACCTTTGATCCTTTCTACTAACTTTACGAACTTCCAAAATGAAGGGGAGCATTCTCTTCATTCTTTGGATGTCAAAAGGGCTTTACGTTTCTATTTAGATAGGACGAAAGATTGTCGCAAAGCTCAACAACTGTTTCTTTCTTTCAGCGAGACCCGGCTGTGTCAATCTGTCGCTATCAGATGCATTTCAGCATGGCTGGTGGCATGCCTTCGTCACTGTGATTCCATGGCCCAGGTTAAGCTGGAAAGCAGAGTGTATGCTCAATCTACTAGAGCAGTCGTGGCATCCCTGGCGGAAATCCGCAATGTGCCCATTGCAGATATTTTTTAATCACGACCACCTGAGCTCAGTGCATGCTAGGTCAAAACACTATACCTGGATGTCCATGCCAGATGACATGTTTCGTTTGGCAGAACCATCCTTAATGGACTCCTGTCCTAAATCTTTGAGCTCTTGGTCTCTCCTGCCGCCCTCTCGTGGGATTATTAGCTCGGTACTCTCCCATTAGTGTGAATGAGTGGTGGAGACTTTATGTCCAGGAAGATATGGAAATTACATACCTATCGTAATTCTTGATCTTCTTGGATGAAGTCCCCACCACTCATTCATATGCCCACCCACCATCCCCCGAGCTCACCTCTGTTGTTGGTCTTCACTCCCTCAATCTTTAGGCTGTGAAGACTTCTTTCTTCCCTTCTTATACGGTCTTCGGACTATCTTATGTCCAGTTTTGGTTAGGCTATCCTTCTAGGTTAATTACGCTGCACCTCCTCGGAAAAAAGGTACTGAGGCAGTTGGAGGGTCGGCAGAGATTGAGTCATTACCCGCACAAGCAGAGAGAAGCTTGGCGCCGCTCCTCGCGGTTCCATCTCTGGTGCCGGCCCTCCTGCAGAAAGTTTGCTCCTGCTGGGTCCTAGCGCCTCCGGCGTAGTTCCCCATTAGTGTGAATGAGTGGTGGAGACTTCGTCCAAAAAGATCAAGAATTACGTTAGGTACGTAATTTCCATTGCTCCCACTGGGGCAAACCGATGGTGAACCTGTTTGCTTCTAGGGAAAACACCAAGCTGAGGCTGTCTCATGCCTGCCCCCCCTCAGCAGGGCTCACTGCAGGGGATACTTTCTCTAGGCCGTGGACCCCAGGTGGCCTCTACGCCTTCCCCCCTTTATCCTTGATCCACAAGGTGCTCTTCAAGGTGAGGAGGACAAGGTGAAGGTGATTCTTGTAGCCTCAGACTGGCCGCGCCAGTTCTGGTATCCAGATCTCCTCAGCCTTAGCTGCAGGCCCCCGGAGCGGCTTCCAGCACGCCTGGACCTGATCTCTCTCAATCAGGGGAAGGTATACCATCCGGACCTTCAATCCCTGCACTTCACAGCCTGGTATCTGAGTGACTAGAGTTCCAGGCTTTGAGTCTTTCCGAGGACAGTCTCACCGTGGTGGAGGCGTCCAGAAGGGGAATCATCCAGGAAATGTTATGCCTTCAAATGGAAAAGGTTCTCCATTTGGTGTCAGGGCAAGGGCCTGGACCCTCTGTCCTGTCCAGTGGCTAACATTCTCTACTCCTTTGGTCTGTGTCCAAAGGGGGTCTTCAGTCATCGACCCATAGGGTGCGCCTGGCAGCCATCTCTGCTTACCGGCACGGGTCAGTCAGCCGACGTTGGCACAGGAGACAGTGGTCTGGCGCTTTTTTAAAGGCCTGGATCACATATCCCCTCCGGTGCACGAACCTCCACCTCCGTGGGATCTACTGCTGGTACCAGCAAAGCTCATGGGCAAGCCATTCAAAGGAATACACAAGTGTGCGTTGTCACCCGCCATACCGCTGCATCGGTGGCTGCTTCCAGGGACATCCCTATCCAGGAAATCTGTCGGGCTGCTACCTGGAAGTCAGCAAACACCTTCATTATTCATTACCACATCGACCTTGAGTCACGCCGGGATGCTGGTTTTGGGGCCTCAGTTCTCCAGTGTCTGTTTCCTAAGTAAGTGGTGCGCACCTTGCCTCCCTCCTCCCGGAGAACTGCTAGGAGTCTGCCAAAGAGTGTGGATGAACAACATATCCACGATCCTAGAAAAAACAGGTTACTCACCTGTAACAATAGTTCTAGGAGTGGTATATGTTGTTCATCCACACGGACCTACCCGACCTCCCCAGCTGTGGACGCACAACACCTGGCTTCCAGTGGGCCAAGATCTGGTGTCATGGGGCGGAGCCGAGGGTTATACCACCCAGGTGGGTGGGAGGAGCCAGCCTGAAGAGTTCTGGCGATCCTTAAAGGGGAAAGGGACATGCCAAAGAGTGTGGATGAAGAACATATACCACTCCTAGAACTAGTGTTACAAGTGAGTAACCTGTTTATGTGGGCCCAAGTTCCGTAATGAACTACTTCTGTTGCAGCCATGACTGTGAGTAAAAAAGGTTGGTCTAGATGGACCCTTGGTCTTTTTATGCCATCATTGTCTATGTTCTGTGTTTCTGTGAAATAATGAGGAAACTCAGAGACTGAACCAGGAACTCCAAACAGGGCTGGTTGTAGTAGTTTACCCTCAGAATTCATCAGAGTGGTTATCCATCCTAGCCTGGTGCTGAAATAGTAAACCTACACTATAGGGAGTTCAGTGCAGGAAATAATAGGTTGTAGTAGTACACTGTTCTCACAGTACATGCACCCTGGATCACTGTTGGCAGTAAACTAACTGTGGGTCTGTGTTTGAGGGAATAATCAGATAAGAGCCTCCCACTTGATGCTTTTGTTTAGTTCCAAACTTCATTAAAAGTATTTGTGACTTAGGTCCACTGAGAGTCTGAATAACTCACCATACTCTACCACACTGTACTGGCAACGGTGCCTAAAAAGCCGTATTGGTACCTGTTAATATGAATTTACAGACTTTTTCTGTGAGAAAGCCGACTATTGCTATGGCCCACAACTCCCAACAGGTGTTTCTGTTGAATAGCCATAACAGGGGCTGTATGGGTTATGGAGGAGAGGAGCAAGATGAAGTAGCATGATATAAAGTGTTATGGAAATACATGAACGGATCTTTCTAACATATTTCTTTTAAAAAGCAGGTAGAAGTACCTGAAAAGACCAAGAGTCCAGCACCCAAATTCCAAATTGACAGTTTATCTGATCCAGTACCATTTGTAAGTTTCTAACTCTGTTTGTCATCTGCTTCAATTAAAACATTAAAACATTTTAATACATCTTTTTTTTGCCTACCACTTTTTTTCTCTTACTATCATAGCAAAATAACTTGAATTCAAAGGAACACAATGCTGAGATGTTTACAATCTATAAGGCTAACTAAAATGTCCTTCTTAGTCCCTCCGTAGAAGGTGAAATGTTAAGCTGGGTAGTTAGGCAACCATTTTTTCCAAGGAATTATGCACATCAAACTAGCTCAGTAAATATTTTCATTTGGAGAGCTACTGTACATCCCTGAGCATTTAATCCTGGCGTTTAATACTTGCTGCCAGTTGAAGAAAGAGTAAGGTCATTTTGTTTCTAGTAGAAATTTCATAGTAGAGCTGAAGTGAAAAGCAGTTCTCATTTGAGTAAAGGTTTAAACAAGTTCCTCACTGACTGACCAAAAGATAAATCTGTGATTATGGTGGGTGGTGGTGATGGTGGTTGAGGTGGGGGCGGAGACTTGTAAAAGAATGGCTTGACCCATGGAGACATTATTAATTGCTACCTTTCTAGGCCATTGAGAATTTCGAATGTGATTCATATTTGTGATGTACACACAAAATCTAGTGCCACCATAGCCTGAGAATACCTGTCTTCCCAGCACCTTGCTCTCCCAAACACCAACCCTGCCGTTATGCCTTTAAGTCAAAAAATATAATTTTTTCTAGGGGTGTGGGTATGTTGCTCTAGCCACACTGTTTGGCATTGTCCTTTCCTTTTAAATCTTGTCGGAAGGTCTTGAAGCTGGCTCCTCCCATCCAGCCAGGTGGTATAACCTTCGGCTCCGCCCCATGACACCAGATCTTCCTTTCCGCTGGAAGATACAGGTTCCCTCCTTACCATTCACGTGTTTAGTAGGCCCTGGCTTCAAAATCTTCGAATTTGCTAAATCTAAAACTTGTCACACGTACGTGTATTGCCTGGGTGTCGGCCATGACACCCAGACATGCGAAATGTGTTGCACATTCCATCCGAACGTCTTAGACGATCATCTTGCAAAGCTGAAATTGGGCAGACCGGAGAAATGGAATCCGCCAGTCAAATCTCAGGAGGCATGATGGGCGGTCTCTGCGGCTGCAGGGTCCGCCGAGCAGCTTGAATAGATGAAGGCTTTTGAGGAAGAGGTGGCTTGGGCCGTGGATTGCTCTTCCAAGGTTTTTTTCATGCTACTCAATCTGGGCTGTACCTTCCCCGGTTCCTTTCGGGGGATATGCCAATCCCTTCCCACCAAGGGTGAGGGGCCTTTGGGTGCGAATGTCTCTCGGTCCCGTAAAAAGGACAATGAACTGAGAGAATCTTTGTCTCACTGATGACGTTCCTGGGATTGTGAAAGAGCTCGGTCCCAGGAATCTGCTCTCTCGAACTGGTCAAGGTTGTGGCCTGAGCCGCTGGCTTCACAGTCCCACCATCAGGCCTGCCAGCTCAGACACTGGACGATGATCCGGTCGAGATCATTCTCGACCCTTTGTCACCCGATGAGGCCGACAACTCTTTAGCCTGGACCCAGATCCTGCCTCTCCCCAGTGAGGAGACCCAGCTCGCTGGGAAACCCATCGGGGACCCGGTCCTGGACCAAAAAGTGCCACCTGTCTCCCTGATGCCTTCCAATGGACCCTGCCGGTCTCCCCGATGATTGAGATCGAGGTCCAGGACTCCTTCAACTGATTAGCCGGAGAAGGCGCATAAGCGCTCTAAAAAGAGGCATCGCCGACATTCTTCTTCTTCCTCCTCAGACGAGGGGAGGCTTCAACGGAAACTCCATCGATGCTGTGAAGACCTAATGTGGCAACAGCTAGTTCTTTCCAGCCAAAAGCAGACTGAGGCTTCCACCTCGTCCATTACTTGGCTGTTACAGCCAAGGCCGAAGCCAGCTCCCTTGGAGCCGATGCGCACTGTTCCTCCTCCTTCAGAGCCGGTAAAAACTGTTCGGCCAAAATTGACCTCTCCACCGATTCTGTTGGAGCCACCACCTAAACAGCCCACAGTTGGAGTGCCTACCAAAGAGTCTTAGCCTGTTCCAGGACTCCCACGTAGGCTGTCTGTTACCCTCACTCCTGACCATCCTAGGCGGGTGGAGGACGACTCAGGTGGCTGGCTGATTTATCCAGACTTCTCGGAGTCTGATGACTCTGACCTTCATTCACATCCCTTGGACGACAAATCGGTTGGTAGTCTTTCGACAGAGGAAGGCCCCCTTCCTTTTTGGGCATTCTCCAGCTTATCTCCGAATCCACAGAGATGCCTCTCGAGCCTGTACACAAACGGGCTGAATATGCCCTCATGGATATTCTTAAAGAGGGGATTCTCCAACGGAAGCCTTTTCGGTGGCCGAGGCCATTGTTGGTCTGGCTTTGGAACATTGGCAGTTCTGCCTGCATGGCTCACAAAAATGCAGTGCCCATAGGGTCCCTTTCGGGGTTCACAGAGCATCCCTCGGCTGAGGGTTTGGTGATGGAGCCTGTGTTCAGACACTTAGGCAGTTCAGCAGATACTGATAGACCACCGGACAACGAATCCAAAAAACAAGACCATTCTGCCCGCAAAGTCTATGCCACTGCTACTCTATGCCTCTGTCAGGCAAGCTCGGCCATCATCATGGCACATTTCTCTTATGTTCTGCTGGGCTCCCTTGTTGTGGTTCTTCCTCACCTACCCGCAGACCTCCAGACCACGGTCGAGCAGGTCTGGGACCAGGGTCGGGCTGTTGGCAAGCAGCAGCTCCATACGGCTCTGGACCTCGGGGATTCATGCGCCCGTTTGGTGGCAGCTGCAGTTACCATGCGCCACAGGGCCTGGTTGAGAGTCTCTACCTTCATGGCGGATACCCAACACAAACTAATGGATGTTCCTTTCCTAGGTACCAACCTCTGTGGCCGAGGTGTGGACTGTCACCTCCAGCACATTGAGAAGTCCAGTACCACCTTGGACTCTGTAACTTCTGCACAGAAGGAATCTCAGGGTTCCAAAAAGTAGAGGAAAAAGCCATTTCGGCACCCTGCCCCTGCGGTCATGCAGCCCCACTTCCAAGCGGGGCAGCAACAGTAAGCACAACCTTGGCACCCTCGGCCCAAGTCCAGGCCTCCGATGGCCCATAAGCCTAGAGGTCAAGGCTCCAATGGTCCTCACTCTGGAGCCTCTTCCTCTAAGCCTGCCTAGTGACGGGATGGGGGTGGCCACCCTCATACCTGTCACTCAAGCTCTGGGTCCTCCCGGGGGGGGGTCCGGCTCCACCATTTCCTTTCTGCCAGGTCCCCTATTACCATGGACAGGTGGGTTCTAGAAGTGGTGGGTCAGGGACTGCATCTGGAATTCGAGCAGCATCTGCCAAGCCAAGCCTGCACCCCAGGGGGAGGATTTGGTGTCCGTACACACTCAGTTGGCTCTTCGAGATAACATTGCCCAACTCCTCCGAAAGGAGGTGGTGGCTAGAGTCACAGACCCCCTGGTCAACCCAGGGTTCATATCCAGGTACTTCCTGGTTCTGAAGTAGACGTGGGGCTGGTGCCCCATTCTAGATCTGCATGACCCAAACCAGTTCTTCAGGTCCCGCACCTTCAGGATGGTAACTCTGTCCCAGATCATTCCACCTCCGGAGCAGAACATGTGGTTCTGCTCTCTGGATCTCCAGGACATGTTCTTTCACGTCCCGTTCCGTCCATCTCACCCGAGGTTCCTTCACTTCCCAGCAAAAGGAGCCCTATTCGAGTTCCGAGCCATGCTGTTCGGCCTGTCATCGGCCCCGTGGGTCTTCACCAAATGCATTGCAGTGGTGACTGCCCATCTTCGGTGTCGAGGGGTCAGGGTGTACCCATATCTCAACTACTGGCTCTTGTCAGGTTCCACCAAGCAAGAGGTGGAGAGGCCCAGGGACCTGGTCTTCCAGACCTGCACCAAACTTGGTCTCCTCATCAACGAGGCCAAGGCGGAACTCATACCTTCGCAGGTGATATGCTTCATTGGGGCAGAGCTCGACTCCCGATGGACAGGGCAGAGGTTCTCTCCTCCTTTGCCCAGTCATTTCTGGTTGGGCACTTGTGCCTTTCCCAGGACTTTCTGCACCTTCTGGGGTACATGGTGGCCTGTCCCACTGTGGTCCGATGGGCCTGGTGGCGTATGCGCCGCTTCAGTGGGAGCTGGCCAGCCAATGGACTCAGCGTACGGTCAATTCGACCTGCTGGTCACTGTGACCCAGAAGATATGGGACGCTCTCCAATTGTGGACCTTCCTGGATCACTTGCAGGAAGGGATCTTGTTTGTCTGTCCCAAGCCGATGGTCGTTCTCATGACCGATGCCTCTCTCTCGGACTGGGGAGCCCACATGGGGAACCACAGAGCCCACAGGTTCTGGACCCCCGAGGAATCCCGATGTCATATCAATCTGCTGGAGCTCAGAGCAGTCAGACTGGCAGCATCAGCATTCCCTCAGCTCCTTCGGGGTCAAGTAGTGCAAGTCCAGACAGACAATACCACGACCATGCACTACTTCATCAAGCAGGGCTGCACGCACTCCCAGCTGCTGTGCAGGGAAGCGCTCTGTATCTGGACTCTCATGAGTTGACTGGAGGCAGATCTCCTTGCCATCCATGTGGCAGGAGCCTCAAATCAACTGGTGGATGCTCTCAGCCGCGTAGGCAAGACATCCCATGAGTGGTCTCTCCATCCAGAGGTGGTACATAGCCTGTTCTCCCACTGGGGCAAACCTCAGGTGGACCTGTTCACCTCCAGGGAGAACACCAAGTTGAGGCTGTTCCATGCCCGCTCCCCTCAGCAGGGCTTGCTGCAGGGGGGATGCCTTATCGAGGCCATGGACCCAAGGCCTCTTCTGTGCCTTCCCTCCACCTTCCTTGGTTCACAAGGTGATCCTCAAGGTCAGGAGGGACAAGGCACAGGTGATCCTGGTAGCCCTAGACTGGCCACACCAGTTCTGGTATCCAGATCTCCTCAGCCTCAGCTTCAGGCCTCTGCGGCGTCTTTCAGTATGCCCAGACCTGTTATTTCACAAATAGCCCAAACCCTAAGACAGATGCTCCTAATTTCAATTCCCATAATATCCTCTTTCTGCAGAGTCAGCTGCCTAAAGATGCCCCAACTCTAGAACATCCTTACACTGGAACTTCCTACATGGAGGTATTAGAACTTTTTTAGAAATATGAGACCACAGTTCTATTGCCATATCCCACTAAGTAGGCCAGCGAGTGTTTTGTTTTATGCTCAATCCCTTTACCATTATTACGCTGCTATGCAGACAAGGCAGTTGTATCCTACTCCTCACAAATGGACCAGGAAACACCTTCTCAAAGTCTTGATAAATGGAATACTAAAGTTTCTCCTGTTGATGCTACTCTGCTGTGGAAACGTGGAATTAAACCCAGGACCTTTCATACCTATTGCTGCCCCAGCTGAGCTAGCCCAGCTAAAAGGTATCAGCATACTACGCTTTAACGCACACAGTCTGTTGAAAAAACTTGACCTAGTACAGGTCTGAGTACTACACACAACACCGGATGTACTGGTGATATCAGAATCATGGCTGAGGGGTTCCACCCCTGACCACAGTGTCAATATCCCATCATATAACATCTTCAGGGCCAGTAGACCTACTAGAGGAGGTGGGGTTGCAATATATGTGTCAGATAAATTCTCAGCCTCAGTTATTAACTCTTCCTCTATTCACAAAGAATGCAAAAGTCTAGCACTAAAAATCTCTCTCTCTCTCAAAGCGAATCTGTTTGTGTGGTAGGTTGCTGCAGACCCCCGTCAGGAGGGCTAGGGATACTAAACTTTCTTCGCAAAATTTTAAACTTGATGGATTCGGAAACCATCATTACGGGAGACTTCAACCTAGACTGGAACTCTACCTGTTCACTGCCTCTAAAGGACTTATGTGATGCCTACGGTCTTTATCAGCTAATCTCAGAAACAACACATCCCAACAATAAAAACCTGGCGCACAGTACACTCCTGGATTTAATCTTGACTGACAAACCCTATAAAATCTCCCATGTAGGAGTATTTCACACTGACATTAGTGACCACAGGGCTATAGCTTGTGTAAGGCACATGCCAAAAATATCCTCCAGGGCAGGGTACACCTACAAAATGAGTTACCGCAAATTCAATCCCACAGCATTCTTGGTTGATTTTAGCAGAATTAGATGGCAGGAATTCTACCTTGCTCAATCCATCACTGATGCCTACACCACCTTTCAGACTGTAGTCCTGAATGTGATCGACATCCATGTACCTGTTGTAAAATCCAGATCGAGGAAAAAATCATGTCCCTGGTTCTGTAGCACCTTAAAAACAGCCCTATGCTACAGGGATGCTCTCTGGAAAAAGGCTAGAAAAACCAAATCAGAATCAGATTGGGCTGCCTTTAGAATGATTAGGAATCACTGTACCAAACTAATCAGATCTGAAAAGGCAAATTACTACCACAGTGCGTTGGAGTCCAACAAGAATAATGGTGCTAAATTATGGCAGATCTTCCCTTGTCAATCTTCACCATTCATTACTTCCTGGGTGTAAGCCGGAGGCACGCACCAAATCACGAAACTTTTTAAAAAGTTGCCCTAACGGCCCTTCGAGGCGGCGTCATGCGCGAGGCGGCCGTTAGTAGCGACCGACTCTCCTCCAACTCAGTTCTGTTTCTCCGCCGTCGAGGCAGCACCTGTTTCGAGCGTCCATATTTTGACTGCGTCAGCGACTCTCTTTCCCGCACACTTTCGCCAATCGGTAAGACCATTCTTTTTATTTCATGAAGCGCCGGTGTGCTTTCCTACTGTTTTCTTGTTGATTTAGCGTTATGTCCGGTTCCGAGCTAAGCGTGTTTCAAGAGCAGACGCGCCCTATGTATCGGTGTTACTGTGGCGGCATTTCTCCGTCTCGGACCCGGCATGAGCGTTTGTCTTCGTTACCTGGGACCCAACCGCGGCATGGATTGGTCGCGGCGCTGTTTCTCCATGGACCGCCGTGTCCCTAAAATCCAGCAGCGTTCAAGCTCGGCAAAGCCCCGCTGACCTTGAGGATGGCGTCGCTCAAAGGTTCTCAGGTAAGGTCTCTAGGCCCTTCCCGGGTCCCCTCCCGGGCCTATCAGAGTCTGAGGAGGGGTCCCTCGTCTTTTCTTGCCGAGGAGGCCCCTTCCGCGGTGTTGGGGGCGTCGTAGTCGCTTCGGGGCGGCGCCGACACCGCCTCGGCAGTCACCTCTTCGGTGCAGGCTCTCCCCATGGCGAGGCCCTCGACTTTTAGGCCCGGCTCGGTGGACCCTCGACGCCTGCCTCGGCGCCCGTTTGGATCCTGGCACCGTTCGCTGTGCCGGTGATCGATCGCGGCGCCGTTCCGATGCCCTTTTGAGTCCCGGTGCGTTCGCGGTGCGGTGATCAAGGCGGCGCCGTTGGCAGCACCCGCTTGAATCAGCGCCCGTTCGCGCCGGTGATCGGCGCCTCGGCGCCCGTTCGCAACGCCGATGGACAAGGCGGCACCGTCGGCGGTGCCGCCTCGCTTTCCGACGCGCCCGGCGCCGTGGGCCTTGTCCTTCCTCCAGGCGGTGCTGGCCTTGCCGGCGCCGTTGGGGGTGTGGAGCTAGGCCTGGCTGCATCCGGCGTGAAGGAGGCGAGCGGCGCCTCCCTTGGTACCGGGGCCGTTCGCGGCCCCGTGGCCTCAGGGACCCCTGGGGTGGCCAGCATTGAGGTCCTGCTGATCTCGTCCTCCTCGGAGGGCGATGATTCAAACGTGGACCCATCCTAGCACCCCACTCTTGCGTCTGGGTCCCGGTGGCTAGAGGTGCCAGGCGGGCGCCAGCGGGCCTCCCTCCTGTCCCCCCTCCCGTCGTCTCCTGAGGGTTCCCGGCTGGGGGTGGCAGGGAGCCGGGGGCAGCGTGGGGGAGGCGCGGGGGCTCCCCTCTCTGGAGGCCAGTGACAGCTACCTCTACGGTGCTGTTGCCCTCTCTGGGGACAGGGGCGTGTGGTGGGAGGAGGGCCCTCTCGGAGTCCGAGGGTTGAGGGCAGGGGTCTGCTGCTCGGTCTTCTTTGGCCACTCCAGGGGGTGGCCAGGAGCAGTGCAGAGCCTTGCCCCTCCCTCCAGGGATTCTAGGTGTCCTCGCGGCGTTTGTGCGGACTGCCCTTCTGGATCCATGCAGTCCGGCGTGCGTCATAGGGAGGTTCTTCCCAGGGCTCTTCCAGGCTCCGCTTCCCCAGAGTTCCGTTCTGCGGCCTGGTCTGATATCCGGGATCCCTCTTTCCAGGGCTCCTTTCCCCGGATTCCAGAGCCCTCGCAGAGAGCAGTTACCTCCGCGGAGGTGCCCCTCTCCCATCTCTCTGCCTTCACCACCCCCGCTCCCAGGCCATGTCGGTCCTACGGGTCCGTTATCCTGGGGGCAGTTCAGGGATTCTGCGGCGGCCTTCCCCTCATATGTTAGATACATGCATGAGCGGGTCTTTCGACTCTCCCCACCGCCGCAGGAATCCTCTGGGCATTCCAGTTCCCCATCATCCTCGTCTCCCTCCTCCGAGGGAGAGGAACCCCCTGCTCATCTGTCCTCCGATGCTGATTTCACAGAATATCAGCGTTTCCTCTCGAGGATGGTGAGGGACCTCGGTTCCTACGTTCGAGAGACAATACCCGAGCAGGAGGCGCGTGAATTCTGGTGAATTCAGTGCCCAGCATCTGGTGGTACCTTCCTGGCCTATCCCCTTCCAGGGCGTCTATCCGGTCATGGCAGTCCCTGCGCTTCTTTCCCACCCAGCGGGACTGCAAGCGTAGGTATTGTGCCCCTCTGAGTCTCTAGGTTCCCTTCAACTCGTCCTCAGGTTTGGTATACCTGGATACTCCTTCTGGGCGCGTTGCCTGGCGCCACGACCGCCCACAGTTCGGACTCTCTCCAGTTAGGCCGTTGAGGCGAAGAGTGTTCTCTTCTTCTCGCATGCAGTGCATGTATTGCATCACATCAGGCTCACCACGCTGCCTACAACACGGCATCTGTGGTCGATGATGTCCCAGCTGCTGGCATCTATGCCTGATATGGAGCAAACCAGACAAGCCGTTGCCCTCTCCGCGGTAGGCCTGGAGCTGGCAAGACACCAAGCAAGGGCATCTTATGACGCCAATGAGGTGGCTTCCAGGCTTGCGGGGACAGCGATCTGCATCAGGCGGGACGGCCATGGCTCGTCTTTCAGGTTGTCACCCTGGCCGGTAGGGTGATTGCTCCGCCTTCCGGGGACCGTCTTTTCTCTTCAGAGCTAGGGAGACTTTTACAGGGCTCCTCCGTCTCCTCGTCCCGGGAGGCACCTCTAGCTCTTCTCCCACTTAGGCTTTCTGAATAAGCCAGGGTCTTCTCCTTCTGTTTCTCACCAACAGAAGGCTGGGGTCTTGTTCCCTCAGGGTATGGCCTCTTCCTCCAGGGAAGAGGGCTTAGTACTCACCCAGGAAGTAATGAATGGTGAAGATTGACAAGGAAGATAGGAAAATTATGTACCTACCGTAATTCTTGATCTTCTCTTGTATCTTCACCATTCATTCTACCCATCCACCATCCCTCAGTGGCCTCTTCCTGTGGCTTCTCCACCTCCCGTCTCCTTCCTCTCTCGCATTTATATAAAATATAGGGAAAATTGCTTCATTTTCCAAAAAAAGTAAAAAAAAAAAAATCTTCTGGGGGGTTAAAATCCAGAAAAATTATTTACTCTAAGATTCATGGGCCATCTCGCGGATTGCATTGGCGATCAGACTGCACAACTATCTCTTGCTATTCTTATGGCAAGATACCTCTGGGGTTGTTTGGCCTGGCTCAGGCTATTCAGTTTTGATCCTGCAATCCCGTCTTCAGATAGTTGCCCTGAAATCTAATCCCCCCCCTCTATTCTTGCCTTGCAGAGCAGAGGAATGAGTACGTCTGTTCCTTTCTCTTCTAAAAAAAAAAAAAAAAATATGCTGAGGGAACTCTCTCCGACTGCTCTTGGTATCTGGGTCATGCATCTAGTTAAAACATTTTTTTTTTTTCTTTATCTGTAAAAAAAAAAAAAAAAAGAAAAGGAGAAATCAAACAAGAAGGCAAATGAGATGGTAGGCTATCCTTCTCACTGTTTTGCTAAGTGGTTTCTCCCTTTAAGTGTCCTCCTGGACAATTTTTACAGTAGAGCTCTGCTGACCATATCCAATCTTAGCCAGCCTAAGCCTTGGCCGGCCTTAGCCAGTCAGTCTGAGTCCCGTTTCTATCTTGGAACGCCTGAAAGGCTTACATTTTCCATTTCTAAACCCCTGAGCAGCGCTCATGCTGCTGGGTTTTATTCTTCCTCTCGGCTGTCCTCCAGTTAAGGCCTTCCCGGCCAGGAGCCCGAGGTGGTGTCAAGAACAATGGCATGTTGAAGATGAGGACTATGCCCTCCTGGAGTCTGTCTAGCGGGTTCGGTGAACCTTCTCTTCAGCTCTATCTCCGGGGATTCTTGCTTCCCCTTTAGTCGAGCCTTCAGCTACAAGCTAACTATGCTCGTTCGGCATTCTGGTCCCTTCAACATCCCATCTCTCTTCTCTTTCTTCTTCTTCTTCTTCTATTTTCTCATTTCCTTACTCATCTCTCCTCCTAGAGTCGCCCAGGTAAGGAGGCCTGCACTCCCTAGGCTAGGGATGTTCTTCTCTCCTCTGTCCTTCCTCCATCGGCTTATTCCTTTTCAGTTCATTCTTCCTTGCTTTTGCTATCCTCGGCTATCTTGCCTCGCTATCTATATTTTCTGCTTTCATTTTGCCTCTCCGGCTCACAGAACTGAGTTGGAGGAGGGAGTCGATTCACTAACGGCCGCCCCGCGCGTATGACGTCGCTCTCGAGGGGGGGGCCGTTAGGCAACTTTAAAAAAGAAAAAAGCTTCCGTGACGGTTGCGCGCCTCCGGCTTACACCCAGGAAGTAATGAATGGTGAAGATACAAGAGAAGATCAAGAATTACGGTAGGTACGTAATTTTCCTATCTTGAATGATGCAGAAGGACATAAATTGTCCTCCTCATTTCCATTCCAAATCATCTCTGGAGATACCACCCCCTGCACCAACAAACATGACATCTTAGAAGCCCTCAATAACCACTTTGCCACTGCTGGCCTAGCCTTTGATACCTCTCCCATAGGCAAATTGCTGAACCAGCAAACTGGCATTGCCACACCTTGGACCCCTTCCAGCACCTCCACCTGCTCTGCCAAATTTAGTTTAACTCCTGCCTCACTCAAGCAAGTGGAAGACCTCCTAACCCACCAAGATATTAAAAAAAGCTCAGGGGCTGACCAAATTGCCCCACTCTTTCTGAAACTAGGCTGTTATCATCTAGCCCCACAAATCACTCACCTCTTCAATATGTCACTCCTTCAAGGAGCACTCCCTCCAGTGTGGAAAACAGCCCATGTCATCCCTCTGCTCAAATCTGGTGAACCGAGTGACTTGAACAACTACAGACCCATCTCTCTTCTTCCAGTTCTGTCAAAACTTCTTGAAAAGCTGGTAAACTGTCAAGGGAATTTTTGGAGAATCACAACCTACTAAACCCTCTACAGTCTGGGTTTAGGCCAAGTCACAGCACAGTCTCTGCATTAGCCAAGGTTACTAATGATTGGCAAATTGCACTTGATGCGAGGAATCATGTCGCTACGCTTTTCCTTGACTTAAGGTGTTTGATACGGTGGATCACAATATGCTACTGACCCTGTTACATCACATCGGGCTGGACGATAATGCCCTAAAATGGTTTTCATGCTACCTTGTTGGAAGGCGGCAACAGGTGAAGAAGCAGAGCGACCTTTCTCCCTGCAAAATCCTTCTGAGAGGGGTACATCAAGGTTCAATCTTGGATTCTTTATTATTCGCAATATACACAAATAATATTGACCACAATATTACATTTGCCATTACTCACCTATCTGCAGAGGACACTGTGCTTTATGTCTCTCGTCCTAGCATTGAATCTGCTTACAGGAATTTACAGCAAGAATTTAATATCCTACAGCAAAATCTGCTACTTCTGAAACTTCTACTCAATGCCAAAAAGACAAAAGTCATCTCCTTCTCCTCATCAACTAATGCATCTTCCGGATCACATCAGCCTGCCAGTATGCATATAGGCCCAGATATTCAAAAGGGTTGCCATGCACAACCCACTGATGTGCCCCGGCGCAATATTCAAAAGGGAGAAGTGCGCGGCACAAATCCCGACGCGCCGAGCGCATCAGTAATGTGTGCAGGCACAGGTGGGGCGGTCATGCATGCTAACCCCTCACCTGTGCCAGCACAAAGTTACTAAAGAAAAGGGAATAACTGATGGCCACCACAGGTGAGCTGCCGCATTGCAGGGCGCAACACGGCAGCTGACACATGTGGGTGGCCACCCGAGTTCCGGCTGCATCTGGCGGTGCCCCCCCCATGCCCGATCGCGGGCATCTGTAAAAAAAAAAAAAAAGGAGAAGTTGTCCTATATCCCTGGTGGTCCAGTGGACCGCTATCTGCCCGATCGCGGGCATTTGTAATGTAAAATAGAAATATTTCCTATATCCCTGGTGGTCCAGTGGACCGCAATCTGCTGCCCAATCACGGGCATTTATAATGCAAAATAGAAATATCTCCCATATCCCTGGTGGTCCAGCAGACCGCTATCTGACACATGATCGCAGGCATCTGTATTAAGATAGGAGAAGTCGTCCTATATCCCTGGTGGTCCAGTGGACCACTATGTGCCTGATCGCGGGCATCTGTATTAAGAAAGGAGGATAAGTCCTTTATCCCTGTGGTCCAGTGGACCGCTATGTGCCCGATCGTGGGCATCTGTATTAAGAAAGAAGTCATCCTATATCCCTGGTGGTCCAGTGGACCGCTATGTGCCCGATCGCGGGCATCTGTATTAAGAAAGGAGAAGTCGTCCTATATCCCTGGTGGTCCAGTGGACCGCTATGTGCCCGATCGCGGGCATCTGTATTAAGAAAGGAGAAGCCGTCCTATATCCCTGTTGGTCCAGTGGACCGTCATATTGCCGATCCGGGCATTTGTAAAACAAAACTAATTCCAATATCCCTGGTGGTCTAGTGGTTCCCCCCCACCCGCCCACTGGGCCACCCCCGCCTCCCCCTCTTGGTCAGCCGGTGGGTGGAAGCACCCACCCGCCCACCGACTGACACTTCAGTAAGGCTGCATGCCCATTGGTTCTAAGCGTGAGCCAATGGGCATGCAAGCCTACTACAATTCCAGATATGTGAATGATTCATTCACATATCTGGAATAATGTATTATCAACAAACTACTGCGCCCATTGGCTCACGCCAGAACCAATGGGCATGCAGCCCTACCGGTGTTGTCGGGGTCGGTAATGCAGGCAGTGGGTTGCTGCCGGGCTGACCGGGGAGCAGGCGGGGGGGGTACCACTTGACCACCAGGGATATTGAATTAGTTTTGTTTTACAAATGCCCGCGATTGGGCACATGACGGTCCACTGGACCACCAGGGATATAGGACGACTTCTCCTTTCTTAATACAGATGTCCACGATCGGGCACATAGCGGTCCACTGCACCACCAGGGATACAGGACGACTTCTCCTTTCTTAATACAGATGCCCGCGATCGGGCACATAGCGATCCACTGGACCACCAGGGATATAGGATGACTTCTTTCTTAATACAGATGCCCACGATCGGGCACATAACGGTCCACTGGACCACCAGGGATATGGGAGATATTTCTATTTTGCATTACAAATGCCCGCGATTGGGCGGCAGATTGCAGTCCACTGGACCACCAGGGATATGGGAGATATTTCTGTTTTGCATTACAAATGCCCGTGATTGGGTGGCAGATAGCAGTCCACTGGACCACCAGGGATATGGGAGATATTTCTATTTTGCATTACAAATGCCCATGATTGGGTGGCAGATAGCAGTCCACTGGACCACCAGGGATATAGGAAATATTTCTATTTTACATTACAAGTGCCCGTGATCGAGCGGCAGATAGCGGTCCACTGGATCCAGGGATATTGGACATAATAGTTTTTTTTGTTTACTACAAATGCCCGCGATCGGGCTGCAGGGGGCGTCGGTCCCGGACGGCTGCTGCCTGGTAGGGCGCCAGGCGCAAGTCGTCGAGGATCGGTGCACCTGCATGCAAATGGGGCCATAATGACATGCAAATGGCCCCATGTGCGTCTTGCATACATTATGGCTCCATTTGCATGTTAAGTTTTGAATATCGCGGTTGCTGTGCATGGCGCAATGGAACTTGCGCTAGTGCATCCCCATGCTCCACTCTGGCCACTTGCGCTGGCGCAGTGCCACTGCGCCATGCACACTGGGGGTGGCCAGGGTGCGATATTCAAAGCTGCTGAGCCATGGCGCAGCTCCGTTGAATATCGCCCAGTCCACACCCCTGCACAGCCAAGTTGCGCTGCGCCCAAGCTTGCGCCACAGCCTGGCACAGTTTGAATATCTGGGCCATAGTATCTACAGTCATGACCAAAAATATTGGCACCCTTGCAGTTTTTTCTAATAATGCACCATTCCTTCCAGAAAATTGTTGAAATTAAAAAAATATTTTGGTATCCACATATGTATTTCTTTGGTTTACGGTGGAATAAAACACAAAAGCAGAAAAATTTACTAAGTCTTAGCTTATTCCACAGAAATCCTTAAATGGCCCAGACAAAATTATTGGCACCTTTTAGAAGTAGTTAGAAATAATTAGATTTCAAGCAGGTGATTCTCCTTCACTTTGGAATTGAACTCACCTGTGGTGAGTTGCAAGTGCCTGCAATATAAAAATCACTCATTCAACCAGTTTGAATAGAAAAGGACTCATTCTTCTGTTTTGTGTCACTGTGTGTACATGAGTGAGCATGGAGAAAAGAAAGACAGCCAGAGAATTGTCTGAGGAGGTCAGACAGAAGATTGTAGCCAAGCACGGACAATCTCAAGGCTACAAATCAATCTTCAGAGACCTTGATGTTCCTGTTTCCACCGTACTTAATGTTATCAGGATGTTTAAGGCCCATGGCACTGTAGCCAACCTCCCTGGACGTAGCTGCAAGAGAAAACTTGATCGAAGATTGCAGTGCAGGATTGTTCGAATGGTGGAGAAAGCACCTCAAGTCAACTGCCAAACAGATTCAAGCTGACCTTCAGACACAAGGTACGACAGTTTCAACTCGCACCATCCATCGCCAACTCAATGAAAGGGGGTTATATGGTAGGAGGCCCAGGAGGACCCCACTGCTGAGAGAGAGACATAAGAAAGCCCGACTGGGGTTTGCCAAAACACACCTGAACAAGCCAAAATCCTTCTGGAGAATGTCCTGTGGACATATGAGACCAAATTAGAGCTTTTGGTACACACATCATCTTATGTTTACAGAAAACAAAATGAAGCCTTCAAAGAAAAGAACACCTTCCCTACAGTCAAACATGGAGGAGGTTCAGTGATGTTTTGGGGTTGCTGTGCTGCCTCTGGCACTGGGTGCCTTGAACGTGTGCATGGCATCATGAAATCTGGAGATTACCAGGCCATTTTGGAGCACAATGTTGAAACCAGTGTCAGAAAGCTGGGTCTCCATCGAAGGTCATGGGTCTTCCAGCAGGACAATGACCCCAAACACACTTCAAAAAAGCACCCAGGAATGGTTCAAGACAAGAAGCTGGACTGTTCTGAAGTGGCCAGCAATAAGTCCAGATCTAAATCCCATTGAAAACCTGTGGAGAGATCTGAAAACAGCAGTTGGGAGAATGCACCCTTCAAATCTGGGAGAACTGGAGCAGTTTGCACAAGAAGAGTGGGTCAAACTGCCAGTAGAGAGGTGCAGGAAGCTCATCCATGGCTATAGGAAGCGGTTGATTGCAGTTGTTTTGACCAAAGGCTGTGCTACCAAATATTAAGTCTAGGGTGTCAATGCCATTTCTTTTCATTTTCTGATTTAAAAGGGTATATTAAATTCTGAATCAAAAACAAAGGTTCTGTAATATTAACAGAGAAATAAAGAATTGTGGAGACCAAATACTGTTGTTAATTTCAACTTATGTTTAGGGGAATTGTGAGTTATTTGAAAAAGTGCAAGGGTGCCAATATTTTTGGCTACGACTGTAATTGTCTCAGAAAAGGATCTGCCCTTGGGTGATATGCAGACATGCATAAAATCAGTAAGCCATAAACATGATAAAACCCTTGGTAAAGCGCTGGACAGGTGCGAAATTTCATTGCATCTGTGGTGCTGGTGGTGGTGGGGTGAAGTGCGTCACTGATTTAGCTTGTTTTCTGTATTGCTCCATGTTGTCAGTGGGGAATAATTACAGATGAGTAATGTGCTCCCCACTGGAGTAGTGGTGCAACCCAAAGCTGTGACCGCAGCATAGAACCCTGAGGACAGGGTGCAGGGATTTGAGCCCTAGTCTCTCTCTGATAGTGTGCGCAGCACTCTCTGCATTTCCTGGTTGAGTATTACAATGACTGGGTTAGGCCTGTGGTAATGGAGAGGTTCACACTTCAGATCCGTGACCCTCAAGGATCTGTAGCAATCTGAGTTGAGGCTGCGAAAGTAGCTGTAGATCCGCCCCCAGCTGACTGACTGCTGCTGAATGCCATGTTTAATAGTGCTAAAGGAACATTTATGGGAAACCTCACTGTAAGTGGCAAAAAGTAAAAAAAAGTTTGTTTACCAGTGCTGAGCTGCCTGAAGCTCCAGGGCCGCTCCTCTTGTGGATGAGCGAAGCGAGGCACGTGGGAGAGAGAGTTCACACACACTGACGTCACACAAACACGTGATGTCAGCCTGCTACCGCATGCACGTCCTCCTGCCCCTCAGGAAGCACTAAGGCAAAGACTGACAGCATGTGAAGCACTGGCAAGGAAGCTGGCAGGATGCCAGTGAAAAAACAGAAATGGTGAGAAGAACAAGGCTTGTATGGTCAGACCGTGGGGGTCCAGCACTAAATGGTGCTTACAGCTGTGCTGACACAACTGGACCATGAGGGTCCCAGCACTAAATGGTGCTTACAGCTGTGCTGATACAACTGAACCATGAGGGTCCCAGCACTAAATGGTGCTTACAGCTGTGCTGACACAACTGGACCATGAGGGTCCCAGCACTAAATGGTGCTTACAGCTGTGCTGACACAACTGGACCATGAGGGTCCCAGCAATAAATAGTGCTTAAAACCACGCTGAAATGACCAGACAGTGAGGGTCCCAGCACTAAACCACTAATGAAAAAGTGTCATGAATAGCGGTGCTCCTCTCTGCTGGCAAAGAGCCAGCAGGCATGCTGTGAGGGAAAGGGCAGCACAACTTGCAGCACTCAAACATTACTTACTGACCTCGGGTCTAAGAAAACACAAATGCAAACAGGTCTGAGAACCAAAGATCAAGGCAGATAAGTGGAAAACACTATTAATCCCAGCACAGATTAGGCACAATCAGCCACACAGTGCAACAAACAAAAACTGCCAGGCTGTTTACTGTAACGTCAAAAACATACATTCGGTTTAAAATGCAAGCATTGCTGGGGACAAACAGTGCCTAAAAATTCCCTACCTAGGTACGCACTAGCCAGGGAAGGAGTTCTAAGCTGAGACCTCCCTGATAGATGCTGTAGGAGGAAAAGAGGTGAAGCACAAGCAAACAAAAATCACAACCCCACCTAACTATCTGACTAAACCTCCCCCCTCCCAAAAAACAAAACGAAAAGAGAAATCTCTCACTTACCTGAAGGCACCAGGCTGTGTTATTAGTAGACCCATAATAAACACAGTAGGAGGCAGTATAGTGCAGTGGTTTAAGGCTCTTAGCTGCTAACCTGAGTTTGAATCCCACAGCCCCCACTTGCATACTGTGTGACCCTGAGCAAGTCACTTAACATCCTCGTGCTCCCAGGTTGCACTTGTAAACAAGCGTTCAGCTTAGTGTGGGTCTCTTGGTTTAAAAAAAAAAAAAAAAAAAACATCCTTAACAAAGGCATGTAATTCTCAGTCAGCCATTGTAGGCACTGGCAATGACATTTAGCTGGCAGGTTAGTCAATTTGAAAGTCTCAGCTTGACATGCATGGTTTTCTAAATTAAGGGTGACCCCGTCACCAGGAAGCTCCAGCCTGCCTGAAAGTCACACAGTTCCTCAACAAAAATAACAAACCAACAGTAGAAAAACGGATCTTACTTCGAGAGGGCTCTTGCAGTAGGTAATTACATATAGGACTGAAGCCGGCAGGCGTCAGGACCCCACGGAAAAATTTCTAGCTAGCAGTCTCTGGTGGGGGACCGCCCCCACGTCAGGTGACCAACACATGCGATGTCAGTATAAAGGGGCAGTCCCCCACGCCCACCTACCAGTTCTTTCCCGCCATTAGCTTGAGTAGCACCTCACGGTTAAGTTCACTGCTTCGCCAGTCTATCGTTGGTAGTTTAACCACCTCTTTTTCGATATTTCTTTGATCTTCGTCAGCATTTTCTTCAGCTGCCATGTATGTCGTCCCTTACTCCTTCAGAGTACAAAAACAAGTGCGATTCCTGCAGCACCCAGCTCCCGCACAAGGACGGACACTCCTAGTGCCTTTTTTGCCTAGACCCTGACCACCCCATGCCAGCAGTTCAACATGGCCACCCGAAAGCGAAGGCAGCAGTCCCTGGAGGCATACGTTCTTAAACTGAAGATGTCCTCCATGGAAAAGGAGCTGAAAAACTTAGGCAGGCCTCTGCTTCCCCTGAGGGCTATTGCAAGAAGAAGCACCGGGACCGGGACTCCTCTTCTGTGGTCACCGGGACTCCGGCTGGGGTCGCGGTGCTGAAGGCAGTGTCCCCCCCAGGGGACCGTTCCGCGACGGCCATCTTGGAGGCTTCCAAGGCGGCATCGATCCTCCCGTCGAGCTTGCGCTCGGGCCCCTCGGGAGCCTCCGGGTCAAAGGAGGCCGCCGCTCCCAGTAAGCCCACCACCGTGCAGCCTTCAAACAACATGAAGTCTTGCTGTATTCTGACTATGTGCAGTGATCTCCAACCTTTGAACTGCCCCGGAGAGGAAAGAGTTAACTTTCCATGCAAGGCATGGAACGCTGAGCTCAAGCTCGGTTGAGCCTCTGTCTGCTGTTGTTTGAACCCCAACCGCCAGATTCTTTACTCCGCCTCACTGAACAGTTGCTCCGGAGATTTCTCCTTCGCTCGGTTCAAAAAAAGTCGGTTAAAGTGTCGTTTTTTTCTCTCGGTTTCAACCGAATTTCTACAATCTAACCTATTGGTTAAGTCTCTGTCTGTGGTACTGTGAGTACTAGATAGGTTTCTATATTAGTTTTCTGTGTGGAACTTATAAACATTGGATCGGTTCGGTTTGAACCGATCAGGTTTGTGAAATTTTTTTTTCTGATTTATTAGAGTGTGGTAACCGGTCTGTATCGGTTCTAAAAAAAAAAAAAAAAATGGATTTCATTACGTTTTTTTTCCAAGACCCGTAACACAGTCAGGAACAGATAGGGGTGTCTTGCCTGGCGGATTGCTGAAAAAAGGGTAAGTTTGGTTAGGACTGGCCATGTCTGAAAAACCCAAGAAAAAACACGGGCCCACTGGATTTCAACACTGTAGTGTGTGTGGGGAAGCCTTTGCTAAGGCTGATCCCCACACCACCTGTGTTTATTGTCTGGGGTTTGACCACCTCGATTCAGACTTCCAGATTTGCAAAAGTTTTCCCAAAGCTACCCTGGATAAAAGAGTAGGTAGACTGAGGGAAAGGGAGGCCGAGAAGTCCGCTGACCCGGATGGCCAGCTCGGTTCGGTTCCGACCGAACCAGAAGGAGTGCCCTCTGACCAGGGTGAGACTTCTTCGGGCAAAAGGAAAACAGACTCTGAGGAGTCGGTTCTGGTTAAAAGAAAAAGAAGGGATAAGTCAGCCGGTTCGGATCCACAAGTTCTTTCTCCGACCGCTGATGAAATATCCAAAGCGATAAGGATTGTTCATTTGCTAACTTCGGTTCCAACTGAACCGGCACCATCGGTTAGGGGCTCGGTTCGGTCGGTTCCCCCGTTCGGATTATAATTTAGAAGAATTCTATGAACCGGAGGAGGAGGAGGAGGAGGAGGAGGGAGAGTGTGAAGATAGTGATGGTGATTATGAAAGTCTGGATGTGCCTATTGACCCGGACATCTCCCCAGACAGACCTTCAGGTGTTTCTCCTCCTAGGCTTTCTGAGTCCCCTTCCCACTTTATGTTTTACAAAAAAGTGGCTGAAACCCTCCAGCTTCCTATGGAGGAAGCAGTAGAGGATCAAGAGGAGCCTGATTACGTTGAGATGATGGACATCCCAGAGTCCAGGAGATTGTCTGTTCCCCTCCATAAGTCTTTTGGGAAACAGACATTTAAAATTCTAAAAACTCCTAATTCCATACCTCCTGTGGACAGAAGAATGGACAAGAGGTATACTCTTTCAGGCTCAGATACGGAGTTCCTTTCCCAGCAATGCAGCCATGTTGGGGTAGTGCAGGCTGCTGCCTGTGATAAGGCAAATATACCCTTGGCTTCACATCCCCCAGATAAGGACTCCAGGAGGGTTGATGCCATGGCAAAGAAACAGTACATGGCAGCATCTTTGGGACTCAGGCAGGCTAATTATATGGTCTACACAGCTAGATACCAGAAGTCCAGATGGGACGCTGTGATGGCTCTAGCTAAACAGGTCCCTGACCAGCTTGCCAAGGAGCTGGAGCAGGTGGCTGCAGATGGGATTGAGGCATCCAAGGTGCAATTTCATGCTGCTGTGGACTCCAATGATGTTTAATCTAGAGTCATGGCTACATCTGTGGCCCTTCGAAGGATGGCTTGGCTCAGATTTACTAGCCTATCACAGGATACCCAGACTAAGGCCATGGATTGTCCTGTCATTGGTAATTCTCCGTTTGGGGAGCAGACAGAGAACTACATGAAGAAAATGGATGAGTACAGGACCACCTACAGGAGTGCTCAGGCCAAAGAAAGGCAAGCCACTCCCCAGAGGCAGCATTCCAGGGGCAGGGGCAGGCCTTTTCATAGGCCTTTTTACCAAGCCCAGGCCTCCTCTTCTGCCTTTACTCAGAGGGGGTTCTTTAGAGGGAGAGGCAGCACGGGTATGAACAGGCCTGCTTCCACCCTCAGCCTAAAGCCCCTGCCAAGCAGACACCCTGATGTGTCTGCCGGGCCATTCTCCACTACCTGTAGGGGCAGGCTGGCTTACTTTGTCCAGGACTGGAAGTCTTTAACATCAGACAAGTGGGTCCTGGAAGTAGTAAGCCAGGGACTGGTTCTCGGCTTCAAAAAATTCCCCATGATGAGAACCAGATCTTTTCTGCCTGCAAATCCTTCAGAGGCCCTTGCCCTAGAGGCAGAGGTCTCTTCCCTCTTGGCTGTTAGAGCCATACAAAAGGTTCCACCCTTACACAGGGGAAAGGGATTGTACTCCAGGTACTTTCTAACCCCCAAAAAGACAGGAGACTGGCGGCCCATCCTGGATCTAAGATATTTAAACAAGCACCTTTTAAAGCCAAAATTCAAAATGGTGACTCTGGGAATAATTCTGCCCTCTCTAAGGCCAGGGGACTGGCTAGTCTCCCTGGACCTCAAGGATGCCTATTTTCACATTCCCATCAGGTGCTCCCACAGAAAGTACCTCAGGTTTGAGTTGCCCTCAGGCCACTATCAATTCAGAGCAATGCCCTTTGGCCTAACATCAGCCCCAAGGGTGTTCACAAAATGCCTGGCAGTAGTGGTTACTTTCCTAAGGAGAAAAAAGATCTCCGTCTTTCCATACTTGGACGGCTGGCTCATAGTGGGTCAGTCTCCAGACCAAGTCCAGTCACATCTCCAGATAACTCAGCAATTGCTCACTTCCTTAGGATTCCTCCTAAATCTTTCAAAGTCAGATCTTACTTCGAGAAGGCTCTTGCAGTAGGTAATTACATATAGGACTGGCGCGACGGCAGGACCTGCAGAAAACTTTCTAGCTAGCAGTCCCTAGCGAGGACTGCCCCACGATAGGTGACGGCATCATGCAGCGTTGGTATAAGAGGCGGTCCTGGATGCCGCCTTCCAGTTCTTTCCTGCCGTTAGCTCGTGCCAGCTCTCGCAGTGAAGTTCGTGCTAGCAAAGCCCTGTTCTTTCGTCGGTTTTACCGAAGTTTTGAGTATTTTTTCTTCTCATCGTCAGGTCAGCGTCGGTGTGTGTCGTCCCCTACACCTTCCAAAAACAAGTGCGACTCGTGCGGCGCCCAACTGCCACACAAGGACGGCCATTCTCTCTGCCTTTTTTGCTTAGGCCCCGACCACCCGGTCGACAAGTGCCCGCATTGCCTGCACTTCAACGCGGCTACCCGCAGACGATGCCAACAGTCCCTGGAAGCCCATCTGCTAAAGAAAAAGATGTCTTAGATGGAGAAAGAATTGAAGAAGCTCAGGCAGGTGTCAACTTCTCCTGAAGGACATTGTAAAAAGCGGGACAAAGAAAGGCACCGGGAGAAGGCCTTCTCACCTGCGACTCTGGCCGGAGTCGCGGCCCAGGTAATATCCCCCTCCGGGAGAACGTCTGACAGCAGCCTCCAAGGTTTTGGAGGAGGCGTCAGCCCACCCGTCGGGCTCGCGATCGAGCCTTACAGGTGCCTCCGAGCAAGGAGGCCTCCCCAGTACCGCGCGGGCTTTGCGGCCTACTGGTGCGGCACCTCCCGTAGCCGGACGGCTCCTCCGGCGTCCGCTGGGAGAAGGTTGATAAGATGCCCGACCCTCGAGTGGCGCGGCCTCATCCCCTCGGACGGGCCACTTCCCTCCCTTGGCCCGCCTCAGCGAGGGACCCCGTAAGTCGGACGCCCGGCTCCTCCGGCGCCCGCGAGAACCAGCCCTAAGCCACACGTGGCTCCCCGGCGTGCGCGGGCGGCGGAACCTCGATGGACCCTCCAACCCCCATCGTGCCGGTTCCCCACAGCCTTGCTGCCCGTCCGGGAGCCCGAGTCACCCCAGCCTGACCCGGGGACTTTCTCCACCGTCCCAGGCGTCACGAGGATATTCCACCCCATCAGACCCTCCTCCGGGGAACGGATCTGGCCCGGCCCCTGGATGCCGGCTCCGGCGCCCCGGCCCCTGGCGCGGCGAGGATATTCCCCTTCCGTCAGGCCCAACCCCCGGGCCTCTCAGTATGGACCGCCCGTGGGGCCTCCTTCTGGGCTGTCTGCTCCGGCAGCTCCTCCAGCGCCCGGTACCGCTGTCTTATCCGGCCGTCTTGCCGGTCCGCGGTATCAGCCGCGCAGTACTCGGCGGGTTCCGCCGATACCGCAGTACCGGCGCTGCAATCCGGCACGGTTTTCCCTAGGCGGGTTTCAGATACTGCTGAGTACAATCCATATACTTATCCCCCTCCTCCGCCTCCACCACCCCTCGGCGCGGTGGATCTGCAGGAGACTCTGGCTTCCTGGTGGGCTGAGGCCAGGCTCAACTCCCTGAGGAAGTAGAGAGCTGCCTGCCTACGTGTGGTGCCACCCCGGCCCCCGTCGCCCGAGATGGCACCTCCGCACCGCCTCAGATCCCAGAGCCTTCCCTCTGGATCCTGAGGAGGGCAGGACACGTGTCCAGGGATCCCCCTAAGGAACCGTTCCTACCCTAGGCGTGCCAGAGGTCTTATTCTGCTTCTGATTCTTCTTCTTCTTCACTCTCGGTTCCTCGGATTCCTCCGGCGGATACTCGAGAGAGAGATGACGAGCCTCGCTCTCCGTCCAAGCCCCAGCCGAGGACTCCTCCGAAGTCTCCTCTGGAGGACCCTTCCTTCACGGAGTTGCTCAGGAAGATCCAGGAAGTACATCAGTGGCATTCTCTAGAACCAGATCCTCAGCGGGTCAAGCTCCCCGAACATCTGGACCTGCCCCTTACGGCTCCTACTTTAGTGCCACCCTGGATCGAGCCTCACGCCCACCTTGTTTCCACTATTCGGAAGCAACCGTCGGCTTTAGCCCGCTTCCTGGAAGTCAACAGGCTATACCAGGCTCCGGAGGTGTGGACTTTTGGATTCTCACCCTCGTGCAGACTCGGTGCGTGATTAGCACCGCTCACGGCCGGTCAGCACATCCCAAACATCAAAGCTCGTCTCCTCCGGATAAGGAATCTTGCCTCCTGGACCAGTATGGAAGAAAATGTCGCCTCTTCCACACTGGGGAATTCGGACCCTAATTATGTAGCTCATATGGGGGATTACCAGAGCCATCTCTTACAAGCGGAATCAGATTGACTCCTTACCTGACTCCCAAGTCAAGCAGGGAGTTAGCTGACTTAGTCCGTTCTGCTCGTTCGGCCAGATCATCACATCCTGCGGACGACATACGATGCAGTGGACACTGCGGGTGGAGCTCGTGTTGCCGTGGTCTTGGCGTCATGCAACTCCGCGTGTCAGGTTTGGTCCGGATGTGCGAGTCAGCAATCCAGGAAGCACCTTTCAGGGTTCAGTGCTTTTTAGCGGTGATGTCAAGGACATCATCACCGACTTACAGGAGAGGGACGGCTCTGAAATCCGTGGATTCCATGTACCGTCCCCATCCCCTGGCGCCGTCCTTTTCGCGAGGCGGTCGGCCACAGCGAAACCCCAAGGAAGGTGGGCCACTAACGCTGTGCCCCGCGGCTGCCAGGCCCCACTGCCCAAAAAGCAGCGCGTGCCCAGCTGCGGGCTGCCCCACACCACCTGACTCCTCCGTCTCCCACTGCCTCCGGACACACGGAGGAACAGTGAGAGGAGGTTCTCCCTCCACCTTCCGGGTTGGGAGAGGATAACAACAGTTCATGGGTGCTTCAGATTATGGCGGAGGGCACTCCATAGAGTTTCTAGAAACCACCCGCCACCCCCCCTCTGAAGTCGTCCTATGCAAGGGACCATCTTCCTTTGGTCCGGGAAGAAATATCTGCCCTTCTCGTGAAGCAGGCCATAGAACCCGTTCCTCCTCACTTTCAAGAGACGGGTTACTATTCTCATTTCTTCCTGGTCCCAAAGAAGACGGGAGATCTCAGACCCATTCTCGATCTCAGCTCCTTGAACCTTTATGTGGAATACAAAAGTTCAGGATGCTCTCCCTACAACCCTTCTGCCTTCTTGGCCGGGTCAATGGCTTTTGTGCGCTGGATATGCAGGACACATATCTGCATCCCATTAAATCCCTCGCGCTCATAAGTACCTCAGCTTGCTTTCAGGGGACCATTACCAATTCCAGGCACTCCCGTTTGGTCTTTCCTCGGCACGCCGAGTTTTTACCAAATGCCTGGCAGTGGTAGCGGCCCACCTGCGTACTATGGGAGTTCAGGTGTTCCCCTACTTGGACGACTGGCTCCTGGTGGCCTCGTCCAGGGAGGAGCTCCTGCATTTTCTCTCCCTCACCCAGCAGGTTTTCACTTGCCTGGGTATTACCATCAACCTTTCCAAGTCTCATCTGGATCCCTCTCAGAGACTACAGTTTATCGGGGCTATCCTCGATACGACGGTGAGCAAGGCCTTCCTTCCTCCGGACAGGCGGCCTCTCTTCAGTCACAAATTTCCTGCTATCAGAGCGCAGGAAGGTTCGGGCGGTCGGTTCTCCGTCTCTTGGGAAGCTTATAAGCGGCCATCATGCAAGCAATGCCCTAACGGCTCCACATGAGGATCTCTCAGTGGACTCTCCGCTCCCAGTGGGATCAACTCGTGAGCGACCTAGATCATCTGGTTCTGATCTCCTCGCCCGATGACAAGAGACTTGCAATGGTGGATGGTTCGAGAGAACCTGTTTTGGGGGTGTCCCCTTCTGTCATCCTTCCCCCTCCCAGACTCTGACCACGGACGCATCAGGTGAAGGTTGGGGAACCCATCTGGGTCCTCACCGAACCCAGGGTTTATGGTCCAGAGTGGAGCTAGCTCTCCACATCAATGTGCTCGAGCTACAAGCAGTACTATATGCTCTCCAAGCCCTTCACCAATACATCCTTCCCGGTCACCTAGCTGTCCAGACAGACAACATGTGCGTGGTGTGGTACATCAACAAGCAGGGAGGGACTCGATCCTACCCTCTATGCAGGAAAGCAATGAGGGTTTGGGACTGGGCAACGCTTCACAACCTTCACCTCACGGCCATCCATGTTCCAGGAGTCGACAATACCCTGGCAGACAAGCTAAGCCGCTCCTCTGCTCTACCACACGAGTGGGAGTTGGACCAAAAGGTTCTAAAACGACATCTTCCAGCTTTGGGGACTCCACAGGTAGACCTGTTCATCTCTTCCCAAAATGCAAAACTTCCCCTTTTGCTCGCTTGCTCCAGAGCGGGCGCTTTCTGGAGCGGCGCTCTGTCTCTAAACTGGAAGGGCAGATTCGTCTATGCTTTCCCCAATTCCTCTGGTCCCTCGTGTACTGCAGAAACCACTAGCAGGAAGGCAGAGAATGATTCTGATCGCTCCTTTCTGGCCCAAATAAATCTGGTTCTCTCTTCTACAAAATACTCAGAGTTCCTCCTCTTCCTCTTCTCTTTATCTCAAGGATTGCTGACCCAGGATCAGGGGACCCTGGTCCATCAGACCTCAAGTCCTACAACTTCATGCATGGCTCCTGCAGACCTAGCCCAATCTCGCTTTGGTGTCTCTCCAAAGGTGGCGAGATTCTGGTGGAAGCTAGAAAACCCTCACTAGGTCCACTTATGCCATGAAATGGAAGAATTTTCTATTTGGGCCGCCTCTAGGAGCATTGGAGCCTTTCTCCTGTGCAGTGGCCGTTCTGCTTGATTATTTCACGTCATCTCTTGACCTGGTTCTCAGTCATTCCTCCTTGAGAAAGTGCACATGGCAGCTATTTCAGCTACCATGTTTCTTTTAGCTGATAAAGCCTTTGCCCAATTAAAGGTGTCTAAGACTTTTCTTAGAGGGTCCTTCATCTGAGGCCCCCGTCTGGACTCCTACTCCCCTTGGGACATGAACTTTGTTCTCAGAAACTTACCCTTCCTCCCTTGAACCTGCGGCATCCACAGATCTGAAGTTTCTGTCGTGGAAGACGCTCTTCTTGCTGGCCATTACTTCCGCTCGAAGAATTTCCGAGCTCCAGGCCCTTATGTGTAAAATCCCCTATTTGATTTTTCACAAAGAACGAGTGGCTCTTCGCTCAAACCATAAGTTTCTGCCTAAAGTGGTAGCGGAGTCTACCTTAAATCATTCTATAGAGTTACCTACCTTTTTCATACAGTATTCCAACCAAGGAGAATATTTACTCCATACCATGGATTTTCACCGGATTCTGAGATACTACACCGATAGGACAAAGGATCTCAGAAAAACTGACCAGTTGTTCGTCTCTTTTGCTCACAAGAGGGAAGGCGGTGCTGTTTCCAAGCAATGCTTGTCGAAGTGGTTGGCTCATTGCATCACTTTCTGTTATGACAAGTACAACAAGACCCTTCCAGGTCAAGTCAGAGGTCACTCCACTCGTGGAGTAGCGGCTTCTTCGGCTTGTTTCAAGAATGTGTCTGCAGCAGACATCTGTGCTGCCGCCACCTGGACTTCCGTCCATACCTTTACTAAACACTACAGTTTGGACATTGCCCTCGCCGAGAGCAGGCTGGTTGGGCTAGCCTTGCAGGGCCTCCTGTCTTGAGGCCTGCAAGGCTATCGCTACTTTCAGGGAGTAGTTCCTCCTCCCGGTGCCTTTTATTTGTTCCAGACTGTAGGTTCAGTCCTATATGTAATTACCTACTGCAAGCAGCTTCTCGAAGTAAGATGGTGTAGTTACGTAAGAACTCACCGTAACAGTAGATCTTCGAGAGGCTCTTCAGTAAATACCTTCCCCGCCTCCATCCCCCCCGGCTTTTTCAGCTCCTTTTCCA
This sequence comes from Neoceratodus forsteri, assembly GCA_016271365.2. NCBI lineage: Eukaryota > Metazoa > Chordata > Ceratodontiformes > Ceratodontidae > Neoceratodus > Neoceratodus forsteri. The sequence continues at coordinate 29,873,456 of CM028134.1, forward strand.
TTGAGGGAAATGTCTGCTTCTCTCTCGTCCGGGCCTTCTGGGCCTGTGGCGGGAAAGAACTGGAAGATGGGCGTCTGGGACCGCCCCTTTATACTGACGTCGCCTGACGCCGGTCACCTGACGTGGGGGCGGTCCCTCGCCAGGGACTGCTAGCTAGAAATTTTTCCGTGGGGTCCTGCCGCCAGCCGGCGTCAGTCCTATGTGTAATTACCTTCTGCAAGATCCTCTCTCGAAGATCTACTGTTACGGCAAGTTCTTACATAACTGTACTTTCTGGAGCCAGTACAGCTCCTCACCTTTATAGGGGCAGAACTGGATACAATAAGAGCAGGAGCCTTCCTTCCCCTGGACAGGGCAAGGACCCTTACGAAACTGGCCTCTTCATTCACCCTTCAGGTGTCTCGACCAGCAAGGCACTTTCTGCAGCTCCTGGGCCACATGGCAGCCTCTACAGCAGTGGTCCAGGGAGCAAGGTTTCAGATGAGGGACATTCAGTTCCACTTAAGAGCCTTCTGATCCCAGAGAGAGGATTCTCTGATCAAACTAGTCCCTGTGACTCGAACCCTGATCCAGGCTTTCCAGTGGTGGCAGGATCAGGACAATCTAAGGCAAGGAGTTCCTTTTGTCACTCAATCTCATTCCCTAATCCTTACCACAGATGCCTCCCTCTTGGGCTGGGGAGCCCACTGGGGGATCTGACCACCCAAGGACTATGGTCACCTCAAGAATCTCTGCTTCACATCAATCTCTTGAACTCAAGCAGTGTTCTGGCACTGCAAGTTTTTCAAGTCTGTTCAGAACAAAGTAGTCCAGATCAGAACAGACAATACCACCACAATGTGGTACATCAGCAGCAAGGGGCACTGGTCTACGGCCTTGTGCACAGAAGCAATGAAGTTGTGGTCTCTGGCCTATTCCCTGCAAACCTCCTGATAGCAGTGCACCTCCCAGGAAGGACAATGTCCTGGCAGATGTTCTCAGCAGGATATCTCAGGGCCATCACGAATGGTCCCTAGATCCCCTAGTTTTGAAGGTGATGTTCTACAGATGGGGCACTCCACAGATAGATCTTTTTGCAGCTCCAGACAATCACCAACTCCCCCTTTTTTGCTGCAGACCCCCAGTGTTGGGCTCAGTCCCCCTGGATGCTCTAATTCTCAATTGGGAAGTGAAGTTTTTGTATGCCTTCCCCCCATTCCCTCTCCTGTTCAAGGTATTAGTCAAAATCAGGTCTCAACCCTGCAGAGTGATTCTGATTGCTCCAGACTGGGTCAGACAGCCCTGGTACCCACTGTTGCTGTCCTTAGCAGTCCACCTTCCCCGTCTCTTCCCAGGAATTACAACCTGTTGACATCCTCTCAGGGGAGAGTTTTGCATCCGAATCTCAAATTTCTCTATCTCAAGGCCTGGCTATTGAAGAGTTAGAGTTTGCTGATCTGCATCTCTCTCAAGGTGTTCTGGATATTCTAAAGGCTTCTCGAAAGCCTTCAACCAGAAAGACTTACAATTCCAAGTGGAAAAGGTTCACTATTTGGTGCTCTGGTAAGCATATTTCTCCAGAGTCTGCTGGGTTGCCTACAGTTCTGGACTATATGGTTCATCTCAATAGCTTGGGGCTCAGACCAGCAACACTCAAAGTACGTTTAGCAGCTGTTTCTGCTTTTTTGTCAGTGGGTAAGCCCTCTTCTCTTTCATCTCATCCTGTATTTTGTAAATTCTTCAAGGGTTTGTTGCACACCAATCCTCCCTTCAGGGACCCTGCTCCTGCTTGGGACTTAAATGTTTGCATTGCTCAGCTTATGCAACCCCCTTCTGAGCCTTTGTCCTCAGCAGAGCTTAAGTACTTGACTTGGAAAACTGTGTTCTTGGTAGCCATTACTTCTGCCAGACGCATCAGTGAGTTACAGGCCCTGTCAGTGGAGCCTGATTGTATCTCCTTTCATAGAGATAAGGTGGACTTAAGAACTAATAGGAAGTTTTTGCCTAAGGTGGTCTCAGATTTCCACTTTAACCAGTCTATGTCTCTTCCTGTTTTCTTCACTGACCATTCCTCCTCTGGAGAGAGGAGGCTGCACAGCCTGGACGTGAAAAGGGCCCTTAGCTACTACATAGAGTGCACCAAGGGTCACAGGTTTGACTCCCTCCAATTGTTCCTCACGTATGGTGAGGTCGGTAAGGGAAAACCTGCCACTAAAAGATCTATTGCCAGGTGGATTGTCTCTTGTATACGATTCTGCTATGAAAAATTGGGTAGGACTCCACCCTCAGGCCGGAGGGCTCACTCTAATAGAGGTACAGCTGCTTCCCTGGCTGCTGCCAGGGATATTCCTATCTTAGAGATATGTCAGGCAGCCACCTGGAAAACAGTCCATACTTTTGCCAAGCATTACTCTCTGGATATCCAGGCTAGGAGTGATGCTCGGTTTGCATAGCAGTACTCAGAGCCTGTTCCCAAAGTAGGTTCTGTCCCTCCTCCATGGAAGTACTGCTTGGTAGTCTGCACATAGTCAGAATACAGCAAGACTTCATGTTGTTTGAAGAAAAAATTACTCACCTTAGTAATGGTGTTTCTTCTAATGGAGTCTTGCTGTATTCTGACCTCCCCCCCCGCCTCCCCTCTCAGAACCTGGTTTTTGGGATGTGGGTGGGCAGGAGCAGTGTTGGCACCCTAGAGGTGCCTCCCTTTCTCACCCTCTTAATTTTTGGGTGTGTGTTGTGTTTTGGTTTTTTGGGTTTCCTGACTTGAGTCTTTGCTTTGAAACCAAAAAAACCCTTTTTATTAAATTTAGTTGCCAGTTGGCTAGTGTGAGTTTACAGTTTCCACCCAGGATGCCCAGTGAGTATAGCTCGTAAAGATCTGGCGGTTGGGGTTCAAACAACAGCAGACAGAGGCTCAACCGAGCTCGAGCTCAGCGTTCCATGCCTTGCATGGAAAGTTAACTCTTTCCTCTCCTGGACAGTTCAAAGGTTGGAGATCACTGCACATAGTCAGAATACAGCAAGACTCCATTAGAAGAAACAACATTACTAAGGTGAGTAATTTTTTCTTCTGGTCCGAGCAGCCCCGGTAGGCCGGATGGCGGCTCCTCAGACGCCTGCCCAAGTATGGCTGATAAGACACCTGACCCTTCGGGGCAGCACATGGCCTCTAAAGCGCCCGCCAAGGCCGCCCCTCCATCACGGCCTTTGTCAAGTGTAGGTCCGATAAGTCGAGGCGCGGCTCCTCTGCGTCTGTCCGGATGCCGCCGTAAGCCGCCATCGCCCTCCGACGGCTGCACGGCATTAGAGCCGATGCTGAACCCTTCGGGCCTCTCCATCGTCCCGAGCTTGCCGCAACGCTTGTTACATACCGAGGCTCCAGCGTCTCCTTTGCTGGATCCCAGGGGCATTAGCCCCACTTCCCCAGGTGACACGGGATGTTGGCACGCTGCCGTCAGGTCTCCCTCCTGCTGGGCCGGATGACCTGACATCGGACCCTCGGATGCCGATGCCAGTCTACCTGACGCCAGGCGACATCCCCTTGCCAGACATCATCCCTACGCCGGGCCTCCCATTCTGGGCCCGTCCGCTGGTCGTTACCAGGGCCTTCTGCTCCTTCAGAGCCCCTGGTGCCTGGGTACACAACTCCGTCATATCCGACGCCGTCATATCCAGGTCCGCAGTATCCGGCACCCCAGTACCTGACGCTGGCATACCCAATGCCACAGTACCTGGTGCCCCAGTACCCGACACCAGGCTTCCCACCATCAGGTTATGGATGTGCACTGTACGGATATCCCCAGTATCCGTACCCCCCCCTCCTCTGCCCCCTCAGCTGCCAGTGGATCTGAAGGAGACTCTGGCTTCCTGGTGGGCTGAGGCCAAGGCTCAGCTCACCAAAGAAGTAGAGAGCTGTCTTCCAATGCCGGACCCATTCCGGACCCTCGACATATGAGGCGAGAGACTCCCTCTCCACTTTGGACACCAGAGGCGAGCCCTCCGGTTCCAGGGCAGGGGAGGATACGCTTCCTCAAGGGTTTCCCAAGGGGTCCGTTCCTCACCCGCGCTGGGAGGGGTCTTCTTCTTCCTCTTCATCCTCCTCAGAGACCTCGGATGACTCCAACAGGTGCTCCGATCTGGACGACGTGCCACATACTCCAGACAAGGCCAGGCCAAGGACTCCTCTGAAGTCCCCTCCGGAGGATCCTTCTTTCCTGGACTTGCTGCACAAAATTCAGGCTGTTCACCAGTGGCAATCTTTGGAGCCGGGTCCACTGTGTAAAAAAACTCGCTGCACACCTTGATCTGCCCGAGACCACTCCCACTCTGATTCCACCCTGGACTGAGTCTCATGCCAACCTTTTTTCCACTATTTGGAAACAACCATCGGCATTAGCCCCACTTCCGAGGAAGGCGGACAGGCTATATCAGGCTCCGGAGGGTGCTGATTCCTTAAATTCACACCCTAGAGCTGATTCCGTCGTCATTAGTGCTGCTCACGGCCATACGGCTAACCTCAAGCACTTGAGCTTGTCACCTCCCGACAAGGAATCCCACCTTTTGGACCAGTACAGTAAGAAGGTCTATGCTTCTTCCACTCTGGGAGTCAGGGCCCTGAACTACATTGCTCATATGGGGGATTACCAGAAGGCGATCGTTAGTGAGGTGGAAACTAAATTGGACTCCCTTCCTGAGTCTCAGACGAAGCAGGAAGTGGCTGATCTAGTCCGGTCTGTGTGTTCGGCCAGTCGGCACATGCTTCGTGCCACGTACGATGCAGTGGACGCTGCTGGTCGGAAATCAGTCTTCACCTGGCTCTGGGTGTCAGGTTTGGTCATGGAGGTGCAGTCTGCTATCCAGGACGTGCCCTTCAGGGGTTCAGTGCTGTTCGGTGGCGATGTCAAGGACATCATCACCGATCTGCAAGAGAAGGGTACTGCACTAAAGTCTGTTGACTCCTTGTACAGGCCCCCTCAGGGTCAGTGTCGCTCCTTTCGCAAACGTTCTTGGCCCAAAGCGAAACCTCAGGGAAAGCGGGCCAACAAACGTCGGGTCTCTCCGGCTGCCAAGCCCCCCCTCCTAAAAAAGCGGCGGGAGCTTCAGCCGCGACGCTGCCCCACACCTCCTGACTCCTCTCCTCTCCCACAGCCTCTGAGCCTCCCAGAGGAACCGGTAGGAGGGAGATTCTTCTTCCATCTACCTGGTTGGGAGATTATCACTTCAGACACTTGGGTGCTCCAGCTGATAGCAGAAGGACACTCAATAGAGTTTCTTCAGAAACCACCAAGAACCCCCCCCAGGTCGTCTTACTCCCCGGAACATCTTCTGGTTCGGGAAGAAATATCCTCCCTCCTTCTGAAGGCGGCGATAAAGCCTGTCCCATCCCACCTTCGGTGGACGGGTTACTACTACAATTTTTTCCTGGTTCTGAAGAAGTCAGGAGATATGAGGCCTATTCTAGACCTCCGCTCCCTGAACTTGTTCGTGGAGTACAAGAGGTTCAGAATGCTCTCTTTGCAGAGTCTTCTGCCCCTCCTTCGGCTGGGACAGTGGCTGTGCGCTCTGGACATGCAGGATGCCTACCTGCATATCGTTATTCGCCCTTCTCACTGCAAATATCTTCATTTTTCGTTCCAGGGGGACCACTACCAGTTCAAGGCCCTCCCATTTGGTCTTTCCTCGGCGCCCTGAGTGTTCACCAAATGACTTTCAGTGGTAGCGGCCCACCTGCGTACCCAGGGAGTTCAGGTTTTCCCGTACCTGGACGACTGGCTCCTGGTGGCCCCGTCCAGGGAGGAGCTCCTGCACTTCCTTTCCCTTACCCTGCAGATTTTCACCAGCCTGGGTATTACCATCAACCAGGCCAAGTCCCATTTGATCCCATCTCAGAGGCTCCAGTTCATCGGGGCGATCCTGGACACGACCTCCGGCATGGCGTTCCTACCACTGGACAGGGTGGCCACCCTCCAGGCTCAGGTCAGCCTGTTGTCCAGTTGCAGGCGGGTCAGCGCCAGGTCAGTCCTTCACCTCCTCGGGCTCATGGTGGCTGCTATTCAGACAGTCCCTCACGCTCGGCTCCACATGAGAATCTCTCAGTAGATGCTTCGGTCTCAGTGGGTCAATTGGTACACGACCTAGATCTACATGTCCTGATCTCCAATCCCATGGTTCGGGACTTGTAGTGGTGGATGGTTCAGGAGAACCTTTGCCGGGGAGTTCCCTTCTGCCTCTCTTTCCCCCCTCCCAGACGCTGACAACAGACGCCGCGGGCGAGGGTTGGGGAGCGCACCTGGGGTCTCACAGGACCCAGGGCTCCTGAACCAAGCTCGAACAGACGCTTCACATAAATGTGCTCGAGCTCCGGGCCATATTGTGTGCTCTATAAGCTCTGCATTTGTATCTGTGTCCCGGTCATCTGGCTGTCACAGACGGACAAGATGTGTGTAGTCTGGTACATCAACAAACAGGGAGGAACCCGTTCCTACCCTCTTTGCAAGGAGGCGATGCAAGTTTGGGATTGGACAGTGCAACACAACCTTCACCTCACGGCAATTCATGTTCTGGGGGTCGAGAACATGTTGGCAGACCACCTTAGTCGGTCATCTGCCCAGGCTCACGAGTAGGAACTGGATCAGGGGGAAGCAGACGATATCTTTCTACGCTGGGGAATTCCTCAGGTAGACCTGTTTGCATCTCCTCACAGTGCAAAACTTCCTGCCTTCTGCTTGCTCACTCGCTCCAGGGCATGGCATTTTTTGGAGAGACGCTCTGTCTCTAGATTGGAAGGGCAGATTCGTCTATGCCTTCACCCCGATTCCCTTGATTCCAAGGGTCTTACAAAAACTCATCTCCGAAGGAGCTCGCATGATCCTAATTGCTCCTTTCTGGCCCAGGCAAGTTTGGTTCTCTTTTCCGCAACAGTATTAAGAGGAACCTCCTCTTCCTCTGTCGCAGCTTTTGCTAACGCAGGATCAGGGAACCCTGGTCCATCAAGGCCTCGAGTCCCTTTAGTTGCACGCGTGGCTCCTGCAGACATAGCTCAAGCCCGATTCGGGGTTTCCCCGCTGGTGGCTGAGATTCTGGCGGAGGCCAGAAAGCCCTCCACTAGATCTACCTATGCCATGAAATGGAAACGGTTCTCAATTTGGGCCTCTTCCAAAGATTTCTTCTCTTGCTCTGTCGGGAGGCTTCTGGACTACATGCGCCATGTCTTTGATCTGGGTCTCAGTCATTCCTCTCTGAAGGTTCAAATGGCAGCCATCCCCGCTTACCATGTTCCTTTTGGGGACAGAACTTTAGCGTAGTTGGAAGTCTCTAAGACTTTTCTTAGAGGGGTTCTCCACTTGAGACCCCCTATTCGCATTCCAGCCCCTCCTTGGGATTTGAATTTTATTCTTGAGAAGCTTACCCTGCCTTCTTTTGAGCCAGCACCCTCAGCAGACCTCAAGTTCCTTTCCTGGAAGACTCTGTTCCTAGTGGTCATTACTTCTGCTCGAAGGATTTCTGAGCTGCAGGCCTTGATGTGCAAAATCCCGTATTTGATTTTTCACAAGGAACATGTGGCTCTGCATACCAACCCTAAGGTGGTAACGGAATCTATGCTGAATCAATCCATTGAGCTGCCTGCTTTCTTTCTGCAACACTCCAATCAAGGGGACTACCTCTTGCATACTTTGGATATTCACAGAATTCTGAGATACTACACCACCAGGACGAAGGATCTCAGAAAGACTGATCAACTGTTTGTCTGTTTTGCTCATAAAAGAGAAAGCAATGCTGTCTCCAAGCAATGCCTTTCTAAATGGTTGGCTCATTGTATCACTTTCTGTTACAAGTACCACAAGACCCTGCCAGGTCAAGTCAGAGGCCACTCCACCAGAGGTGTCGCCTCTTCGGCTTGTTTCAAGAATGTGTCAGCGGCAGACATCTGTGCAGCCGCAACTTGGACTTCTGTCCATACCTTCACAAAGCATTACAGTTTGGACATTGCCTCTCGCCGTAGAGCTGGCTTCAGGTTGGCTGTGCTGCAAGGTCTTCTTTCCTAAGACCTTCATGGCCAGAGGGTCTACATTTGAGTAGTTTCCTCCTCCCATATGCTCCTCCTTGTTCCAGACTGCTTGGGACTCAGTCCTATATGTAATTACCTACTGCAAGAGCTCTCTTGAAGTAAGATAGTACAGTTACGTAAGAACTTACCGTAACAGTAGATATTCGAGAGAGGCTGTTGCAGTAGGTAATACCTTCCCGCCCTCCATCCCCCTAAGCTTTTTCAGCTCCTTTTCCAGGGAAGAAAACATCCGCTTTTCTCTCGTCTTGCCTTTTTGGCCTTTGCCGGGAAAGAACTGGAAGGCGGACGTGGGGGACTGCCCCTTTATACTGACGTCGCATGACGTCGGTCACCTGACATGGGGGCGGTCCCCCACCAGAGACTGCTAGCTAGAAATTTTTCCGTGGGGTCCTGACGCCTGCCGGCTTCAGTCCTATATGTAATTACCTACTGCAAGAGCCTCTCTCGAAGATCTACTATTACGGTAAGTCCTTACATAACTGTACTTTTTTCCAATAAACTCTTATCTACGCTGCTACCCATTCAGTGGTACAGCTGGGATAATGGCCCAGCTGAAAATAGCTCTCGACCAATCAAGATTCAGCATTCCTAGTACCCATTTCGTAATTAAGTAGTACTGCATGGACGAACGTGAACTTGAGTGACTGCTGTAACCAGAATCCTCATGTCCTCAGGGCTTTATGCTTAGGTCACAGCTTTGGGCTGTACCACTACCCCAGTGGGGGAGCACATTACCCATATGTAATTATTCCCCATTGACCACGTTAGAGTTAACATAAAAGCAAATTATGGTAAGTATAAAGGAATTTCTTCTTTTACATTTGCACCAATAACTGTTCAGCAGACACCTTTTTTGAGCTTGTGAAGAACAAATGCTTTGTTCCATGACATGACAGAGTATGCACTGTTGTGGGGTAATGGCATACGCTGGATATGTTGTGAGGCACAAGGCAATTTTAAATTAACTGACCTCTGCATGACCCCAGAATTGTCAACATTGCTGATCTGCTTTGCTGGAATTAGACACTGGCTGTATCACAGCTGTGTGGACCAGACGTTATTGGTTTGCAGTTTTCAGTCTTTTCAGATTGTTTGTGAGGTGTCATGCACCTTACAGTCCCTCTGAAAGCTTAACCGCCCATGATTAATTCATGGTGGCTGCATATATTACCCATTATGCATTGTGTTAGCTCTATATATATATATATATATATATATATTTGTGCAATTTTGTGGTGAAGTGTAAAAGATTAGTGTACTATAGACCTGAGAGGGGACTAACTTTATTACAGGCAGGAAGCGCTGAACAGTGTCTTGTGCTGATACAGCTTATGTACAGTGTATATGCCAACCCAGAAATATGTCATTTCTGTCACCCACACTTTATTCCTTGTTCTGAAGGGTCCGTCCCAACAGGAGACACCAACAGAGGAACATTCATCCCTGGACACCTTCCTGGAGAAGCTCCCACCCAGTGGGAAGATAACAAAGACTGAGTCCCTAATCATCCCATCTACTAGGTAAGCATATTATACCAACCAGCAGTATGTTGCTAAGTGCACAGTAACTTTTCATCAGGTGATGATAACAGGTTAATGTTTGGCTTGGATTCATGCACGATGATGTCAGTGTGTAAAGCAAAGTTTGTTTCTGACTGAAAGAAGACATCAGAAAACTCCAGCACAGCTTGGATGAAGATAAAATACTTAATTTAAAACATTTTTTTTAACTTTCTGTTTTTGTCCACCTTCTTTCACCCCGGAGCTGCGCTTCTTTGGAAGACACCTAGGTACCACCTCACGACTTACCTTGCCTGAATCCACAGGGGTTCCCTCATGGAGCTGTGGATATACCCCCCAGGTAGGTACGGGACGGGACCCCAGCTTCCCGATATCTTCAATATCTCGTCGGGTCCCCTGGTGGTCAGGCAGGCAGTTGTAATTAGGGTCAGCAACGGTGCTCCGTCTACCCGTGCTCTGGTGGTGTGTTTTTCCTCCTTTCTGAGGAAGTGGCCAGCGTTCTGACGTCAAGCCGTTCCTGCCGGCGTCCGCCATTCCTAACCCTCTTTTTCGTGCTCAAGCACCCCTTATGCCTCTGGTCTCCGCCAGAAGCCAATAACTTTACCGAGCATTGCCCCACCCTCCCGGGAGAGAGAGCTGCGCTCAGTCCTCTCCTCCCCTGCCATCCCCCAACAGCCCGTGCTCATTCCCGAACCCGGGTCGCCGGTGTGGCGTCCAGCGCCTCAACCCTCAGCGCCACCGAGCCGGCCAATTTAAAACATTTTGAGTTAAATGTGGCACCCCTTGCCACCACCAACATGTTGTGCCCAATCATGCGCTTAATCAAGGCAAAATTCATTACAGTTATGTACCAGTATTTAAATGCCTCCCTTAAAGGGGCCACCCTAATTTCTGATTGGTTTAAAAATTGTTGACCAAGCAATTTAAACTCCAACCTCTCCAATAACTTAGGTTCATGTTGTAGGCTACAAACCACCATCTTTCAATATGTTAAACTCCCTTACAAATTTTGTTTTTGAAGGGGGGTTATAGTAGTAGTAGTAGTACCAGGAAGGGAACATATTTACACAATATGTACAATACATATACAATAGTTATGTACAATCAAAAACTTCAGTGAAAAAACATGTTTTACAAATATGGTCCCAGCTGGAATGGGATTAAATGAACAAGGCATACATGAGGTCCAGACCAGACTTCAAGGGATGGTCCTGCACCTGGATATGTAGTCTTTGCACCTCATGGCCTGGTTCCTAAATAGCTAAAGTTTCAGGCCTTGAGTCTCTTGGATGATTTGCTCCATTTTGTAGAGGCCTCCCAAAAAGAATAGTCACAGATGCTATGCCTTTAAATGGAAGAGATTTTCCATTTGGTGTCAGGGTAAGCAGTTTGATCCGCTTGCCTGCCCTATGGCTAGCATCCTGGACTACCTCTGGGCCTCTCTCAGTTGGGACTGCGGGCAACGACCCTTAAGATGCGGCTGTCTTTATGTACCGGGAGTGGACTGGTAAGCCAAGGGTGGCCCGGAAGAAGGTGGTCTGGTGCTTTTTCAGGAGTCTGGACCACCTCTCACAAATGGTGCATGTACCACCTCTACCATGGGACATATTGCTGATACAGTATTGGCTATGCTCATGGGTAAGCCTTTCGAGCCAATACACGTGTGAGATGTCACACCTGCCATAGAACGTGGCCGCCCTGGTGGCCATCATGTCAGCCAGAAGGACTGGGGAACTCCAGGTGTTCTCAGTGGAGTCTCCCTACTGGGTCTTCCACAGGGACAGAGTTGTCCTTCGCCTCTACCCGAAGCTGCTCCTGAAGGCTACATTGGAGCTTCACCTTAACCAGGTGATTAACCTATGGGTATACATTACTAACCCATTTTTGGAGGCCAATCGCAGGCTCCATCCCCTGGGCCTGTGGAGAGCCCTCTCTTATTGTGGAGCACATGGCTGGAGTTTGGGGAGAGACTCTCCAGCTGTTTGTCTGTTATGCTGAAGCTGCACCTGGCAGCAGAGCAGACAGCTGACAGGTGGGTAACATCCTGCATCAACCTCTGCTATAGGCTGGCTGGTTTGGAGCCTCCTGTAGGCCTTGGAGCTCATCCCACCGCATGTGCCGCTGCCTTGGTGGCTGCTTTCAGGGATGTCCTTATCCAGGAAATCTGCAGGGCTGCTACCTGGGAGTTAGCACACATCTTCATTTCCCATTACCACATTGACCTTGAGTCATGCTGGGATGCCAGTTTTGGAACCTCGGTTCTCCAGTCTGTGTTCGTCAAGTAGGGGTGCACACCATCCCCCCAAGAGAACTGCTATGAGTCTGCCAGCATGTGAATAGTGAGTCATATCTACACCCCTAGAAAAATATGCTACGCATGTGTAACCTTAGATCTTCCCTTTGTCATTCTTCACCATTCAGTACTGCTGGGTGTAAACCTCCTCACCTCATCTCAGGGGAGGATTCTGTACCCCAACCTTCATTCTCTCAGGCTCAAGGCCTGGCTCTTGAAGAGCTAGAATATGCAGGGTTGCATCTTTCTCAATCAGCTCTGGATGTCCTTAAGGCTAGTAGAAAGTCTTCCACTAGAAAAACAGAGAGTTCTAAATGGAAGAGGTTTGGGTTTTGGTGCTCCCAGAGGCACATTCAGCCAGACTCAGCTGACATTGCCACTGCTTTGGATTATCAGGTGCATCTTAGTAGTTTGGGCCTTCGGCCTGCCACCCTCAAGGTACATTTGGCAGCTATTTCTGCTTGTATTTCAGCTGGGAAAGTCTCTTCTTTAGCCTTCCATCCAGTTTACAAAAAAATTTTCAAAGGGTTGATTCATATCAGTCCTACCTTCAGGGACCCTACTCCTGGGATCTGAATATCTGTATTGCACAACTGATGCAGCCTCCCTTCGAACCACTTTGCTCAGCTGAGCTCAAATACCTGACTTGGAAAACTGTGTGCCTGGTGGCTGTCACCTCTGCCAGGAGAATCAGTGAGTTACAGGCCTTATCAGTGGAACCTGGCTTAATTTCATTTCACAGGGATAAGGTGGTCTTTCGCACCAATAGGAAGTTCCTTCCCAAAGTGGTATCAGATTTTCATCTGAACCAATCTGTGACACTGCCTGTATTTTTTACTGATCACTCCTCCTCTGGAGAGAGGAGATTACACAGTCTCGATGTAAAGAGGGTTCTGAGTTACTACATAGAATCCACTGAACCCCATAGAAATGACTGCTCTCAGCTGTTTCTCACTTATGGAGAGGTGGGTAAAGGTAAACCTGCTACTAAGAGAACTATTGCTAGATGGATTGTCTCTTGCATACAGTTCTGTTATTCAAAATTGGGGAAGGAGCCTCCATCAGGCCTGAGGGCTCATTTCGCCAGAGGTACAGCTGCTTCGGTTGCAGCTGCCAGGGATATACCCTTAGTGGAAATCTGTAAAGCAGCCACCTGGAAGACTGTTCACACATTTACTAAGCATTACTCCCTTGACATTCAGTCAAGAAGTGATGCTAGGTTTGGCACAGCAGTACTGCAGAGTCTGTTCCCAAAATAGGTTCTGTAGATCCCTCCTCCTTGGGGGTACTGTTTGGTAGTTTGCATATAGTCAGAATACAGCAAGACTTCATGTTGTTTGAAGAAAAAATTACTCACCTTAGTAATGTTGTTTCTTCTAATGGAGTCTTGCTGTATTCTGACCTCTCTCCCTGCCTCCCCTCCTGGAACCTAGTTGTTGTGGGATGTGGGTGGGCAGGTGTAGTGCTGCACCTCAGGGGTGTACTTGGTTGCCTCTTTTTCAAAAGAGGTTTGTTGTTATTACATTTTATTATTATATATTGAATTACCTACTTGGATTCTTTTGGGGGGTCTCGACTTGAGTCTTTGAACCCTATATTTATGTTTCTTGCCTTTTGGTAGAAAATTTTAAAACAATTTCTGGGTTGTTAGTTAGTTTAGTGCTCGTAAGAATCTGATGGTTACACTCAGGAGTGCCTCGGACAGAGGTTTGAAAACCGAGCTCGAGCTCAACGTTCTATGCCTTGGCATATAGTTAACCCTTTCCTCTCTGGAGCAGTTCAAGTGCTGGGGCTAACTGCATATAGTCAGAATACAGCAGGACTCCATTAGAAGAAACAACATTACTAAGGTGAGTAATTTTTTCATAAATCTGATGCAAGAAGGTTCTCCTCAGTTGGAAGACTGTTTCCCCACATGGTGTTTTGTAAACTCTAAGAATATTGTCTTCCAGTCACTGCACTGCGCTTATGTGAAACATGTTTACAAGGCACAATTTTAAGATTGACACCAACAAGCTTAATTCTGTTATCCTTACTGTTTAATTTTACTTTTTGTGTCAGGTCAGAAGGAAAACATACAGGTCGTCGAGGTAGAAGTACCTCACTGAAAGAGAGGCAGCCAGTCCGACCACAGAACGAAAGGGCAAATAGTTTGGATAATGAGCGATCTCCAGACACCAGGCATCCTCTACAGGTAATAAAAGTCTCCAAGGAAGAATGGTGTATTATTCCTTTCTGCTACTCCATACAAACATTTTACCATTCCTCTTCCCACCCCATAGTAACTATAATGTCATATCTGGTACTGGCATACAGCACCACGCCATGGCAGAGGTGTGATTTAACATCACTATAAATTACTCCATCATAGTGTAATTTGGTGCCCTGTGTGTAATAATTGATGTTAGTTCCCATCTTCTCTTTGCTGCCTCCTCTCTACTAGAACAAGTCATATGAAGAAGGATCTGAGCCCGATACACAGTTGCAGAGAAGAGTGGTTGTGTTTTGGGTGCACGGAGGCTCTCAGTAATCCTCCCTTCCCCCTGAAATCTGCTACACACAAAGCCCTGACATAGCCACTGCAGGGGTCATCTCCCTTGGCAGCTAAGACACAATGCTAATTTGGTTCACCAGATGTTATTTTCTTCATCAGCATTTTTCTCGCCAGCCGGTCATCCCCACTGTGTCCCAGCCTGCCCCCAGCTGACTGTCAGCTTACCCGGCACCTACCTGCCATGTTCTCCCATGGGTTGCCCCTCCACGTGTTGAGGCCAGAAGGGGAGGTCCATCCTGCTCCCCCCCCTCCCCCAGAGCATCATCTGGTTGGGTAGGTGGCATTGGACAGCAGTGCAGGTCAGCAGTGAGCTGGGCATCATCCACCGGCTGTTTTTGTCTTTTCTTCACACAGTCGGCCACATGCAGTGGCACAAGTGCGCTAGCATGTGGAGACATGTACCACGTGCCAAGTTGCCGACTGCCCCACAGTGATGTAGCTGCCACTTGCCCTGCTATGACACCTCCACATGGTGGTAGCATTGCATATCTCTCTCCCCCACCCCCCAGTAAAGGAGCTCAGCCATCGGGCTTTCAATCCTCTTCCCACCCAGTAGCCTGGGTCTGCTGCCGAACCCAGACTGCCAGCATGGGTGAAGGTGTGGCATCCAGCATCTCAACTCTCCTTGCCTCTGAGCCGGCCTGCCTCGGCATATGTTTTGAGTAAAAAAAAAAAAAAAAAATTAAATGACAAATTATGGATGAATTAGTTAGGGGAGGGCGCTAGACCACCAGGGATGAACTTCGAGGGACAGGAAAAATCAAACCTGGTAAGGTCCACAAGTGGGCCATAAGGTATATGTCGGGGGAGGGCATCAACAGAGGTGATAATTCATCATGGTAAGGCACAGTGGCATGACAGCGAGCCATGTGACTGGTGCACTGCCATGCCTAATTGTCTGAGTGTGCAGCAAATCCCGTTTTTTAACCAGGAAACCAGACTGGGTCACTAGGCCTCTTTGTCAGCTGGGCCTGGTGACACTAAATACATACAGTACTGTACGTACAAGTAAACAATGACAAACCTACCAGTTAAACTGAAAAACAAGAAAATATGCAATACGAAATCGTAAGATGACAGATTTGTGATTTAAAACCAGCAGCTGAGAAATTCAAACAGTTGGGCAAACTAATATGATTTGTAAGAGTAGGCTCTACATGATGAAAAGAATGTTTGCTAAAATTTGTCTTAAAATGAGGTTCTTGAAAATTAAACCCAGAAGTAGACCTATAGTAAGTGCGTGGGATAAAGTATGTTACATAAAAGCTATAGACAAATTTACTGACGTAGACATGGAATGAATATGATGAAGAAGACATAGATAATTATATAATACTTAAACAGATCTGAAGGGGGAAAATATCCCCATTTCACTGTACCAAGTACAGGGATGGGTTCTATGAGGGATGCATGTTCCAAAATTACAAATACTATTTTTTAGTTTTATAGTCCTGGTATCTAGTGATATCCCTCCCTTTTGCCAGTCCTCCATGCAGATGAACTATGCTCTTGGTCCCTTACTGATCTCAGCCCCACGCCATCATCTTGGTAGAGTGACTGTCCCTTGCTGCATGCCTGTGGCAGCCCTCTGGAACTGCTTTGAGCAGTTCTACAGGGATGTTGCGCTTTATGGCATGTAGCAGGGGGCTTGGGGGCTGGGATGTGACTCTGCATAGTACAGTGCTTCATTAGCCCATCAGCCCTGCCCCTTTCTCACTGCCGGTGCAGTGCTTATTACGCCAGTGTAGGGAAAGCCTTGTTACCTCTTTGTGCATACCACAAAGGAGTGAAAGCTACAACTTTGTTGCAGAGAGGTCTTTGCGACTGTGTATGGGGCCTTTGTTTTCCCTAGTATTCCTAGTCCCAAAGCTCTCCATAGAGCTTGGAATGTGAATTCTCTTTTAATCTGCAGTGTCAGCCCTCACTCGCATACTTGAGTTGCATGGTAGTATAGCACAACAGCTTTTCCCTAGAGACTAGGTTGTTGTAATATGCAGTATCTGAAATAATTCTAGAAGCAGGGGTGCAGTAGTGGTGTCCTACAGACTGCATCATCTCAACCCAGAGCTGATGCAGGGGTGGTAGAACCTTTGAATGTTAACATTCAGCCTCTGCTATGTGGCCACTCTGCCTCAGTCGTTCTAATGGCACATTTAATCCTCCGCTGTAGAGTTCAGTTCTCACAGAGTCCTGTTCCAGTTCCAGCACTACGTTTTCTTATTTTGCGACTTTTTTGTTTTATAAAATTATTTAGTTATTCAAAACTCTGTATTAGTTTAGAACAGTTTTGCTGTTTTTGACAGTTTTCTGTAGGTTTTTGCTACCGTAGGTTCTGCTCAGGTTCCTGGAACCAAGAAAAATAAGGTTTACTTTGGTTCCTGATTTCTGTTTCTGATATTAACACTGATAAAAGTAAATTATTTTCTGTTGTTTAAATTGGCTTTATTTTTAAGATTGTTTTTTCAATTTTATGGCGAACAAACACTATAAATATTTCTGGTGCATTTTCCTGTTAGATTTGCATAACAGGCCAAAAAAAGACAGGCCTGACGAGATTTAAACATTAACAGAGAAGGTAGCAGAGTCACTCCAACCTGTCCATGATGCTGTGTCTCCAAAAACTTAGAGCTAAACCAATAAGGAGATAGCACTCACCCCAGAATCAAAAAGAAAGTTGTACTCACCACATTGAAGTATCAAAAAGTGCCTCTTTATGCCAGCACAGTGGCATGGAGGGTAAAGGCACTGGCTGCCACACTGGCCGCTACACTGGTGACCCGGATTCAAGACCAAGCCTGAGTCATTGGGGGCCGGCCGGGGAGAGGAGAAGTAAGCATCCCACATGGTGCTGTCCTCCTCCTCTGGGCAGGAGGGCAGTAATGCTCCAGCGCAGTACTGCCACCTGGAGGACCACAGGTGGCAGTGTGCTTGGAGAGACTTACTGGGTGGGGATGCCAGTGGTGACACATTCCACGCTTGCTTGCAAACTTGCATACCACCCTGAAGCTGGCATCCCAGGGGAGAAAACCAGGAGGGAAAATCCCAGATAGAGCGATGATGAGAGATTTGACCCCTTGCAGGCCCTGCACCGATGACAGTGCCCTCCCTCTCTGAACTGGATCCATTCTGTGGCAGGTGGGGGGTTGGAGAGCCTTCTGACCTCACTGTAGTGGTGAAAGTCATGGGGAAGTCCCTGGGATGCCGGGTGACTGGGCTAAGGGGAGGAAACGGATCAGGATAATGGAGCCTGTACTAGAGGAGCATAAACAAATTAACAAAAAAGTGCCTGTTTATTAACTCACAAAGGAGTGGTGATACAAACCAGTAAAGAGTAGCAGTGCCACACAGTAAAAACACTTGCTAGCGTTTGCTGCCAGCGTCCCATGAGTGACTTAATGTTTTGTAATATGCTCACTAGTCTCTTCTATTTAAATACAATTCAGATACAGCCACCAGTCTCTTTCTGTTTAAATAGAATTCAAAGTAACATGTTATTCATAAAAAGGACAGATGGTGGCGCCAAAACAGTTTGCAACAAACCAAAACATAGAGCACAACAATAATATTAAAATAACACTAGGAAGCTACTGCGAAACATTGGTCATCCCACAGGGAACTGGCAGCCACATTAGCAAGCATTTTTATTCTTTTGTATCACCACTCCTTTGTGAATTAAGAAAGAAGCACTTTTTGATACTTCAAGATGGTTAGTACATCTCTCTTTATGACTCTGGGATGAGTGCTATCTCCTTGTTGGTTCAAGGGTTTATACATTTATCTATATAATGTAAATCCTGTCTGCATTAGTTAGCAAAAGTAGTCAGCTATGACCGTGTCACCTGGTACCAGAACCAGAACCAGATGCCTATTGCCAGGCCTCATATGCTACAATAATAGGAGTACTCAGTTTATGTGTATATTACAAAATGGATCCAGGGTGTGTTCGCAAAACTCAGGCTGTTTGATTATTATTTTTTTATACAACTAGGATATTTCCATACCCACACAACTACATAAGCATAAGATACATAAAAAAATATATGTTCTCAAGTCTGATATTAGGAAAGTTCATTCACTATATCATGACAAACTCATTTCTTCCTTACCCAGCATAAGAGAATGAGCAGAAAACTATTTTGTGAGCCTAACAGTTTTTTCCTAATACAAATTCCTAATCTAGGAAACAGCACCAGGTAACCTTACTAAATTATACAGCAGTGTTATTCCTATCACAAACAACTATGTAAAGCTATATGCTGACTAACCTGTTGCCTAACTTGTATATGCACATTGCAAAGCATTTCCCCAAGAGCGGTCTTATTGAACCTATAGCCCTGACCACTAGTAAATTACATAAGAAGCTATCAGTGTAAGAGGCTACAAGAGCTAATTCAGTCTTACCACTCTGCTGACCTTTTCAGAAAGTCTTAGCCAAAATGCCCACCAGGGACACTCAATAGCCACTTTCCAGGAGCATATTTGGAGTGTCTCCCTGTTCGTACAAGATTCAGGATTTTTATATTCAAACAACATGAAGTCTTGCTGTATTCTGACATAATGCAGTTAGCCCCAGCACTTGAATTACCCCGGAGGGGAAAGGGTTAACTCTGCAGCAGCAGCACAGAACGTTGAGCTTGAGCTCGGTTTTCAAACCTCTGTCTGTGGTACTTACCAGTGTGGCTGTCAGATTCTTTACTCCGCCTGACAGTGAAGTCGCTGTAGAGATTTCCTCTGCTCGGTTCAGTAAAAGTAAATGCATTCGGTTTTAAACCGTATATCTTTGTTATTTTCAGATTTCCAGCCTCTATCTATGGTACAAGTAGTGTGTAGGTAGGTAGTGACTGTGTTTTATTTCTAAAAAGTTTGGAAATTGTTCTTTTCCTTGGTTTCTTTCCAGTCAGTCCGGTCTGGAACCGGCCTTGTTACATCTTCTGTTCTTATTTTTACTAATTTCTGGGATTAGAGTGGTGTACCGATTGGTTTCAAAAGAAGCAGTGACTTTTCTGGTTCTTTTTCAAAACCCGTGACACTGTTTGTAACCGATCAGTGTTTCATTACCTGGCTTAAATCTGTTATAGGGTAATCTGGTAGGTTGGCCATGTCTGAGAAACTCAAGAAGAAAACCAGTCCCACTGGGTTTCAACACTGTACTGAGTGTGGGGAGGCCTTTGCCAATGCCGACCCCCACCTCATCTATGTTTATTGTCTGGGGTTTGACCACCTCAAGTCAGACTGCCAAATCTGTAAAAACTTTCCTAAATCCACTGTAGAAAAAAGATTGAGTAGGCTGAAGGAAAGGGAGGCCGAGAAGTCTGTAGATGCAGATGGCCACCCCGGTTTGGTTGCGGCCGAGCCTGAGGAGGTACCTACTGACCTAGGTGATACCTCCTCGGCAAAAGGAGAGCTGACCCTGAGGGGCCGGTTCCATCAAAAAGGAAACGCAAGTCTGCCGGTTCGGATCCTGTACCGCATTCTCCAACTGCGGATGAAATAGCCAAAGTGATTAGTATTCTTCAGTTGCTTCGCCCGGTTCGGTCCGAACAGGTACCTCCGGTTAGGTCGGACCCGTCTCCTTCAGATTACAATCCAGATGCTTTGTATGAGGAGTGGGAGGGAGATGAAGACTGTCCCGACGATGAAGATGACGACAATGACCGGGAGGGGTGGGGATGTGCCCATTGAACCGGACATCTCCCCAGACAGGCCTTCTAATGTCTCCACTCCCAGGCTTTCTGAGTCCCCTTCACACTGCTTGTTCTACAAGAAGGTGGCTAAAACCCTCCAGCTCCCCTTGGTTGAAGCTGCTGAGGAGGAAGAAGAGCCTGATTTTGTGAAAATGATGGACATCTCAGAGTCCAAAAGGTTGTCTATCCCTCTTCATAAGTCCTTGGGGAAACAAACACAAATAATTTTACAAACTCCTAATTCATTACCTCCTGTGGACAAAAGAATGGACAGGAGGTATATGTTATCAGGCTCAGGTATGGAGTTCCTTTGTAATCATAGCAGCCATGTTGGGGTAGTGCAGGCTGCAGCCTGTGACAGGGCTAACATTCCTTTGGCTTCACACCCCCCGGACAAGGACTCCAGGAAAGTTGATGCCATGGCCAAAAAACAATATTTGGCATCCTCTTTGGTACTCAGGCAGGCAAACTACATGGTCTACACAGCCAGGTACCAGAAGTCTAGATGGGATACTATTCTGGAACTGACTAAACAGTCCTCCCCCCAGCTAGCCAAAGATCTGGAGGAGGAGGTGTCTGCGGATGGAATTGAGGCATCTAAAATACAATTTCATGCTGCTGTGGACTCCAGTGTTGTGGCATCAACAGTCATGGCTACATCTGTCTCTCTCAGAAGGCACGCTTGGCTCAGATGTACTAGCCTTTCACAGGATACCCAGACTAAGGCTATGGATTTTCCTGTAGTGGGTAACTCTCTGTTTGGGGAGCAGACAGAGGCTTACATGAAGAAAATGGATGAATACAGGACCACTTACAGGAGTGCACAAGCCAAGGAAAGGCAAGCCACTCCACAAAAGCAGCAGTCTTGGGGCAGGGGCAGTCCCTTTCACCAAGCCCAGGCCTCCTCTCCCTTCCCACAGAGGAGGTTTTTCAGAGGGAGGGGCAGGAGGGGGATGAGCAGGACTGCTCCCTCCTCCCAGTCTAAGGCCCCTGCCTAGCAGACTCCCTGATGTGTCAGCCCGAGTCGACTCCCCAATACCAGTAGGAGACAGGCTGGCTTACTACTTTCAGGCCTGGAAGTCTGTGACCTCAGACAAGTGGGTCCTGGAAGTAGTAAGCCAGGGACTGGCCCTCGGCTTCAAAAAGTTCCCAAAAAAGAGGGCCAGGTCTTTTCCACCTGCATCAATCTCAGAAACCCTTACCCTAGAGGCAGAGGTTTCCCCTCTTCTAGCTCTCAAAGCTGTAGAGAAGGTTCCTACTCAGCACACGGGAAAAGGACTGTACTCCAGGTACTTCCTTACCCCAAAGAAAACAGGGGAGTGGCGACCCATCCTAGACCTGAGGTATTTGAACAAACGCATTTCAAAACCCAAATCCAAAATGGTAACTCTGGGAATAATCCTTCCCTCTCTAAGGTCAGGGGATTGGCTAGTATCCCTGGACCTCAAGGATGCCTACTTCTATATCCCTATCAGGTGCTCCCACAGAAAATACCTCAGGTTCGAGTTGCCTTCAGGCCATTACCAATTCGGGGCAATGCCATTCGGCCTAACATCAGCTCCAAGGGTGTTCACAAAGTGTTTTGCAGTAGTGGTGGCTTACCTCAGAAGACAAGAGTATCACCCTTTTCTCATATCTGAATGACTGGCTGATTGTAGGTCAGCCATCACACCAGGTCAGGTCAGGTCAGCTCGGCAAACCACCCCGGACTTGCTCAGTTCCCTGGGGTTTCTTCTCAATCTTCCAAAGTCTGTCCTCGAACCAGTACAACTTCTTGCTTTCATAGGACTAGAACCGGACACTACCCAAGTAAAAGCTTTCCTTCCCCTGGCAATGGTGAAGGCCCTAGTAGATCTTGCTTCATCTTTTCGACCTCGGATCTCTCGTCCAGCAAGACAGTTCCTTCAACTCTTGGGCCACATGGCAGCTCCCATTGCAGTGGTACTGGGAGCAAGATTTCAGATGAGGGACATTCAGTTCCACCTAAGGTCTTTTTGGTCACAGAAAAAGGATTCCCTCACCAAACTGATTCCAGTGACTCAGATTCTGGTCCAAGCTCTCCAGTGGTGGCTGGACCAGGACAACCTCAGACAAGGAGTCCCATTTCTTCCTCAAGCCCCCTCAGTAGTTCTAACTACGGATGCTTTCTCTCCTAGGTTGGGGAGCCCACCTGGGAGCCCTGACAGCTCAAGGGGTCTGGTCTCCACAGGAGTCTCTCCTTCATATCAACCTCCTGGAACTCAGGGCAGTGTTTCTAGCCATTCAGTGCTTCTCAGATTCAGTCAAGGGCAAGGTGGTCCAAGTCAGAACAGACAACACGACCACAGTGTGGTACATAAACAAGCAGGGAGGCACTCAGTCCATGACCTTGTGCACAGAAGCCATAAAACTGTGGTCTCTAGCCTATTCTCTTCAGACTTCCCTAGTAGCAGTTCACCTTCCAGGGAAGGACAATGTACTGGCAGATGCTCTGAGCAGAATCTCCCAGGGACATCACAAATGGTCCCTGGACCCTCTCATCCTGCAGGTCATCTTCTCCAGGTGGGGCACTCCAGAGATAGATCTCTTTGCAGCCCTAGACAATCATCAACTTCCTCTGTTCTGTTGCAGACCTCCACTCTTGGGGACTGTGCCCCAGGATGTTCTTATCTTAGATTGGAAGGACAGGTTTCTCTATGCCTTCCCCTCCCTTCCCTCTGCTGTTCAGTCTTGATCAAAATCAGAACTCAACCCTGCACAGTGATACTAGTGGCTCCAGATTGGGCCAGACAGCCTTGTTATCCTCTGCTGCTGTCCCTGACAGTGTCACATCCCCTGTCTCTGCCCAGGAGATACAATTGTCTGTCCTCCCCAAGGGGAGGATCTGGTATCCCAATCTCCAGTCTCTTAACCTCAAGGCCTGGCTCTTGAAGAGTTAGAATACGCAGGCCTGCATCTTTCTTGGGAGTTCTGGATATTTTGAAGGTTTCTAGGAAACCTACTAGAAAAAACATACAACTCCAAATGGAAGAGGTTTAGCATTTGGTGTTCTCAGAAAGGCATTGTGCCTGATTCTGCAGGCATCTCCACAGCCTTAGATTATCTGGTTCACCTCAGTGGTATAGGCCTTAGGCCTGCAACCCTGAAGGTTCACCTAGCGGCTGTTTCTGCGTTTCTTTCAGCAGGGAAGGGCTCTTCCTTGGCTTCTTATCATGTTTTCAGTAAGTTTTTCAAAGGACTGGTTCATATTAGCCCTCCCTTTAGAGAACCGACTCCTGCTTGGGATTTCAGTGTGTGCATTGCACAGCTTATGCAGCCCCCTTTTGATTCTATGGCTTCAGCCAAGTTGAAGTACTTGACCTGGAAAACTGTGTTCCTGGTAGCTATTACTTCTGCCAGGTAGATTAGTGAATTACAGGCCTTGTCAGTGGAACCTGACTTCATATCCTTCCATAGGGATAAAGTGGTCTTAAGAACCAATAGGAGGGTCTTGCCCAAAGCGGTATCAGGTTTTCATCTGAATCAGTCTATGTCTCTCCCTGTGTTTTTCACTGACCATTCTTCTTCAGGGGAAAGAAGGTTACACAGTTTGGATGTTAAAAGAGCTCTTAGCTACTACATAGAGCACACTAAGGCACACAGAAATGATTGTCTTCAATTGTTTCTCACTTATGGTGAGGTGGGGAAAGGTAAGTCTGCCACTAAAAGAACTATTGCCAGGTGGATTGTCTCTTGCATACAATTCTTCTAAGACAAATTGGGTAAAACACCCCCTTCAGGCCTGAGGGCTCACTCGACTAGAGGTACAGCTGCTACTCTGGCTGTGGCCAGAAATATACCCTTGTTAGAGATCTGTAAAGCAGCCACCTGGAAAACAATACATACTGTACATTCACCAAGCATTACTCTCTGGACACCCAGGCTAGGAGTGATGCTAGGTTTGGCACAGTAGTACTGCAGAGCTTGTTCCCAGAGTAGGTTCTACTTTCCCTCCTCCATAGGGAACTGCTTGGTAGCCTGCATTATGTCAGAATACAGCAAGACTTCATGTTGTTTGAAGAAAAAATTACTCACCGTAGTAATGTTGTTTCTTCTAATGGAGTCTTGCTGTATTCAGACCTCCCCGGCCTCCCCTCTCAGAACCTAGTTTTTGGGAAGTGGGCTGGCAGGTACAGTGCTGCACCTCAGGAGTGTACCTTGTACCTTCCCTCTTTAGGGTGGGTTAGCTGTTTTATGGGTTCTTTTTTCTAGTGTTATACATATATTTAGTATTGTCACTACCTTTTCTTCTTGGGTTCTCGACTTGAGTCTTTTGGGCCCAAATTGTTGCCTTCTGGATTACATATTGAAAAATTTCCATAGTTTTATACTTGGTTAGTTAGTTGCTCGTAAGAATCTGATGGTTACACTGGGAAGTACCACAGACAGAGGTTTGAAAACCGAGCTGAAAGCTCAACATTTTATGCTTCTGCATGGAGTTAACTCTTTCCTCTCTGGGGCAGTTCAAGTGCTGGGGCTAACTGCATTATTTTTATTTTATTTATTTATTTATTTTTTGATAACCGGGTAGGTGCACTAGACACAAAAGTGACTATTTTCAGGCACGACCCGGGAGGTTAACAACTCAGAGAGCTACAAATTACATAGCATACAGTGTCAGGAGATATGCAACACATCACACCAAGAGAGTGAGACAAGATTTAGACAAATATTGGTACAAGGCACGTAAAGGTATAAATTATACAAATGGAGATAAGTGCTCATATGAAGACTGACATAGTAATATCACAATATTTGATGCATACAAGGAAACAAATATAATAACAGGGTAAAGTTACATCCAGCTAAATCTGAAGGATGTTAAAGGTAGGAGGCAGGGAGAGAGGTAAAGGGAGGCTGAAAGTGTCAGGGTGCTAGATAACAAGGGCAGTCAGGACAGAGGGAGTAAGATCTATGGAGGGTTGAAGCAGGTACAAGGAGAGCAAGCGGTGAAGAGGGAGCGGTGCCTCTTCTTAAAGGTGGCATGATTAGGGGCAAGGCGTACGTCTAGGGGCAGTGAGTTCCAGTAGGAGGGGCCTACGTGCGAGAAGCCCGATTTCCCTTTGGTTGTTCTACATCTGGGGATGCAAACCAAGGAAAAGTCAGTAGATCGGAGACCGTAGGAGATGGGCTGAGGGGTCAGCAGGGAGGCTAGGTAGGTGGGCATACTTGATCGCAGTACACTATCCAGAAGGTTCCCAAGGGAGAGGAGACGGTGTGCAATGGGGGATGGCCACTTTAGGTCAGAGTACAGCAGGCAGTGATGTTTTGGCCTAGAGGATGCAGAGGCATAACGGCATATGTTGTTATAAGTTGTGTCCCACCTATGAAGAGTAGCCTTAGAGGCGTTAGTATAGATTGCAGATCCATAAGAAAGTGAGGGAAGTAGGATTCCTTGAGCAATGGCTGTCCTAGCGGTGGGGGTAAGAATATGGCTAGTTTTGTAGGCTAAGCCGAGTTTTGTATTTACAGCCTTACAAATGGATGTAATATGGGCGTCAAAGGTGAGGATTGATCAAGTAAGACACCAAGATATTTAAAAGAAGTTTCCATCTCCAATGGGGAACCGCAGCCCAGGTGACCTGGAAAATTTATGGCACAGCTTTAGTTTAATAGGGGATCCAAAGAGCATGGCCTTGCTCTTTCCAACGTTAATGACGAGCTTGTTTTTGGTGATCCAGGATTGAATATTTTGTAGATCCATTGAGAGTTTATTATTAATAGAATGAATATTGTCTGAGCTAGTGTAGAGTACAAGGTCATCAGCGTACAGCAATGATGAACAGGAGGATATGCTATGAGGAATGTTGTTAATGAAAATCGAGAAGAGAAGAGGACCGAGGATAGAACCTTGAGGTACGCCGACATTGATGACTGCTTTTTCTGAGGTGGCCGAGTTGAATTTCACGGTTTGGTGTCTGCTTGACAGGTAGCTATGGAACCAGTTTACAACTCCAGTCGAGAAACCCAGGGAGTGGAGACTGGTAAGCAGAAGAGGGTGGTTAACAAGATCAAACGCTTTCGTCAGATCGATAAATACTGCACCGGTTTGTGTACCTTGGTCCATGGCTTGAATAGCGTCATTTGTCAGCTGTAGTAGAGCGGTTTGAGTACTATGGCCTTTCCTAAAGCCGTGTTAATTTGAATGGAGAAGGTTATACTTAGTAAGGTGTTCAGAGATCTGTGCTGAGATGAGCTTCTCTAGGATTTTATTTAATACTGACAGGATAGCTATTGGTCTGTAGTTGGCTATATCTTTTTTGTCGCCTTTTTTATACACTGGCGTGACTAGCCAGTTTCCATACCTCAGGCACTATGCCTTCACTTAGGGACAAATTTAGTATACTGGACAGTGGTCCTGCGATGAAAGGTGCTGCAAGCTTTAAGAGTTTAGGTTCGAGGCAGTCTGATCCAACAGCGGTACTGTCTGATATGGAGTTTAGATGCTTAAGGACATCATTCTTCGATATAGCTTTAAAATAGAATGTAGGCGTCCTTGAGATGTCATTTGGGTTGGGGGAACCAGGCATTAAGTTATTTGGAGGGAAGGTATTTGTGTAGCTCGAGAGGTCGGAGAAGTTATGTCAGAATACTGCAAGACTCCATTAGAAGAAACAACATTACTATGATGAGTAATTGTTTATTCTTGGTGAAGGGACTTTTTGTAGGTGGATTTTTCCAGAACAGAAAAGGGGAACTTGGGTCTTACTTGTGATGCACATACTCAGTACCTATCCCTCATGAGTTATTTCTGTTTTTCTGTATAAAACTAATTCTCTATTCTCTGACAATTAGAAGTGTTTCAGTTAGAGGTTATTGTTCTGTAGTCTGCACCTTAGAGTGTCACAAGTAGCTATTTGGTTCTGCCTGACCACTGGTGCGGGGCCGGTGGGGGTTTTGGTCATTCATCCTGCTGCTTGGGGTGTTTTTTCCTCCCTTTTCTCCCCAAGCCCACAAACGTGCAGTGGGTGCGAAGTCTGAGCTCTCTTTCCATGGAGACAGCCCTGGCACCCTGAACGTGGGTTCCCTTCCCTACGTAGTGACGTTTATGGGCTGCCACCGAGTCATTGCTGGGTGGCAGGCAAGCAGCATGGCACTGTAAAACCCTTCCCCCACCGAGGAAGGAGAGCTGTCTTGGGACTCTTGATCCTTCCTCACCCTACCAGCCCCTGAGCAACCTGGCTCCGTTCCCGACTTTGGGTCGCCAGTGTGGCACGAGGAAGTAGTGAAATATTTGCTGACATGTCATTTACTGCAAATTGCTGCGTTGCGTCGTGGCTGACTCTGTTGTCTATTCTATCTTCACACTTTTAAATCCTAGTTCCTACCTATCTGGTTGAAGCCAACATTTTCCATTTTCATTTCACCAGTTTTCTGCACACCAGAGTTAAGATAATTTTTTTCCAGCCTAGTTTTCACTTTATTTCCAACCTCCTAGAAATTAAATTTAATTTGGGTCTCCCACATCTGGTTAAGACCATATTTCATGATACTCTGCTTTCGCTCCAATTGAGTGTAATTTCCCCCAGACGTACTGTGTTACACTGCGGGCTGTGTTGTGCTTTGTTACCTCTCCACCATGATGCCCTAACATCCTCCCTTTCTTGTTCCCCTTCCCCTCTCTCCCCCATCCATCTCTGCTTACCCGAACACAAAAAGTCCTTGCACACCACAGACTGCACAAAAGTGCTAGCTACTCTCACTGCAATACCAAAGAAGTCACAAAAAAAGGGGGCACAGAGAGTCGATCTCCTGGCAGGATGCACGTTTTGGCAGCTCTGTGAATCAGTTCTAAAAATATTAAAAATTACGCAGTCTAAGGTACTTGAAAATCACTACAGAAGCAATATCCGAATTCCTGAGGTTGAGAGCTACCGGTACAAACTGAGTATATGATGGGGAAAAAGAAAGGTTCGGCGCCAGGATCGTCTAAAACACCAGCGGCAAAACCAGCTAAGGCTGCAGAACCTCCGAGCAGTGAAGTAGAAAGTGCTGCAGACACCACGACAGCGCCTACATGGCATCAAATGCTACACACTATGAAGTCACTAGATGCCAAAATAGAAAAAACATTGGCACGTCTGGAAAAACATGACCTGGTGATTACTGAACTTAATAATACAGTGGCTGATAGTGAAAAGCGATCGTTT
This sequence comes from Neoceratodus forsteri, assembly GCA_016271365.2. Taxonomy (NCBI): domain Eukaryota; kingdom Metazoa; phylum Chordata; order Ceratodontiformes; family Ceratodontidae; genus Neoceratodus; species Neoceratodus forsteri. Next base: position 29,901,722 of record CM028134.1, read on the forward strand.
ACCACGTAGGCTGCAGTGAGTACACTGATGCAAGAAAATTCTCAGCTCCAGAGCAGGCTCGAAGCCGTGGAGAATGAGACACACACAGGAAATGTTCGTTTGGTAGGAGTCCCGGAGGGGGTAGAGGGACTGAATCTTCTGGCCTATGTCAAAGAATGGATGTAGATGTCGATTCCGGTTCCTGAGGACTTCGATTGGGGATCTCTAAGGCGAGCATATAGGGTAAATCGCAGAGTGCGGCCTAACGACACCAACTTGCTGCGCACAATTCTGCTTCGCACATCAGGACTGGAAGTAAGAGATATCTAGATTTTGACAGCCAGGGCAGTTTATCCCTTAACCATAAATAATTTTGATGTCAAATTATTCCCTGACCTTTCCTTTCAAACTCGCTCTTGTCGCAAATGTTTTGATGGGGTAAGACAGAGAATGCATGCCTTGGGAATAAGTCACTCTTTTCTATTACCTGCAAGGTTAAGAATAACATAGATACGTACATAGATACATAGACACTGTCGGCAGATAAGGGCCTATGGCCCACCCAGTCTGCCCATTTGAGCTTGTAAGTTCAGTTTATGTTTTCCTAAAAGTCTGTTGCCCCTTACCCCTGACCTCCAGAATTCCTTTATGTCTATCCCATGCATTCTTAAATCCCGTGATTGTTTCAGCCCCCACCACTTCCTCTGGCAGGGTGTTCCACTTGTCCACCACCCATTCTGTGAAGAAATTCTTCCTCACGTTTCCTCTGAATCGTCCTCCCTCCAACTTCATCCCATGCCCTCTAGTCCTGGAACATCTTTTCGCTTAAAATAGTGTATTCCTGCACCCTGTTCCTCCCTGTAAGATACTTGTATGTCTCTATCATATCCCCTCTCTCCCTCCTCTCCTCCAGGGAATACATGTTCAGTTCCTTCAACCTGTCCTCATAGGACTTGTGATGCAATCCATGCACCATCTTTGTTGCCCTCCTCTGAACCTTCTCTACCCTGTCTACATCCTTACGTAGGTAAGGTCTCCAGAACTGTACACTATCAGATGAAGGATAAATTAGAAACCTTTTTTACCCTATAGAGCCCTTTTCTAGCAACACTGACCTTGGATGAAACAGTGATTATACATTTATTTATTTATTTAGTTTTTGTTGACCGGGTAAGTGCACTAGACAAATCCTGCCTATTTTCAGGCACGACCCGGGGGAGGGGGATAGAGATGAATGCCAACTGACCTTGAACAAGATGAAGCTGTTGGTGATATATTGGCCAGGACAGCAGGGAAATGCCCCTACTCTTTTCGATAAGTGTCATGATAAGACTCAGCAGATGCAGGTCATTGGATGGAGAAGACTGAGCGAGAGTTTGCTTCTCGGGAGGCTGTGGTCAATGGGGAGATGAGTGAGGAGGAGAATCAGGGAAGAGTCTGAACAGAGGGTCACTTCCTCTTCCCTTTAATCTTAAAAGGATGTTTGAAGTGATTGAGGACTGGTTTTAGTCCCTGAAGGTACTCGATCCTCACAGAGGTTGGTAGAGACAATGGACAATTTTGGGGGACAGCATCTGATTGCTGGTCACTCGGATCATTATTGGGGTGGGGTGCCTGGTGTTTTGGGTACCTCTTCATACTCTCCACCTAATGTGTTAAGGGCGGGTATGACATCTTCAAGTGTATGCTCTAAATTTTCAAAATAGTTACTGGATCTCGTTTATAGGAGATTGCTTCTTATAACAGTTATAAAAGCTTTATTAAAGTTTACTAAAGTTTTAAGGAAAAAAGGTAAATAATTTCAACTATCATAAGCTGTTATTTTTGGAAGGTAGCGGTTTACAGAGGGCTAAGACCTATTTCATTCTTCCTAATTTTATGTTAAATTGGTGATCTTCCTGGACATAAAGTCTCCACCACTCATTCACACTGATGGGATCTACGCCTGAGGCGCTAGGACCCAGCGGGAGCAAACTTTTTGCAAGAGGGTTGGTGCCAGAGACGGAGCCATGAGGAGTGGCGCTGCGAGCCTTGGCTCATGCGGCAATGACTATATCGGCATCGACCCTCCAACCTCCTCAGTTCCTTTTTTCCCCCACCGTCGAGTGCGCTTCAGTGACTACGTCGCTTGCCCGCTGGGAGTCAAACTTCAAACTAGCAGCATAGTTTTCAGTTTACTGTTTTTTATTCTATCTCGAAATAAGTACCACTTACTTTTAAATTACTTATTAAAAAAAGAAGTCTTCAGCCCTCCATTGACGGAGTCTACCATGAGCGGGTCAGGCGATGGTAGGGAGACTTCGTATGAAAACTGTTCAGTCTGCCGGGCTGGGTCCGATCCGCCGCCCTCTCCGGAGGGAGGGTCTGACAACAGACAGTCCGATGCTCTGGGGATGGGCGGGCCCCCCAGAAGCATAAAAGAAAACAGTCTCACTCTTGACACCGTTCGGCCTCGAGCTCTTCTTCAGCCCACAGGTCAAAAAAGAGAAGGCATCACTCGAGTTAGTCTTCTGGTATGTCTGCATGTCGACTGTCAGTCGTTGGGGTCAGGTGCCGGTCTCTTCCTCCTCCGGAGTCGCCGGTTTCTGTTTCCGGTGACCGACCTCTTTGACATCGGAGCCCTTCCCCGCCTCTTGAAAGGGCTTCCAATGAGCAGTTTCATCAGTAGACCGCTCTTATGGAGCAGTGGGCTTGGAGGTTGGTCCAGCTGCCTGGCCCGGTCACTCCAAGGCCTTTGGGCCTCTCAGGGAAGCGGGTAGGGTGGTTGGACCTTCCTAGTCGCGTGGTGCCATCTGCGATGCCGTCTACTCTGTGCTCATTTGTTTTCCCCCCCTCACATGACTGCGGCACAGGGGGCCACACCAATGCCTTTATCTCCTGGTATTCTTCCTTCTTTTTCTTCAAACTGAAGTCTTCGAGGCCCTGGATTGCTTTCTGCGCCATCAGGGTCTCTCTTGGCATTGATGGGTCTCTTAGTGTCATCCTCAGTGCCGATGCGCTTGTCGGTGCCGATGCGACTGTCAGTGCCGATGTGCCTGTTGGCGCCGCCCTCGGTGCCGCTGGGGTTGTCGGCACCATCCTCGGCGTCGATGCATCTGTCAGTACCAGCACGCCTTTCTGCGTCGTGTGCTCGGTTGTTTCCAACAGCACCGTCTCCCTTGCTTTCGGCTCCATGTTCTTCGGTGCAGAGGCTTGGTGTGGCACTGTCCAACCTTCAGGGGTTCTCAACTCCGAATCCTTTCTCTTCTTCTTTTCATACTGATTTTCACTCCTTTCCTGTCCATACAGTCCCTCCTGGACTGTCAGGAGATGATATTGAGCCTGACCCAGATCTTCGACTGGGAGATGATGTTGAAGGAGAAGGGATCAATCCTGCTGCAGAGCCTGTGGTTGAAGACCTGTCATTTAAGTCTCTGCTGAAAAATTTAAATTCTATTCTTTCTCTCCAAACTACGGATATCGATCCTGGGAAGCTGTTAAGATTCCAGTATCTTCATGTCCTGGAGATCCCTATGGATTTAACTTCCCCGGTACAACCATCCTTTGAGACGCTCTCTTAGATGGTATGGAATAATCCCGCTCTCATTCCTTTTGTGACTAAGTCCATAGACAGGAAGTATGTTGCTCCCAAGGATCGACCCATTTTGGCCTCCCAGGCCTTTGCAGACCCTATTGTACTCCTGGCAGAGAATGATAAGGCAGTTCTTCCTCAGGCATCTACAGACAGGCCTACAAACAAAGAATCTCGCAAGATAGACACCTTACGTAAGAGAGTCTTTGCTGCCTCTACTCTAGGTATGCGTATTGCCAGCTACCAGGGCTATTTCTCTCAATATGAGTATGTTCTTTGGCATTCGCTCAACAGATGATGGAAACTCCTCCCGAGTTGGACGCTAGTTCAGAGCTACTTCAGACCATAACCAGGGGTATGGAGTCCAGTGACCAGCAGGTTAAAGCAGCTATGGACGCTTTAGATACTACTTCCCGAGCGGTGGCGGTGGGCATTTGTACCTGTTGTCACTCCTGGCTACGCACTTCAGGCTTCACAAATGATGCCCAACAGCAGGTCATGGCATTACCCTTAGACAGTATGTATCTGTTATAACCTCAAGTAGAGCAAGCTCTGGAGGCCATGCAGAAGACTAGGTTGGCCATTAAAATGTCTTGACCTGCTCCCTCCCACCCCTTCTCGGGGGGGGGGGTTGTTAACAAGCGTCCATTTCACAACCGTCAGTCCTTTCGGGGCAAAGGCAGGGGAGGCTTTAACAAAAACCCAACCCCCCAGCCTCAAAAGAAAATGCAACAGAAAGCACAAGGGCCCAAAGTGCCAGTGCCACCTTCTGAGTTTCTGGCCCAGGTCCCACCTCAACTGCCCGAGGGGGACCTTTCCTCAGCGGTGGGAGGATGTCTGACTCAGTTCTACAACCAGTGGAAGTCCATAACATCAGACAAATGGGTCCTCCGGATAATCCGCATGGGGTACTCCCTCAACCTTTCAGAAGTGCCTCCGGATTGTCCCCCCAAACGACAGCCCAGACTGTCAACAATACAGTCTGACCTTCTTGCCTCAGAGATACAAGGCCTTCTGAACAACAGGACAGTAGAAATTGTTCTGCTGGATCAACGAAACACAGGCTTCTACTCCCATTACTTCCTGGTTCCGAAAAAGACCGGTGGCATGCACCCCATTGTGGACCTCAGAAAGTTAAACAAGTTTCTTTTCAAGGAAAGGTTCAAGATGATATCGCCCGGGACCCTGTTACCCTTGCTTCATCAACACGATTGGATAGCTTCCCTGGACATGCAGGACGCTTACCAACATGTTCCTATACACCCAAAGCATCACAAATACCTACGGTTTGTAGCACTGGGCCAGCACTATCAATTCAGAGTCCTGACCTTTGGGCTATCCTCAGCGCCACGAGTTTTTACAAAGTGTTGTGCAATTCTCACAGCGCATTTCAGAAAGATCGGAATTCAGGTGTTCCTGAATATCTGGATGACTGGCTACTAGCAAGCCCTTCCATGCAAGGAACTCTCAATGCTGTAGCCACGGACTTAGACTTTCTCATGTCCATGGGAGTCCTGCTAAATCTCAAGAAATTGTAGTTGCAGCCCTCCCAGAAGCTCCTTTTTATAGGAACTCTTCTGGACACCTCCCGTGCGAAAGCTTTTCTACTAGAGGACAGAAGGAGCGATATCTTACAGATGGCCCAATACATCAGAGAGAACAGCTCAGTTCAAGCTATCTTGATGCAGCGGATGCTGGGTCTGTAGCATCCTCCGTGTTCACTGTACCCCTAGCATGCCTACACATGAGAACTTCTCAATAGATGCTCAGTACTCAGTGGTCCCCAACAACTCACCCTCAGTCCTCGCTCATCAAGGTGACAGAACCTCTGAAGAGGTCACTCACCTGGTGGTCGCAAAAGGACAACCTTCTGGAAGGGTATCCCTTTGCTCCCCTGGATCATCAGATTTCCATTACCACGGACGCGTCCCTGATGGGGTGGGGAGCTCACTGTCAGAATCTCCACACCCAAGGTACGTGGGCTCAGGACTAGTCCCAGCTTCACATAAATGCCCTAGAAATGAGAGCCATCCTTTATGCAGTCCAGGCTTTGAAGGACATTCTCTGTCACAAGAACATTCTCCTTCAAACGGACAACAAAGCAGTGATGTATTTCATCAACAAGCAGGGCAGTGCACACTCTTACTCTTTATGCAGGGAAGCGATGAGAGTGTGAGAATAGTGCCTAGAGTACAAGGCTCTAATTCAGGTGGTCTACCTGCTGGGAGCACAGAACGAACTGGCAGACCGTCTCAGCAGAACAGAGACAGATCCTCACGAGTGGCCTCTCGACTCAACCGTAGTTCAGTCACTATTTGCAGAGTGGGGAACTCCAGACCTGGACCTTTTTGCATCCCCACGCAACATAAAACTGCCTCTCTTCTGCTCCAGAAATCCAGGGCCTGGCGTTTTCTGTCAGGATGCGTTCAGGCTACAGTGGACAAAACGCTTTCTGTACGCCTTTCCTCCTCTTTCGCTAATTCAGAGGGTATTTCTCAAATTCAAGTCCCAGGGGGACAAAATGATCCTCTTTGCTCCCTTCTGGCCACGACAGATATGGTTTCCATTCCTCAACAGTATGTCGGAAACCCCTCCGAAAGCGCTTCCCCTTCAGATGAACCTTTTGACCCAGGGACCTGTGGTTCATCCCAATCTGAAGAGATAGAAGTGAACAGATTCAATGTCTCTCGGAGAGTTTCAGATATTCTTTTGGCTACGCGCAAGCCAGCCACTAGAAAAACTTACACAGCCAAATGGAAGTGTTTTTCTCTCTGGTGCTCAAAATCCTCTTTGAATCCTTTTTCCTGCCCACCTAATAAAGTTCTAGAGTACCTTTTAGACCTCTCAAATTCAGGTCTACAATACTCTACAGTCAGGGTTCACCTTTGTGCCATTTCAGCTTATCATGAGCCAGTACTTTCCTTATCACTGGCTCAGCTGCCAGTACTTAAGAGGATTCTTAAGGGTATTCTGCATACCAGACCTCCTATCAGATGTCCAGTCGCATCCTGGGACATTATTCTTGTGCTAGACATGCTCACTCGAAAGCCTTTCGAGCCTGTAGCTACCTGTGAGCTGAAATTTCTCAGTTGGAAAACGGCCTTTCTGGTGGCCATTACCTCGGCCCGCAGGGTCTCTGAAATACATGCCTTGGTCACAGACCCTCCGTATACTGTATTTCATAAGGACAAAGTAGTTCTTAGGACCCATCCTAAGCTTCTCCCTAAGGTTGTTTCAAAATTCCATCTAAACCAACCTTTAGTCCTACCTACTTACTTTGCGAACTTCCAAAATGAGAGCTCGTACCCTTCATTCTTTAGATGTCAAAAGAGCTCTGTGTTTCTATTCAGATAGAACAAAAGAAATTTGCAAAGCTCAACAACTGTTTGTTTAGTTCAGTGAGACCCGGCTGGGTCAACCTGTTGCTATCAGATCATTTCGGCATGGCTGGTGGCATGCCTTCGCCACTGTTATTCCATGGCACAAGTTAAGCTGGGGGGCAGAGTGTACGCTCACTCTACCACAGCAGTCGCGGCATCCCTGGCGGAAATCCACAACGTGCCTATTGCAGACATTTTCGATGCAGCTACCTGGAGCTCAGTGCATACTTTCGTCAAGCACTATGCCCTGGATGTCCATGCCAGGTGACATCGTTCATTTGGCAGGACTATCTTTAATGGACTGCTATCCTAAATTTGTGAGCTCTTGGTCTCTCCTGCCGCCCTCTCGGGGATTATTAGCTCAGTACTCTCCCATCAGTGTGAATGAGTGGTGGAGACTTTATGTCCAGGAAGATATGGAAATTACGTACCTACCGTAATTCTTGATCTTCTTGGACGAAGTCTCCACCACTCATTCACACGCCCACCCACCATCCCCCGAGCTTACCTCTGTTGTTCTTCACTCCCTCAATCTTTAGGCTGTGAAGACTTCTTTGTTGACCCTTCTTATATGGGTTGCTTGGACTGTCTTATGTCCGTTTTTTTTTGTTAGGCTATCCTTCTAGGTTAGTTGCGCTGCATCTCCTCAGAAAAAAAGGTACTGAGGCGGTTGGAGGGTCGACGCCGAGATAGTCATTACCGCTCGCGGCTCCATCTCTGCGTCGACCCTCTTGCAAAAAGTTTGCTTCCACTGGGTTCTAGTGCCTCCGGTGTAGATCCCATCAGTGTGAATGAGTGGTGGAGACTTCGTCCAAAAAGATCAAGAATTACGGTAGGTACGTAATTTCCATTTTCTGGATAAGTAGCAATCCTATAAGATTACATATGTTTTTCCCTATACTACTACCTATTTCTGGGACTTTCCAAGCCGCTGAGATGGCTAGCACTGATGGACTTTATCTTGGACTATAATTAAGGGGATACCCCTACTCCTTTTGTACAAGATTGCAGGAGAAAGTGTGAATATCATATTGTATTGTGTGATTTCTTTTTATTGTCCTGCATGAGGAAATGTGTGTAAGTTTCATGCAAAAAACAATAAACACAAAGTAAAAAAAAGAAAAAATGGGTGCACGTACCACCATGAACTTGGACTGGTTTTATTTAAAAAAAGTATTTTATTAAAGCCACATGGATGGCCGGCCTGCCGGCGCAGTGATAGCGCTACCCTCGCGACGCCAGCAACCTGGGTTTGGTAGAGAGCCAGGATTATTAGAGGGTCGGCTGGGGGGAGAAGGATCGTGTGTCCGAGAGGTCGCTTTCCTTCTCCCATAGGGGTGGGCAGCTCTCATCACTGCAGTACCGCCACCACCTGGGTGATCACGGGTGGTGCTGGTGCAGTAAGAGGAGGCATAACTCTAGGGAGGGGCGGGCGTCGGCTGATGACCAGAGCGAAGGTGCATCTCTGTGCACCTCTGGCTCATTGGTCCTCCCTGAGCGCTGACATCCACAGTGGGGTGGGACCAGAAAAAGGAAAAAGACTCACATTGGGTCGGTGACGGTACCCACACCCAAAATAGAGCTACTTGGAGGTGGGCGAACTTCAAGAGGGAGTGCCTCCTGCCCCACCTGGGGGGGTTAATCAGCTCTAGAGGTAAAAATGGGAGTGGATACTATCGGAGTGACCCCAGGTTCCCTCCGTGGTATACTGTAGCCTGAACAGGTGCATTGGGAGCCCTGAGAGAGGGACCCGACGTGGAGATGGAAAAATAGAGAGTAAAAAAAAATTGATGCCCAAGACAATTACAAAAGGCTTGATCACCCCCTGTAAAGGCTTCATTGGGGGGGGGGAAGCACACACTTCCTTTAAATACAGCACTTAATAGTCATGAAATTCCATTAGAACCTGTGCAAAAGAGAAAGTGAATGTTAAACGGACAGAAACACACACATACAACAATGCACAGATAAAAATAACATGTACAGAAAATATATGTATAATTCTATTCATGCATACGTATAATCTCATAAATACATACAAAACAATCCCTACCAATGTGAGTCAAGGTGTGGATTTGGTCCATGTTGCCTCTGACATACAAGATTACTGCATAATTACAAGCTGCACACCCCAGTGATAATTATTTATAAATGTTTTGGTTAAAGTCAAAAACCAAGGGCGTAAGCTACTCAATAAATACATATTCCAAACTAGTTACATAGAGTCTTGCAATAGTAGAGGCAAATATTCAAAACCGTTTATTAAGAAAAAATGCCCGGAGGGGGCTCTGTGGAGCCCGAGCTGACTGGCAGCAATTTTTGCAGCTCTTTCAAAGTCTGCAACAGAAGCCTAAAAACTGCTATTTGGAGCTACAATTTTAGGAAACTGTCAGTAAATTTGAATTCAGGACCTGAAATATCATAAAATGGGAAATCTTAGGAAGGATCGTGGAGGAGGATCCAGCGGGAAAACGAGTGCTACAACTCTGCCCCAGAGCTCGCACTCGACAGCACAGGCCGCTACAGTTCCAGAGACCGAGGAGACTTACATCGCTTGGGCTTAAAATACAGAGATTAATTTCCTCTGTCTCGAACTTAAATACAAAGATGGACTCTTTTGGGGTACATGTGACTACAATGGAAATAACTGTGGACTGCATTAAAAATTAACTATCTGATGTTAAGCGGCAAACGGAATCTGCAGCTGCAGCCACCACGATGCTAATTAAGGAAAATGTGCATTTTCGGGCTCACCTAGAGACTTTAGAAAGCCATGCCCGAGCATCCCACATCCGTATACTGGGACTGCCTGAGGGGATTGAAGGAGACCATCCCCTTCTGTTCCTCCACAACTGGTTTGCCGAGAAACTTGTGCCCCCAGGCCAGCAGGTGCAGTTTGCCTTGCAGAAAGCATATCGTATTACCCCCAGAGGCAACAGGGAAGAAGCTAATAACCCTCACACATTGTTGGTGGTAACTGACGGGGTGGGCACCCAAGATAGAATTTTACACATGGCATGGCAGGCAGGTCCACTAACACAAGATGATCAGAACATATATTTGTTCGCAGACATTAGCTGTGCAACATGGATGCACCGTAATATTTTGATGGAGTCCATCAGAGATTGAGAGCCTCATCAGTCTCACATGCGATGATCTACCCTGCCAAGCTGAGAATAGTTCACGAGGGGAAAATTTGGATTTTTGCAGACCCAGTGGAAGCAGGCAGATGGACCGCAAGACTTCAACTTTATCATCTTAAGCAGCGAGATATGGCAGAAGGGGAGAGATCCGACCTGGAAGACGAGGAGGCGGATTGAAGCGGGCTGAGTATAGCTCAGAAAATTCTTTTTTCCTCACAGTTTTGCTGTTATACTGTCTGCCCAGATGGGTGAAAACTAGACTTTAGTTATCAACTATCACAGTATTAAATATAGACTGGGTAGCACAGTAACCGTAAACAGCCTGTTAGTGAAGCGGGAGAGGAACCGTTTTAAACTGTTCTTCTCAGTTGTTTTCTTGGGTTACCATTACTTCCACTGTTAGGAATTATTTCTATTCAAACAACATGAAGTCTTGCTGTATTCTGACTATTGCAGTTAGTTCTAACACTTGAACTGCCCCGGAGAGAGAGAAGGGTTAAAATTCTATGCAAGGCACAGAACGTTGAGCTCGAGCTCGATTGAAAACTCTGTCTGCAGCACTTTGAAACCCAACCATCAGATTCTTTACTCTGCCTCACTGAACAATTGCTCTGGATATTTTCTCCTTTGTTTGGTTCAAAAAGTCGGTTAAAGTTGTCGGTTAGTCTGAAATTAGTTCCGTTTTGTCTGCGGTACCGTAAGTACTTAGGCTAGTTCTTGTGGAAATTGTAAAAGAGAACTGTATTTTAGTAGTTTTGTGTGGAAAAATTTAGTGTGTGGTTACTGGTCTGTATCGGTTTAAAAAAAAAGCCGTGATTTAAACGTTTTTTTTTTTTCCATCACCTGTAACACAGTGAGAAACCGATAGGGCAGTCTTGCCTGGTGGTTGCCAAATAAAGGGTAAGTTTGTTAGGTTGGCCATGTCTGAGAAAACCCAAGAAAAAAAACGGACCCACTGGGTTTCAACACTGCAGTTCTCGTTTACATAGATATAGAACATCAGCTGGCCTACCACCATCCAGAGATCTTGTCACCCAATCGAAAAACTCAACCAGGTTAGTCTGACAAGATCTCTTCGACTTTCTGAGTAAAAATGGCAGGTGGTGCATGCCCTGGAGGTTCTAAATATACCTGTCAGGCTCCTACTAATGGCTCCGCCTCTCATTAGCATGTGCTCCAGGCCTGCATTAGCACAGTTATGTAAACTGGTTTGTGCCTTGCAATCCTCTGTTTCCAGTATTGCTCTTGTGTCGCAAACTGCTGACTCTGTGCTCCCTAACACAGCTGGTGAGGTGCACACTCTGTTCCCACAACGCAGAGTGTTTAATAATCCTGCCCTGTGTATATCACCCAATTGAGTGCTTTTTTCCATTAATCAGTATGTTGTGTTGATAACTGCTGATTTAAATAAAGCTATCTTTGTGGGTTAAGTTATTGACAAACATCAGTGGACAGTCAGGACCATACTATTGATATAGGTTTATTGCTAACATTCATGTTTCTGTGTTTTGTATGTGTGTTCTCAGATACCTCGGAAGACAGTGTATGACCAGTTGAACCACATCTTAAGTTCTGATGAGCGACTACCAGAAAATATTATTTTGATAAATACTTCAGACTGGCAAGGACAGGTAAGATTTTGGAGGGCAAATTACTGTCTGAGTTCCATGCAGATCCGAATATGACATGTATAAATATTTTAAATATAATAATAAACGGTTTGATATTTTGCACCTGTATGGTTGGGACAGCTGTTTTATCTTAGTAAACATCTAAAATATTTAAGTAGTTGTTGAAAAATCAGTTGGCAGTGTTGTGGCAAAGTATTTGTAGTTTACCTACGAAGTTGAATTTGATATCAACCACCACAGCCCTGCTGAAGGTAACCAGTGACATCCAAGCTGCCATGTAGAGGGTGGCTACTGATGGGCCGTGTTCATTGGTCTGTCCAGGGCATTTGACTTCCTGGCTATGTGCTCCTCCTAAACAAACTGAATGTGCTGGGTCTAAGCAGTTAAGTAATAAGCTGGCTCAAAAATGATCTCTCTGATAGACACCAGGTTGTATCCTTTAAATAAAGGGGTAAAATTGAAATCTGAGCACATTGTGTCAGGCGTCCCACAAGGTTCCGTGCTGAGCCCAATTTTGCTCCCACTCTTCATCATCACTGACTCAGGAGCTATAGCCAGACACCTCCATTTTATACACACTCTCTCCTACTGCTGCCCCCTCACCATTAAAAAATGTATACATCCTCTCCAACAGCTGTCCCCATTACAGAACAAATCAGATAATTGTCAGATGACTTCTCTAATCTCTGATCAGGATGTACACATATCTAGGTCCTAAGCAACAGAAACTGAAACAGACACAAGCGCTACTCGGTGGCCTGCACAAACTCAAATACTCCAGATTAGAATGGTATGGTATTGCTGGCCCGTCAGTGCAGCGGTAGCGCTACCACTCACGACACCAGCAACCCAGGTTTGGGAACAAGCTCAGGTCATTGGGGGCTGGCCGGGGGGGAAGAGAATTGGCTATCCCAGAGGTTCCTGTCCTCCTCTGGGTAGGGAGGACTCAGAACTCCACTGCAAGACTGCCGCCTAGGTGACAACAGGTGGCAGTGCAGCGGGAGACGGGGTTGGCAGGGTGGATGTCATGGCCGTTGGCATGGGAATGTGTGCATGCCTGGAAAACATTGCATGTAACGTCCTGGGGGGGGGGGCCAAGACCCAGCACCTCCATAACAGTGACGGCCCTGGCATATCTAAGGTCCCCCACCTTGCCAGTGCATATCCTGCCTGACTAGACCTGAATGTTGGGGGATATAGCCAAGGCTTGATGGAGGTAAGTGGTCACAGCTGGGAGGTAGGAGGGGATTGGGAGGTGCCTGGAGCTCCCAAGGATAGATGGAGGAAGCTAGAGAGTACAGGGAGCATAAAATACAAAGTAAAAAAATAAAATGATATGGTTTTAAAAAAAAGGCATATGATTTGGGACAGATGTTTTAAAAAAAACTGTACACAAATGTGTACAGTGAGTATTCCTGTCTGTACTGTTGCACTAACTTAGGCTGTGGGTCTGGAAATGTCTGTTTCTACCTGTATGTGGATGATACCATCATATATACCATCAGGAAGAATATGCCCTCAATTCAGGCCTACCTACAGCAAGGTGTTGACAAGGTCCAATCCTTCTTTGAACAAAAAACAGTAAAACTTAAAATTTTCACTGTCAAATCATTTCCTCTGTTTTTGCTGAAGCACTAATTAGCATGAAAATTAATTTGCACTAATTAGCCTTATCACATTTGCATTATAATAAATGGGGCACTAATTACTTAGCTCTTAATTAAATTTGTGTAATTATGATGACAGTTGTGTTTGTGCTAAAATGAAAATAACTAGTTTTACAGTAGTCAGATACAGAATACAGACAAAACCCAAACAGTGTTTTTTTGGTCCCAGAAGAAACTCAGATGCACTAATCAGCAGATGGTTATCACCGCCCTAGACCATCGTAAGCTCCAACTCACTACTGTATACAAATATCTGGGCATGTGGCTAGACCCCCATCTAAGAGGGAACCTATGCATTGAGAATCTAATGAGAAACATTTGGCCCCAAAATTGGTGTCCTGTACAAGAATAAGACCTGCTTTCCTACAGCTACACACCTGCACAATGTGAACAAAATTAACTCCTGTATTGGACTGCAGGGACATATTATATGATGGGGCCAACAAATCTGTCCCAAGCAAGCAAAGTGTTCTCTGCAGCACGCTTTCTCACTTTGTACTAAATGCACCTATTACTAGCCATCACCGAACACTATATAGTAAACTGAATAGACTGAACCTAGGCGACTGCAGACAACTTCATCAGCTATAACTCATATACATATGTACTGTAGGTGAGGTTCCTGACAACATCCTGGCCCTGGTAAAGCCCAGACCAGTACAGGAGGGGGTTAGCTCTGTAGCAGAATTGGAACAGTCTACCCTGTATTGTGGCGAGTACTACCTACCCACCTTCCGCCAGGACGCATCTGGAAACTGGCTGCTACCAGCTCAATATGTCTTTCCTGGTGAAACTTTTGAAAGAAATAAAAATAAATAATATATTTCCCTCACATGAACACCAACGCAGGCTCCAGCTTCTTCTCCCATGCTAGCCCTCTGGCTTGGAAAATCTACTTATTGACCTGCACTTGGTCTACACACACAACCCCCTCACCCCCCACTACATTTGGCCTAGTAGTAAGGATGGTACATTCCATGCTGCTCATAGCCTAGTCTGTACTGTACCTGAGCAAGCTCAGAGACCCCATGATATGAGTGACTATAACCTACGTCGTATGGTTAATGTGATGAGATTTTATCTATCCATGTGAGACATACTTGGGTGGTAGCTGTAATCTGTTGCAGTCTAACAGATGGATACCTCCACTTGTGATGGATAAGTGAAACATTAGTTCTAGGATCGTGGATATGTTGTTCATCCACACTATTTGGCATGTCCTTCCCCTTTAAGATCTTGCCGGAAGGTCTTCAAGCTGGCTCCTTGCACCCACTCGGGTGGTATAACCCTCGGCTCTGCCCTATAATGTCAGATCTTCCTTTCCACTGGAAGATACAGGTTCCCTCCTTCTCACTCCCGCATTTAGTAGGCCCTGGCACACCAAAACTCAGTTTTACAGATTAAGATTCTCCAAATCTCTCCAAACAATTTCATTGTTGCGACTGCGATGGAGGACAAGTCCTTGCCTGGGTTCTGTCAGTGTCCCTGCGGGCAGAAAATGTATCGAACTGACCCACATGCCATATGCGTGTAATGCCTGGGTCTCGATCATGATACTCAGGCCTGCGACTTATGTCGTTTCTTTCATCCAAATGTTTTGGATGATCGCCTCACGCATCTCCGGCTCGGACGTCCAGAAAAACAGCACCCACCGGTAAAATCGAAGGATGCCTGCCGAGTGATCTCTACAGCCGTGGGGTCTGTGGAACAATTGGAACAGGTGAAGGCCTTTGAAGAAGAGGCGGCTCGTGCCACTGAGCTCTCGTCTTCGCCCTCATTTTTTGTTCCACTAAAACTGGGCTCCTCTTTCTCGGATTCCTTTAAGGAGCTGATCCAGTCCCTTCCTACTTGTAAGGAAGGCCCTGGCTCACACATCTCCAGATCACGTAAGAAGGACTCTAAGGAACGAGAGAAACCATGTCTTGTTGACAATGCTCTTGGGACAGAGAGTGATCTCAGTCCCAGGAGTCTCCTCTTTCGACTTCGGTCAAAGTTGTGGCTTTGGCCGCTGACCTCATGGTGCTCCCGTCAGGTCAGCTGGCCCAAACACAGGACAACAATCCAGTCGAGATCATTCTTGACCCGTCAACCCATCATTGACCAAGGAGGCTGACAACTCCTTATTTAAGACTCCGTTCCTTTCAGACCTCACTGAAGAGGTGAGCCAGCTAGCAGGGAAGCCCCAGGCAGTGGTCGTTCCCTAACCTGGGAGAGCCAAGATTCTCCTCTTCTTCTGAATGCCCCCATCGGTCCCCCCGACGGTCGACGTCCAGGTCTGGGATATCCTCGAGTGAAAGGCCGAGGAATTTGCATAAGTGGCACTCTAAGAAGTGGCGCCGCCACCATTCGTCCTCCTCAGATGAGGGGAGGCTCTGATGCAAGTTGCATCAGCGCATGAGGACATGCTGTGGCAGCACCTTGCTCTGGCTAGGCTGAAGGTGGTCCCTTCCACCCCAGCCATTACCTCCCTGTTGTCCTCCAGGCCGAAGTTGACCACTCTGGAGTCAGTCGTCATTCCCCCCCCCCGCATCTGCAGAGCCAGTGATGTTGCTCCTGACTCTACCAAAGCCAGTCCCTCTACCCATTCCGGTGAAGCCGCCACCGAAACAGCCTTTCTCGGGGGCTCCCCCTAAGAAGTCTCGGCCTGCTTACGGCCTCCCTCACAGGCTGTCCATCACTCTGACTTCCGACCGTCCGCGGCAGGTTGTCAGTGACTCCAGTAGCAGACCGCTATACCCGGACTCCTCAGAGTCTGAGGACTCAGATTTGGCATCTCGTTCTTTAGACGACGATGCCATGAGTCTTTCTGCCGAGGAGGGACACACCTCCTTTATGGGCATCCTCCGCCTCATCTCCGAGTCTACGGGGATGAAGCTGGAGCCCATTGACAAACGGATAGAATACCCCCTAATTGACATCCTCAGAAGGGGGGATTCCCTGACTGAGACCTTTCCAGTAGCTGAAGCCATTGTCGGACCAGCCCTGGAGCTTTGGCAGCACCCAGTCTCCTGCCCCACACCATCTGCCAGGATGGCCCACAAGTACGCGGTACCTACTGGCTCCCTTTCGGGATTTTTACAGCATCCATTGGCTGAGGGAGTGGTGACTGAGTCTTTGTTCAGGTGGGTTGGGAACTCAGGAGACTCCAGTTGACCACCAGACAAAGAATCCAAAAAGCTGGATCACTCCACCCAAAAGGTCTATGCTGCCTCATCGCTGGGCCTCCATCAGGCGAACTCTGCTGTAATCATGGCATCCTTCTCTCACACCCTGTTGGGCTCCTTAGATGAGGTGCTTTCTCACCTTCCCACAGACCTTCAGACCATGGTCAAGCAGGTCCGGACTAGAGCCAGGCTGTTGCCAGACAGCAACTCCAAATGGCCTTGGACATGGAGGATTCCTGTGCCCATTCAGTTGCAGCTGTGGTTGCCATGTGCCGCAGGGCTTGGTTGTGGGTTTTCACATTCACGGCTGACACCCAGCACAAGTTGGCAGATGTCCCGTTCCTGGGTACCGACTTGTTCGGTCCAGGAGTGGATGGTCACCTAGAATGTATCGAGAAGTCCAGTACCACGCTGGACTCCACTACGTCTGCCCAGAAGGACTCCCAATGTGCCAAAAAACAGAAGAAGAAACCCTTTTGCTCTTCTGCCCCTGCGGCCAAACAGCCCCAGTTTAAGTCTGGGCAACAGCAGCAGGCCCAGTCTTGGTGCCCCCGGCTCAAGTCAGGTGTGCTGTCTACACGCAAACCAGGAGGGAAGGGTCCAGGTGGTCCCGCTTCCGGATCCTCCTCTTCCAGGCCTGCTTAGTGACAGGATGGGGGTGACCAGCTCCATACCTGTCACGACTGCTCTGGGTCCTCCCGTGGGGGGCCGACTCTGCCACTTCCTTTCTGCCTGGTCCGCTGTTACCACTGACAAGTGGGTGTTGGAAGTGGTCAGTCAGGGACTGCCTCTAGAGTTCGAGCAGTACCCGCCAAACTGAGCCCACACCCCACATGAGGAAAGGGTATCAGTTCACACTTGGTCGGCTCTGAGAGACGACATAGCCCAACTCCTTCTCAAGGAGGTAGTGGCCTGAGTGACAGATCCCCCAGTCAACCCAGGGTTCATTTCCAGGTACTTCCTGGTCCCGAAACAGACGGGAGGCTGGCGCCCCATCCTGGATCTGCACAACCTGAATCAGTATCTCAGGTCATCCACCTTTCGGATGGCAACTCTGTCCCAGATCATGCCATCTCTCAAGCAAAACATTTGGTTCTGCTCCCTGGATCATCAGGATGAGTTCTTCCACGTCCTGATCTGTCTGTCACACCAAAGGTTCCTCCGCTTCTGAGCGGAGGGAACCCTCTAAAAGTTTCAAGTCATGCCGTTCTGCCTGTCATCGCGCCCCGGGTCTTCACCAAATGCATTGCAGTGGTGGCAGCCCATGTTCGGCATCAAGGAGTCAGGGTGTACCCTTACCTCGAAGACTGGCTCATAGTGGGTCCCTCCAGGTTGGAGGTGGAGAGATCCAGGGACCTGGCCCTCAAGACTTGTCTCGAACTTGGCCTCCTAATCAACGAAGCCAAGCTGGAACTCGTGGCCTCGCAGGTGATCTGCTTCATCGGGGCAGCGCTCGACTCTTGCCGAGCCAGAGCCCAGCTCTCGGCGGACAGGGTAGAGGTTCTCTCCTCCTTTGCCCAGTCATGTCTGGTTGGGCAGTTACGCCCTGCCTGAGACTTCCTGCATCTCCTGGGTTACATAGCAACCTGCACCACCGTGGTCCGTTGAGCCCAGTAGTGAATGCATCCCATTCAATGGGGCCTGGCCAGCCAGTGGTCCCAGCATCTAGGTCATTTTGACCAGATGGTCATGGTAACCCAGAGGGTTTGGGATGCCCTCCAATGGTGGACTGTCCTGGAACATCTGCAGGGAGGGATCCCGTTTGTCCACCCCGAGCTGACGGTCATTCTTAGGACCGATGCCTCGCTCACGGGCTGGGGAGCCCACATGGGGAACCACAGGGTCCACGGGCTTTGGAACCCAGAGGGTCCTGATGCCACATCAACCTGCTGGAGCTCTAAGCAGTACGGCTAGCACCGACTGCATTAGCTGCGTTTCTGCATGGTCAAGTGGTCCAGGTCCAGAGGGACAATACCACAACCATGCACTATCTCAACAAGCAGGGTGGCACGCACTCCCGGCCTCTGTGCAGGGAAGCGCTCCACATCTGGACCCTCGTGAGCCGATTGGAGGCAGATCTCCTAGCCATCCATGTGGCAGGAGCCTCGAACCAACTGGCGGATGCCCTCACCCGTGTAGACGAGGCGTTCCACGATGGTCTCTTCACCCAGAGGTGGTTTACAGCCTGTTCTCCCTGTGTACCACCCCTCAGGTGGACCTGTTTGCCTCAAGGGAGAACACAAAGCTGAGGCTGTTTCATGCCTGCACCCCCCCACAAGCAGGGCTCGCTGCAGGGGGATGCCTTCTTGAGGCCATGGGCCCCCGGGCTCTTCTGTGCCTTCCCTCCATTTCCCTTGATCCACAAGGTGCTTCTCAAGGCGAGGAGGGACAAGGTGAAGGTGATCCTGGTAGTCCCAGATTGGCCACGCCAATTCTGGTATCCAGATCCCCGCAGCATCAGCAACAGGCTCCCAAGGCACCTCCTGGCACGCCTGGACCTGATATCAGTCAGTCAGGAGAAGGTATTCCATCCGGACCTTCAATCCCTGCACCTGTCAGCCTGGTACCTGAGCGGCTAGAGTTCCAGGCTTTTGGGTCTTTCCAACAATATCCTCAGTATAGTTGAGGCATCTAGGAAGGAGTCGACCAGGAGGTGCTGTGCCTTCAAATGGAAAAGGTTTTCCATTTGGAGTCAGGGCAAGGGTCTAGACTTTAGTTCCTGTCTGTGGCCAGTATCCTCGACTACCTTTGGTCCCTCTCTAAAGGAGGTCTCCGGACAACTACCCTTAAGGTGCACCTGGCAGCCATCTCCGCTTACCGAGCATGGGCCGGTAAGTAGACGGTGGCACAGGAGACAGTGGTCTGGTGCTTTTTCAAGGGCCTTGATCACATATCCCCTCCGGTGTGTGAACCTCCACCTCTGTGGGATCTACTACTGGTACTGGCTAAACTCATGGGCAAGCCATTTGAACCGATGCACAGGTATGAGATGTCACATCAGTCATGGAAAACCACCTTCCTGGTGGCTATCATGTCAGCCAGAAGGACTTGGGAGCTCCAGGCACTCTCTGTGGAGTCTCTTTACCTGGTCCTCCACAGGGACAAGGTTGTTCAAACACCATGAAGTCTTGCTATATTATAACAATAGCAGTCAGCCACTGCAGCTGAACTGCCCCGGCGAGGAAGGAGTTAACTCCAGAAGATCTGGAGTGCTACAGCGCGAGGGCGCTGTGCCCAAAGCTCTATCTGGCAGTTTCAAATGAAACTGTCAGATTCTTTACTCCGCTTCACTGAACAGTCGCTCCGGAGATCAGCTCCTTCAGCTCGGTTCATTCTCGGTTCAATGAGTATTTTCGGTTCATTTGAACCGCAAAAGTTATTATTTTTACCGCATTTCGGTTTTAAAGCTCTATCTGGTAACCGTAAGTACTAAAATTTAAGTCTGTGTGGAAAATTAATTATCGGTTCGATTTTGAACCCGATCGGTTGTTTTTTCTGCATTTTAAAAGTGTACAGTGGGTTTTAGAGTGCGGTTCCGGTTCTTATCGGTTCTAAAAACGGAATTATAACGTTTTTCAAATACCATAAACACGGTTAGGAACCGATAAGGGTGTCTTGCCTGGCACTGCCATCAAAGGGGCAAGTTTTGGTTAGTACTGGCATTATGTCTAGAAACCAAAAAGAAAACCGGGCCACTGGGTTTCAACACTGTGATGTCTGGGGACGCCTTTGCCAAGGCTGACCCACACACCACTTGTGTTTATTGTCTGGGGGCTGACCACCTCCTGTCAGACTGCCAGGTGTGTAAATATTTCCCTGCAGCCACCCTGGAGAAGAGATTGGGCCGGCTCAGGGAACGAGAGGCCAAAAAGTCCGCTGACCCGGATGGCCAGCCCGGTCCAGTGCCCTCTGGACCAGAGGGAGTGCCCTCTGACCAGGGCGAGACTTCCTCGGGCAAAAGGAAGGCTGGTTCAGAGGAACCAGTCCCAAGTAAAAAGACAAGGAAATCAGTAGGTCTGGAGTCCAAAATTGTGTCTCCAACTGCAGAGATAGCTAAAGCCATTCAGATTGTCCAGTCACTGTCTCAGGGATCTGTAGAACCACCAACAGCTGGTAAAAGGTTGGTTTGTTCAGTCCCAGTGGTTCAGGATTTTGAAGTTGAGGATTTTATGAACCACAGGAGGGAGGAGGAATTTGATCAATATATGTGTGGCTGGGGGTCTGGACGTGCCCATTGAACCGGACATTTCTCCAGACAGACCTTTAGAATCTCCTCCTATTCTGTCTGAGTCCCTTCTTTCTTTATTTTTACAAAAGGTTGTAGAAACCCTCCAGCTTCCTTTAGAGGAGGCTGTGGATGAGCAAGAGGAGCCTGATTATGTGGAAAACAACAAAGATTTTAAAAAATCCTCATTTTGTCCCTCCTGTAGATAAAAAAATGGACAGAAGGTATACTTTGTCAGGCTCGGATACAGACTTCCTTACTGAGCAGTGTAGTCATGTAGGTATGGTACAAGCTGCAGCCTGTGACAAGGTTAATATTCCTCTGGCCTCACATCCTCCTGATAAGGATTCCAGGAAGATTGATGCCATGGCAAGAAACAGTATATGGCAGCTTCTTTGGGACTCAGGCAGGCAAATTATATGGCTTATGTAGCTAGATATCAGAAATCTAGGTGGGACACAGTATTGCAGTAATAGCCAAGCAGGCCCATCGCAGCTGGCTAGTGAGTTGGAACAGGTGGCTGCTGATGGCATTGAAGCCTCTAAAGTTCAATTTCATACTGCTGTTGATGTTAATGATGTTTCTTCTAGGGTCATGGCCACTTCTGTAGCTTCCCGTAGGTTGGCATGGCTCAGATGCACTAATCTGTCCCAAGATACCCAGTCAAAGGCTATGGATTTTCCTGTAGTGGAAATTCTCTTTGGGGAGCAAACAGAAAACTATATGAAAAGATGGATGAATACAGAACTACCTACAAAAGTGCCCAGGCTAAGGAGAAGCATGCCATGCCACAAGGCATGCTCCCAGAATGAGGGGCAGGCCCTTTTCCAGGCCTTTTACCAATTTCAAGCCTCCTCTGCTGTATTGCAGAGGGTTTCTTCAGAGGCAGGGGTAGGCGTGGCACAAGTGAGACCCGCCCTCCCTCAGCCTAAGGCTGCTTAAGCAGGCACCCTGATGGGGTGTCCAGGGCCGATTCTCCTGTACCAGTGGGGCAGGTTGGCCTATTTCAGCCGGAACTGGCTGTCCCTAACTACGGACAGATGGGTTCTGGAGGTAATAGGCAGGTCTGGTTCTCAGCTTCAAACACTTTCCAAAGATGAGAGCCAGGCATTTTCCACCTGCAAATCCTTCAGAAGCCCTTGCTTTGGAAGCAGAGGTTTCTGCTCTGCTGGACTGCAAAGCAGTGAAAGGGTTCCTCCTTGCCATCAGGCAAGGGCTTTATTCAAGATACTTTCTTACCCCAAAAGACAGGAGAATGGCGCCATTCTAGATTTAAGATACTTGAACAAGCATCTGTTGAAACCAAAGTTCAGAATGTTGACTCTGGCAATGATATTGCCTTCCCTAAGGCCAGGGGACTGGCTAGCTCCCTGGACCTCAAGGATGCCTATTTTCATGTTCCTGATCAGGCCTTCTCACCGAAAGTACCTCAGGTTCGAACTGCCCTCAGGCCACTACCAGTTCAGGGCAATGCCCTTCGGCCTTACCTCTGCGCCAAGGGTATTCACAAAATGTCTCGCTGTAGTAGTGGCTCACTTAAGAAAGCAAGGGGTTGCTGTGTTTCCCTACCTGGACGACTGGCTCATTGTGGGTCAGTCTCCAGGTCAGGTGAAATCCCACTTGCAAGTCACCCAGCAGCTTCTCACTTCCCTGGGATTCCTGCTAAACTTACCAAAGTCAGTTCTGGAACCAGTTCAGGTCCTAACTTTCATAGGCGCAGAATTGAACACAAGGTTAGCCAGGGCTTTTCTTCCCTCGGAAAGGGTGGACAGACTCATCGCCCTGGCATCCTCCTTTACCCTGCGGGTCTCTCGACCAGCAAGGCATTTTCTGCAACTCCTCGGGCACATGGCTGCTTCCACAGCTGTCATGCAGGGAGCAAGATTCCAGATGAGGGACATTCAGTTCCATTTGAGGGCCTATTGGTCTCAAAGGAAGGAACCCTTACCAAGTTGGTCCCAGTTACTCAAACTCTGATCCTAGCCCTCCACTGGTGGCAGGTCCAGAGCAATTTAAGACAGGGGTTCCTTCATTCCCATTTTCACTCCCTCACCCTCACCACGGATGCCTCCCTGTTAGGGTGGGGGCTCACCTGGGCGACCTTGCCACTCAGGGGTATGGTCTCCTCAGGAGTCTCTGCTCACATCAATCTTTTGGAACTCAGAGCTGTCTTTTTAGCTCTTCGGTGTTTTCAGATTCTGTCCAGAACAAAGTGGTTCAAGTCAGGACAGACAATACCACCACAATGTGGTACATCAACAAGCAAGGGGGCACTCGGTCTTCAGCCTTGTGCACCGAAGCAATGAAGTTGTGGTCTCTGGCTTACTCCCTGAACACCTCCCTGATAGCGGTTCATCTCCCAGGGAAGGACAATGTCCTGGCGGACGCCCTCAGCAGAATTTCTCAGGGCCATCACGAATGGGCTCTGAATCCACAAGTGCTGGGGTCTGTCTTTGCCAGATGGGGCACTCCTCAGATAGATCTTTTCGCAGCCCCAGACAACCACCAACTTCCTCTTTTCTGTTGCAGGCCTCCAGTTCTGGGCTCAGTCCCTCTGGACGCCTTTCTGTTGGACTGGAAAGGGAAGTTCCTGCATGCCTTTCCCTCTCTCTCTCCTTTCAGGGTACTAGTAAAATCAGATCTCAACCTTGCAGAGTGATTCTGATTGCCCCAGATTGGGCCAGACAGCCCTGGTACCCTCTGCTCCTGTCCTTGGCAGTCCACCCTGCCCTGAGCCTGCCCAGAGTCCACGACTTACTGGCCTGTGCACAGGGAGAGTGTGTATCCGGACCTCAAATCCCTCCACCTCAAGGCTTGGCTCTTGAGGAGCTAGATTGCTGACTTACACCTTTCTCAAGGTGTCATGGATATTTTAAAGGCTTCAAGGAAGCCTTCCACTAGGGGCCACTTATAATTCTAAGTGGAAGAGGTTTTCCATCTGGTGCTCTGAGAGGCAGATTATCCCAGAATCTGCTGATCTTCCCATTCTACTGGACTATTTGGTCCATCTGAATTCCCTAGGCCTTAGACCAGCTACCTGAAGGTTCATCTGCAGCTGTCTCTGCTTTTGTGTCAGCAGGAAGCCTGCCTCCTTTCTTCTCACCGGTGTTCTCCAAGTTTTTAAGGGTTACTTCATACTAACCCTCCTTTGAGAACCAGCTCCCACCTGGGACCTGAATATTTGCATTGCTCAGTTAATGCAACCCCTTTGAGCCTCTGTCTTCTGCAGAGCTCAAGTATTTAACTTGGAAAACCGTTTTCCTAGTAGCTATCACCTCTGCCAGACGCATAAGTGAGCTACAGGCCCTGTCAGTGGAAGAAGATTTTATCTCTTTCCACAGAGATAAGGTAGTCCTTAGGACTAATAGAAAGTTTTTGCCTAAGGTGGTTTCTGATTTCCACCTGAATCAATCTATCTCTCTCCAGTATTTTTCACTGAGCATTCTTCCTCAGGTGAGAGGAGACTGCACAGCTTGGATGTCAAAAGAGCCTTAAGCTACTATTTAGAGCGCACTAGAGGTCATAGGTTCAATCCCTCCAACTCTTTCTTACCTATGGCGGTTGGCAAAGGGAAACCTGCCACTAAGAGAACAATTGCAAGGTGGATTGTTTCTTGTATCCAATTCTGTTATCAGAAACTGGGTAGAGTACCCCCTCAGGATTGAGGGCCCACTCCACCAGGGTACAGCTGCGCCTCTAGCGGCTGCTAGAGACATCCCCATTCTGAGATTTGTCAAGCTGCTACCTGGAAGACAGTTCACACCTTTACCAAGCATTATTCCCTGGATGTCCAGTCCAGGAGAGATGCTCGGTTTGGCACAGCTGTGCTTCAGAGCCTATTTCCTAAGTAGGTTCTGACCCTCCTCCATGGAGGTACTGCTGTGTAATCTGTTATTGTTATAATATAGCAAGACTTCATGGTGTTTGAAGAAAAAATTACTCACCTTAGTAATTGCTTTTCTTCTCATGGAGTCTTGCTATATTATAACCACCCTCCCTCCTGCCCCTCTCAGAACTTCTACTTGGGTAGGGGTGGCGAATTGGTGCAAGCACTGTGTCATGCCATTGTAGTTTTTCCCTTACCCTCTTTTCCTTTGGGTTAGGGATCTAGATTGTTTCATTTAGGTTATTTATATTGCCCCCTTCCTGGACTTGAGTCTTTGGGGAAGGGGGGTTCATATGTGCTTGTCAAGGGTGGTAAAACGAACCATAATACCATCAATTTTTGTTATTATGGCTCTGAGTGTTTCTTTGTTCTTTATATTGTTGTTATTACTACTAGTAGGTAGCCATGGGCTAGTGTAGTTTTCCACAGACTTTCCGTCCTTTGATGTTAGCCGTAAAAGATCTGACAGTTTCATTTGAAACTGCCAGATAGAGCTTTGGGCACAGCGCCCTCGCGCTGTAGAACTCCAGATCTTCTGGAGTTAACTCCTTCCTCTCCGGGGCAGTTCAGCTGCAGTGGCTGACTGCTATTGTTATAATATAGCAAGACTCCATGAGAAGAAAAGCAATTACTAAGGTGAGTAATTTTTTCTTCTGTGCCCCAACCTGAAGTTCCTTTCGAAGGTAGTGTCAGAGTTTCGCCTTAACCAGGTGTTAACTCTGCCTGTGTTCTACCTGAACTACACCTCGGAGGCCGAGTACAGGCTCCATACTCTGGGCCTGAGATGAGCACTCTCTTATTATAAGGAGCGGATGGCTGAAGTTCAGGGAGAAGTTCACCAGCTGTTTGTCACCTACGCTGAAGCCGCACCTGACAGACCTGCAGCCAAGAGGATGATTGGCAGATGGATTGCATCATGCATTGATCTCTGCTGTAGGTTAGCGGGTAGGGAGCCTCCCATAGGGCTAAAGGCTCATTACACCCGTCATACCACTGCATCAGTGGCTGCTTCTAGGGATGTCCCCTATCCAGGATATCTGCAGGGCTGCTACCTGGAAGACAACAAACACCTTCACTACCACATCGACCTTGAGTCGTGCCGGGATGCTGATTTTGGAGCCTCAGTTCTCCAGTCTCTATTCTTAAAGTAGGGGGTGTGCTCCTTGCCTCCCTCTTCACAGAGAACTGCTAGGAATCTGCCAAATAGTGTGGATGAACAGCATATCCATGATCCTAGAAAAACGGGTTACTCACCTGTAACAGTAGTTCTGGGAGTGGTATATGTTGTTCATTCACATGGACCCACCCAATCTCCCTGGCTTCGACGACCTAGCTTCCAATGGGCGAGATCTGGCATCATGGGGTGGAGCCGAGGGTTATACCACCCGGTTGGGTGGGAGGAGCCAGACTGAAGACCTTCCGGCAAGATCTTAAAGGGGAAGGACATGCCAAATAGTGTGGATGAACAACATATAGCACTCCTAGAACTATTGTTACAGATGAGTAGCCTGTTTATATTGTAATGTGGTGAAAATCTATGTTTGCACTCAATTTATAGTGTATAACTTCTACCTTCTCTAAACTGTGACCAGATCCTGCTGCAATTGGAAACCATTGTAAATGAGTCCCTGACTAATTGGGTATCCATTTCTTAATTATTAATCACCCTTTATGGCGGACTGTTTTTGTCAGTCTATGTAATAAGTTCTACCTTGAGCTCACTTTTTTTAAACACATCAGTTCAGTTGAGAAATTAGCTTGTTATCATCCACTTTATGTAATATGGTCTGAGATGTGCAGCAAAGATGGTCCAAAGGTCATGTCTTCTGTCTGCAACTACAGTGCACAATAAAATCTGCAGTAAATTTCAGTAATATATAGCAAATGTACAGCACCCTGCACAAAGTTTCTGAAAAAAACACTCTTTTGAACCTTTGTATCTGACTGAGCGCTGCCATAGCATAACCTAGTAGTGATCAGTCGGGCATGAACACTGCCAAAGTGAGGATTGTTGCACAGTGTCGAATGTTGGGATGATATAAAATGTAGACATTTAAATAATACGCAGTCTTGAGGGTTCGGGTGGGGTGCATTGTTCGGCAGCTGTTTGCAGGGTGTTTTTTTGAAATTTAAAAAAAATGGCACATTTAGTTTAGTGAGTGGGGCAAGACGCACAAAGCACTTCCGGTTGCTGTTATACCACAGATCTTCCAGAAATCAATCTTTAGCATTGATTACCACTAGAGGGTCTGAGCTGGAGGTGCTAGGACCTTGTGGGAGCCAGAACTTTTCAGAGGGCAGGTGCCAAGGTTAGATGCCTGCATGGCAGTCCTTCAAGACTGAGCTTGCGGGCACAGGCTTACCTCAGCACCAGTCCTCAACTGCTTCAGTTCCTTTTTTTCCCCACCATTGAGTGTGTATCAGTTACACTGTTGCTTGCCCATTGAGAGTCACAACTTAACATCTATATGACAACAGAGTTCAGGTCTTCTCAGTTTTAGTGTTTAAAGTTAGGGTTTGTTAATTTTGTGTCAGTTTACAAACTTTCTTTCAACTTTTTTCTCAGCCGTACTAGGCATCAGCGGTCGAAGGACATGGAGTATGGTAGAGAGCCTGAAAAGGCAAGCTGCTTTGGCAGCGGGGCCATGTCCGACCCACTTTTCCTGTCGGGAATGCGTTCTGACCATGGGCGGTCCAGTGTCTGGGAGGAAGGACAGTTCTCCTGGAAGCACAAAGAGAAGCGGGCCTGATCCTGATCCTTTTCAGGGTTTCAGCGTTGTTTGGCCTCAACTTCTTTCTATCAGAAGAAATGGCACCAGAGAAGGTCACCCTCTTCCTAGATGAGATCTCTGGTCTCTAGAGACTGGAGGCCATCACCATGACCATCACCTTCGGTATCACCCAGGGCCTTTGGTAACAGGATGTCAGCCCCCCTCTGCCTGTAAGTTGGGACTGCAGTGGCAGTTGTATCAATGGGTAGCTGTGATGGAGCAGTGGGTACAGCATTGACTGTGTGCTCCATCAATGGATCTGATCCGTGGCCTTTCGGGACTGGTGGAACTGGAGCTGACAGCAGGGCTGTCGGGCCAGGTAGCGCATTTGGCTCCAGCAAGAGCCTTGGGTTCCTTGCTGGTGACTGTACTGCCTTGTGTCCCACTAGTCACTCCCATCATGTGTAGGGATATGGTCAGCCACGGTTCTTTGCTGGTCACTTAGGTGCCATTTGAGTCATCGATGCTAGGCACGGTGCCAGGTTCCGGCCATTTGGGGCCTAATCTGGTGCTGGGATTCTCCCTGGCGCCAGATTCAGTTCTGGTTTTGGTGCCACCCTTGGCACCAGCTTCTTCTCCTTTGGGGCCTGTGTCTTTGATGTTGCCACAATTGCATTGTGGATTGAAAGGCCTGTGACCCACACCCCTCTATGACTCTCCTTCCAAGGGGGTATGGAGGGAGAAGAGTCTGACTTTGACCTGATCATTTCTTTTTTTTTTTTTTTTAAACACATTGTTTATGCCCTTTACTACACCACTATGCAGCTCTCCCTCTGGGTTCCCCAAGTTGCCATGGCTTTGCCGGGACCCATTCTCTGTGACTACCGTTACCTTTATGGGGCCACGGATTGTCCTTTGGCGAGGAAGATGGGGGAATCCCTTCTAACCCACTGTGATTTCATTAAGTCTGGCAGCCAGGGTGTGCAGGTATGATCCTCTTTGGTTCACTGGGATCCGTTGTCCAGCCAGTAGTGTTTTTTTTCCATCCTGTTTCACCCAAACCCTGTGGACGGAGGCACATAAGGGAAGTCCAGCATGTGTGTACACGTGTGTGTGCTGTCGCACCAAATCTTTGGCCTGCCTCTGGCTCCCCATGGTGCCCTCAACTGCACTGCCACCTGTGGTCACCCAGGTGGAAGTATTGCAGTGGGGACAGTGACCCACCCATTCTGGAGGAGGAGAGCGTCCACTGGGTTGCTCAGTCCTCTTTCCCCCAGCTGGCCTCTGATGATCTGAGCATGCTTCCAAACTTGGGTCGCCAACATCGTGAGTGGTAGTGCTACCGCTGCACTGATGGGCCAGCTCAAGCTCATCATTTCTGAGGATGGCAACGATGACTCTTTCTTTAGCCTAGACACCTCTGACCCAGTTCATGTGTCTGTGCCTCAGGAGGATCTTACTTTTCAAGCTTTGCTCTGAAATATGCACTTAGCTCTTTTCTTCTTTTCATAGAGCTTTTAGGCCCTTCCGATCACCTCCTTGTTCTTTTCACTGGGTCACTCACTGACCCCAGGCCCTGATGGCCACTTCCCCGCTATCATGTCTGTTGGGGACCTATGCAGAGCATGGTCCAAGGACCGAGGAGACTGTCATGAATGGTAGTTGAGGCATATACTTTTTCTGGTGTTTCTACCTCGTCCTGTGGTCACTCCCACTGATGGTGGGCATAGCCTCTTGTAGCCTCAATGACAGCAGCTTGCACTGGGCTGACACCCTTCCCCATGAGGGAGCTGACTTCCTGTCTTTCCACGTGGGGGGGGTGTCGCTGCTGCAACAGAACCTAGACGTCTCCCTCCCCAGCTGGCTTGCGCACCTCTCACTCTGTGCCTGTTAGAGACATATGTAGAGCTGCAATTTGGAGCCCCAGCGCCCACTTTCATCAAGTGCACTGCCTGCGATGTCCATGCCAGTCAGCATACCACCTTTGGTAGGACAATCCTGAATGGATTACTATCCTGAGTGAGCCTTCAGCTCCTACTGCTTAAGTCTGGGGACTTTGTCTGGGCTTGGTACTCTGACCCACTAATGGGAATCAGTGGTGAAGACTGATTCCTGGAGGATTTGAAAATTATATACTCACCATACTTCTTGATCTGTTAGGGTTATCTTTGCCATTGATTCACACACCCACCTGTGTGACAAAGTTGAATAAGACCCTGCCCCATTTGTTATGCAGAAGAAGTTAAAAGCAAGGATCTATTCTGTCCTCTCCTTTTCTGTCTCTTGTCTGTCTGATTGCACAATCAAATTTTCTTGTGAGACCTAGGAACTAATCACTCTGACAGTCTCATGATTCACCCCTACCTGCTATCTCCCTTCCTTCACTTGCTGTTTTTATCTTTTATTCCCCCTTGCTTACCTGTGGTTAAAAGATATATGTGGATCTTTATGTGAAACTGGGATCCCTTTGTTTGCCAGTACATATAGTTGAAATGATTGCAAAAAGCTATTTGGAACTCAGTGGGTTAACTTTGAGATGCAGTTTGACCTCCACCAACTAATTTGCAGAGTTGTCATTTGGAGATTAGTTCTAGGACACAATGTTCTATTTTGTTGTAACTGCAACAAAAGAAATTGACAACGTTCTAGTACATTTTGTGTGAAACAGGAGGTATCTTAACGAGCTCAGGATGCAGACATTAATTGCCAGGAAAAGACATTATATATGAACAGAGCAATCTTAGAGATACCCTCAGAGGAAGGACTTTGTTTGAACTGCCTGTATAAAAGTTGTCCTGCACAATTTTTTATTTTATTGTTATTGAAAATAATAAAATGCTACATGCAAATTTTATAACTGCTCCTGGTTTTCCTATACTTCCTGATCTTTACCTCGACAACATGTCACACTAAGTGCGATTTACATTGTGCAAACTCTAAACCAGGAGTTTTGCATGTGGGTACTAGACCTGATACCAGTGAAGCATAGAAGAAAGGTATGAATCCTGCAGCAGCAAGCCCAGGAGTGATTACCAGAAGAATGACTGCCAAACTAGCAGAGACAAAAGTCCAAACTGAGACTGTACAGCTGGCACCAGTGATGAAACAAGAACAGGCAGGGAAAGAACCTGAAAGCATATCTGCCATCTTTAAATGGTGGACTGTACAACAAAGAGAGAGAGAAAAGCAGAGAAAAGAAGAAATGCAGCGACAGGAGCAGAAGAGAAGAGACACAGTGACAGGAACAGTAATGGCTGGATGCCCTGCAAGCTGTTAAAACTGGAGGCTCTGTCCCAGATCCACAACCTAAAGGGGCACTGTCAGGTTTGGTGGCGATTTTATTGCCTCTGTACAATAGTAGTCTGTGGAGAGCAGTGTGGTTGCACAAAATAGTAATGCAGAGGAATTTTTAAATACTCCCAAGATATGGCTTATTTTTTACTGTAAGTATATTAGAGCCAGTCTTCTGGAAATCCCCGTGGCATGTGTCCACAAGCAGGAATGGTGCCGAGCCACAGGTGAGCTCGTTCATGAACGAGCTCATTGATTTTGGATCCTTTACCAGTAAATGACTGAATATTGTACCTTCCATTCCACTGATCCTGTTCATGTTAGTCCAGCAGCAAACTGAGTGCTCTATCGTGTGTTATTTTGTTAATAAAAGTTGAACTTGTGCTTCCGGGCATGTACATTAGAGTTGACGCTAATGCGCATGCTTGGAAGCACAAGTTCAGCTTTTATTAACAAAATAACACAGGATAGAGCACTCGGTTTGCTGTTGGACTAACATTAACAGGATCAGTGGAATGGAAGGTACAGTACTCAGCCATTTACTGGTAAAGGACCCAAAATCATGAGCTCGTTCATGAATGAGCTCACCTGTGGCTCGGCACCATTTCTGCTTGTGGACACATGCCACGGGGATTTCCAGAAGACTGGCTCTAATATACTTACCGTAAAAAATAAGCCATATCTTGGGAGTATTTAAAAATTCCTCAGCACTACTATTTTCTGCAACCACACTTCTCCCCATAGACTGCTACTGTATAGAGGCAATAAAATCTCCTCCAAACCTGATAGTGTCCCCTTAAAAGACATTAAACTTACAAAGTTGTGTCCCTTGGATGATGTCGAAGCATACATGACAACTTTTGAAAGGGTTGCTGGAACCAGCCAGTGGCCAGAGCAGTAGTGGTAAATCAGGCTGGCACCTTACCTGACAGGTAAAGTACAACTTACCTACAGCAGTGTGGACACTACACAGTCAGAAAACTATGACCTTGTGAAAAGAGAAATCCTGAAAAGATATGACATCTCAGGAGAGACCTATAGGCAAAGATTCTGGTCCCTGAAATACCATTCAGTCAACAAGCCTCAAGAAGCCATCACTCGTCTCAGAGAACTCCTCATTAAGTGGCTCCAACCAGAGGACAAAACAGTCCCACAGATCATCAACATATTTGCAACAGAGCAGTTCATCAACATCCTGCCTACAGATGTGCAGCTTTGGGTAAAAGAACACCGACCAGAAAGTGAGGAAAAGGCTGTTTCTTCAGCTGAGGACTATCAGATGGCCAGACAGACCACGAAGCAGCAAAGTAACAGCCAGGAACTGGGATGACTCTCTTTTACCCGCTATAACTCCTGGTTAGATAAGAACTCTGGTGGAGGTAACAAATCTGCACCCAGGGACTTTCTTTGCAATAACTGTAACAAGCCAGGCCATACTGCAAGAAACTGCCATAAAATATAGTGGGTAACACTGGAGCAGATGTAGCCATAGCAAATTGAGGCAAGTATTTAACAGATGTCAATGTGGGAGATAAGACTGTGAAGGGACTTATTGATTCAGGAAGCAGACAGACCCTAGTGCATGTTGCAGTGCTAGGAAAACGCTGTGCAAAAGGACCAGGTGCAGGTGTCATCTGCATCCACAGGACCCTCAATACTATCCCACCACCCAAGTGACTCTCAACATTAATGGCGTGTCGCGCCCAATGGAAGTGAGGATTGTACCCAAGTTAACTGTACCTGTGATTACTGGAATTGACTTTCCAGGATTTACTGAGTTAATCACAGATGGAGCAAAACCTGTAGTTTCAGCAGCTGTGATGACAAGAGCACAGGCAAAGAAAACCACAGATGGTGGGGACACCTTTCCTTTTGGTGACTTTGATCCGGACTTGTTTGAGATCAGCTCCAAGATCTGGAAATCCAGGAAAGAAAGAAGACACCTGAAGAAACAGTGGCAACAAAAGACTGATGGACATAAGTGGTTGACATATGAAAAATTCTGAAACTAAACTGATATCTGACTGTGATTTTGTTTCTGAGCAAACTAATGATGTTTCTTTCCAAAGTTATTTTAAGCAGCTCGGGGTGAAACAAAAACAGGGTGAACCAATGTTTAAAAAATGAAATGGGCTGCTGTACAGAGTTTGCGTTGAACCTCAGACACAGGAACAGATAGAACAGTTGGTTATACCACAGAAGTATGGAATTGAGTTGTTACAGATTGCACATGATAGTCCTATGGTCGGTCACTCTGGGAGGGCTCGCACCCTTGCCAGATTGCTGAACAGATTTTACTGGCCCAGAATTCATGAAGATGTTGCTGCCTATTGCTGTTCTTGTGCTGAATATTAGAAAGTAGCCACAGGAACTAAAAAGGACAAGGTGCCCCTACCATTGATAGATGTGCCTTTTGAAAGAATTGCAGTGAATGTGGTTGGCCCCTTAGACAGTAAAAAGGGTAATCGATTAATTTTGGTAGCATGTGTCTGTGCTACACGATACCCAGAGGCAATTCCAAAGTGTGCTATCACAGCCTCAAAAATGGCAGCAGAGCTTGCGAAAATTTTCAGCAGTGTGGGCTTACCTAAAGAGATTACTACTGATCAGGGTAGTAATTTCAGTGCTGCATTGCTAAAGGAGCTGCACCAGCTACTAGGTATCACTGCTGTAACAACCTCCCCTTATCACCCTCAGACAGATGGTCTGGTTGAGCGTTTTAAATAACCCTAAAACGATGTTAAAAGGTTTGTAATGGGGAAGAGAAAATTGGGACCAATACTTACCTTACCTGCTTTTGCCTACAGAGAAGTGTTACAAGCCTCAACAGAATTTTACATATTAGAAATGCTGTATGGCAGACAACCTAGAGGTCAACTAGATGTAATAAAAGAAACATAGGAAGATCAACCCTGCTCAGAAAAAATCTGTTACATCTTATATGTGTGCCCTTAGAAAGAAACTAGCAAAATATGTTGAAATTGCCCATAGTAATCAGGAAGAGGCCTGAAACCAGCAGACGGCATATTATGACCATGGGGTAAAAGAAAAAACAATTTGAGCCAGATGAAAATGTCTTGCTGTTGTTACCCACTACAGAAAATAAACTGTTAATGAAGTAGCTAGGACCTTATAAAGTGCTCAGACGTACTGGCACAGTGAGATTGAGACCCTGATAGGAAAAATCCTACCAAGAAAAACCTCCTCAAGAAATGGATTGAAAAAACACCAAAGGCTGCTTTGTTAGTTTTACCAGAAACATCTACAGAAAATATTGATATGGATTAACAGCTTGGCAGAAGACACCAGGAGGAAGGAGTGCTGTGTGACTGGACTTCTCTACTGGGACTATATTGCTCATCCTCCCACCCAAAGGTAGTTCTACTTTTATAGGCACAGGATTTGACTGACAACAGAAACTTCCTGTTTGGGAGCAGGAAGTGAGTGATCACAGAGCCACCAAAGACCCACCATCCTAGATGGGCAAGAGTAGCTCTCTGGCCCCCTCTAGGTGCTGGAGGTCTGCCTCTGAGCAAGTAAGGGGTCTACTGAGAAATATAGGATATTCTTGACTCAGAACA
Organism: Neoceratodus forsteri; assembly: GCA_016271365.2. Lineage (NCBI taxonomy): Eukaryota > Metazoa > Chordata > Ceratodontiformes > Ceratodontidae > Neoceratodus > Neoceratodus forsteri. The sequence continues at coordinate 29,935,951 of CM028134.1, forward strand.
GCTCAATCAGGAGCTTAAAGGGCACAGAAGCAGAAAGTAAGTAGAGAGAGAAGAGAAAGAGAAAAAAAAAAAACAGAGGGAAGAGTGAGGATTCCAAACAACAGTTAAGGGGCCAGAAATAAGACATGATGGGAGTGGTGCAGTGCAGTGGCTGTGGAGCAGCAGTCTTCCGGGAGACATTCTGGAGGATGCGGTGTTGTCCCATCTGCAGGCACTTCTCTGGGCTGAGGGAGGAGGTTGCTTATCTCCAGACTGAGTTGGCCAGGATTTGTGGGACCTCCTCTTCCATCCAGGGACCACCAGTGCCACTGCCGTTGCCTCAGAGGTTGCCAAGCAAGAGGAACGGTTGGACCACAGTGGACTCAGGGAGGATGAGGGTGGTGGAAGAGAGGCGCATCCCTCCAGTTGTTCCTATCCACAATTCCTATGCCATTCTGGCAAAGTGTGGTTCCTCTATGGAGGCACCTGCAGTGGAGACCAAGGAGGATGCTGGGAACCTCCACAACGGAGACCCACAGGAGGGTGGCATGGGACCCCACAGGGGAAGGAAACAACTCCTGGTAGGGGACTCCATTGTTAGGAAGGTAGAACTGGGGGAGGAAGGGGAGAGGGAGGTGAGGTGCCTGCCTGGCGCCATGGCTTGGAGGGACAGGGAGCGAATCCTCAGGATTGCCAGAGCAGCTGCACAGGGGAGGGAGCTGGATGTCATTGTCCACCTAGGGACAAATGACCTGGCTAAGAAAGGGATTAGAGAAGTGCAGGAAGAGTTTGTGGAATTGGGGAGGGGCCTTAGACAAGTAGCACACACGGTAACCTTCTCGAAGGTGCTGCCCATCTATGGCGTAGGAGAGGCTAGGGTGTTCTACACCATGGGATTCAATCAGTGGTTGAAAAACTGGGTGCAGAGATCAGGCTTTGGCTTCATTGGGGACTGGGGGTCCACCTGGAGTGATGCAAGCCTATACTGGCATGATGGGCTGCATCTGTCCAGGAGGGGAACCAGGATCCTAGGTGATAGGTTTAAATGCTTCATTGGCAAGCATTTAAACTAGCCAAAGGGGGAGGCACTGCAAAGGAGCAGGGAAATCCTAGCCCCCCCCAAAGAAATCATGGTAGTAAGTGCGGTAAACACCAACATAGAGGTGGCGATAGGGAGAAGGGCAGGGGTAAATGGGGAAAGTGACAAAGGCAAGAAGGACAGGGATGAGGCAAAAATGAGAAAAGCCATCAGGAAATGGAGGGTAATAAGTACCAATGCCCGTAGTCTGGGCAACAAGCTCCCTGAGCTGGTGGCCTTGATGGAAGAGGGATGCCTGGATATCGTAGCAGTCACAGAAACATGGTACACAGAGAACCATGACTGGGATGGTAACATACCAGGGTACACAACCTACAGGAGAGACAGGCAGGGGAGAAGAGGGGAGGAGTAGCTCTTGTAAAGGAAGGGATAAAGCAACTGAACAAAAGAGTAAACAGGGAGGAGAGGAGGCACTGTGGGTCACCTTGGAGACTGGAAAGGGCACCAGTACAACCGTGCAGGGGTTGTGTACACTACAGACCCCATGTCAAGGGAGGGAATGGACAAGGATATGATGGAAGGCATTCTTAGGATGGCAAGAGAAAGGGGAGATACTGTTGATGGGAGACCTGAATATGCCAGATGTTAACTGGAGCACATTTGCTGCAGCCACATCCAAGAGCAGGGCCATTCTCGATGCCCTACAGGTGGCAGGCTTCAGACAGCTAGTTTCAGACCCCACTCATGAGGGAGCAATCTTAGACCTTGTACTCTCAAATGGGGGCAGTGAGAGGATCTCAGATCTAGAAGTGGGTTGCCATCTGGGAACAAGTGACAATCAAACAGTGTGGTTCACGTTAAACTCAGCTACAGAGTCAAGCCATACAAAAGTGAGGGTACTGGACTTCAGGAGGGCTGACTTTGGCAAGATGGGTAAGTGCCTCAGAAAAGCACTAGCAAACAGGCTAGAAGGAGGGGTGGAGCAACAATGGGGAATCATCAGAACTGCCATCACAGAGGCAACAAGCCTTTGTGTGAAGCAAATAAACAAATCAAAACGAAAGAAAAAGCCACTATGGTTCTCAAAAGAGGTGGCTGGGAAAGTCAAGAAGAAAAAGATAGCATTCAGAAAGTATAAGGAAACACAGATGGAGCCGGACAGAGAGCTGTACCAGTTAAGGCAGAAGGAAGCAGAGAGGGAAGTCAGAATAGCAAAGGCCCAAACTGAGGAAAAGATAGCCAACTCAGTTAAGAAGGGGGATAAAACCTTTTATAGGTACATTAGAGAGTGTAGAAAGACAAAGGGAGGGATAGTGAGGCTGAATAGAATGAATGGTGGGTGGGCAGAGGGGGACAGTGAAAAAGCAGGGATACTGAATGAATATTTCTGCTCAGTATTCACAAAAGAGGAGGGGGGAGTGCCTAATCCAATTAACAGAAGCACTCTTGATAGGGGGTTGATCCCAGTCCTTTCACAGAAGAAAGGGTCTCTGCAAGAACTCCTAAAACTGAAGGTGGACAAAGCAATGGGCCTGATGGACTCACACCATCATTCTAAAAAGAATTAAGGGGGAACTAGTGAAACCACTGACTACTCTTTTTTAATAAATCATGGGAGGTAGTGTGGTACCAGAGGACTAGAGGAAGGCGGATGTGATTCCCTTCACAAAATGGGACCAAGACAGAGGCAGGAAACTACAGACCTGTCAGTTTGACCTCTGTGGTAGGGAAATGATGGAGTCACTTCTGAAGGAAAGAATTGTTGAGTACCTAGAGGCCAGTGGGGCACAGGACCCAAGGCAGCATGGGTTCACAGCGGGAAGGTCATGTCAGACAAATCTAATAGATTTCTTTGACTGGGTGACCAAAGTAGTAGACCAGGAGGGGTTGTGGACATGGCCTACCTGAGACTTTAGCAAGGCATTTGACACAGTCCCATACACAAGATTAATAGTCAAATTAACTAGCCTGGGAGTTGGGTCTCAGGGTGGTAGCCTGGGTAAACATTGGTTGGACAACAGGACACAGAAGGTAATGTAAATCCAGTCCACTCTGAAGAAAGAGGGGTTACTAGTGGGGTACCGCAGGGTTCAGTACTGGGTCCAGTCCTTTTTAATGTCTTTATAAGACATTGCAGAGGGACTGGAAGGAAAAATATGCCTCTTTGCAGATGACACAAAGATCTGCAACAGGGTTGATACACAAGGAGGCGTGGAAAGGATGAGAAGGGACTTGGCAAGGTTGGAGGAATGGTCAGAAGTATCGCAGTTAGGATTCAATGCAAAGAAGTGCAAAATAATGCACCTGGGAAACAAGAACCCAGGGGAAGATTACACAATGGGGGGGGAGGTAGTAACAACAACAGAGAAGGAAAGGGACCTGGGGGTAATCATATCAGATGACCTTAAGGTTAGCAAGCAGTGTGAGCACTTAGTAGGGAGGGCTGGGGGTATACTGGGATGCATAGGGAGAGGCATCACCAGCAGAAAACAGGAAGTTGTTATCCCTCTGTACAGACAGTTGTTGAGACCCCATCTGAGTACTGCGTCCAGTTCTGGAGACCCACACTGCGCAAGGACAAAACTAATTATGTCTGCAAGCAGACAGCTCTTAAGAGACAGTACCAGAGGCTCTAAAACACTCACTGATAAATGGCTTAATGCCAAACACCATTCAGGCTTGGAGCATTCAAGCAAGCTCCTGAAGTCTTTTGGGAACCCCCATTTGCAGGGTTACACCTTCCTGGCCTGGGAAAGCTTGACGTCCGCGTCAAGCAAGTACCCATAAGTTTCAACTGCAACCATATACATTTGCATTAGGCTCGCACATGTAATCATCAGTCAACATATCATTTTACAAGAACACATTTCTGAAACATTGCAGTACGTCCTCTTTACACAGTATTACATAAACATTGTACCATAACTCAAGTTATTACCTCTTGTACATGAAACCTGAAGAGACGGGGCCTTTCCTATCAGTTACCTTGAGGCTGGATGGGGCAAGGCACCATACTTAGAGGGCAACACAAGTAACTTGGAGTTAGCACTGGCGCTCAGTTTGGGCAATGAGCTCAGGGACACATACACTCCTTTATGGACAACACTGAGAGGCAGGTCCACTGGCCTCCCAAGTGAATCATAACTGAGGTGTACCACAGGCTTTACAGCTCGACCAGTCTTTCTAGGGGAACTGTTACAGTCTCTGCACTCTGAGCCTCATTTTCAGCATTGTCCTCACTTGTCAGGAGTCTCCATGGGGTAGAGGCTAGAACTTGGGGCACTTTCAGCTCCAGGAGTTACAGTTTCTGAGTCCACAACATTTGGCTCGCATGGAAGCTTTGGACACTGGCAGTGGACTGTCAGGGCACTCAAAATACTCTTCTTGTTGGGTGTATCACCAGTCTGACCAATCTATCATTTTCCTCCCTGAAAGCTCAAACAGTTCAACCATGCACAATGATTCCATTTCATCTGATCTGATGCTTTGCACTTCACTTTCTGGGAGCATTGGCTCCAGGGATGAAGCTGGGGGCTTAGACAGTCAGAAAGCCCAGCTTCATCTCCAGTATTGACTAGGGATTGCCCAAACAATTGACTCAGTTCGTAAGAAGGATAGTATTCAAAGTCACTCTCACTTTCTTCCGATATGGACTGACAGTCATGCTCAACTGGGACTTGTGGAGGAACACTTTAACTTTGCTTCTGTGGTGCAGACTTTCTTGATCTTTTCTTAGCAGCAGCTCTAGTCACTGGTCCAGAGGGCATCTTCTAGGGCTCAGACTCAATTAAGATTTGTCCAATGGGCAGTAAATGATTTCTATGCATTGTTTTTACATCTTTTGAATGATTCTCAGGCCTTACTTTTGTACACTGGCAGATCATCTAGTTTGCCCACTACAATGTGAGGGAGATGGTGTCATCTGTCAGCAATCTTGTGCTTGCCATGCAGTCCCAGATTTCTTAGCAATACCCGATCTCCTCCTGGAGTTCCTGTGCTTTCACCTTTTATCTACCTTTCTTTGTTGGCCAGATTTCTTTTGGCAGCCATGGTTTGAGCCAGTTGTACGCATGAGTTAGCTGGGCCTTTAACTTTTGCACATACTGTAAATAGTTGTCAGCTTGAACCCCATCAGGAGAACCCCAAAACACACATCTACTGGTAGTCGAGCTTCTCTTCCAAACATCAGGCGGTGGGGAGAATCCAGTGGCATCACTTTTGGTGCAGTTATAAGCATGTACCAGGGTGCTAATTTGTTGCTCCATCTAGGCTTGTCCTTTGGGTGCAGGGTGCCTAGCATATCTAGCAAAGTGCGGTTGAAACGTTCAGGCTGTGGGTCCCCTGGGGTGTAAGGAGTGGTTCTGGACTTTCGCACTCCCACAGAGAAAGCATCTCTTTGATCAGACGACTCTCAAAGTCTCTCCCTTGATCAGAATGGATTCTTTGTGGAGCCCCATAGTGAACAAAAAGTTTTCTAAGTACTTTGGCCACAGTGGATGCTTTCTGGTCTTTGGTGGGAAAGCTTGGGCATATCTCGTGAAATGGTCAGTGACCACCAGCACATTACTGATATTTCTTTGATCTGACTCCAAACTCAGAAAATCAATACAGACCAGCTCCATGGGTGCACTGGTGGTAGCGTTAACAAGGGGCAGCCCTCTGAGCAAAGCTTTCCTCTGTAGCTTAGCGACTACAAGTTCGAATGTGTTGCTCACATCAGCCCCCATCTTAGGCCAATAGAATCTGGATCTCACCAAGTCAAGTGTTCTGTCTATACCAAGGTGCCCCATGTGGTTGTGCAAGGACCTCAGTACTGAGTCTCGAAGGCAGTGGGCAGCACTAGTTGTTGTTTGTCTACTTGTCCCCTCTGTCTACTGTTTCTCTGTATAACAGTTTATTGATCAGTTTCAACTTAGGACCTTCTTTGTATAACAGTGCAGTTCTCAAATCAGTGGGCGTAATTTGGACACATCTTTTCCTGCATAGAGGGCTTCTAAAGCTGCTTTGATCATGGGATCGCGGGATTGAGCCCGCCGAATACTGTCATTGTCCAGCTGAGGCAGTGCACCAATGTCTATTGCAGAAAAGTGGCAATAAGCAGCAGGTATGCAATTCTCAGAGGCTCCCAAGCAATTCACCATGCAGTCCACTGCGTCCGTGGACATTTGTTCCTCCCTGTCAAACTTCCGGCAGAGTGCCCGAATGTCAGGTTCTGCCAATCGGACCCAATCATTCTGGGGAACAGGCCTCCGGGAGAGAGCATCAGCATCTATGTGGTTCAGACCTGCTCGGTATTCGAGAGCATAGTCATATGTAGATAATGCAGAAAGCCACCTATGGCCAGTGGCATCCAACTTAGCTGAGGTCTGCACATAGGTCAAAGGATTATTGTCAGTTTTACTAGTATTTTAGCCCCATACAAGTACTCATGGAATTGGTCAACAATAGCCCACTTCAAAGCTAGGAACTCTAACTTATGTACAGGATAGTTCTTTTCGGATGGGGTCAAGGCTTCTACTGGCTAAGGCCACTGGTCTCAGGCCATTCTCGTGCTCTTGGTACAACACAGCCCCAACCCTTGCAAGCTAGCATCAGTGTGCAGTACGTAAGGTTTTCTTGGATCGGCATAGGCCAGCACTGGAGCATGGGTAGTTGATATATGATCTCATGAAAGCAGTCTCACAATCAGAGTCCAGCGGGCCCCAAATACTTCACTCGGATGAAAATACACTCTTTCAGTCTTGAGGGACGCTGACTTTGGTATTTTTGTGGGTTGGGGATACCCTTGAGTAAGGTTAAGTAAAGGCGGATCACTCTTGAATAGTCCTTGATGGAGCGCCAATAATAACCACAGAATCCCAGGAATCTTTGCAGTTCTTTTAGATTTTTTGGGCTGTGGCCAGGTGGTCAAGGCCTCAACTTTACTTGGGTGGTCTCTATTCCTCGGTGGATACTATGTGTCCCATACTTTACTGATGTTTGAAAGAATTGACACTTATCAATGGACAGTTTAAGGCCAAAGTCCTCCAGTCGGTCCAATACCTAAATAATCTGCTCTCATGTTCCTCCAGTGAGCTGCCAAACACAATAACATCATCTAGGTATACCAGGCACTCTAGTAAGTTCATGTCCCCACTGCACGCTCCATCAATCGTTGAAAAGTGGCTGGGGCACCTGAAATCCTTGAGGCATCCTCATGAATTCATAGAAATAGCGGACAGATAAAGGCCGTCTTCTCACGGTCCTCTGGGGCCATCGGGATCTGGTAGTACCCACTCGGAGATCCAGCACAGAGAACCACTTGCTCCCGTTAGGCAGTCCAAAGCATCCTGAATGCGGGGCATTGTGTACTGATCAGGGATGATCCGCCCGGTTTAAGGTGCGATAATCACACACATCCTTACTGTTCCATTCTTTTCCTCACTACCACAATGGGGAAGCATAAGGGTTTCTGGATTCTTGTATTACACCAGCAGCTAACATCTCTTGCAGATGCCGTCTCACATCATCTATGTCAGCAGGTGCGGCGTCGAGACCTCTCACGAAATGGTCTTCGTCATGCAGTCGGATATTGTGCTCAGCTCCTTGCACGCATCCTACATCCCATTCCTTTAAAGAAAACACCTGGTCTCTCTGGGCAAGCTTCTCACTGATCCTCACTTTCCATTCAGCTGGCAGCGGGATTCGCGAAATCAAACAAGTCAGGCGTTACTCTGTCATTCTTCCTTGAACTCTTGCTGCTGGGTAGCACTGCAGTGTCTGCACAATGCGCATTAGCCAGGATGCAACCTCTGTTTACTCGAATGTCTCTTTCAGACACATTATGAACTTGGACCATTACCCTTCTGGCATAAGCATGGGCTCTAGCGGGCAAAATACTAAGGCTTGACCAGCAGTCCCTCTGGCAATTTTCCATCGCCTGGTGCATCCAACATTAATATTTTATTCTTAACATCCTTTCTGATACGGACCTCTCCTGTAAGGTACACTGGGCATTTGGCGCCAGGATCAGAGACTCAGGATTCTTCTTCCATACAATTCCGACCGGTTCCTCTGGTTCTGTTTTTACATCTCTCTGTGCCTCATAGGCCTTCTTAATTAAAGCTGGAACTCTTAAGGCTCTACTAGTCTTTGACCCTGTTTTTCATAACACAACTGTGCCAGCCTTCCGAACATATGAGCATTTGTTCCAATCAACAAAGGGACACCATCATACAGTCCAGTGGGGGACACACTAAGGCTAGGGTCTCTACTTGTTCGCCACTCCAGCCACGGAGGTGGGGAAAGACAGCCAAATTCGGATATACCGGAATAGGGTAGGCCTTCTCACTTAACCCCCATACATGCAGTCCTTCTAATGGTTGTAAGGGTCGTCTGACAAATGCTTCTGATACCAATCCTGGAACATAATTGTCACTTGGGAGCCACTGTCTAATACAGCTCTTGTAGACACTCCATTCACCTTTACAGTGGTCTCCATGGAGGACCCACTATTCTGGACCAGTCTGGAGGAGGCGGTAGTGGGGGCCTGGGCAACTGACCTTGCCACAAAAGGACGTGAATTAGCATTTTGGTGCCCTCACTGGGATCATGTCGTGCACCTCTTAACCACTGATTTCTTCTCGAAGCTCTCCTTGTAGCCTATATGCAACTTTGTCAGTGTCTTTTGGGGACTGGCATTCCCTTTTCATGTGCCCATCTTTCCCACAATTATAGCAAAACATACTTTCTGGAGTTTGAGCTGGCCGGGCCCACTGGGAGCCAGAGGCGGGGTATTACTAACTGGAAACCTGGGTGCCATCTCTGTCTGTGGCGTGATAAGCATTTGGAGACATCTCGTCAGTTTCTCACTTCATGAGTCAAGGAATTGAGTTTGGAGCTGTTATCAGCAGGAGATACATGGGTGAGTACCCCCACCCCCATAGCAGATGCAGTCGGATATAGGTCAGGGCCCGTACTTGCAGGCGTGGCCTTCATAAAGGGACTGTTTTGAATTCCGGATCTCTCTCAACAGTTCGCCCCATTGTGGCATATCTTTTCCTTGTCAGAGCACTCATTGACTGTCAACCTCTGCCCTGAACTTCACTTGATGGGTCACCCTCAGTCACTCGGTCGTAGCCACAGCTGTTGGTGCAGGTACCTCCGAGGTCGCCTTTTCTCAACTCCTCGAATTTCTCTCATTAACTCATCATAGGAGGGTGGGATTCCAGTCGATTTGCCAGGCGTAACAGAAGCAACAGCAGTTCTGAGAAGGGCAGACTTAAGGATTCTGTCCAGTCTGGTTGGTCCAGTTCAATCGCTGGCAAACTACCTTTCTGAGGCATTCTTGCAACAATTTTTCCAGCCGAGACATACACAGACAACAACTCCCTTGGTACTGTTGTGCATTTCTTACTCTCCACCATAGGTCCTCATCAGAATCTGGGCTCCCATACACATTCTCCAAGGCCTCAAGATAGGCCTGTGCAGTCGCTTCAGGGTTACTGGCCCGTTTAGCAGGATGGTAGCCAGGGCAGGACCTCGGAGGCTCACTAACCCTCTTTCGCTTTTGCCTTCCGAGCATTGCCATTCTAGCACTTGGGGCAACATAGTCTATCCAGGTCTCCCAGTCATCCTCCCTTGGGGGTGGGGAGGTGCCAGAGAAGATCCTCAACCTTGGTAAGAGTCGTGACTAATGGCAGGTGCAGAAATAGGAGTCTGCATTGGTTCAGCCACCATTACGGGCACTGGAGCGGGAGAGGGTGTTGGGAGGAACACCCCAGGTGGCAAGAATAGTTTCTTCAAGTCCTCCACAGTTTTCCCTCTCCCAGCAACCATTCAGCAAATTTCTCCTCAAAAGTTTCAGATAGTGGTGGGGCTTATTCCCCGGGTCTTTACTGTCCTTAGTTATCACTCTCCAAGCAGTGAGGGCTCCCTCTGGGGTAATGGTCTGTGGCACTTTGGAGCTATCTATGGGATCCCTTAAACTCTACTAGGGCCAGGAAAGTGTGGGTGAGCAGATTAGCATGCCGACCCACCACCACAGGGTTTTGTAAACCTTCCACCTTGGAAAGTACTCCTGCACAGTGTCCGTATTGATACAGGGGATGTCCAGGATAAGCATAGCATTTTGGGGGTCGATCTCCTCCCAGTACACCACTCCACCAGCCGTGCACAGCCACTTCTGTCGGGTACCCAATTTTTCTTAACAGTGGTTCTAAATATGGCCACTAGAGGACACACAACCCAGCGGTGAGCCTCCAAGATGTAACCCCTAGATGGCGCTATCCCAGGGCTACTACCCCTGCCTGATTTGCCACTAACAGGTTGAGGGGCCTGGATCCAGTGGCGGTGCCTCCACCCAGAGGTCAGGGTTTGCAATAGTTAACTAACTTGGTCACAGCCCTCTGGGACACTGCAACCCCCTTTCTTCCCACTAGTGGCCCACACAATATATCAGAATTACCTTCACAGTATACACTTACCCCCAGGTCTGGTTCCGCACTGGGACCTCCTGTGAAATGAGATACAGTGCAACAATCACAGTACAGTACTTTAACATGAACAAATACACTCAGGCAGTATAACTTTGCTGAAACAAGCAGCTCTGATTTATTTAGGGGATATAACAAGGACAGGGAAATCAGGTTAATTAGCTTATCACTCTAATAATCTACCTATGGCTCTGTGCACAGGCCTATCCCTATCAGTTACTGTCCTGGGTACCCAAGCCTAGTGGCTAGTCAAACAGTGGCAGCTGGTAGGGGCCCTTTCACACAGAGAAAGGAGAATTAAACAGTCAGCAGTACAGTAATTCCATTTGGATTTAATGTGGCAATTCAACAGGGAGCGACCCTGAATTAGTACTCACGACCTCCAAATAAGATAGGGTCCTTCAATGTCAGCGAGGCTCACTTGAGGTACACAAACCTCTTCACACATCCATATAAAGAAAGCACTATACCAGGCAGGCTGCATCTGTATCGATCGCAATTACTGCACAATACCCGGAGAACACAGCAGATTCAGTTCCTGACAGACCGAGTGCAATTTTCAGCAATTCCTCCAGTCTTCTACAGGGTGAGCCTGGTTTCTACTCTTCAGAGATCCTTTGATTCTTTTCACAGGACAGATTCAGTCCTAACAAGCTGTTACACAAGCTGCAGACCAGAACTCTGGGCCTTACACACGTTTTTGACTAAAACTGCACACTGAAAAAGCACAGGGCTCCTTCCTTCTTCACTGCCAAAGCTCAACGAAACTCCAACCGACAAAACCGGGCACTTCCTTGAGTTCCTCCCAGTTCTTGACTGGATTGGCTGTCACTCACAATAGACTGCTGCTGTTGGTCCAAAAGGCACTGAAGTCTAAACTACATCTCCCAAGTCACTGCCCATACAATCCTCTTGTGGCTGGCTCAGATTATGAGTCAAGTTCTGATTCGTCCAAGGCACCATTTTAGAGCTAGCTTACCCCACACTGATTGGTCCAGTTCAGCAGTTCAAAACTAGAATGGGAACTAGCAGACACAGTTCTGACTGCAAAGAAAGCAGGTTAGACAAACTGTAATTTCATTATTACTCTAAATAATTTCTGGCAAACAGTTACATCTTTCAGATAGGTTCCTTTGCACTCTAGTGACTGCAAAATGAAGTGAATTGGCAGCAGCTCAGGTGGTACTCAGAGAAGCACACAGTCCCCCATACAAACTAATTATGTCTGCAAGCAGACAGCTCTTAAAGAGACAGTACCAGAGGCTCTAAAACACTCACTGGTAAATGGCTTAAATGCCAAACACCATTCAGGCTTGGAGCATTCAAGCAAGCTCCTGGAAGTCTTTTGGGAACCCCCATTTGCAGGGGGGTTACACCCTATGTTCCACTTAGCTTATTAATTACCTTCTGGTGAGTGGTCTCCATCCTCGAGGGTTGGTGTCTGGTCAGATGGGGTGGGGATTCAGGCTCCCTGTTCGGCTAGGCCTCACCCTCCCGCTCGAGTAGCTTGGCTGTGATTCTAGAGATAGAACCTTTAGGATGGGTGTGGTTTTGGGGGAGTTTCTTCTCTCCTGGGACCTATTTCGTCCTACTCATAATTTCTTCTCCAAGGGACTTTCATAACCCGATTTAAGGGGACGGAACAGCTTACACAGGTACCTCTTTACTATTGTTGCTCCCTTTTAAGGCTGACTTTACGGACCCAATGTTATATTATAAGGGCATCACGCAGATACATCACGATATCTACCTCACTCGGGTCAAATGGGAAGGTCTTGATGGCCTATGTCTAGTTGAGGCATGGCACTATACCGTAGTACCGGTCCCTGACAGGCTAGCTCGTCAAGAAAAATGTTCCATTCCCTAATCCAGACCTCAAAGATCAGACCCCAGATACCCTGCAGAATCACTTCACTGATGGGGCATTTGAAGGGCCTGGTGTATGGCCTGGACTAAAGCTGACTGAGGTCTTGCCTCATGGAGGTTCCCCTCTATGAACTAGCTAGCATCTCAACTTAAATCTGAGTTGTACCAGTGAAGCAGCACTAATGTTGCCTTAACCTAATGTAGCTGAAACTATATTTGGATGGTGTAGAAGCTCCAACTGCTGATACCAGTTTATTCAGAATGGGTGTCCAGTAGTGGTAAGCATCTACAGTGGGGGGAGGGCCTCTGGGGAATGCAGGCTCAAGGTGGAGCTGCATAGCGCTCTGATTAATGGGGGGATGACTCCTTACTACCTCTTTCCAACTGGACAGTGGATTACAAGGTACTTGACCTGATTCTTACTGTTACAGGACTTTTACTGTCCTTCACAGACCCAGATATTTTAGTTACTCAGTAAGTAGTAGTAAAGGTGGTTATCAGAGCCATAATGGGTTGGTTCCTCCTTTATTACAATGTTACACCGAGGCCAAATAAACCCAATAAAGGGAGGACCTTTGTAAATAGTTGCTGGGGTTTTGGTGGGAATGGATGGGACGGGCAGGGACTGGTACCAGCTAGGATATCAGGCACTTTGTGAAATGGGGGAGGTGGGGCGAGGTATAGTCATCTTTATCGAATACTGCTTACATGACTATGTCATTATGTGGTTTGTTGCTATTAATGTTTGGAAGAGGGGTGGGAGAGGTTGCATCATGTGTATCACTACCGATTTTATTAGCCTTAAATATTTTCCTTGCTCTCCTGCACTGCCCATATGTTGATCGAATGATATGGCTCTAACAGCTTAATCTGGTTCAAGGTCAGTTGGCATTCATCTGTATCCCATTTCCCCGGTTCGTGCCTGAAAATAGGCAGGATTTGTCTAGTGCACTTACCTGCTCAACAAAATCTAAATAAATAAATAAGATAAATCTTAAGGTCTGCTCGTGGAATGTAAAAGGGGCCCACCCCCTACTAGGAGGGCCAAAATTATTCTACATCTTAATAAACTAAGTGTAGATGTCGCTCTTCAGGAGACTCATCTCATACTTCCCAAGTGCTACAACTCCATGAGAGCGATGGGTAGGGCAAGCTTTAGATATAGAGGTGGACTCCAAATGAGGGGGCATCGCTATTTTGATAGCCCGCTGAGTTCCATTTAGACTTTTGGACACCATTACAGATACCCACGGGAGATACATTATATTTAAGGCCCTGCTGGGCATTCAGAGGTAGTGCTGGAGCTTGATATCACGGTCCCACGGCTGATGACCCTCACTTTTTTACATCCTCATGACCCACTTAGCTCCTTGTCTGACCTGCCTATTCTGCTTAGTGGGGACTGAAACCTGGTCTACAAAAACTCACTAGATAGATCCAGATTCAAACCCCTCCCACTATCTCCAGCACAATTGGCACTCAGGGAACTCACGGACTTGATCGGTTTGCTTGATCCTTGGAGGCCTTATATCCCACAACCAGAGAATTTTCCTTTCACTCCATCCCACATAATTCATTCTCCAGGATTGACTATTTCCTGTTAAGCTCCAACTTCCTTCCTTCTGTAATGGCTTGTAACTACCTATCTAAAGTGATTTCGGCCCACCAGCCCACCATATTACATTGGCACCTTGAGCCGGGGATTTCCAGACACAAGTCTTGGAGGCTTAACTCACAGTTGTTAAAGTCAGATGCTTTCATTTCCCATATTCAAAGGCACATCACCCTATTTCTAACTAGTAATTCCCCTACCATGACCAAACAAGATATCCTATGGGGGGCCCTGAAATGTACCATACGTGGGGAGATCATTTGTCTGGCTGCTATTCGTAAATAAAATCGCCTCTCAAGTCACAGCCAATTTATTTCACCAAATCTGTCAATTAGAACTAGTCCTCCCCCTCAACCCACCCCACATGACCTTAACCAAACTGAGATACTACGATCCCGTTACAATACCATTTTAAGTGACAAAGCTGAAAACCTAATTCTGAGATCTAAAGCCACTTACTATGATCAGGGTGATATAGCTGGCAAACTTTTAACGTTACGTCTTCATGCCCAGGCCAATGATAAAATTGTTCCCTCCTTCATACCCCAGAGGATATCATCACCTCACCTCAGGCTATTACCCGGGCTTCCAGGATTACTACCAACAACTGTACTCGGCCCTCCAGTGTACTAGACCCAGACCTCATGGATCATTTCCTACAAGACATTCAACTCCACAGTTGTCACAACAGCAGTTGGACTACTTGCAAGCTCCCTTCCAACTGGAAATTATGTTGGCTATTGATTCACTCCCTGTCGACAAAGCTCCCAGCCCTGATGGATACTCTGTGGAGTTATAAAATCTTTAAATCCCAACTTGTCCCCACTCTTGACACCTACAACTACATATATGAACAAGGCCTTTCTGACTTGTCCCTGACCAAAGCTATGATTGTGGTCCTCCCCAAACCTGGTAGGGATCCCTTTAGCATTTAATTACTGACCCATTTCCTTAATAAATGCAGACTTTAAAATTCTACTAAAGTCCTTGCCAACCGACTCAACAAGGTTTGGCACCACTTGATAAGCCCAGAACAGGTCGGGTTTGGTACGGCCGCCTTTCTGCAGACCATCTCTGAAAACTCACTCATCTCATCTCTGCATCAAGGACTCCAGCACCCTTATCGTGCTGGTGTCCTTGGATCTAGCTTCGACAGGGTGTCCTGGGATTATCTTTTCCATTTGTTACAAAATATAATTTTCCTTCCCAGTTTATTCGTTGGATCAAGATCTTATATACCCACTCCTCAGCCCGAAAACTCTGCAATGGAGTACTATCCCATCTTATTTCCCTCAACAGGGCACCAGATAAGGCTGTCCACTCTCCTCATCTGTTTAATTTGTACTTAGAACCTCTTATTCAACATATCACCACTTCACCCTTAATTTCAGGTATACCAGTAGGATCATCTCATTATAAGTTATCAGTTTATGCGGATGATATTCTTCTCCATGTCACCCATCCCTCCACTTCTCTTGCAGCCACAGCTAACATAACCAAGGAATTCAGCAAGATCTCAAATTATAAACTCAACCTTTCTAAAACAGAAGTAAATGCCCCTTAATGTATTTGCTGTACCCTCTGACATTCAACAACTAGGTTTTACATGGGTCAGGGACAAACTAAAGAATTTGGATATCTATCTTTCTCGATCGGGTTCTAAAACAAAGCAGTATAATTTGGATGCAACCTTAACTCGCATTAAAATGGATTTAAATTGCTGGTCCCTACTCTTTTTCCTCTGGGGGCAGAATTAGTGTAATCAAAATGAATTTCCTTCCCATCTCTTATACCCTCTTCAGATATATAACTCTTTCTCCCCAAAACTTTTTGCTCAGATCCATAGGGTATTTCCAATTTATATGGCTGGGCAAACCTCCCCAAGAGCACTTTCTAAATTGTAATGAGCAAAAAATAGGGGTGGATTGCAACTTCCCACTTTTTTTCTGTATTACTTAGCTATAGACAGCTCCATAATTCGCTCTTGGCTAACCCCACAAGCCCCTATGCTGCCCAACGCATACACTCCCTTATGGTTACAGATAGAACACTCCCTCTGTGCCACTCACAACCTTGACCTGACTTCCCTCCCCTATGTCCCTCTTAAATATCTCCCCACCCAGCTCTGTAATATTCCTATAATGTCAACATTAAAGGTTCACCAGCAGATTTGCACCCTCACCCACACTTCCCTTCTATGTGATGTCTCACAGCCCATTTTCTGTAATTCTAACATTCGGATTGGGGGGGGCACATAATTGACCCTTCTTTTTTGCCCTGTGGCAGTAAACCAATCGTTTGGGATTTCTTAACAATCATAATACACTAATCCCTCCAAGATGTCCAACAAAATTTGGCCTTCCTCTTCCTCCTGTTTCTAATATATTCAACTCTCCCATTTGCTCTTACATCACTTTGGACTGGGCCCTTGGGAACACAACTTGATCAGACCTCTCCTTCCAGCTATCTCGTCCTCTCCCTCAGCCCACACAGTCTCCTTTTTCTCTAAATTATTACGTGACTTTCAGGCAGAAAACAACTGACTTCCTCACTATAGATGGGATTAGATCCTCCCCGCTTCTCGTTGTTGGAGCCGGATATGGGTTAATTTCTCTAATATAAAATTCAGGTCCTACGGGGAAACCAGATTACGAACTGGCAGTTTTAGGTGTAATAAACTGTAGAAATTTTTTTTGATATATCCAACTGAGATACCTAACATTCACCAATAGGTTCATGGAAGGACAATAAGGCCACTATGTGAACCTTGATGGAGCAATATTCAAGCCACAGTCAGACAGTGTGCAGAGATAGTCCAGGATCTTGGTAATGGGACAAGAGTACAGGTTAATACCCTGGTCTGCAGCCGAGTGGGCAAAACATTTCCATTTGGAAGTGTAGGTTTTTCTAGTGGATGGTTTTCTTGAGGCAAGCAAGATGTTGGCGACAGATGAGGAGACATTATGACTGGCTATGAGGACATCCTCAGGAGCCAGGTGTGAAGGTGAAGGGACCTGATGTTGGAGTGCAGTAGGGTCCCACTTGAGTTGTGTTAGGAGGTTGGGGTGAATGGGGAAGGAAGGGGTTAACAACAAACAGTTGTAGGGCGGAAACCTGATCTGGCGAGGCCCATATGGAGCGATTAGTATCATGGTTGCTCTCTCCAGTTGTAACTTTATGAGTACTCTCTGGATGAGAGAAATGGGAGGAAAGGCATAGAAAGCACCCATTCAAAGAGGGACAAGACATCATGGGAGTGGCCCTGTTGGTCTGGGTATAAGAGCAATACTGCAGGAGTTTGACATTTTCGGAATGGTGAAGAGGTCGATCTCTGGTGTGCCCTTGAAATTGAACATGTGAAGCACTTATGATGCCAATTTCCATTTGTGAGAATGAGCATGAGCTCAGGTGATCCGCTATCATGTTGTAGGCTCCCGGGATGTGGACTGCAATGAGATGGATGTTAAGTAGCAATGCTTTGCACCATACTCTCAGGGTCTCCTGGCACAGACACTGAGACTTCATGCCCACCTGCTTCTTTTGTGTAACAGACCACAGAGGTGTTGCCTGATTGTAGGAGTAATGGCCCTGGTGACAGGAAGGGTTGAAGGCTTGTAGAGCTAGGTAAATGGCTCACATATCTAGTATGTGGATATGTAAGGCAGACTCTAGGGGTGTTCACCAACCCTGGATCTAATGGTGGCCAAGATGGGTGCCCCATCCCAATCTGGAAGTGTCAGTGGTGAGAGTCTGTCAGCAGCAGGGACTGAAAAGGGACTCCTGCTTGGAGATGGAGTGGGTCGAGCCACCAAGTTAGAGCTTTTCACAGGGAAGGCATGATTCAGACTAGGTCCTACAGGTCATCCGTTGTTTGCTGTCATTGGGTTCTCATCACCCACTGGATGGGCCACATGTGCAATCAGGTATAAGGCACTGTGGAGATTGTGGCCACCTTGTGACCCAATAACTGAACATATTGGCGGGCAGTTATGTGGGTAGTCTCAAGGCAGTGTTGGATGAGCGAGGCAGTGTTGACAAGACAGACAAGTCTCAGTGTTCTGTCCCGTGGAAGAAAGGCCATGACCTGGGAGGTATCCATGATTGCTCCTATATACTGGAGGCACTGAGAAAGCATCATGTGGGACTTGGCAGCATTGATGGTTATGCCCACTTCTGAGAAGAGAAGGAGAGTGTAATCTAGGGAATGTAACAGCTCATCTCAGGAGGAAGCCTTGAGGAGCCAGTCATCCAGACAGGGAAAGACACAGAGGTCCTGGTGGTGGAGTGTGGCTGCCACTGCCACTAGACACTTGGTGAATACCAATGAGGATGATGACAGGCTGAGCAGTGAGCTCAGAACTGGTAGTGGTGCCGAGTAGCTTGGCGGAGGTACTGCCATTGGGCCTTGTGGATTCTGATATGAAGGTAGGCATCCTTCATGTCCAGGAACAAAGCCAGTCCCCTTGATGTAGTAGGGGAGGGCATTGATAAGGTGACCATGCAAAACGTTTTGTACTGTATGTACAAGTTGAGGCCCCCCGAGGTATAGAATTGGACATGGATCACCACTGTGTTTGGGAACAAGGAAGTGTGAATAGCAACCTGTCCCTACAGCTGCCATGGGCACTGGTTGCACCACTTTTTTCTGGATGAGAGCGTCCAACTCTTCCAGAAGGACAGGCAGGTATGTGTTCAGGTAGGTAGTTTGTAGGCCGAGGAGGAGCATGTGGGGGATATGCTTGTAGTTCTAGGGTGTGGCCTGTATGTATTAGCTGAATTCTCCATTAGTCTATCGTAATCTTCTTACATGCCTGATGCAGGGAGAAGTGGCTTCCATAACCTCAAAGCAGGAGGAGGACATGGGAGGAGCTGGAGAAGTCAGGCGTAAGAAAGCAGGGCTGCTGAAGTGGCAACCCTGGCGGCTTTGGCAGCGGGGAAGCAGTCCCTGAGGTGGCAGGGTGGACTTCCTCTTGACAGGTTGTGTAGCTGCCTTTTTGCCTATGTGAGGTCGATGAAACTGAAACTGGTGGCGTTGGTACCCTGAGGTTGAAGTAGTACATGGTATGTACTGAGGTGCAATGTCCTTCAACTTACTGAGTAGATCCTGAGAGTCTGTGCTAAATAATCTATGGCCACGGAAAGGGGCATTTAGTATTGTATGCTGCACATCAGCCATAAATCCAGAAACAAGGAGCCAAGCATGGCGCCTAAGGAAACACCTGTTGCAGAGGAATGGGCAGAGGCATCCACTGCATCATAGTCTGCATGGAGATGTGGTGGCTCATGCTGGCACCCTCATGAAGTGTCGCAAAAGCTGCTCAGTATCTGGGCTTTGCTGTAGTTTGATGGTTATTTCTATGGCGGTGGCCCAGAATGTTGTTTAGTATTTGAGCATATGTCCCATATAATTTAAGATTCTCATGGCCAAGGTTGAGGAGGCAAGACTCTCTTGCCCATGGGATCCAGTTTCCTTGATTCCTGATCTGGAGGAAGGTACTTTAATGTTTAGGAGGTTTGGTCCTGTCATGTATCACATTAATAACTACTAAATCCACTTGGGGAGCAGAGGAAATGTAGGTTGGTTCAGAGGGCCTGGTACAAGCAGTCTGACTTCCTGGTACCGGTGGGACAGCGTAAGGTCTGTGCCATGCAGCTGTAGTGGCATTATTGTATGCTTGTATTAAAGGTGGCCCCACAGTGGCTGGATCCTCTGGGAGATCTAAGTAGTCTGCCAAGTTTCTCCTCATGCTGGTCTTGCTCAGTAGTGGCAAAGCCCATCACTTGTTGCAATTGAGTCATTACCTCTAAAAAGGAGGGATCATCTGGAGTAGACCAAGTAGTACAAACATCAGGGTCTTCTCCTGCTGAAGAAACTGTGGATGTGCCAGTGGGTGTCCAGACCCCATCATCCACCTCCTGGTCATCTTCTTCTCCATAGTCTACATCATTATCCTCCACATCTAAGGAAAGAGGAGGAAGGGGAGCAGAGGCAATATGACATGGTCGTTAATAGGACTCAGTCGATGGAGGAGCCTGAGACATTGTAGGAGGAGGGTGCATGGATTACATGACCTCTAATACAGTTTTGACAACAGCCGACACATCGACGGATGGCACCAACGACGGACATGGGCTTGGTGTATGGCCCATGCTGGAGGCTCTCATAAGCGAGGGAGACAGCACAGAGATAACTGGCCTCAACTGCGGGTAAGGCATTGAAACAGTAGCTGAGCAAAAAGAGGAATGTGCCTGCATCGATGGGCCATGGTAAGTGGGAGGTCTCATCGGTGGAGGTAACGGTGGAAAGTCCATAGACGAGCAGCCCAGACCCATGCTGGAGGATACGGGAACTGCGAAAACCAGGTCCATTTTAAGTATATGGACCGGCAGAGGCACTGAAACTGTTGATGAAGGGGTGGTGACCGCTGACTGGAGGTGCTAAAGTGGAGCCAGGGTGGATAAAGGGAGACAGCTCTCGGACCTAGGCTAACTGCAAAATTCTGGGCGCAGTCCCTCCCCCATCTCGAGTCCACTCTCCAAGCCCAACCACCCTCAGTCTACTCCCTCAGGAACGCTATCGGCTCCTACATGTCCCACACATGACTACAGCCAAAGGGCAAGCCGCTTTCAATTATTGCATGCCTAAATTATGGAACTCCCTACCGGTGGTCATCAGGCACACAGAAAACTCACAGCACCGAAACATGCTCCTCAAGGCACATTCCCCCATCTGCTCCGGCCAGCAATGATACTATGCTACCTATGCTCCTCTTCTCACACTTGACGCACTAAGTGCCTTCCCGGGCCCTGCACCACTGGTACTAGAAGGTCTGCTCTCACCACAGCGCAATTCTTAATTCTTACCGCTTTAAAGCTGTGACTATTAAGTTTCATACTTGGCACTTATACAATATTGCTGTATTTCTGTACTCTAGTCTTGCTAGATAATCATCCTAACACTGCACTCTGATTACAAACTGCTCCACCACACAGATGTTATTGTTCTTGTGTGTAGTCTTGTTCCTGTATAATCAATGTGACGTTGTTGTAATGTATGGTAGATATTTTGATCCTTTTGTTACTGTATACATTCCTCCCCTTCCCCCTCAGGACACATCTGGAACTGAGCAGTACTTTGCTCAGTATGCCCTCCTGGTGAAACTCAAATAAATAAATAAATAAAATAAAGCTATGGTTAACTCCACGGTTTAAAGGACAGGCAAATTGCTCATCGATGGCTGCAACAGGGTGTCTTGTTGGGCTAACTGCCATCCCTGAGTAAGCTTACTCAATACCCTCTGTGTTTTCTCTAATGGTGTGGGAGAAGCCTGACTAGTCAATGGTAAGGCTGGGGCTGATGTCAACAGATGAGGGAAACTTACCTTCATCTCTGGAGGACTTATCTCTGTCTCTATGTTTATGCTTGCTGGAATGATGCATGGATTTCAATGCCTGGGAGCTTGTCGACAGGGATGGCAATGAAGAGGATCTTGAGTGTAGCGCTCCTTTTCCAGGACAGTCACCTTCTATTCCATGATATGAGACTCTAACTCCTTGAGTCTGCGTCGACAGGTGGTCTTATTAAAATCCTGGCAATGAGCGCAAGAAGTTACGTTATGAGCAGCCGCCAGACACCAGGCGCAGAGTGAATGATGATTGTAGTGATAGGTCTTATGATCACAATGGCGACTATGAAATAGCGAATTGGGATTCGACATAGATGAGCAGCCAATACAAGCATACCAAAAGCTGGTGTTCTTTCATCATCTCAGGCAGTCATCAAAGCATTGCTGCGAGAGAAGTGGCACACAGTCAAAGCAAACTGGTCGATGGTGAGAAAAGAACTGAGGAGTCCTCAGCATCACCCACACATTTATACAGGTACCTGGCCTGATGTCACCATGGGTAGCCCCAGTCACACTGCTTGAGAAAGTGGTCATGCAAGAAGCGCCCTCCAGCAGATATCCCAAGTGTTTGACCTGCTGCAAGAGATACCCTCGATGAAGATCCGTTTTTTTTTTTTATTTTTATCCCAAATTTTCAACATAGCCTTCTTATGACCCCACCTCACAAACAAGGGTGAAGAAAATCTTCAGATCCTGGCCAAAAGGTGATTTTGCGCAGTCAACACAAATTCACCTTTTGGGACAGAGTGGCATAATTTCACTGCCACTGTTCATGAGGTGGGGGTCCCCAAAAAGGTCATATTGAAAATATGGGGAAAAAATCTTTAAAAATGATCAAGTTACAGAGCCAGCCCATAGGCGTAGTGGTTGGATTTCCGTCTACGACACCGGCAACCCCCGGGTTCAGGAGCGGACTTAAGTCGCCGGAGGGCCGACTGGGGAGAAGGATGGAGCATCCGGGGACAGCTCTCCTTCTCTGGGGAGGTGAGGGATGTGCACTGGCACACGCTGACTCCTGGCGGAGGCTGGGAGCACAGCAGTGGCCGCCTGGTCACGATGCTCAAGGGAGTGACAGGCAGCGGGTATGCCTTGGCGTCAGGATGTCACTCCCCACAAGAACTCAGGAAAATGCTTCCTGGCTGGCCAGGCGATGGTCTCTCTGTCCTCGCTGCCGCTGATCCCACCAACCGACACACCTCAGCAGTACCCGGCCCAATAAAATAATCGCTGGCCACCCCCACCAGTGCCTTCCCCCTTGGAGGAGGGGACCCGCCCGGCGAAGGGTTACGCCGGGTTACCCAGGGGGACTGCCATATGAGGTTGGTAGCTGGTGTGGGAGTCAGGGCAGGCAGTTGGGAGGGACGTTTGAGACCTGAAGGAGTGGGCAGCCAGGAAGAAGGGGAGGCACAAAAAAAAAAAAAGATCAAGTTATGAGGACAAGTTCAAAAGCTATTGAAATACACTGTCTGATTTCCTCCATTCGTGGTCTAACATTGAAGAGTGAAGACGTGTCTCTGGACCAGAAAGTATTATGGCATTGGTCAACTCCCAGTAGGTAAGTAGGTGTTGGGATGTGTGTGGTGGTGGTTGCTGAATGGGAGGGTCACATGGGTGGAGGGTAACAGTGGCGTTGGGCCAGCAGTGGTGACAGACATAGTTGGTTAGTTTTCATATATATATATCATATATGTAATAGATAACACACTCTTAGGTGTGCGGTCGCGCTCTGATATATGCACGCCTGGTGTGCATTGTACACACGAGGCCGCAGGCCAAGTGTGTCAACCACCCAAGGCATGTGTATATCAGAGTGACAGAGCACACCATAGAGTGGGTTATCTATCTTATAAAATGGCAAAATTGTTTTGGAGGGGGGGTAAAAGTGCAGGTGTGCGGTCACACTCTGATATATGCATGGTCACCTGATGATCTCTTGCTACTAGATGAGCTTCTTTTTTCCACCAATTTTATAAATATATTTATACAATAGGGTGGGTGATAAGCGTTGTAAATAAAAGCCATATTCTCACTGTAGTGAGATAAATAATACTGACGTACATACAAGGAAAAATATCTACATTTACACACATGTGTAGTCGTCAGCAACAGTGATCTCACATCAGCTAAACTCCTAGTAAAACAAGTCCAGGCACTACGCTGCATTCCTTATTAACAGAAATCACCTGTTAAGACATATTAACATGCCACAAAATACCTCGAGTGTCTCGTGCCAATAAAAACAGCGCTGTTTCTAATTAAACACATTTAAGACAGATACACCTCGTACGCTGCCTAATGTAGCAGATGTAATGTGGAGTGCTGAATACGACATCGCAGAGCAGAAAAAACATAGTAAAACTTCCATCGCAAAGACCACCAGTAAAATGGAAAAGCAAAATGTTTCTGAGCAAAATAAAACTGAAACAACCAAACAGGAAGACGAAGAAATCTTTCTCAGCTGCTCGCAGTTTCAACTTGATAGAGAGCCGCTTCTTGACCCTGCTGAAATGGGTAAGCTGAGCACAACTGAAACAATGCATAATGCTAGATTTCCATCAGCAAGTTTCGTAAATACAGATACTGAATTCATCAACCAATACATTGAATCTGCTAAAAATAATAACACTAGAAGAAAAACATAGTGTGATATCAATGATTTGCAGCAGTTCCTAAAGGAAAATTTAAACATCACTACCAGTATTGAAAACATGTCTCCAAATGACTTAAACATAGCTTTGAGCCCTTAAGCATACGAGCGAAATTTCAAAGTTTTGAACGACACTTAAAGCAACATCAATACCCAGAATCGTTGTCTTCCTCACAAACATTCATTAAATGCAGAGAAGTCCTCTTATCTAAGCAAAAGAAATTAAAGGAGAGTGGCAAAGGAAATAAACCTTTTGTGGCAGATGAACTTATGACACCCTCATAAACGAACTGTATGATAAAGACATTTGGGACCAAGAACACCACAATCGTTACTTAACACTATGTGGTTAAATACCACAATGTTTTTGGCATTCGAAGCAACAACAAATACAGGAACTTAAAATGGGGTGACATTAAATTATGTTCTACTGAAACAGGAGAAAATTTCATTGAATTTTGCACTGAAAGGCAGACGAAGACCAGAAGTGGGAGTGATCCCAAGACAGACTTCTAAAACCCCAAGCTTATCCCATAGCAAATAGAAAAAAGTGCACTGTTGCCAACTTTTATGTTCTATTCTGAAAATACCATATAAAAATAACTATGAGTCCGCTCCTTTTTTTTTAGCGATCAATCAACAATATAAATTAATGCAAAGTAACTGTTGGTTCAAAAACCCGCCATTAGGTATTAATACAATAGGCAACATCCTGAAATGTATGATTGAAACAGCTGGTATTGACACAAATAGAAGGCTGACTAACGATTCTATCAGAAAGCACCTTGTACAAAAACTGGTAAATTGCAACGTTGCTCCAACCGATATTATACAGATATCAGGACACAAGAAGCTACAGTCCCTAAATGATTATTCAAAAATGAGTAAGAAAATTAGAAAAGTATTTCAAATCTTTAAGTTCCCGATAACCCACAACCATCCACATCGGCAGAATGCCAAGCTACACTTCACACTCACAGATTAGAAACAGACAAGCACAACAATCCTGCTTCTTTCACCAAGTCAAATTCCAAAGAAACTGAAACTTGTGCGCCAAAGGATAAATTTTCCACAATTTCAAAACCAATGTCAAGTTGCTTCTGTAACCCGACTATTACTGCACAGCACATCACATTTAACATTTACCAAAGTAAATCACCACAGTCTGTACCACAAGAGCCCCAATTTTAAAGATTTCTCATACATTCCCAATATCAGATAAAGAGTTTTAATTATGTCTTTCTTCTTTTCTTTCCAGCTCAGCAGAAAGATAGCCCTCCAAAGAAGAAATCAAAGCCAAACTCCTGTGAAAGCAATACAGAATGAAAGAAACCTCAAAAGCAGCTGCCGTCGTAGGAGTCCAAAGATACGATCCACGAAGTCGTCCATTGAAAAATAACACCTTAGTCACAAAAGCAGCACACTTGAAATAAAGTTACATGAAGCAAAAATAAAAAATAAAAAATAAACGTAAAGTGCACCGAAACACGCATTATACTGACTACCATCTCGGAACTCACTCTCAGTAATTAACCACGCCCACTGCCCCTCATCACCAATCAATACACATTATGCAGTAACAGTCACTCACATTAACCAATCATACCACAAGAAGAACAATCAATAAAAGACATTTCTCCTACTAATACCACCCAGCAACCAATAAAAAACCACAACCACGCAAACACAGCCAATGAAACAAGAGAAACCATTCTCATTCACAAAGCGACAGTCCTCATTCACAACAGTGACCTACCTCAAGGAGCAACACATGAACTTAAAATAACACTTTTCTTTCAAACTAAATGCCTAACTTTTAAACCTAATCAAGCATAACAAAACTACAAAACCTATTCTATAAATCGAATACATTATGGGCACCAGTGGGATATAAATATTTCACTCCTGCATCGTGAGGCATGGATATCTCACTTGTGCCTTCCGGGCACTCATGGGATATCCATGCCTCACTCTGCAGGAGTGAAAATATTTTACATATCTCACTGGTGTCCATCATGTATCCCCTATATATATATCTTGTGTGTGTGTGTGTGTGTATATATATCAGTGTCGGTGATATGTCTGTGGCAGTGGGGGTGGGCTTCCCGGTGTCACACACTGAAAACAGGCAGGGTGGGGGGATACTAGCTGGCACTGAGGACTGGGGACCCCAGTGTTGGAAAATTAAATGGGCTGGGGGGTGTGGGGTGGTGGATGCCGAGTGGGAGGGTTGCATGGGGGGAGGAGATGGCAATGTGCCAGTGGTGGCAACAGTTAAAATTAAATAAAAAACAGCTGCAAGGGATGGTTTCCTTTATTTCGGGTACCATGATTTTAGTGTTATGTTTGCCAGCACCAGGGGTGGACTCTTTGGTTTCACACACTAAAATGGGCAGGGGGTACTAGCTGGCACCAGGATTTTGCTCCTGGTGTTGAAAATGTAAAAGGGCAAGCACTGAAAGTGAGAGGATACTTGGCAGAGAGTCAGAGGATTGTTTTATGTTTGGAGGACCACTGCAGGCTGATCAAGACGCGATCAGCTCTGCTTGCTGTTTGGCATTACACAGATCAAAGGAAAGAGATGCCTTATGATTGAGGTTGCTCTTTCCTTTGAACTTCACAAAGTATCTGCCCAGCAAGCTAGAACAGTGTCATGATCAGCCTGGCTGATGATTAGTGCGACACTGATAAGCCCCTTACAGACTGCCCTGCATTGGACTGACAGCAACACACCTGTCAAACGCACTTTCATACCAAAATGTTTGTTCAGTGCAACCATACAGTGAACATAAAAGTAAGCACAGAGACATTCAGTCAGATTTTAACAAACATCCATCTGGTGTGTCCCCTGTTATCCCAACAGTCATAAGCACTAGTATTACTCTGCCAAGAATTGTTTTTTGACAAGCTTAAAATGTGTACTCCTATCTTTACAACCAGTTCCAACAAGACATTATCACCCTCTGTGTGACGTACTGGTTCCTGCTGTTGCCTCTTGAAACAAAAAATAAATAAAAATGCAAGATATATAAATATGACAGCTACAGCTGGGAAGCAGTGTGGTCTAACAGAGCACTGACTTGCTAACCAGCATCATATCCCACCAGAGCCACTTACATGATTTTGAGTACATAAATGTACTTCAGTCAAAGGAGCCTACTGAAAGCAAGGTGTTGTATCTTAGATGGGAAGTTCTGGCTAAATAAATTGAAAAATACTGTATAAACAATTACATGTCAGCTCTTGCCCCCTTCCACATTTTGGCTTACTGGAGCATACACTCAATTAAAGTATAAAGCAGATCCCTGTTCCTATCCTTTTTGAAAAATCATATTACATTCTGTATATTGCTGGTGCAGGCTCTCACTGACAACAACTAGATTAAAATCTCCAGTATGGTTATATATAAAGTGAGAGGTGGGTAAGTGTGGTACACAAGGAAATAAATCCATCTAGGGAGCTAACCAGGTCATAAGGCCACAAGCCCAAAGGGTGAGTGACTCTGTGATCTGCGTAGCCATCTAGATGGGTTTATTTCCAAATATACCACATGTACCCATCTTTTTTTATATTACACATTTGGCTGATTACTGTTAGCTTTTATCACAATTGCATATTACAGGGAAAGGGTATATGGACAAATAATTACTTCTATGAGGAAAATGTCTTATTCATGTATTATATTGTTTGTAAAATACAAGTAGTCCATGACATTAAGACTGGCGCTGTTTTTATGCAAAGTAGAAATGATTACTGGGTTAGACCCTACACTACTACCTACAGTTAGCATTTAAGTGTAGGTCTCAATTAAAGGGGACAAGGCATTCGTATGAATGTGTAACTGCTTGTTACAGAAAATATATTCATACACCATCAAACAATCACTAGTTACCTGTACAGTACCTGAATAAAACTCACTATAACAACTTTTTTCTTTTCATGGACACTATTCAGTATAATTCTGTCTTCATGGAACCAGGAATATGAAGTTTTGCCTATGTGACTGCATGGATTCAGAACTTTTGAAAATAAGCTTTTACTTACTAGAGCAGTTTCCAGAGTTCCAAATCCATGCAGAGACTCGAATCAAACTTTGAATCTCTTCCATGAAGTGAACTGCATAGAACGCTCCCATCAGTAGAAAAACAGTACAAAGCACAGTCTTTCCCAGCCATCATTTATTCAGGTATTGTTGAAGGAAACTGCGCTGAACCTGTAAGTCATTTTCCCAATAGAAGCTGATTTTTAAGCACTGGTTAAAATTCTGTTATTGTTCCATCTATACAGGCCTTTTAGTAACCTCAGTGGGAGTTTCTGCTTTACAGACTGGTGGTAAGTACTATTTCAGAACTGTGTGATGTAGTTTATGTCCCAAGCAACCTCAGAGTTCTATACTAGAACATAAATGCATTGTGCCAACAATAGAAGCGTAGAACAGGGACATAAACCACATCATACAGTTCTAAAATGGTTCTTACCAGCAGCATGTAAATCAGACACATCCACTAATATAATTAAAAAGCTTGGATGGCTAGAGCATTAAGAGGTTTTGAACCAGTATTTAAAAAACAGCTTCTACTGAGAAAATCGACTTCTAGATTCGGTGCAGTTCTCCTTTAAATATGGACCAGCTGAGGGGTGTGAATTTCATTTCTGAAAATTGGAACATTACAGACAGCTACAATTTCACACAGATTTCCTGTCCCTTTAACATAAGAAAACATTTAAATAATCGGTCTCTATGCTGAATTTGTTCAGTGGCAGCAAAGGATTCCCATTTGCCAGCGTCTTAATGTTAGCTGTTAGCTAGTAATTCTTTTTTTTTCTGTATGTGAATTTTTAGTGCCTGTGAAAGGTGCTGGATTGAAGGCACTAGAAATTGAAGTCCTCTGCTTATCTACGTGACAGGTGTGGCATGGGCGAGCACAGTGCAAGCTTCCCTACACTGCCCCACCAATGTGCTTCAACCCTGCCATGGTGGGACCACCACATAGGTGAGAGTGTCATTCAGACTTCATGCCCATTCAATCCATGACCCCGCAAGATTGCCAATAAAGGTGCTAATCAGTGGCAATTGGGTTGGTGGTTTTGTGATGTGGACATCTGCCCACTGGGAACTGGGCTGAGACCACCACAACTCATTTCACATAGGCTACTGAGCAGTCCTCAGGTGATAATGACTTTTGGCCACTACCGACCTATGCTGGATTTGAAACAGTGACTAAAGTAAATGGTTCCTTAACCGCTACCAATCCACGAGACCATATGAGACCATTTCTGAGGCCGCTCTCATTTCTTTAAAATCCACTCTCCAAAAGTCCAGAACCCTCATCCTCATGTGGTTTGCCTCTGTTCCCATCTTAATGTTAAACCACACTGTATAGCTAGTAATTCTAATCACAAGAAAGTGATCACCAGCTACCAACCTAAATGTAAATGGCCAATAAGAATTGTTATTGACTTTAACCATGTATGTAGTAGTAGTGGTAATAGTAGTACCTGCAGCAGCAGCAGTGGCATAGAATAGTGAATACTGAATGCATTACATTAACATAAAAGCTTTTCCAGCTGTCTTTTTAGTTCACTGTTTAAGTGTGCCTACAGAGGTAGCTTGTATCTCAGCTTCAAAGGTTTGAAGTGCCCCCTTGTGGTTGATGGATCTGCAGTGGAATTACAGCAACACTTACTGAGATTCATACGTCAACTTCAAAAGCAAGCTGCAGGATGGTACATTTTAGTAAAAAAATATAAAAAAGGAATAATAATATTTCAGATTTTAACATAATTAAATGAATACTCTGTGGTATCAGAAGATGAAAATGATATCTGAAAAGCTGAGCATAAATATTTTAGGACGTATGTCTTATGAAGATTCCAGTTATTTTACATTTTTGACTTGAAAATATATTGTATTTTGAATGATTAAAATTGAAAAGGTAATATAAAATGTTATGAGGCAGTGAATTTTGTCTAAATCATTTAAAATGCCATATATAAACATAAAGAGACATAAGATATATTCTTACTATGTAAATATATTATAACTTGCAAAAAAACTACATTAATGTATCTATAAGGGTTAAAGTAAAAAGCGTACACAGTAGAGAAATAAAGAATTAGGGAAAAAAGTCCCCCGAACCTTGACGGATCTGTGGTGTGACATATCTTGGTGTTTGAAGGATCATGTGACACAGTGTTGGCATTACTCCAACAGTGGCACCCTCTGTACAAGCCTAAGTGTGTCATTGTTTTACTTTGTCTGACAAGGCAGTGCCAATATTAGGGTTATGCCAACATTGCATTGCAGGATAATTCTTGTCCTGGGGAACATCACACCACAGATTTGTTGAGGTTCCAAAGACTTTCTACTCAAGCTTTTCATTACCCTACTCTGTAAAGTTTGTGGTTCAACCCAGATAGATGCAATACATTGCTCTTTGCAAATTATTTCCTTTCCTATTGAAAAGCATATAAAACTCCTGAAATATACAGCTTTAGCCTTTCTTACACCCATGAGGAACACTGTACGTTTCACAAAGCACCTAAATCATTATATACATTGCCCCAGACCCGTAGGGGACTTCCCAAATTGCCCTGTAGGCCACTCATGTATCATATGCATCATCACATAAATCGCACTGTACCTGCACACCACTCGTGAAGACCACTACATCAAACACATAGCTGCAGAATTCTACGTGGCTGCAGAATTCTACGTGTCCATATTTTGGTCAATTATTATCATTGTCTGTCCAAATGTAGGGGATTGCTTTGATAGGCCCCCCTCCTAATGAGGGCATAAATGGTGAAAGTTAAATTCCCACCTGAAAAATAAACATTTGTGGGGATTTAAGTTCCACAACTTACATGGTCATGATGAAGAGGCCCTATCTAAGTCATCTCCATGTTTGGGCCCAAAATGTTTACAAATTTTCAAGCTATGGCCATGCAAACATTTCAGGGCTATAAAAAGTCCCCACACATGGACAATGCAAAACTTTTTTAGACTTCATTTTATTCAGACTTAAAATGTCTAGACAGCCATAAAAGCTAATGTTAAAGTGGGTAGCTTAGTCAAGATCCACCCCCATGAACCACATCAGTGGTATCATTTAATTTCCTGAATGCATTTTCAGTGTAACCCCTAACACCTGTGTTTGAATGACCCATTTCACCACATGTGTATTTGTGAGAAAAGGGTAGTGAACCAGGCGGCTTCTTGGGGAACACCCTCAAAGAGAACACTCCAAACACCAGTTTAAATCAAATCAAATCTGCTTCACTTTCAGTAGTAGAAAAAAGGAAGAAACAGCTTGTATTCAGCTTAACAAAACTTCTTAGTTCTGTCTCTCTCTGTCTTTATCTAACTGACACAGAAAAATCTCCTTCGCCTTGTTCATCCTCTCCCCTGTTTTGGACTCAGGTGTTGCTTGTTAATTGTATACCACTAAGAGGGCGCATGAAAATGATCGCTGGAAAATGGGCATCTGTTTTAGGAGTGCCATGGATTTTTGAGTGTGAGTAACAGGAGCGCCGTGGATTTCTGAGTGTGAGTAATAGGAGTGCCATGGATTTTTGAGTGTGAGTAACAGGGCGCGTGGATTTCTAGTGTGAGTAATAGGAGTGCCGTGGATTTTTGAGTGTGAGTAATAGGGTGCTGTGGATTTCTGAGTGTGAGTAATAGGGCCTTGGTGGATTTTGAGTCTTGAGGTAATAGGAGCGCCGTGGATTTTATACCTGTGCCTCTACCCTGCTTTCTCACTCACATACTGTGCCTTTTCCAAAAGGTGTCCCAGCTGAGGAGTTGTTTATACATTTCACGGATGGCGTTTGGGTGGACCCCCTGCAACATTACGATACCAGCTTTCATGTTCCCTTTCACTTGACTTCTGTGGTTTCTCTTTCAGTGTCTTGTCTGTTGCCTGTGGGGTTGCGGCATTCACAGTCTTCCTCCTTTTTGCTTGTCACCGCCTTCACTTTCGCTTTTTTTACCGCACCTTCCTTTGCGGCCCTCTTATTGCTTTCGCCCTTATATGTATGAATCCTTGTTAAAGATCAATGGCAACCATTTTACACATTGTTAAAAAAAAGCCTGAATTCAAGTCCCTGTGTCATGAGTAGTGTTTCCTGAAAACATCATGCTATTTGGCTTAGTGGTTTTCCTTAAATCAGCATTTGTCAACTTGTTCTGTACTAACTGGAAACAGGCTGTTTCTGTCCCTCTGACTGAGCCTTGGAGACTTATTACATCATACTGGACTAAGCTACAGCTTGAGCAGTGTACGTCCCTGCTTGACTGAGAAACTGAAGAGCTGTTAACTTCCCATTTAGAGCAAACTGAGTTAGTTGTTTGCTGTCCATGGTTTTCTAACCTAGTCACTGGTATTTGTTCAGATGAATTAGTTGAAAATCCATATTGTGTTCTTATAAAAAGCTGATAATTTCAGTTTCAGTGCTGAATTGAAGTGGTATGCATTTGAGAAATCAGCTAGTCTATCACAACTGCTGCCAGTTCTTTCTCATCAAAACTCTGTTTTTTCTAGCTAAGTAACACTAGGTTGTTTTATTTAGTGGATATAAAATAAGTCTAAAGTTTGTTAACTCATTACCACCTGGAGTGTTTTTTGAAGTCAGAGTTTTCCTTTTGATACAAAATGGCCACTGAAGTATAATTGAGTTAATTCATATAAGTAGCTTGTCTTTGATGTAGCCTCAATAAATAGGTTCATGTAAGAACATTTTTTTCCTCTGAGATTGACAAACAGGTGCCTGCCACACACTGCTTTTTCAGGCACATATTCTATATGAACTCACAAATGTCAGTTCTTTGATGGTTTTTATGTGAAAATACATCATGTATAACTAGAAACACTATATGGTATCCTGATGCCCCCATCTCCTGCCTACAGTTGAGACAGCTGGACTCTGATGTCCCCGTCACCTGCCCCACATTCAAGCTTGCTGCACCCTGCTGCCCATGCTCTTCTCTCATAGAGTCAGGGTTGCTGCACACTGTTACCCTATCTCCTGCTTGAACAATCAGGGCCTCTACACCCTGCTGCCCCCTGCCTGAACAGTTGGGTTTGCTGCACCCTGTTGCCCCTCCCTATCAGAGCCACTGCTGTTGCCCCTGTTCCTGTCACCACAGTGCTGTGCTCTGCTATGCCCTAGCATCCTATGTCTCCTGCCTCCACATTTGGGGCTGCTGCACCATGCTGCTCATCCTATCAGAGGTGGGGCTTTTATTGCACCTGGTTACCTACTTTCATTTTCCCAAATGGGCAGGGCTGCACCACCATGTCAATCAATCAATCAATCAATCAATCAATCAAATCTTTATTTATTCAGGTGAGCATCATTGAGCACCATGTGCATCCCATCCCACAGTCAGGCGCTGTACCTTGATGCCCCCCATGCCCTGCCCCACAATAAAGGCTTCTGCACCATTCTGCAATCTATCCTCTGCTACCATAGCCAGAGCTGCTTCACCCTGTTCCTGTCTACCCAGTCAAGACTGCTGTGCCCTGCTGCACTCCACAGCCCCATGACTTCACAGTTAGGGTTGATACACCATGCTACCCCCTGCCACCAAAGTCAGATTTTGTGCTACACTGTCCAAAAGAACAAAACAGAAAAATACTTTCATATTGTGTTATGGGAGTGAAAAACAGAGGGAAATAGGGTGTAGAAGTCCTGACAGTTCAGACAGGAGTTAAGGGAGGCTTTAGGGTACAGCAGCCCAAACTGTGGGACAGGATGCTGCAGCCTCACCTGGGTGGAACTGACACAACTATGGAGGCAGAGGACAGGGTGCAACAAATGCCCTAACCCTTTTGGCAAGTGGCAGCATGGTGCACCAGCTCTAACTGTGGAGGCAAGGGGCTCTAGGGCACAGCATGCCATAGCAGCCCTGCCTGAGTAAGCAGGAGCAGGGTGCAGCAGTCCTGGCGGTGGTGGCAGGGGACTGTGCACAGCATGGTGCAGCAGCCCTGGTGGTGGTGGCAGTGGACTGTGCACAGCATGGTGCAGCAGCCCTGGCGGTGGTGGCAGGGGGCTGTGCACAGCATGGTGCAGCCCTTGGCGGTGGTGGCAGGGGACTGTGCACAGCATGGTGCAGCAGCCCTGGTGGTGGTGGCAGGGGACTGTGCACAGCATGGTGCAGCAGCCCTGGCGTTGGTGGCAGGGGACTGTGCACAGCATGGTGCAGCAGCCCTGGCGGTGGTGGCAGGGGACTGTGCACAGCATGGTGCAGCAGCCCTGGCAGTGGTGGCAGAGGACTGTGCACAGCATGGTGCAGCAGCCCTGGCGGTGGTGGCAGGGGACTGCGCACAGCAGGGTGCAGCAGCCCTGGCTGTGGTGGCAGGGGACTGTGCACAGCATGGTGCAAAAGCCTTGACTGTGAGGTAGGACACAAGGGGAATCAGGGCACAGCAGCACTGACTGTGGGATGGGGTGCACATGGTGCAGCAGCCCAGCTCATTTGGGACAATGGATGTGGATAGCAGGGTGCAGAAAAATCCTCACCTCTGGTGGCATGGGGCTGCATCGTGCAGCAGCCCCAGCTGTAGAGGCAGGAGACATGGGATGCTATGGTGTAGCAGGCACAGCAGCCCTGACTGTGGAGGAGAGGAACAAGGGGCAATAGGATTTTAATGCCCCAACTATGGGGTTGGGGGATGGAGGACAGCAGGGTGCAGCAACCCCAACTGTGTGGGAGAAGACAGTGGGCAGCAGGGAGTAGCAGTCTCAAATGTGGGGCAGGGGACGGTGCAGCAGAGTGCAGCTGCCTCAACTATGGCACAGGAAACAGGGGGCATCAGGATGCTATATACTCTTCCTAGTTATACATTATATATTTTCACTCAGAAACTATCAAAGAACTGACATTTTTGAGTTCATATAGTACATGTGCCTGAAATATCAGTGTGTGGCAGGCACCTGTTTGTCAATCTGAGAGGAAAAAAATGTTCTTACATGAATCTATTTATTGAGGCTACATCAAAGACAAACTGCTTCTATGAATTAAGAAACTTTAGATTTATTTTATATCCATTAAATAAACAACTCAGTGTTATACAGCTAGAAAGAAAAAACAGTTTTGATGAGAAAGAACTGGCAGCAGCTATGATACAGACTAGCTGATTTCTTTCTTTCTTTCTTTATTATATGTCGGAAATATCCTTTGAGCAGTGTGCTCTTTTGCAAAGGTTCCATATCAGCAAGGTGGGAGACAATACAATCAGATAACACAACACTCAACAGAGAACAACAAAACATTGCTATACATTGCATTACATTGTGAGGAGGTAAGTCAAATCATTACTCATTGTATTTACATGGTGTCTTAATGGTTAAGGAAAAAGGTTATATATGGTGTAAGAGGTAGATCTAGGAAAGAGGAGACTGAGAGGTGTGGAAAGAGGATTGATCATCTTATAAGCTGGGCTGCAGCCATGACAGTAGACTGCATCAGGTAGCAGGGGCAGTAGGGGGGTTATGAGGAAGGATGCCAGGTTAAGGTGGCCATATAGATGGGTGGAGTGCTGGGAGTCAGCTATTCAGCCCTGTGGGTGGGTAGCACTGGTGAGAGCACAGGAGGTGAGTGGGGAGCAGTATGAGTGGATTTGACCGAAGGAAGGCCCAGGTGGGGGAGGCTAGGATGGGGGAGTGGGAAGGAGTGTTGAGTTTGGATTTGGTGGGTAAAACCCTAGACCAAGGCCATTGGCTCATGTACAAGGCTACAAGGGGGGTGGGTAGGACAATCAGACTACCATTGTACGTGGGCAAGTGCTGAGGGGCATTTCTCAAATACATATCACTTCAATTCAGCACTGGCATTCAAATGATCAGCTTTTAGAAGAACAAAATGTGGATTTTCAGCTAATTCATCTGAACAAACACCAGAGACTGAGTTAGTGTACAGCAAACAATTAACTCACAGATTGCTCTAATTGGGAAGTTAACAGCTTTTCAGCTCTTCCGTTAAGGAGGACTTACACTGAAGCTGTAGCTTAGTTCAATATGATGTCATCACTCTCCAAGACTCAGAGGACAGAAACAGCCAGACATTTTATTTATTTAATACATAATCAAATTACAACCTTGAGTCATAGGATGGGATATTCAAAGGGTTCGCCATGCACAATAGGGTTGCGCCTGCGCAAGTCAGCAATAGCACCATTCTGCGATATTCAGCAGGAGGCAGTTGCGCCACTGAAAACATACTGAGCAACAGCGCAATGCTAATGAATGCATGCTGAACTGGAGGGAGGAACACGCATAAACTGCACAGCCAATATTCAGCCAGGCTGTGCAGAGTTGACTCACGAGCACAACCCCAACCTGTGCCTGCACAACTTTGAGCAAAAAGGAGGAAGTCGAGGGCCACCCACAGGTGAGCTGCCACATTGCAGGTCGCAACACAGCAGCTGCCACCTGTGGCTGGCCCTCAACCTACTCTGTGCCCCCACAGCCCCGATCATGGGCAAAGTGGTCCAACATCCCCCCTCCCCGACTGGCCCGATCACGGAAGCGCCATAACCCCCACCAGCCTGATCGCGGGCAGCACAGTGTCCCCAGAACATATCCCTGGTGGTCCAGTGGACGCTAAGCCCGATCACGGGCTGATAAGTTAAAACAACCCCGAACATATCTCTGGTGGTCCAGTGGACGCTAAGCCCGATCACGGCTGAATATGTGAACCCCAGAACGTATCCCTGGTGGTCCAGTGGACTGCTAAGCCCGATCGCGGGCTGCATTATGTTAAACCCCCAAGACCACATCCCTGGTGATCTAGTGCCCCCCACCCCCATGAAACCCCACCACCCGCTCCCCGGCGGCGGCGGGCAGCAGCATCCACCCACCTGCCCGCCCGCTGCCTGACTGTCGACGGAGGGCTGCATGCCCATTGGTGCAGAGCAAGACCCATGTCTGGACATCTGGGAATTGCATGCACCACACAGAGATTGGCCCAGAATTTCTATTGGCCCAACTTCACCCATCAGGTGAAGGAATATTGTGGGTCTTGTCACCAGTACCAACAATTAGGAAGAAGGAGAGTAAACCCAAGCCACCCTAATCCCCTTGCCCATAGTGGAGGAGCCATTCCAGAGGGTAGCAATGGATATTGTGGGACCTTTGAGTACCCCCAGCCTCCTGGAAGTGGTTTATCCTGACTGTGGTCAATTATGCCACCAGATACCGAGAGGCAGTTGCACTTTCCTCACTTAGGGCAAAGTGGCTGACGCCTTGCTAGGGATTTTCTCCCGTGTTGGATTTCCACAGGAGGTTATCACCAATCGAGGATTCCTTAATGTTGGACCTGATGAAGTGTTTGGGAGAGGGAGGGGCAGTGCAGAGATGCATGGCACCTTATCACCCGTAAGCCAATGGGCTTGTGGAAAGCTTTAATGGTACCCTAAAATCAATGCTCCAAGCATTTGCTGAACAGCATGGGAGGGACTGGGAGAAATACCTTCCCACCTATTGTTTGCATGCATGGAGGTTCCCAAGAGTTGATAGAGTTCCCCTTTGAACTTTTATATGGATGCAGGTGCATGGGCCACTAGACTTGGTTCGGGAAGATTGGGAAGGCAAGCACACCACCCAGGAAACTCCCATAGTGGAATATGTCCTAAGTTTAGGAAAAGCTGAAGGAGCTATGGGAGCAGCCCAGAGAAACCTGTCAGCCACCCAGCAGAAGCAAAATGTTGGGTACAACCAGAGAGCCAGAGCTCACTACAGTGTAGGTCAGGAAGTCATGGTCCTAATCCCGTCCAGGAGGATAAACTGCAGGCCGAGTGGGCAGGACCATACAAAGTAGTCAGACAACTGAATGATGTAAACTACATTGTAGAACTGTCTGACGGAGACATATCCATAGAATGTACCATGTCAACATGATGAAGCTATATGCAGATAGGCTGACATGGTATTTGCAGTGTGTAGTCCTGGGGAGGGAATGGATGAAAAGACCCCTACAAGACTTGCTGGTGGAGCAAGCAGGAGTCCTCAGTGGAGACAATCAAACTGTTGCCCCAGTTGACTCCAGAACAGTCCCAGGAAGTGAGGGAAGGAGGTTTTAGAGGACTTTTCCCTTTGTTTACGCCAAGTAAGGATGCACCCTTTAGCGACACATGATTAAAGACACAGGAATGCAAGCAACCATCTGACAGACAGCCTACCAAGTGTCAGAGGCCGTCCTTAAGGATGTTAGGAGGAGGTGGAGGAAATGCTAGATTTAGGGCAATCCAGAAATCCCACAGTCTCTGGGCCTCACCCGTAGTCCTTGTTCCCAAGCCAGATGGCTCTACTCGCTTCTGTGTAGACTATCCGGGACTCAATGCAGTCATGAAGTCTGACACCCACATAATACCACTGATGGATGAACTACTGGACAAGTTGGGAGGGATGACATATCTCACCATCATTGACCTGACAAAGGGTATTGGCAGGTGGAGTTTACTGACAGAGCTGA
Organism: Neoceratodus forsteri; assembly: GCA_016271365.2. Taxonomy (NCBI): domain Eukaryota; kingdom Metazoa; phylum Chordata; order Ceratodontiformes; family Ceratodontidae; genus Neoceratodus; species Neoceratodus forsteri. Next base: position 29,974,449 of record CM028134.1, read on the forward strand.
GAGAGGTCAGCCTTCATCACTCAATAGGGTTATTTGAGTTCAGGGTAATGCCTTTTAGAATGAAAATGCCCTGCCACCTTCCAAAGGTTGGTGAACCAGATTTTACATGGTACTGAAGAGTATGCCATGGCATACCTGAATGATATTGCCATCTTCAGTGCCAGCTGGAAGGAACACCTGTCCCACCTGAGGGAAGTGCTGGGCAGGACACACAGGGCAGGGCTCACTGTCAAGGCTGAAAAGTGTCAGGTGGCCATGACAGAGGTGGCATACCTCGGACATGTAGTAGGGCAGGGCAGCTTTGCCCTAATTAAGCCAAGGTTGAGGTGACAGAGGCATAGCCCAAGCCAGAAATCCAGAAGCAGGTTCAGAGTTTTTCTAGGGACCGCTGAACACTATTAGTTGTACAAACTTACAGTGCCCTGGCAGCTCCCTATCTGGCCTGCTAAAGAAAAGAATGCCTAAAAAGGTAAAATGGGAATCAGCCTGTGAACGAGCCTTTACTGAGCTAAGGAGGCACTGTGCAGTGCCCCTGTGTTGATCAATATGGACTACAGTAAGCCATTTGTAGTCCAGACAGATGCCTCAGATGTGGGATTGGAGCAGTCCTTAGTCAGACCTCTAACCAAGGGAAAGATCACCCAATAGTGTACCTTAGTAAGAGATTGCTTCCTCGGGGCAGGCCTGTTCCACAGTTGGGAAGGAGTGTCTTGGCGACTGATATGGGCCCTGAAGAGTTAGAGCCATACCTCTACAGGAGGCACTTTGAGGTACAGACCATTCATAACCCCTGGTGTGGCTGACACAGATGGGAAGACGAATGGTCATCTTTGTGATGCAGTATTGCTTACAGGTCACGAGAATGACCATTACCCACAGGGCAGGATCGCGGGAAAAGCAACACAGATGGGCTATCTTGACAGTTAGAGCAATGAACAGAATTTGTGAAACTCATACCATGCTAGGGATGGATTCCCACAAATTCAGTCTAGGAAGGAGGAGTGTTGTGAGCTAGCCAACTGCTAATCATTATTTGCAATATATATTCTATTATATATTGTTTTATGGGATTTCTGTGTATGCCCATGCCAATGTTGATTCAAGGCATAGGGAAATATTAGTTTATTTTAGGGTTTGACCTTTGACTCAAAGGCCACCTGCTTCACCAGGAAGTGAGATTTTCATTCCCAAGTTCTTTTAGCAGAGTTGTTCCAAAGCCATTTACCTGCCATAAACATGCACTACAGAAGTAGATTGTTTTGATCCCAGGAACTATGATAGGCTATTACATTTTATGAGGGAGCAGGATATATTTGCCAGGAAAGACCATTCTAGCAGTCTTGTGAAACTCTAACATGACACTGTGAATTAGCTTACAAGATGCTATGTAGATACATCAAAGTTTTAACAGTGACTGTCCTGTTACTAGTTAATTATGGAGGCAAAACTTATGTTGAAGCTGGGTGATATCACCAGGTGGCCAGGAAACTGTGGGTCACTGGTGGGAAGATAAACTGGTTTCCTTAAGACTGGAAATCTGATGACACTGCAAATTTCAGAAAGGTAGTTAAGCTCTCAGTACAGAGCAAGATGGCCATTCTGGTTTTGGACTTCATCCTGACACAACAGATCAGCTCTAAAGCTACTACAGAAAAGGACTTTGAACATTTTCATAACAGGTAGAGAGCGTAGTTACACAGTTTTAAAGCATTTATACTGAATACTTTCCCATTTGTTTCTAATACTGTAACTTAATTTTTATATGTTTTCTTGTACTGCATTAATTTAATTATTTTAGTAAAGACTTTGTTTTTCTAAATAATTCTGCCTCATGTGAGATTCCTTATATTGTATGTGTAACTGTAGAAGTTTTTACAAATCTGTGACAACTGTTTATGCTTAGAAGGGTCACCAAATAGCAACCAAATTGAAAAGGGTCAGTGGGGATCCAGAATGATTAGGAGAGTACCTGGGTCTCATACGAGTCTGCAGGGATTGTGAACTGGGCTATTTATTTATTTTATTTATTTATTTATCATATCAGAACTGTAAACCTTTGAGTCAGAGACTCCTTTACAAAGGCTCGTGTCAGAAGACATACAGTTATTAGACAGAAGAAAACAACAGCATATACACAACAGGTTAAGTTTAGTTATGCTAGGTACATTGCAGCAACCAGCAGGATGGATAGTCCTAAAGAACATCATGTTGTACACTGAGAACAATAAATCCATCTGCAATGGGGGAGAGTGGTGGGACAGGTGCCCCATGGGGTTAGCAGGACAGGTGCCTCTAGGAGACCCAAGACCATTGTAAGGAGAGTTTGTAGTTGAGAAGGCAGTAGTGGAGGGAGGAGAAGTGTCAGAGTCAAAGGTAGAGGTAGGCTGCAGAAGGTGTGTGTGTGTGGGGGAATGAGGCGGGGTGGCAGACCAAGACTGAGAATTAAGGGTGACCTGTGGGCGAAGGCCATATCAGGTTTATGCGCTGCTACTCCAAAGAGGGCATACTTACTTGGGCCTTCCTTCTGTGTGTAATAGCCACAAAAAGGGTTCATATTTGGCCACAAGACTCGAGACTGGTATTGTGCCCTGATCCAAATTACAGGAGGATGCTCTGGGACCTCCTTGCAAGTGTTCTGTTGTAAACCTAGTGAACACTCTGGGTGGACACAAGGAGGGCATCCCTGTTTTCCCCCCCTGCCACGGACTGCACTTGGGGTAGACACTGTAGCTCAGTGCTCTGACCCTCACAAGTAGGTTCATGATACCCTTTGAGGAAGAACCTAAAGCTATTTGGGAAGGCCCAAAAATGATAACAAGGCCCCTGTCAATTGCAAGGATGATGAGCCTTTGCTGAACCTCCAGAAATTGATAAGCAATCTGATGTGCCCCAAAGAATAGATATTGATACTTGTGCCATATTGTGTTTATATGGCTATAAGTGGAATCGGAGTGTTCTGGGAGTGTAAACAAAATAAGATTGTGAACCTAATGAGGGCGCTTCTGGAGCTCACACATTGGGATCGGACTTTGCTCAAGTCTGGAAGGATAGGGTGATCTTGGATAGAGTATGTATATGTGTTTCGTACTTCTTCTAGTCTGGCTACCCACATATGGATTAATCATGAGGCATTAAATAAAATGGGCTGTCATGCAGACTTCATGAATAGAGTAAGAGCTTCTAAAGTAACACAGGAATCTCAAAACAGCATCTTTGGCTATAAATCCCTCCCTGAGAGAATGAGGGAAACAAAAAGGCCTTATACAACCTTTTAGTGAATTTTCTGCATCTACCTGCTGAGAGCATAAAAACTTTAGGGCACAAAGGAAATCTTATAAAAGTATATATGCACAAATGTATGTCTTGCTTGAGGCAAGGGATCTGGCTGATCTGATTTTGCAGAAAGCACTTTGTTTAGATGAATTTGGTATTCACATAGTTTCAAGTGAAATACTTAGTTCAACAACACTGAAATCAGAACAGAAAATTCCAGTAAAATCCTTCTTGGTGTTTGAATCACCAAGAATGGAAAAGGAATCTGGAACAAAACTGGAAAATATTATGCAGGACCTATTTGTTCATGCTCTGGATATTTCCTTGGGGCAAGCAGATCAGTTTGCACGTAGGAGAGTAGGCCAGGAACTGGAGGATGAGCAGGTAATATTTAGTGTTAATACAAGAGAGGCCATTTTAGGACCTCTGCTCATGAACAACATCACTGTGGTTTTACATACGAACATATGAACACAGATCTGCTAGCAGAACACACACAATCGGTCTATGCAAGTCTGCCGAGTGTGCAGCTAGCACCCTAGATTGCAGCTGCCCCAGCCTCCTCCCCTCAATTCCTCCCCGCTTTTCCCAGCCTCTGCCCACCTGACTCTTTCTCTTGCTTTATCCCTCCTCCTTCAAGCTATTGACTATTCTACATGTTACCACCCCTCTGGCAGCGCATTCCAACTAGACACCACCCTCTCAGAGAAGTAGTGCTCCTCATTTCCTCTTGAAACGCTCCCTTCCAACCTTAGTCTGTGCCCCTCGTCTCTCTTCCACTCCTCAGTTTAAACACCCCCTCAGTGCTAGGTTTATTTACCCCTCAGGTAGTTAAACGCTCAATCATATCCCCTATCCCTGCTCTCCTCTAGTGTGTACATGTTCAGCTCCTTCAGCCTAACTTCATATTCCTTTCCTTCCATCCTTTTAACATTTTGTTGCCCTCCTTTGCACCCTCCAGTAACTTTATATCTCTCCTCAGGTATGGCCTCCAGTATTGCACACAGTACTCTAGGTGTGGTGTGACCAATGATCTGTAGAGAGGTAGGATCACATCCCTGTGTCTGGAAGAGAACCCTTGCGATGCATCCCAGCATCCTGTTTGCCTTCGCTGTTGCTTTTCTGCAGTGGGCCGAGTTGTTCATGCTCCCAGTTATCAACACCCCTAGGTCCTTCTCTTCCTCTGTGATCCTCAACCAATAGTCCCTCTTCTGATTCTTAGCCCTGAAGTGCACCACCTTACACTTCTTTGCACTGAATCCTAGCTGCCACTCCAGTGACCATGTCTGTAGTTTGGTTAGGTCCCTCTATAGTTTTTCCCATCCATCCTCTTCATCCACCACCACCCCAATTTGGTATAATGTGAACAGACTAACCCCTGCTCCCCAGTCCATGTGCTATATCGGAGATAAGAGCCCAAATAGCACCAGGCCCAGTATTGACCCTGCTGCACCCCACTTGTCACTACTCTTGGTGCCGAGAGCTAACCCACCACCACCACCACCCTCTGCACTCTCCCCTGTAACCAGTTCTGTATCCATTTAGTCAGACCACCTTCCACCTGTACCCTCCTTCTCCTCACTCTTCTCCTCCTTGGCCTGTGTCCTCCTCCCGGTAGTCTGCATGCTTTCTCCTCCTTATTCTTGTCAGGTGGTGGTGCCTTCTGTATTACACTCAGACCACTCTGCCCGCTCCCTCCCAGGGTTACTACGCCTGTGCCTTTACCTATATCTAAGGGGTGAGCTCATTAGGCCCCTGTCCAGACCTTTCTACCAACCTCAGTCTTTTGACCACCCTGCTAGTTTAAATCCACCTTAGTAGAGATATACCCGCTAATCCTGCCTTTAATACTCCTCCCTTCCTGCTCAAGTGTACCGCTCCCGTGTACAAGTCACTATTCCCCAGACCCTACAGCAGTTAGTTACTAACCCATCATTTCTGGTGTAGCACCAATCCCTCAGCCACTTGTTGAACTCCTCAAGCCTACCCTTCCTCCCCATGCTTGCACTTGGTACCGGCAGTACCTCTGAGCATGCCACCGACTCTGCCACTTCCTCACACTGCCTGTCCAACCACTCGAACCTCCCTTCACTACTTCCACAGTCCCCACACCAAGTCATTTGTACCCACATGAAACACTAAATGAGGTTTCTTCCTCCCGTCACTGCACACTTGAGCAGTGCCTGCCCTGCCCTCCTGCAGTCAACCTGGGGATAGCTTCAACCCAAACAGCTGTACCTTTCCCCTGCCACCTCATCTCATCCCTTTCAGTATAGAATCCCCAGGATGAGTACCCCCATCCCTACCCCTTTCCCTTCTAATGCCCTTCCACCACCCCAGTATTCATTCTTCCTTGCCCTTACCCCGCCAGCTGCTCCCTCTGTGACTTCTGTATCTGTACCCTACTCCGCCTCACCCCTTTTCTCTGCCTTATTCCTCCCATCCCCTTGAACACCTTCCCAGCCTGATTACTTCCAACTGAGCTTCCCATGTCGACCTCCCCTCCTCCCCTGCTGATTTCCAACCCTCTCCTATCCCGCTGTTGTGTCGATTTAGAACCCCATTCCCTTCTACTCGATAGTGATGTCCTCCCATCCTTCCCTTTCCCATAGCCTTCTCTCCTCCAGTCACCACCCCTCCTCCTTCCTTACTAGCCCCTTCTACCCTTTCATCCTAGCTATCTCTTCCTTACCGTTTGCCATCCCTGTCATGCCCAACTTGTCCTCCTCCTTCAGTATGTTCCTCCCCTCTCTCTCCCACAGCAGAGGTTTGAATATATTCTTAGTTGATACCCTTCCTATTCTCTTCCCCCTATCAGTTTCCCCCTCCCTGTTGTTCCCCTCTGTGCCACCCCTGGTCCCACTGATCCTCCCTACCCGCAGCCATCATCTGCTCTCTCCCTGGTACTCCTCGTGGTCTCTTCCTCCCATCAGGAGTCCCCTCACCTTGGGCACCCTCCCTTCTCTCTCTTTTCTGTTAGTTCTTCTGATACTGGGGTTGGTTTCACTCACAGTTGTTCTTCCTCCCTCCCTCTTTGCCATCCCCATGCTCCCCAACCAGGATGCCTACCATTCTCATCTGCCCTGCCACTTAGACTCCTCCCTAACCTCCACAGTTCCTCTCTCGAACTAGCCAGTCATCTACAGACCATACACCCCCATCCTCCAAGTCCAGTCCAGGATCATGGCAGACCCACACTCTGTACACCGACCACCCTTCCAAAGATGCCTGCCCTGTTGACATGTGGCACCTGCCCCATTTTGGCCCCATCTTATGTTATGGGCTCTTACTCTCAGGTTCTGTACCCTACTACAACTGTTAGGTCCCTATTTACTCAAATTCCTGTTCCCCCACACTAGTCTCAAATCTCATCCATTAGATACTGTATTACTGTAGCAATCCTAAAGCCTCCTTGTCCATTTTTCACCCTCAGCTACCATACTTTTGTTCTCAACTCTCATATAGTTTCACTTAGCCCAGTTAGGAAATCCTATTGCACTCAAGTATTACTCAGCTTAGTTAGAGAAATAAACAGAACAAATAAATATGTATTATTACAGCAATCATAACAATATAGCTTGGTATTTAGCTAAGTTAGAAAATAAACAGAGCAACTAAATCTGTATTATTACAGCGATCCTAAAAGTATCCAATCATTGCTTTGTCTCCACTCCAGGGACCCTGCTGTAATATAGGACCACAGAGACCCTGAACAGGAGGGTGGCAACTCTAAAGTCCCGCAGAGCTCCATTGAGCTTGCTCACTCCCCCTCTCACTCGCTTGTTCTATTTCTCCGATGCTGCAGGCTGCCCTTTGTACTGGGCTCCTGCTTGCATTGGTGCCTTTTCTGTCCACAAAGAAATCTGTAGCAGTCCTGATAGAGCTCCTGTGAGCTCGCTCACCCCCTTTCTTCTTACTCATCATCCTGTTTCTCCCAGCTGCAGACTGCCCATTTATACTGGGCTCCTGCCTGTGTTGGTGCCTTTTTCTGCCCACAAAGAAATCTGTAGCAGTTTCGACAGAGCTCTGTTGAGCTCGCACACCCCTCTCTCACTCGCTCATTCTGTTTCTCCCAGCCTGCAGGCTGTCCTTTGTACTGGGCTCCTGCCTGCGTTGGTGCCTTTCTGCCCACAAAGAAATCCGCAGCAGTCCCGACAGAGCTCGTTGAGGTCGCTCACCCCCTCTCACACTCGCTCATTCTGTTTCTTCCGGTGCTGCAGGCTGCCCTTTGTACTGGGCCCCTGCCTGCACTGAAGCCTTTTTCTGCCCACAAAGAAATCCACAGCAGTTCTGACAGAGCTCCATTGAGGTCGCTCACTCCCTCTCTCACTCGCTCATTCCATTTCTCCTGGTGCTGCAGGCTGCCCTTTGTGCTGGGCTCCAGCCTGCATTGGCAACCTTTTATGCCCACAAAGAAATCCACAGCAGTCCTGACAGAGCTATGCTATGCCTGCCACTCCCCCTCTCTCACTCGCTCATTCCGTTTCTCCTGCTGCTGCAGGCTGCCCTTTGTACTGAGCTTCTGCCTGCATTGACACCTTTTCTGCCCACAAAGAAATCCGCAGCAGTCCTGGTCAAGCTGCTGAGGTCGCTCCCCCTCTCTCTCACTCGCTTGTTCTGTTTCTCCTGCCGCTGCAGGCAGCCCTTTGTACTGGGGCCCTTCCAAGATGACACCTTTTTCTCTGCCCAAAAAGAAAGCTGCAGTCCCAACAGAGCTCCGTTGAGCTCACTCACTCCCTCCCTCACTCGCTCATTCTGTTTCTCCCAGCGCTGCAGGCTGCCCTCTTGTACTGGGCTCCTGCCTGCGTTGGTGACTTTCTGCCACAAAGAAATCTGCAGCAGTCCCGACAAAGCTCAGTTGAGCTCGGTCACTCCCCTCTCACTCACTCGATCTTAATCTGTCCCAAACACTGATTTCCCAAAGCGACTTCGCTTATTTCGCGCTGGAAGCATGAAACACATTTCGCCAGGATGTGAAAATGACAGCTGTACTCTTCATAAGGAGGTGTGAAAAAATGCCAGTGTTGAAAATCTGGTGTGAAAATATTACTAATTTATGGTTACAAGGGTGCATGGAAACTGCACAATGCACGCCACAACACAGTCATTTTATGGACTTTCAGTACAATCTTTTCAACACAGGCATTTTAGGACCTCTGCTCGTGAACAGTGTCACTGTGGTTTTCTTAATGTGTCCCAACACTGATTTTCCACAGCGGCCGCTTATTCTGCACCGGAAGCAAGAAAACACATTTCGACCAGGATGTGAAAATGACAGCTGTACTGTTCATAAGGAGGTGATGAAAATGCCAATATTGAAAATCTGGAGTGAAAATATTGCAATCCACGGAATTACGAGTGTGCGTGGCAACTGCTCAATGCACGCCATAAAACAGTCATTTTTGGGGATTTTTTCCACCTAATTTGTACCATAGGCTTTTGAGAGCCCACTTCATGAACACTGGCACTGTCGCTTCGTTAATCAGCCTCGAAAGATGATTCCGGCAGTGACCGTGATATCACCTTTTGGGACTGAATAACGCCGTGATTCCCCAAACGCCTGAGATATGCACCAAAGTTGAAAAAACTATTTATACTATTATACAGCTTACCGAATTTCTTCAGTTCAAGTCGGCTTTGAAGAGTGCAGACGTGTTCCCAGTCCACCAAGATTATCAAGCCGGCCCGAGGTAAGTATGGGGTGGGGGGTGGGAGGTAGGGCAGAGGGTGGGTGCAGTTGGGGAGGGGCACAGACAGCAAGGGACCGCTTTCCTTACAGGGTTTAAAAAATAGACATCGCGGGATGGTTTTTTTTTAGCAGGTATTTTGGCATGCTGGGGTGGGCTCCCAGCATGTCACCTATGTGTTTTTGTTGGGGGGCTGGAGCTGATGGGGATTGGACACCCCATCAGCACATACGGGGGAAGAGCCAAGAGGATTTGGCACCCCTTGGCATACAACAAATCGGGTGGACATTATGCCGATGGGAGTGGGCTTCCCTCAGCAAATTAACAGGGGGAGACTGAAGCTGATAGGGACTATGCCCCCTACTGGCAAATTTAATGGGGACTGAAGCCGATTGGGATTGGACCTCTGTCAGCAAAGAAAGACTTGGTGGGGGGCGATGAAGCAGGGGCTGGCACCCCTCGGCAAACAACAAATGGGAGTGGGGTTACAGTGTGCTGACGGGGAGGGCTCCTCTGTCAGCAAGTTACTGGGTCAGGACGGCAAGGTACAACCTGCAATGACGGGTCACTCCTCACTGCATCGGAATAGTTGATGCTGCAATGACGAGGCAGCCCCGATTGCAGCAGCAAAACCTTTCAAGGTGGTGGCATGCTGGCTGAACTAGTGTCAGCAGCAGTGTGCCACCGCATTGGGAAAGCGCCAAGCCTCAAAAGGCACCGGGGCATTGACCACAACAGTGCCACACCTCTAAACCTACTTTTGCAGCAAGTTGTCACAACATGTTTCTTGCACATGCGCAAGCAAACATAAAAAGGGTGACAGGGCAGACCCCGATGTTTCAACCTATTTCTTTAGTAGGTATCAATGGCAACATTTTTCTAAGATCTTATTAGGTAGGCTCCTTAAGCAGCTTGACAAATTGGGTGGTCTTAGCAATTACAGGCCAATTTTCATACCAGCTATAGTACAGCAGACAACAGTTTTATATTGCTGCATTTAATTGAAAATATGTGGACTAAAAGGTCAGAGACTCTATGGAGCATTTATAGACCTTAGTTCAGCCTTTGATAACATCTCAAATAGTTTACTCTGGCAAATAATGACTCAAAAAGGCTTTCAACTCAAACTTATCAGCATTATTAAAGGAATTATACAGTCAAATTTGGGCACAGGTTAAAATGGGAACTAATGATCGGCTCTCAGAAACCTTTGAGACCAACAAGGGTAAGACAGAGATGTTTAATAGCCCCAGTTCTGTTCTGTATATATATTGATCCATTATTCAGGGATCTCCTGGCATCTACTCTGACTCTCCTATGTTTGGCACCAAATCCTGCCCTGCTTTGGTCTATGCAGATGACTTGGCTCTAATTTCCTTGTCTAGATCAGGGTCTACAAAAGAAATTGAACATCTTAAGTATTTATGCTAAGGAACATAATCTGCAAATAAATTAGATCAAAAGCTAGTTTGTGTTTTTGGTGCCAGGCATGCCCTGTAGATTGATCAATAGGTGAAAATAAAATTAAGATGGTTAAGACCTATGTCTATTTGGGGCTTTTTTGACAGTACCAGGAGCTGGGAAACGATATAAAATCTTTAACTGTCAAACTTAAACAGCCGGTGTCCTCCTAAGATTTAACAGAAAATGTGGAGCCTCTTCTATTCAACCTTTTAAAAGGCCAGGAAGGCTAAGTACTGTATATTTCTCAGGCCCTTTATCTGGTAGAAGTTTGGGGCTGTAGGAAGATTAAAAACTTGAAACACCTCTTAATAAAATCTTTAGATCTGCTTTGGGCCTAGGGAACTCTACTACAATCTCCCTAGTGACAGCTGAGTTAGGCTTTCCAAGTCTTGAGGCCTTTGCCTTAACCAGATTTCTTGGTTATTGGATTAATGTTACTAGAATGTTCCCTGATAGACTACCTAAGGTATGTTTAAAGGAAAAGAAAGTTGGAAAATCAGGGATGTAAACAATCCACTTGCTATTTACAATTGATGGGTGTCCTAAATAACTTTGTAACATGTGGAAATAGTAGCTAACCATTGGTCAAAACGCATGTGATGGAAATCTAGTGGGATTAATTCCCAGTAATGCCCGCTGTTGCAGTACCTTTTAATCCAAGTTTCCAATGTTTAACTGTTATTTCCAGATATATGTATTGCCACAGATAAGGAGCATGTTTGGTGAGAGTCCAAGACAGAAAGAAAGACAGACACATTGGTTTTGTGGCTTACTTTGTGGTGCTCCAGTCCCTCACACCCACCCCGCGGTCCTCTGGGCACCCAGCACATAGTGTGTCGTGACGGTAATAGTAGCGCACAGCATTGCGCTAGGTATGCTCACTGTCTGTGAATGTATATTTTGTGTATTCACACACATAGAGCAGGAGAGCAGACTGTCTCCTTGAAATGGCACTCGGTGACACATAGCGAATCAGGTGCACCTGCAGGAACAGAGGCAAAGGCAAGTAGGGAGGGTGACTGCTGTCAGCGCTTTATCCAGTACACCATTATGGACTGCAAATGCTGGGGACTGCATCAGGAACAGTTGTATGTACCACAGCATTTTTAAAAGTGTAGAGGCTTCTCTGTTCAACAATATTACGAAGCAACAAAAGTACCTGTATTACTCAATTACAATCTTGTGAACTCCTCAGCTTAGTTTTCCGTGCACATTTGGTAGTGCATTATGGGAAAGGGTATGAACATTTGCATGTCTTGAGTTACAGAGATATGCAAACTTCATTTTACCCTTAATGCAGTACTCAATTTAAAGAAAAATGAAAGCCATGAATTAACACAACAGTAGTTTTAGCCAAGAAATTATTTGTTTTTACCATTTATCTCCATTATTTTACAAAAGGATGCTGCAAAGTGTGTTAAAACTGCAGTCACAACCTTAATGAATAGCAACTATTCAATATGCACATGCACAGTTCCACATATACGTAGCCTGTAAAACGTTTATACTTCCAAAAACTGTGTTCTGAAACAATATTCTGATTTTAGAGCATTGGATTAGTCATATATTGCACAATTTTTACTTGTACAATTTTTTAACCAGTGCTTGCCGTACAAGCATTAAAGTCATGTGAGGAGGCTTCTACTATGGAATTAATGTATGGTTGGGTGGTTGGTGCACTGACCTGCGCCCAATCGCGCCAGCCCTCCCCAGCCATGCATTAATTCCCTAGTAGAAGCCTCCTTTCTCATGGCTTAATGCTTACATAGTTTACAGTACTTAATGATGCTGCAAGAGAGGTGGGCTGTCATCAGTCAAAACTACAAAAAATATTGCTCCAATAAAATCATTAATAATAGCAAAGAAAAATTGTAAAATAATCTCAACTCTCAGGATTGCTCCTTGGATTGTTAAAATGATACATGTCATATCTACAGGTTCTATTCGGAAGCATTAATAGATCAGGAATTAAGACTTATCTATACACAATACAGATCTGAACTATTTAAAAGTAATGTTCTAAAAGCTATGTATAGTAAATCGACCGATCCTTTATTCAGTTATTGCAACTGTACTGAGGAAGACGTGGAGAATCTTTTCATGTGGTGTTTGTGTGTCCATGGTAAGTAAACCAAGGATGTACTGGCTGATTCCAGTTTGGTCCTAGATTAGCACTGGGGAAAAGTGTACTTTTAGAAATTATGCTGACAGCACAGGACAATTATGTGATTAAGCAGACTGCAGGATTTTTACAGCTATTTCCATTATTCACAAGAAATAAAGTGACAAAGTGCTTCTGCACTTAGTTAATGTATAACCACTATGCCCTTTATTAAGATAATTTATATTTAGTGTTCAGTTGACCATAGGATGACTATGTATTTGTATCATGAACTCTGTTGTACATTTTGTACTTTTGCCCTGTAAAGACACTTATTTATTGTGTTTTTATTGTAATGATCTTTGACCGAACAAATAAAAGCTTCTGAGCTGAACTAGGAAAGTAAGAAAATATATTTTTTCCAAATTACAGACCTTTCATTTTTCCTGTTTCTTGTTAGGAGGCAGTAACTCCAAATTAGGACTGTACTGATCAGCCCAGGAGAGGTAGCAGGATATTCCTACTGAGGGATGCTTGAAGGCCCCTGCCTAAAAATAGAGCACTGCTTGAAGTTCAATGAAATATCGTACACCTTATATAGGAATGCTTAAGCAACGTGAAGGTGAATGGTAGACTAATCAAGCAGGAATGATTGGTAAGAGGTAAAAGGATTGATAAATAGAATGGTAGATACCAAGGTAGGTTAGCATATAAAGGAGCCTGCAAGGCACAGGAGGGAGGCTTGTCTGGGGACAGGTATGGAGGGACACCTGGGTGGGCAGGTAGGGGGTAGGTAGCCACCTACTAGGAGTGGGGAAGGGCAGGCAGAAGGAAGTTTCCAGAGGAGGTGGAGGAGAGGCAGGGAGGAGCCAGGCTTTAAGAGGGGCCAACCAAGAGAGGATCCTCCTTCCAGGCTGCCCCAAGTTTCAGAGGTCTTCCAGAGGACCACCAAGGCATGTTCCCAGGAAGGATATAGGGACTCCATGAGGTAAGGCCGAGGCAGGTACCTGGGACCACAGGCAGGCTCCTTTATGGGGCCCAGGAGGCATGCCTGAGGCATTTTGTTATATATGATCCTTTATGGAGTTGGGTGGCTTAGTGAGTGCCGGGAGGGATGCCAGCCAGAAAAGATGTAGTTGTGGCCGAGTGGCTAGAGTCCCTAGGGATGTGGTGGATCACCTGAATGGTAATGGGTTGCCCGAGATAGCACAGGTGGTTAAGGCCCGAGTGCCTGAATCCCGGCCCTTCCCCTTTTTGGTGGCATGCAGTCGGGAGGGCCTGGGGCAGTCCTGCCCCCAGAGAGCAGCCCAGTGAACTGTAGAGCACCTCCTGGTGCTTGCTGCTGGGTCCGGAGGGTGGCAGCATGGCACCATGTCACGTGGTATATAAAACAAAAAAAAAAAAAGAATGCAATCCGCTGTCAGAGGGGTGGCCTGAGGGGCAGCAAGAATGTTAACCTCCATTGGAGGCTTACCTGAGCAGCTGATATGCAGGAGGTCTGAGAGAGGCCTGGATTGGCACGTGGTATAAGGGGGGTGCATTCTGTACTGCATGGTGACTCCGCTTGTATGATGGGCTAGCAGGCAGCTGGTGAGGTAGGCTGGGGCACGCCATGCCAGAGTGGCATTTTCCCGATGAGCTAGGCCATGAGGTGCTGTTCCATGGACATGCAGAGGGAGTGTGCGTGCCTGAGCTGGCCATCATGAGAAATGCTCTATTCCTTCAGCAAAGAGCAGTGGCTGACCTACGGGGCCTTTGCCATGACAAATGCTCTGTGGATCCACCAGATAGCGAACGCCTAACGAAACAAATAAATACATACATAAACATGTTAAAAACAGGAAGGTGCAGTGGAGCTCAGAAAATGAAGGCCCGATGGAATAACTAAAGATAAGTACATAAATTAAACAGTGAATGATTAAACATGTCAATGCCTACGTTGGAAAAGGTATAAGCGGCTGAGGATGCACAGCAGTGAGAGCTAGTTCATGGCCCATACATCAAGGGCAATGATGGTGTAACATTTGGGTTGAATCAGACCAAGACAGAGGGCATGATACAGTTCAAATAGATATCTCATGATGGGTCAGCAGTTGTAAAATGTGTGATTTACTATGTACCAGAGTTGTCGTTTTTCACTAAGAACTAGCAGGTTTGGGGATGCTTTCTTGGCTGCTTCAGGACTGATGTTGTACCCAGAATTGCTGACTGCTGGTCTCTGTAAAAAAAAAAATATGTGTAAACATTGTTAAGCATGCCCTGCTACTCAGATCAGATACAGGGTCACGCTCTAATGACGAATGAAGTAGTATGCAGGGCAATTACTGGGAGGCTGCACTACTAATGTGACTGATGGTGGACTATTAGTTAGATAGGGTTTTGAGGGTATAACAGCACAACGACTAGTGTATTACAACGTTAGAGAAAAAAGGGGGTACAACAGGAAGAATAACATGCCATCCCTGGTGGAAAGACCTATTGTTGTGATAGAGGTGGAGGCTGAAATGACAACAAGGGTTGAGCAAGGGTGGTAATTATATATTTCAGAGTGATGCAGCAATGGATTTGAAACCCAGTTGGTGGCCTTCGTTAAGGGAAAGGCAAGGCATGGTGGGAAGCACTGTTCCAAGGTGAAGGCGAGTCACCAAGCACTGCCTGGGCCATGGCAGCAGCTGCAGACAGACAGGGGGCAGGCCAACACCTGTCTAGTGGTCCCACTGCAGCCAGCTGATGTCTGTGGGAAGAGGAGCTAGTGGTGGCAATCCAGGACCCCACAGAAGGGGTTACACTGCCAGTTGAGAATCAAGGCTGACCGCCACCAGCCAACAAGCCACAAGCCCGAAAAGGAAGCAGAAGATGGCGTATTTCAGACCCGCAAGCAGGTAGGCTTGACCCCGACACACCTCCGCAGAGGAGTTGAGGGTCTTGATTAGGCAGGAGGGCGAGGGCCACCAGGAAAAACAGAAACCACCAAACAATAAAACAGGGGTGGACGGGATGGGGATCCTGTTGAGCAACCTAATGCTCCAGTAGCCTGGCACCTTGAAGTTTGGGGCTGCCAGACATAGTGGCAGCAGAGCTGCTGTTACCGGCACATGGACTAAGTCCATCACTGGGAGCTGCGGAGCTAACACAGTGGCAGTGGCTCTGGGCCAAGGGGCTGCCACTGGGCATCCTAGGGTTGAGTCATGACATAGGGTTCGGCAGGGCTGACAGAGACAGGCCGGAAAGCCGTGCCAGGGTCCTCAGTGCAATCTGCATTGGGCAGAAGCTTGACTGTTTGTTGGCCCTGTTCCCAGACAAAGGACTACCAATGGCAGTCACCAGTTCCCCGCAGTCAGTGGAACACTACAGATGGGGACCTTGGAGCTACACCAAGGCCCAACTGGCGCATCACAGCCAACGCAGCTGGGGTTTGAGTTGCTGGGGAACTGTGGGGTCCCATTTGCCTGATAAGGTTAGGCAGCAAATAGTAAATGGGGAATATGTGGATGTTTTTCACTTCTCAACCAGCCAAAGGAGCCTGAGAAAGGAAAGGAGAAGGATAAGCATGAGAAAGATGATGGGGTTGAAAAGAAGGCAAAGCACTAGTCTGACACACCTGGGAAAAATTGGGAGGCGGGTTTGCAATATATGCAGGCCTCCTCACCCAGTGCAACCTGGTGAAAGCCAAGTGCTATGGGTGTACTTTAGTCAGATCATGACTATGCATGCGAGCAAACCAGGAAGGAGTTAGCTAGAATACGACGAGGAGTTTAGGAGAAGGAAACAGAATGACGTAGGGAGGTCTTGGGCTATGTTGGATCTGCCTTTACTGTGTACCATTAACATGGGGGGGTCCAACATACCGATAGTTGGTTTCTGATTCAGCGGACTGCTTCATCTAAAAAGGGGTTTCAGGGAAAGGGAGTGGGTGGGGGGCATTGCTACAACTACAATTAGGGCCTGCAAAGCAGAACAGTGCCAATACAAGCATGAATGCATGACATGCGGGCGCCAGCACCCATTCCAGCAATGCGGAGAAAGTCTGGGAATGGCCAGCCATTCCAGAAAAATGGTGGGTTTCATTCTTTCTGGGGGCAGGGCAGGCCTGCCAACACCTGTACAGGGAAACATCCTGAGTGGTGGCTGGACTGATACCAACAAAAATCTGCTCACTTCTTGGCTGACGGGTTTTGGTTTGGTTCTGCCTTCCTTACAAGGGCCCCAGGAGGGCATATGAGGTGGACAACCTAAGATCGGCCAAGAAGTGACCAGAGATAGTGCATAAGAAGCTAGGGAAGAGTTAGAAGCTGGGAGAATTAGTGGCCCGGTACACAGCACCCCCATTCCCATCTCCAGGTGTCTCCAATCGGGTTGGTTCCAAAGAAAGCACCAGGTGAATTCTGGTTGATTAACCATCTGTCCTACCGGAGGGAGAATTGGTCAGCCATTTCATTGATCCATCCCATAAATCTGTGTCATATGCGTAATTTGATGAGGCAGTGGAAGTGGAAAGCAGGTGGGTCAAGGGGCCATGTTTGGTAAGATGGATATCGAGGTGGCATTTAGGTTGCTACCAGATCACCCAGAAGACCGTGAGTTGTTGGGAATAAAGTTTGAAAATAGGTATTACATAGATAACTGTATGCCCATGGGTGTGCAGTGGCTTGCTGAGTATTTGAGCAGTTCAGCATGCCCTGCATTGGGTGACATTCATAAAGGCAAACGGGCTGAGCTTGTGCATTATTTGGACAATTTTTGTTTGTGGGCAAGGCAGGATCACAGAGTTATGGGCAGCTGATGGGGGCATTTCATGAAGTTTGTGCTGAACTGGGAGTCCCATTGACACAAGATAAGACAGAGGGTCTGTGCACACAGTAATTCTTCCTAGGCATAGAGATTGACACGACAAGATAGGTCTTTAGGCTACCGCAGGACAAGCTGGAGGCACTAAAAGAGGTACTGGGAGGGTGACAAAGGCATGGAAGGTTACTTTGTGGGAATGGCAGCAGCTGATAGGGCATCTGAACTTCACCTGCCGGGCCCTCCCATCGGAAGAACCTTCATGAGACGGTTGGCTGGATAGGGTCTGGGTGCACAAAGCCGCACCTGATTCAGATAACAGAGGCAATGAGAGATGATCTGAACATTTGGCAAGCATTTCTGAACTGCCTTAATGGGGTAGCAATATAGGCGGGTGCCGGTGTCCAGCTAGGAGATGGAGCTGTTCACAGGCGCATCAGGGGCTGGGCTTGCCCATACTTTCAAGGGAAGTGGTACTCGCCAATGGCCAGAAGACTGGAAGGCATCAGGTGCTGTCTCACATAACAGTCTTAGAATTTTTCCAGTCATGGTGGCATTGGTGGTGTGGGTGAACAGCTAAGGATAAAATCATTACATTCCGGTCAGACAACACCAGCGTGGTGTTTGCCACTAATGGCCAGTTGGGGGGCAAGGCCCATGGTAACCTCATGAGGGTGTTTGTGTTAAAATGCCTTTTGCTTACTATCCAGTTCAAACAGTGCATGTTTCAGGATTTGAGAACGGTATAGCTGATGCTGTTTCTGTTCACAGTGGCAGAGGTTTTGAGACTTGGTACCAGGAGTGGACAGACACCCCAGGAAGTCCCAACATACCTTTGGGGTTTGGTAACGGTGAAGCATGGGCATTAATCAGGAATGTGCTGGTACCCAACACACAGGTGGCATATAAAAGGGGACAGGACAGTTTCCTGGCCATAGCAAGTGCAAGGGTGGAGCAAGACATGGCCGATGCCTGTGGGACAGCTATGTGAATAAGTGCTGCTTAAAAATGTGGGGAGCTTACGCCGGTCACAGTGGAACAACATTTGGCCAGCATAGCCTGGTTTCAGAAGGCATGGGGATACATGGATACCACAAGAGGTTTCCTATTTGCAAGATGTTGCAAGGATGGTCACAGTCGGTACCATGGCTACCGGACCAGCGACGCCCATCAGCCCCACACTGTTTAGACATATTTGGGATGCCTTCACGGGTCTGTTTGTCAGAAGGGAGACACGCCTATTCAGAACTGCTTATCTCATGGCATTCTGTGGGGTGTTTCGGTGTCCAAGTTGGTGCAACCGAGCAAGGTGGCACATCATCAGCTAGTATTGGGGACGAGGACATGGTGATAACCACGCAGTGGTATTTGTCCAACTAAGAAAAAGCAAGATGGACAGGGCTGCCCGTGCCACTGGTGCAGTGTGTGGTCCCCAAACGGGTGCACTAGGATGTCCGGTAGTGGGTCCAGGATTATATGGGCCAGCGGACAAAAGTGGGAGATGCTTACTTTCAACACGGGATGGGTCCTCCATGATGGTGTATCAGTTCCGTCCACGTGTTGCAGAAGGCATTCCAGCTACTGAGGCTGGAGGCCAGCCAATTCACACACATTCCTTTAGGATAGGGCAGCGCCACATGCCAGGGTGGAGGGGCTCACGATGCGCAGATTCAGGCCCTGGGAGATGGAGGTCCCAAGCTTTTGAGAGTTATATCAGATCACTGATGTTTTAATTATATTTCTTTTCCCTCTCAACAGGTTGTGGAGTGCAAGACACAGATCTGGGTGTCTGCGGACACTCGATCGTACATTGGGCTGCCATAAGGCGGGGCAGCTGGAAGGGAGGGGCTGTTTTGGATCCCAGGTGGACAGGGGTCAGTTGGCTGGGACGACGAGGCATGAAATGGGAAGAGTTTGTGCCAAGTTTGAGATCTAAGGTGACGGAGGTGGGCTTCTGATGCCTTAGTAGTCCATTTCGGGAAATGACCTGGGTCTGGGACAATCCCTGAGCTGCAGTTGCGGTCAAAGATGACCTGTCACGATTGAAGGGCATGTGGCAGAGGCTGAGCATCATATGGTCTGACATTATTCAGCGGACTACGGCGTATGCATACAATCCTAGGGCAATTGAAAAGGTGTGCAGGTTACATAATGGGGCCATGCGCCATTCATGGCGAGCATTGGCGGGCAACAGTGCGCCACCTGGAAATCAGTATAACGAAGGGAGAATTGTATCGAAGGATGAGGTGCATTTATCAGAGGTAGGTTTAGATATATTTTAGATGATATACAGCAAGTTGTGGAGAAAGTGTTAGCCGATGAGCTTGTGGGGCGTGACAGGAAAGCTCACCCTGTGGCAGCTCAGTAGTCTTAGAAGGTATGTGCAGAGGGGTAACAGGGGATTGTGAGTCTGTGCAGCTGAATCCTCTGAGGTTGATGGGAGGTCAGTGCCAGATGACGGGAGTTACCCTGGTAAAGGGGACAGTCGGGATGGCAGGCCTCTCTGGACATACGCCACGGTAGCATGGTGTCCTCTGACGGAGGAAGACACATCCAGCCGGTCTTGGGAGTCATCCTCATGCCCCGGAGCTGGTGTTCTCGTGGGTTTTGGGATTATCTGTTGGGGCCTACTAATAAGAGAGGAGGTCGACCACTGGTGAATCAGAGTAAGCTGATTCAAGATTTCCAAGACTACCTAGCTGCACGATCACGCTGATTGGATGTATCGATAATTACAATTTGGTTTAATAAATACATGGCTGCGGCCATTTTCTCCATAACTGGTTGTGATCTGAGTTTGCTCAGGTGAAACAAAATATTTGCCCTATAAGACAATAAAGGAGCCTGCAAGGCATCGCAGGAGGCAAGGCTTGTCTGGGGGCATGTATGGAGGGACACCTGGGTGGGCAGGTAGGGGTAGGTAGCTGCCCACTAGGGGTGGGGAAGGGCAGGCAGGAGGGTGGTTCCCAGGAGGAGGGTGGAGGAGAAGCAGGGAGGAGCCAGGCCTTTAAGATGGGCCGACAAAGAGAGAATCCTCTTCCAGGCTGCTCCAAGTTTCAAACCCACCAAACCTCACCCGTAAAAGCAGGGAGGGAACATGGGGGATAGAGACCTTGCTGACCCAATATGGGAGATCGATTAGGAGTCTAAAAGGAATTCCCATTTTTTCCCCACTGGGTTTTCTGGGTTTTGCTTTGTCCAGCAAGGGGAGATGATAGGCTGTTAGTTAGTTTATATTAGGATGTCGCAGCTGTGTATGTGTAAATGTTGCGGGAAGCTCAGTAGTCTTGGAAGGTATGTGCAGAGGGTAACAGGGGATTATGAGTCTGTGCAGTCAAATCCCTGAGGCTGACGGGAGGTCGGTGCCAGATGACAGGAGTTACCCTGGTAAAGGGGACAGTAGGGATGGCAGGCCTCTGGGCATACTATGGCATAGCAGTGTCCTCTGATGGGGAGGACACATCTGAAGCCCATCTTGGGAGCCATCCTCATGCCCCAGGGCTGGTGTCCTTACGGGTTTTGGGGCCACTTAATAAGAGGAGGTCAACCACTGGTGAATCAGAGCAAGCTGATTCAAGATTTCCAAGACTACCTAGCTGCACCCTGATTGGATGTATTACACAGAAACATAGATTTTGAAGGCAGATAAGGACCGCTTGGCCCACCCAGTCTGCCCCTGAGGGTTATTCCTTAGAAGGTTTTTCCCAAAGACAGAATGTCTGGATGTTTGTGCTTTAAGTGATCTTACTTAGCTTGGAGCAAGAAACTACAGCATGAATATTCGTGGTTCTGCTCTTCCCTAGAAAGCTATAGAATGAAAGGGAAGGCATTAGAACATTGCAACAGAAGGAGAAGAAGAAGGAGTTGGGGAGTTTGAGCTGGATCCAGAGAGAAGAGCAGTCCCTCTCTGGCTGCAACCAGTATGAAGAGGTTTTGCAATCCCAGGGACAATATCAGGGTCCCTGGGATCGGTGGCACTGGACTTTCTCCTGTCAACACCTTGCACAACCATCAGCATCTGATATGGAACAAGTAGTAAATCAAACTAAAACATGTTTTACATTTTTTCTTATTACTTGTAATCCTTGAAGATAAACTTATATTTTGGTCATGGCCTGGGGAGCAGCGATACCAAGCAAAAGTTGTGTCTTTAATAGAAAGTATCAGTACAAGCAGGTCCTGTTAGTGTTTCATTTGACTTGGCAGGATGGGACCATGTGATTTATTTTCTCTTTCCTACAGCCAAACTACATAACTAACCAGGATGTTTTCTTGTTTGGGAATCCTTATGAAACTGTCTCTTACTCTGACAGACGAAGCCTGTTTCCTGCCTCCAACCATCCCCTACAAGGAGGAGCACATTCTTGCTGTATGTAAACTGCTCCAGGGCAGACCGTGTCTAGTTTGTCTATTAATCATTGTGTTTACAATACCCTACACACTCCCAGCAGAGCTTTCACAAGACAATATAACCTCTGGTGAACTTGATTGTTTAGACCCGGCCTTCTGATTTTGGATTTCATTTTGGACCCTTATCCCATATTCTTACCTATTCTTATTCCTCTCCCTTCCCCTGGCAACATGGATGATCAACTGCTGGGTGAGGGACTCCATCTTCTCTGAACCAAAGAAGGTCTTAACAAACTCTCCCAAGTGTGGTCCTACCTGTCCACCCTCTACCCTTGGCAGGAGTGGTCATTTATTTATTTATTTAGTTTTGTGGACTGAAAATGAGGGCTAGACAATAGTACTGCCTATTTTCAACCTCATCCGGTGGGGATTCCAAATGCAAACCAGTTGAAATTTGACCACATGAAAGTGCTGGTGGTTTTCAGTGAATGTGAGGAAACTTGGTCAGTCACAGGAAATGCTTCAACTCTTCCGGGAACTTTCTCCCATTTGTTTATCACGATGAGATGGTTAGTGTTGTTGTTTTATACAAATGAAAAACCTCCCTTCTCTTCTGCAAGTGCCACTGAATCATGAATGGCCACCTGAACAAACGCAAGTAAAGGCAGATGGAACCTCAGTTTGACATCTCTTTTGAAGGATGGCACGTCCGATTGTACAGTGTCCCCTTCAGAACTGCACTCAGGTGCCAGCATTTATGGTATGAGCCCAGTTCCTCTGCAGGACTAGAACCCATGACTTTCTGGCCCAGAGGCAGATATGCTACAAAATGAGACACACTGAGACACACAGCATACATTCAACAACCCTTTCCTGCCACAGAAACTGCTGCTTGATGCTTCCCAAACTGTCACTGGGGATGAAAGGGGGTTGTAGTGATGTGAACAACTGCAACACCTTTTGCAGTTGAACATTACATCTGATAAACCATTCTGGCTGATAAATTAGATGTGTTTTCTTACTGAAATTGAGTATTGTTTTTCCAGCAGGGTGGGCCAGATGGACCATAAACCCAAATCCTGTAACACTGCTATGTTACCATGCTGCACTTTACTTCTGCCAGCACCCAGGATCGATCTCGTGAACCACAAAACAACCAGTATCTTCACACTTCAGGACACAGTGCTCAGCCCAGGCAGCACGTCACCGTTATCCATCCAAACTGTTTACATTTTACTAGATCTGAAAATCTGCACCCAGACAAAGTGTCAGTGTAATCAGGTAAGACCAGAATTTTGTCAGTTTAAGCCTTGCCCCACCCCTCCCACCAACCCCCACTCTCTCAGCTGATATCTGCAAATGCAAACATGGTCTGTGTTGGGCAGTGTTGGAGGCAGTGTTGGGTAAGTTACTTTTTCTATTACTTTCTATTATTTTTGAAACTTGTTCCAGAAAGCTCTGTGCAGTCACTAGCAAGGATGGAGAAGTACTGGAAAACGTAACACACCTTACAATTACAATTACTTATGTCTTTTCATAGAAAAGAAATACGAAACTGTAACTGATTACATGTATTTGAAAGTAACTAATAACTAACCTATTAATTTCAAAAATGTAATCTTTACATTTTTATGATTTTTGTATTGTTTCTGTATGAACGAAATAAGTAACTATCATTATAAGGTGTATTAAGTTTTCTAGTACTTATCCATCATTGCAAGTGACTGCACAGAGCTTCCTGGAAGACGTTTCCAAATGAAATAGAAAGTACTATAATAGAAAAGTAACCCAGCCAACACTGGTTTGAGGAATGACATTTTATGAGTGGTAGAAGCTGTGGGAGCCCTGCTTTAAACTGAGCACTGCCCCAATATAAGTGTCATAAATGGAAGCTAACAAGGCTCACTTCAAAATGAGTAATTCCAGTCCTAGAGTTATAATTTCATTGGGAAGGTATTTTCAGTTCTTCTCTTTATGATTATTTTCAAAGTTGCAACAAATAACTTATGGGTTAGATAGATTTCTATATGAGATTCAATAAAATATAGAAAACAACTAATAAAACAGTAATTTTAGGTTGAAGAGACTATGGGTCTATTCTACAGTACTTCATAAGCAGGGACCAACACATACTGTTTGCTGTGCAAACATGTCATAATATTTTTTCAGTCTTCTGTTTATCCCAGGCCTCCGCTATCGCCAGGAGATATACCCGTTCCAGGCTGCTTGTTGCTGTCATATAAATGACAGGACATTTTCTCACCTGATTTTCACCATGTGCTGCCTCACTCCTCCACTCTGGTGTGAGGCGGTACCTGCGATCTCACCTGCAGCCTACCCTGTGGGAGGAGTAAGCCCCTGGCTTGTACGCAGGGGTCGCTGTTACACCGAACCTGCCACCAGCTGTCTGCAGCTGCATCCCAGAGTGGTGAATGACATTTGATCCGAACTCCAGTTGCTTGCACAGAAGCACAACACATTTCCTCTGGACCATTGGGGATTCCTAGTATATAGTAGTATAACAGGATACCCCCATTCTACTACCCAGAGTTCTCTGGGCTTCTATGGATAAGCCAACATTTTACAGACTTTGGCCTGTATAGTCTGCATAAAAGACCTCTTAACATTACCCCTTCAGTACCATTGGTGGAGGACTATAGACTACTGTAATTAGTCTAGCCAGTACACTATGCTGGTTACTCTACTTAGGGCTGGTTTGTATGGTCATGATGTGTCTATATCAATTTGTTTGAGTTGGGAGGCTTTGCCCCACCACCTACCTTCTGTTTTTTTATTTAAAATGGGTAGTTTGGGGAGGCAAAGAATCCCAACTCCAAAAATTGATAAAAACATACCAACCATACCAACTAACCCCAGTAGTGAATCAGCATAGCATACCTCTGTGCTATGCTATGCTAGTTTTACCCTGGTCTGTAGTCCACTGCTCTTGCCGCTAAATTTACTCCTCTGAGCTTTGGGCACATCCTGAAATCCTGCTGGAGCACCCCAGAATTGCATCTTGTTGATGCCCTTGAGTATGTAGCATTTATTTATTTTTAAGGAAAGGCATACTGAGCTGGTAATATCTTGTTTCCAGATGTGTCTTGGGGACAGGGGACTTAAGGGAGTAACGGTGCAGAGAACACTGATACAAATACAAGTCTGCTTGCTCCTGTCTTCACCCTATTGGACACTCGATCCAACTTCGCCTGTTCTCGTCACCCCCAGTGCTTCTCTATGGTTGCTTGGAGCACTTTGTATGTACCATATGAACTGCACTCACCTGTTTGGTATTTTTTTTGCCCACCATAGACCCCACCTGATCTCTGGCTACCCCTCACTTCCTTACCAAGATTCCCTTGTGTCTGTCCCATGCATGCTTGGAGTCCACCACCGTTTTCATCCCAGTACCTCTGCTGGAAGACTGTTCCAGGCATCCAGCACTGTTTCAGTAAAGGGAGTACTTCCTCAAATCACTCTAAATTTCCCCTTTCAGCTTCATTTCATGCTGTCTTGTTCTTGTGCACCCTCTCCTTGAAAAATACTCCCTCCTGTACCTTATTCACACCTGTGAGGTATTTATAGGTCTCTATTATGTCCCCATCTCCCACCTCTCTTCCAGGGTGTACATATTGAGATCCCTCATTCTTCCTCATAGGGCTTCTGATGCAGCCCCTGCATGATTTTAGTTGTCCTCCTCTGGACAGCCTCAACCCTGTTTAAGTCCTTCCTAAGATGCGCTCACCAGAAATGGATACAGTACACCAGATGGGGTCTCACCAATGATGGTTGCAGTGGTAACACCTCCTCACTCTCCTTCTGCTGGTGATACCATTCCTTATGCACCCCAGCATCCCACTGGGACTACCTACTGCCTTGTCTCACTGCCTCACCACCTTGAGGTCATCCAATATGATTACTCCAGGGTCCCTTTCCTGTTTCGTGACTGACAATACCTCTTCTCCTATTTTATAACCTCTACAGGGTTATGTGTTATTGTAGCTTATTTTGCCATTTTGTGTTGCCCTACTACTACTACTGTCAGTAGGGAGCTTCTTCTGCTATTGTATTTGTCTGTTTATAGCATCATGTAGCTCTCGTCTCAATCGCTGTATTACTGTTTTCTCTGTTTTCCTTTCCCTGGGTCATGCCTGGAAAGGAGCCATGGCTCAGTGTGCCTTTCCCAGTCACCAACATTCAAATCAGTAAGAAATCAATAAAATACGTAGGTGCATAGCAAATGCCATTTGTCATGCAGCAAGTACACATGGGTGCAAACTAATCACAATTGAAGAACACTGACATCATTCTCCTCTCCTTACCTGCAGCATGGACATTTAAGGGCCTCCATCAGCCTCTCCTTGCAGCTTTTGTCCTCTGCATCCCTGATCATCTTAACTGCCTCATTGTCCATTTGTATTGTGGAGTCCAGGACTGCAGTCTTACTCAAGATGGGGCCTGAGCTGGGAAAGCAGTAGGATCACTTCCCTGCCCTGCTGATTCACCCTCCTTTAATGCACCCCAACATTCTTTTGACCTTCTCAATGGTGGCTGCACTGTCATGGTTTAGCCCTTTGTCTATTTTAGATTTATAATAAATAGCAATTTTATGTTGCTTGCACACATGTGCAACAAACATAGTGCCATCATGGGAGATTTCGGAGGTGTGTCACCTCCTCCTCCAATTCAGTCAGTGTGCTGGCAGGCGCGCCCTGTAAGCCAATGCATTTTGGATCTGTGTATGATATGCTCCAAATGCAGTGGCATTCAGTTGAAAGGGGAGCATGCTTCAGTGAGCACCCGATAAGATATCGGCTGCTCATAGCTCCCCCACACACGCCAGCCGCGCGCCTCACCACGCACTGTATATGCCAACGGGTGCCCAATCCCGCTGCCTGAGCCGCGCCCCCCGTAGTAGGTGCCACACTGGGAGCCCACCCCAGCATAGCAAGCAGTCAAGCAGTCCTTTTGCCGACGGGGTGCCTAATCCCCCATTGGCTGAACGCCTCATCCTTGTGCCACACTGAGGGCTACTTTAGTTTTCAACATGGTTTTGACTTTTCTCATGACGATTCACTGTCATGGAGTTGTTCGGGCTCAAGGGTGATTGCACGCAGTGACTGTGCAGTGACTGTGAAATCACCCTTTGGGCCTGAATACCACTATGACAGTGACATCATTCATGAGAAGGGTCCCTAAACCCCATGTTGAAAATTTGTGCCAAAATTCCAAAACGACTGTTTTACGAGCATGCGTATGCAGTTCCTATGCAGGCTCGTAAGTTCGCAAATTTCAATATTTTCACTCCAGATTTTCAACATTGCCATTTTACCACACCTTCTTATGAGTAGTATAGCTGTCATTTTTCACATCTCACCCAAAATGTGTTTTCGCCCATGTAGTGCAGAATGGCGCAGTCGGTGTTCGAAATCAATGTACGTGACAAATTAAGAAAATCACAGTGACACTGTTCATGAGCAGAGGTCTTGAAATGGCTATGTTGAAAATTTGGTGAAATTCCTAAAATGACTGTTTCACGGGCGTGGTACAGCGTTCCTACGCACGCTCGTGAGGGTTTGCGAATTTTCAGTATTTCCACCCAGATTTTCAACATTGCCATTTTACCACACCTCCTTATGAGAAGTACAGCTGTCATTTTTCACATCCTGCCCAAAACATGTTTCCGCCCATGTAGCTCACAGTGGCGCAGTCAGTGTGCAAACTCAATGTATGGGACACATTAACAAAATCACAGTGACACTGTTCGTGAGCAGAGGTCTTAAAATGGCTATGTTGAAAATTTGGTGAAAAATTCTAAAATGACTGTTTTATAAGCGTAGCGCCATGCAGTTCCTACGCGACGTCAGAAGTTCGCAAATTTTCAATATTTGCACTCCAATGACTTCCAAATACCTAAACAGCACATAGAAGCAAGCAACATTCGGCATTGACAAATGCTTGTTTATTTAAAATGCCTTCCAGTGTCAAAGACCTATAAACATTTACAAACAGACATCAAGATACCTATAACAGTTATGGATTCACCCTCCTCCTTAAATATAATAATTACTTCCTCAACTGCAGCAGAGGGTTGCCTCACACTGCACCTCAGTACCTTGCATTTTATTGAAAGTAAGGTTCCAGGACTCAGCCCAATCAGGCAGGTTGTTCAGGTCTTCCTGACTTTGGTACCCATCCCAGGCCAACCCTGGCCAGTTTAGTACCATCAGTAAAGTAAATTAGCCTGCTGGGGAGTCCAGTATCCAGATCACTGCTGAAGGTGTGTCAAAGCACTAATGCCTGAGAGGCACTCCTGTATTCCTCTCCACCCTCAGTAGTGCTTTTCTACAACTCTCTGCTTTCTAGCCTCAAGTTAGTTATCAATCCACCTTGCATGTGACTCTTGTGTACCGCACAGTGGTACTTTGATAAGTAACTTATTACGTGCCATAGTGTCAAAGGCTTTCTGTATTCCAGCAAGACTGTTCATGGCAAAGTCATGCACCTAGAGGAGGGGAAACCAGGGGCTGTGTATAAGATGGGTGGGAAGTACTTACAGTCACATAGCAAGAGATGGACCTTTGGGGTAATCATGTCTGATGATGTCAAGGTGGCTAGGCAGTACGAAAAGACAGTAAGGATGCTGGGGTGTATAGGGAGTGGGGTTTCTAGCAGGAGAAAGGAGGTAAAGTTGCCACTATATCGCTCTAGTGACACTCCACCTTAGAGTACTGTGTACAGTTCTGAGGCCACATCTCCGCTAGTACACAGCCAGTGTAGAAGCGGACCAGAGGAGGGCTACCAGACTGTGCAGGTTTTGCATGAGAAACTGTATGAGAAGAGGCTGTGGGAGTTCAACATGTACTCCCTGGAGGAGAGGAGAGTGAGAGATGACAGATTGAGACCTATAAGTACCCTCACGGGGGTGAACAAGGTGCTCTTCCTGAGGAGGAGGAGTACTAGAACACTGGGGCATGCTACAAAGCTTGAGGGGAAGTTTAAGAGGGATGTGAGAAAATTATTTTTCACAGAAAGGGTGGTGGATGCCTGGAACAGCCTACCAGAAAGAGGTGGTGAGGGGTGAAGACACTGGGGAGCTTCAAGCATGTGTCAGATAAGCATATGGGCATAATAGGTAGAGAAAAGGGAGGAAGGAGGGACACCTGTGACCAAATAGTATCCAGGAGAGAAATATCAGGAAAACAGGGCAGACTAAGCTGGACCTACAGGACTTTCTCTGCCGACAAATTTTATGTTGCTATGGCCTGGCCTGTCCACCTCCGTGGTTACCACTTCAAAAAAAAGGATCAAGTTGTTTTCTGGCACAATGTGCCCCGCATAAATTCGTTCAGAGGAGCTAGCACCTTGACCTCATGTGATCTATTATTTGTTCCTGAAAATGGATTCAAAGCTTGCTTAGCACTTCGCTGAGCAAGTTGCGCTCCCTTTAAAATCAATTTTGAGGAATCTATGCATTCAGGCATAATACCAGATGATCGGCATATGGCAAATGTTAGCCCAATATATAACAAGCATTTTCAATGCGGATGTTGCTGCTGGTACTGCTGTTGTACTGGATTTAAGGTGCAGATCCCCATGCCAGAAGATTATTATGGACTGGGTTGGGGGCAATTACAGCATGGCAGCAACAGACATCGATGGACATTTTTCTTTTACAGCATTTATTTTAAAACAAATTAAACTACAAGTGAGGGTTTCTTTATTTCAGGTGGAGACACTGGGGATTGGACACCCCCATTCTCAGTGTTACTAGCAGCCCCAGAAGCTCTTGGGTTTTAGATGCTCTGTGGTGCATTTTAAGGCTTATATGGAAGATAAAGCAACATTCTGTTAGGTCTCCCCACCCCTGACTCCAAGGAAAAAATATAATTCTATGGCTCGCCTCAGATACCTAGAGACTGCAGCTGGGCCTGGCTGAGAGGAGGACAATTTCCATGATTTTACCAGGGATCTGTTTTTTTTCCGGTTTAAACAGAGAATATGGAGTCCTCCCTAGAAATTGTTTAGATGATGAATGTTCAAATGTGCAAGTTGTTGCACTTTGAAGGGTAGACTAAACTCCAGTTTTAAAGGCAACCATTATTTAAAAATCAGTGCCAGCCACAAATATATTTAGTTGTTTGATCGGTATGCTGTCGCTACGGTGACAACTTTACCATGACCCGACACTACAAGCGACAGTGCCAGGTCACTGTAGTGTCGGGTGGGACCCTGCACTGCTTTCTGGGGTGTGCACCCTCCCGTAGAAACTCCAACTCTAATTTAGTAGCGAGGGGTGCGAGGGGCAGAGCCCCCTGCATGGGCTTTTGGGGCAAAGCCCTAAGTAAACACTGTCTGAATTGACTTCCTTTATGCCGACCACAAAGCAGTCAACATAAAAGAGTCACTGTAACATCGGTCGGCAACAAAATTGTTGACTGACTGCCATAGATCCATTTGATCTACCCTATATTAATGGAAATGGTCACTTATTTACTACCCTGGTAGCCAAGAGACCATTAATGTACTTAACTGTACCATTTTACACTATCAGCAGCCTACTACAGTATATGTAACTTGACTGGTGTGTGTGTATATGTGTGTGTGTGTAGCCAGGGAGAGAGAGACACACACACACACACACACATTAGCAAGGTGAGCAGTTTCAGGTTTCAGTTTCAATCCCTGGAATGTTACATGAAAGATAAAGCAAAGTTCTGTTATGTTTCACCACACCCCTGATTCCAAGGACAAAATATAATTCTGTGGCTGACCACGGGCCCCTAGAGACTACACCTGGATCTGTATAGAGGTCAGTGTGTGTGTGTGTGTGTGTGTGTGTGTGTGTGTAAAATGCTGGGGAGGAGCAGGCAGGCTGAGAACACATAATGAGATCAGCTGTGCTTGCTGAAAGAGTTGAGTTATGAATGTGTCTGTCGGCACATTGTTTTGAAGTCAAGCACTTTCTGCCTGAACAGTGTCATGATCAGGCTTGCTGATTATTGGTTAAGCCCTTGTAGAGTCTTCTGCACTGGACCACCATGACGCCTCTCAAAACCCTGTACATAGCAAAGTATTCGACTTGAGCTAGCGTACTGCGAAGAACAAGTCAAGCCCCAGTAATGATAGACTAATCAGCCTGACTTCTATACAGTATGTGGCAAAATATTAGAGGGCATTATCAGAGACAAAATCTACTCACATACGCCAGCCTTAGACAAAGAACAGCAAGGCTTTATGCCAGGAGGATGGTCTACTACAAATTTAATCTATTTCTACGAACAATTCAGTAATCTACTAGACAACAAACTGCCTGAGATATTACTGTATATTCCTTGATTTCAGTAAGGCCGTTGATCTGGTGCCCCACTGGGCTATTGTTAAAACGATGGAAGGTCTGGTAATAGACACAAGATGTATTACACTGGCAGATCAGTGGTTAAGGCATAGATCTCAAAGGGTGGTGGTAAATGACTATGAATCCAAACCAGGATTAGTTAGCAGTGGTATTCCACAGGGTTCTGTCCTGGGCCCATTTATCTTCCAGACTTTCACCTCTGATTTAACATCAGGCCTTAATAACTGGACAATTAAATATGCTGATGTCACTAAGATTGGTGGTCTGTGTGTCACCATGAAACAATGTAAATCATTACATATAGGATAGTGGATGGGTAACTATGCACAACCAGTTGTGTTGTGCCACTGAGGAGTTCTAATTCCCAGTGACCTCGAGTGAAGCTAGAGAGGTCCATGGGAATCAGATCCCAAGGTGGCACAACGCATTGCTGTGCATAGAGTTGCCCATTCATTCTATAGTGTATGGGCATCTATGCCTATTTTGGACATTGCACTTTGTTTCAGTGAACTGGTGGTTTGGGGGGCACTTGAGGGTTGGTATTAGGCTCAAATTACTGATGCAGTGTGCTGAAAATGTTTCTGCAAGTTCAAGTTTGAAAACAACAACTTCCAGCTTAATTGAATAGGGAAATCAGTATGTGGCAGCATTCCAAGTTGTTCTGCTGCTGTAGTGACATCACTACCGCAGTAGAACAACATAATGATGATGTCACTGCTGCAGTAGAACAAGGATATTCCAGGCATGGAATTCCATGCATAACAATATTCCACCATACACTATAAAAGGACCTACATTTTATTAATCTATGGGCTACCAGGTGGGAAATAAAGTTTAATCTGGACAAATGTAGGATCATGTACCTGGGTGAACAATCCCAATGTCAAAAGTATACCCATGAGGGGCAAATCATATGCACCACAATAGTGAGAAGGATTTAGGGTAACAGTGACTAAGCACCTTGAAAACAGAGAAGAGTATAATATGGCACTTGCTAAGACCAACAGTATCTTATGGACCACAAAAGAAATATTTCATCAAAAGACTCAAAGATGACAAAAGAAGGGACACTGATTAAATAGAAAAGATTCAGAGGCATGTAACTAAAATAATTAGCACTTTAAATGATTTGCTAAACACTCATAGGGCTCAATTCTACAAGCCTCAAGTTCGACGCAAGGTGCCAGAGCCAAACATAAATGGTACAAGATGCACCTAGCATCAAACACTGCCCCTGAGCTATTTACAAAGGCAGACTTCATCAACCATAGGCTGCCTGTCCCAAACAGGGCTTGTGCCACCCTTGCACCCAAGAATGGGCTGCAATATGGAGCTAGGGGCATGTGGCAGATGCAAGCTGCCACATCTCCAAATGTGGTATTCTCATTGCCTGTTTGCAGCAATGTGCCACGTTCCCGAACCCTGATGTAGACAGACCCATTAATATTTAATATTCTCCAGTTCCTACCCTGAACCCGATGTTGGCAGTCATGTTAATAATTTCAGGGCCCCACCCCAAACCCTGTCATTGGCAGACCAGTTCACATGTAGTATTCACCATGAACCCTGTTGGTGATGGTACTATTAAAATATTTATTATTAACCATGCCCCCCCTCCTAAACCCCAAAGGTGCCAGAAAAAATGTCTGATAGTTCCCTGCCCTGGTGGTATAGTGACCTCCACCCCCCACCCCAGCAGACAGTACTGACCACCCACTCCCCATCCCGATTCAGGTCGGCGACCAGCATACCCACCTCACACCTCTGCATCTGGCTGCCGACTAAACAGTCAGTGGTGTACTTTAATGTGCATGCAATGAGCACATACACATTACAGTTCACTCATTGACTGTTCAGTCAGCAACCAGCCACAGAGGTGTGAGGTGGGGTGTGCTGGTTGCTGACTCTGAATCGAGATACGGGAGCATGGTGGTTGGCACTGCCTGCTGGGTGGGGGTGGAGGGCCACCATACCACCAGGGCAGTTGAACCATCATTGACTATTCTTTCTGGCACCATCGGGGTTTGGGAGAGGGGTGCATGGTGAATATTACTTGTGAATGGGTCTGCCAACATCAGGGATCAGGGTTCAGAGTGGGGCCTAGATTATTAATGTGTCTGACAACATCGGGTTCAGGGTGGGGACTGGAGATTATTAATTATTAAATGTCTGCCAACATCAGTGTTCATGGAGGGGGCATATGAACTGCAGATAGTTACCAGTTCTGGCAACATTGGTGTTCGGGGGAACATGGATAATAATAATAATTTTAATGGTACTGTCACCATCTGGGTTTGGGGTGGTGGACATGGGAACTGCTGATTGGTACCTGTTCCGCAACATCGGGTTCGGGAGGGGCCGCTAGACCACCAGGGTCTTGAGCTGCACACAGCTGCCCTGCAGCTGTGGCAAACATTCCCAGTTCACCATCTGTTTGGTGCACTGCCACAGTTGCTGCAAGCCACAGGTCTTTGCCAACGGGACCCTGCACGATAGAGAATTGGGCACAGGGCCCCTGGCGCTTCAGGCTTCAGCACAAGCTACTGTCTGCCACAGCTTGTACTGATCCATTCCTACTCTGAGACTCGTGCCTCATAAACTTAAACAATTAAATCTACTGGCAGTGGAAAGACGAAGATTAAGGAGATCTTTAATGCATGAGGTTGTAAAAGATGAATATTTGTTTATGGAGGTGGGGTCTGATCATACAGTAAATCAGCCAATCATGCAAAAAGAACGGTGACAGAGTTGTATAAGAGCCTGTCCCATTTGTTATACATAGAGAGTTAAGAGAGTCAAAAGCAAGGATCTGTTTTTCTGTCCCTCTTATTCTGTCACTTGCATATCTCTTGTCTGACTGCGCAATCAAATTTTCCTAGTGTGTCTTTGCAACTGGCCACTCCGATGGTCACACAATTTCCCTGTTATCACCCTTAATTCACTTGCTGTTCTGTTCTTTCTTTCTTTCTTCCCTTTCTTTCCTGTGGTGAAAAAAATCTATGTGGGTCTTTATGTGAGGCTGAGATCCTTGGTTTGCAACTGTATATGGCTGTACTGTTGAAATGAATGCAGAAAGCTGTTTGGGTTTATCTGGAACACAGGGCTTAACCCTGAGAAACTTTTGACCTTCCACAAGCTTGTTTTCAGAGCTGTCAGCAGGAAAACCAGCTCTGGCCAGAATGTCTTAATTGGTTGCACCTGTTAAAGACTGGATGTACTGTCACAGGAAAGAAAGTGACAAAGTGTAATACTCTGTGTGAAAACAAGAGAAATAGCTTAACAAGAACAGGATGCAGCATTTAATTGCCAGGTGACAACATCTTATAACAGAGAGCAATGTATTTAGACAGGGGAGAGAGACTGAGATTTAGATTTAGAGATACCCTCAGATGAAGG
Organism: Neoceratodus forsteri; assembly: GCA_016271365.2. Taxonomy (NCBI): domain Eukaryota; kingdom Metazoa; phylum Chordata; order Ceratodontiformes; family Ceratodontidae; genus Neoceratodus; species Neoceratodus forsteri. The sequence goes on from CM028134.1 coordinate 30,008,863, forward strand.
ACTTTGTTTTGTTTGAACTGCCTGTATACGAGCTATCCTACACAATTTTTATTTTTATTTAATTATTACTGATAATTATCAAATGCAACTTGAGAATTTTATGGTTTCTTCTGGTTTGCCTATCCTTTTCTGACCTGTGCCTTGTCAACAAGGACACCCACCGAAATCGCTGGAAAGCATTTGTTTATGAAGAAAAGGCAATACTTTTACCAAAAGGGTAGTCAATCGGGGAATTCTTTATGGCATGGTTGCAGTTTATGAGGGACACAGAATATGGCAGACGAGATTCTTGTGGATGATGAACATACAGCGCCTCTCTGATGAGACTTCTCGACTCTTAATTGGTAGCTATTTGGAATAGTATGTAATAGGAATAGGAGTAGTTGTAATACATTACTGGTTTGAGTGGAAGGGGGACTTGGGGGCTTTGCCCTGAAATAAAACAATCTGCTGTGTGTGTGGGGGTGCAGGGCACAGCTCCCAATTGTCTCTCTTTTCCAGTCAGCGCTGAGGCTGGGAAGTTGTGACTGTTGCCTAGCAATAGTTGGGTGGCTGAGATCATAATCTTATCCACCATCTTTGTCCTCGCAAACTGCAGCTGCTCCATGAGCTACCCTTAGAAGTTGTAGTTAATCAAAATAAAATCAAATTTAAGGACAAGTTTGACTTTTTCTGTCCTCGAATAGTGCATTACAATATTACAACTAATGGAGTATAGTGGCCTCCAGCCCAATAAGCTCCAACTCTCCTTTATATGAACCTATGTATGATGTCAGGATGACTGGCCTGATGTTGCCCAGGTTGGACCATATTTATTTATGTCAAAAGTTTCACTAGGAAAGACATGATGAGCTACTAGTAGCTCATTTCCAGCCATGTCCTGGGGGTAGGGGATGTGGAAAATCATATACAGCAAATACAATATATCATAATTGTAAGCACCCTCTGGGAGCTTTACTAGTAAATTTTGGTTGCTAGGTGTAGTTAGCCAGAGAGGAAAGAGCTGGTGCAGGTAGGTCTGGGATGTGGGCCTGCCTGCTGACACCAGATGGAGCCCATCCTCAGAAGGTATAAATAGGAGAGAGATTAGAGTATAGAGATTTGAGGAGAGCCTGGAGAAAGAAGACAAGAGAAGAGTTGCAGGGTTTGGCCTGCAGATTTGGCGGAGGGTCGTGGGGACTGGGTGGACTGCTTGCCACCCCGGCCCTCCTCTCTCAAAGACCCACATATGGAGAAGTGATAGTTCGGTAGAAGAGAAGGGATTGTTGGAGCACAAGTTTCAGGGCCTGTCGGTGCATTTAGGAGCTGGAGCCCAAGGAGCAAGTAGAAGGAGACTCATCAAGTGATCTCTGGCACCTTTGTAAGGTAAGCACAGATGGGGGCACTGTGTTTTGAGCAGTCTCACCCATGGGTGAGTGCAGCCTGTGGGTCAGTGCATGTCCTGTGAGCAGGCCTGCTCTGGCAGTTTGGGCCTGGGGCACAGTTCAGATGCGGCAGCCTGGACTGTTGTGGGTGTAGTGGTGGCAGCACTACCTCTTTTCCGTGGCTGTGGCCACTACAGTGTTGGGACCCTCAGGTTGGTCAGCCTGTGGAGGCAGGGGAAAGGTCCATATGGGGAATGGTTGGTTGGGACCCCAGCGGGTGGCAGACTGTCTGTGTGCTCTGTGTGACACAAGCAGCAGTCCCCTGGGTGAAGGCAGTCCAGAACTTGGAATCACTGCATGAGCAGAAAGTGCCTCTGGTCTCTGTAGGTCCAGGAGTGTGACACTCTGGAGGTTTTTAGTCTTTAGTCCCTGTAGGTCCAGGAGTCATCAGCTTTCTGCAGGGAGAACAGAAGGTGCATGGCATTAGTGACTGGATGTCTAGAAGGTCTTTGGTGGTTCGGTTCTTGCTAAGAACACCAATTTGACTGTGTAAGATCTTGAAGTAATGAAAATGCTCCATGAATTGTAAGGCATCTCCTCTTGGAGAAAGTTTAAATAAAGGCAAGTTGGAAATGGGATTGGGACAGTAGAAACGCCTCGTGCTGTCATAGTCCCCAGTGAATGCCTAGTTTTGAGAATTAGAATGGAAAGTAAGCAAGTGCCTGAGTAAAGTAGAGTGAAAGAAAAGGATATGAAATGGAAGTGCTGCTAAGTACAAGCTACCTCTGAGTGTGGCCTGGTTCTAGTCTACAGTATTGCTGTCGTGTCAGGAATGCAGTCTTTTCAGCTCAAAGGAATGACTGCATGCAATAAATCAGTCTGTTGGAAAAGAGATTGTTGCAGAAGGAATGGCAGGTTTTGGCCTGTGAAGTGTCCCGCTGTATATGTACCCCATGTTCCATGGAGTGGTTCATTAACTTTATTGTTCATTAAATCTGTTTTTGCATCTTTGATTCCAGAGTGGAAATTGAGCTTGATCAATCTGAACTGTGCAATTGTGTGCCTGCTAACGAACATTTGCCCCTCTGCAGCCCATTTAGGGAACTAAGAAGAGATCCTGCCCCTGACTAGCGAAGCCATCTTGCTGCCATCAGAAAACCCAAGCAAAGAGCATTTCTATTTTCTTTGGACAGTGTTTCTGGCTTGTACACTACCCCTCCCCATCTTTACCACTTGGATACTCCTAGACAGTGGGAGGAGGACTTGCATGATCAACATATATATAAAGATACAGATTATATATCAAAATAAAATATATCAAGGAACATAATCAAAAATTAAGGGCAAGTCAGTATAACAGAATATATGTAATAGAAACAAGCATTTGTCAATGCCAAATGTTGTCTTGCTGGCGTTGGCATTGGTAGTGAAGGCGTTAGAAAGATACAGAATAGGAATGGCAGTGAAGTATGGAACCATCATCAACCCCACCCCACCTTGTAGAGAGTGACAGGCACTGAGGTGTGCCTTTGAGTCATCGGATATTAACGCTCATGCCATTTCACCTCACCCTGCTTTGTAGACTCTGATAAGTGTCGCATTGTGCTTTGGGGTCATCAGGCCTTACTCTTATCCCATTCTATAAGAGATGCGTTGAGATGGGTACAGTATAGGAGAATGGGAGGTGAACTTTGGGGCTGAAAGAGTCCAAGGCACACCTTGATGCTTCTGTCAGTGGCTGCAGGGTGGGGGTAGGTGTGCAATGGCGTGAGCATTACAGCTGAACAATCAAAGGCACTCCTGACACCTGTTAGTTTGTACAGGTGGGACGTTACGGTTAGAAACCCTAACTCCCCAGGCGTTTGTTGGTATTTGCACTCCAAATTTTCAACATGGGCTTTTGTGACCCCACCTCATGAAAGCATTTGGGACCTCTGTTCATGAACAGTGGCGCTGTGATTTTGTTACTCTGTCTGGAATGTTGATTTCCCACAGCGACTGTGCCAGTCCGTGCACATGTGAAAACACAGTTCGGACAGGATGTGAAAAATGGCAGCTGCACTATTCATAAGGAGGTGTGAAGAGATGGCAATTTTGAAAATCTGGAATGTAAATATTAAAAATTCTTGAAGTTAAGTGCATCCAGTTTGAAACGATGCTCTGTCTCCTCCCCTCTGCCTACTATTTGCTCCTCCTCAATCTCTCCTCTTTCTCTGTTCCTATATTTGTAGCTGGTGCCTACTGCTGTCCTGGCTTGTCCTCACCTTCAGTCACTGAGCTTCTCACCACTATCTCATCCCATGCCTCCTCTGGAGAACTTCTCATCCTAGGTGACTTTAACCTCAGTTGGCTCTTCCCTCTAAATATATTGTGCCAAAACATAAAAGTCCCTCCAGCATTCCTTGCTTATCACTGACCACACCCAGCACAATCACATATCACTCAGTCGCTCCCTCCTGCACTGGGTTCTTTCCTCCCATTCCCACACGTATCATGGATGCTGGTGCCCCCCTTGATTACCTCAGTGACCACCATATCATCTACTGTGTGGTCAAGATTCATTGTCCCAAAGCCCCAGCTAAATTCACCCAGCTCTGGTCCTTCAGGTCACTGGACTTGTCCTCCTCCATACTGACTTGGTGGCTACTGACTGGTCACCCATCTCTACAGACAGCAACATAAATTCCACCTTCCAATATTTTAACTCCAAATTCATGGCTGCCTGGGAGCCACATGCCCCTTAGAAAATCCAGGCTACATCTCCCATGGATCACAGCAGAGTTACTGACCTGTCTCTACTCATGTCACCTTGCCTGGTGGGCTCATAAGTCCTCTGGCTCCCCTTCCATCGTAATCAAGTACTAGACCCTTATTAATGCCCTCACGAGCTACCAGGCTTACTGAGTCCAAATACTTTGCATCCATGCTCCAGAACAACCTAATCACCTCTCCAAGTTCTGGAAGGTCATCCATGCCCTTTTCTTTCCCCAACCCAGTTCCCTCTCCCCATCCAAATGGTGGGTGACATTACTATTTCTGACCCCTCCTTCTGCCATCTCAGTTTGCAACTCCGTCTTCACCCCTTGTGCCTGTTTCTTCTCCCTCCTCCCAACCCAATCCTCCCACTACCCCACCCCACCCCTTCTCCTTCTCCTCTCTCTTACCACTTCTGCTGCATCCCTAAGGCCCTCATGTCTCTAGAGATGGTCTATACTCCAAACTCTTGTGCCTTTCTGTCTCTACCTTACACTACCTAGTACCTCTCATCTCAACCTCTCCTTCTCCTTAGCCTCTGTCCCTGATTCTTGTAAACAGGCCACAGTTATTCTCTTCTGAAAGGGGTGATGCAACTGCTCCGTGCAGCTACCACCCTATCTCCTCCTCACCACCAAGGCCAAGCTCCAGGAACAACTTGTGTTATTGCAGTTCTGCCCCTTCCTTGATTCTTCTGCCATCTTCTACCTTACCAGACTGGCTTCTGGTAGTCCCTCCTGCCTCCCTCCTCTGGCTTTCTGACTCCATTCTGTCTGGTATGGCTCAGGGCCTGGTCACCTCCACCATCATTGTCAACTTTGGCCAAAGCATTTGACACTGTTGCCCACCATCTTCTTCTGGACAAGCTCAAGGCAATGGGGCTCTCTGACTCCTCAGTTGGGTGTTTTGCTCTGCCCTAAGGGCAGGTCTCAAGCTGTCCAGACTGGAGAATCCACCCACCACTTCCTGTCAGCTAAGGCATGTCCCTAGAGTTTATCCTTGACCCCATACTCTTCTACATCTGATCTTCTTTATCAGTCCATATGTGTGCAGATGATATGGTACTCTTGCCTCTGGCTCCTCTGCCCTGACCTCACTGCCAGGCTCCAACAGGATTGTATGAGTATCAGACACTGATTTCTGACAAATCAGCTATCCCTAAACATCACAAAAATGGTCTTTATGGCCCTTGTCACTCAGTAGAGACTTGCCTCCTCCCCTTTCCATGCCCTTAATGGTGCAATGATGGAGGATGTCTCCTCACTGTCCCATCCTTTAACTATCTGGGTGTTATGCTCTACCCTCTCATGATTATTCACTCCACTGGTGAAAACCTGTAAGGCAGTCAATGTCATACTTGGCCTTGCCTACAGAGCTAGCCATAATCTCTCTGCCAGAGCTTGTATTGTCATTGCCTGAGATATGTTGCTCCCCAAGCTCTCTTATGGATTGCCTGTTTTTTTCTGAAGCTTCCTGTAACATGGTTGAATAAGGCCCTGCCCCATTTGTTATGCAGAAAGAGGTTAAATGCAAGGATCTGTTTCATCCTCTCCTTTTCTGTCTGTTCTCTGTCTGATTGAGCAACCAAATTTTCTTATGAGACCTAGGAACTGATCACTCTGACGGTTTCACAATTCTCTGCCTCTCATTATCTCTCTGCCTTCACTTACTATTTCTGTCTTTCTTCCCCTTGCATATCTGCATTTATATTATAAAACATATACTGTATGTGAATAGTTGTGTAAAACTGTATGTGAAACTGGGATCTCTTTGTTTAATGAGATCTACCAAGTTAAATATTTTAATTTGCACCTGCTAGTTTGGTGCCTTACCCCTCTGATGTTACTGCTGCCATTATTTTGTCCAATAATCCAACAATTAAGAAATGGAATTACTTGTAAATTTTGCCCCACAGGGTCCCAAGGACTTCAAGGTTTCTGGGGCCACCCACAGTCCACCCCAAGCTCATTAAAGTTGTGATGTGATGCAAGGGACAGTGCAGGGACAAAGCACCACTATATTTCTATAGGAGTACCTTTATGATAGTTTTTTATATTGTAATGGGCAGTTGGTGAAGAAATGTGGGCACTGGTTGACTAACAAGGCCAGTGCCCATGTTTCTTCACCAAATGCCCATTACAATATAAAAAACTATCTGAAAGGTATGCCCTATAGAATATAATGGGACTTATCTCATGCTCTCCCTGGCATCATATCACAACTTTAATGAGCACATAGGGCGGAGTGTGGGCAGCCCCAGAAACTGGAAAGTCCTCAGGATCCAGTGGGGCTAAGTTTATGAGTGATTCCATTTCAATTGTTGGATTATTGGACAAAATACAGGCATTAACATCAGAAAGGGGTAAAGCAATCAAATAGCAGGTGCTGATGCTGAGATTGGTAAATCTGTTTAAAACTGTATATAGTTATACTGTTGAAATGATTGCAAAAAGCCATTTGGAATTCTAGGGGTTAACCTGAGAAGTTGGTTTGCAAATTCTCTGAGATGCTGGTGACAAGAAGTTAGTTCTGGGTCACTATGTACTTTTTGTTGCACCTGCAAGGAATGAAACTTACAAGAACATTCTGTAAACTTACAATAACATTCTCTGAGAAGCAGGCTATCTTAACGAGTGCACTGCAAAGACTTGTTATAAAAGAGCAGCAATGTTTTGCAAAAGAGAGAGAGAGACTGAGATTTGAAACTGAGAAGAAACGCTCAGAAGGAGGACTGTTTTCTGCATTGCCTTTGTAAATAGTTATACTGAACAAATTTTTATTTTTATTTTGCTGTTATTGAGAAAAATAAAATGCTATTTGTGAAGATTGAAACTGCTTCTGGTTTTCCTATGCTTCCTGACCTGTGCCTCAACAACAGATGGTGTCATCCTAAGTGGGATTTACACCGTGCATACTCTAAGTCAGGAGTTTTGTGGCACTGGACCTGGTACCAGGGAAGCATAGAATAAAGGGTATGGAATCCACAGCAGCAAGTCCAGGAGTGATTTCCAGAAGAATGGCAGTCAAACTAGCAGAGACAGAAGTCCAACGTGACTGTACAGCCAGCACAAGCAATTGAAAAAGAACAGGCAGTGACAGAAACTGAAAGCTTGACTGCCTTTTTTTCAAATGGTGGGCTACAACAAATAGAGACAGAGAAGAGAGAAGATAGAGATGCAGCAGAGAGAAAAGAGATTCAATGTTTAGAGGCACAGAGAAAAGAAGAAATGCAACAACTGGAGAAACAGAGAAAAGAAGAGATGCAGTGACAGGAGCAGCAAAGAAGAGAAGAGATGCAGCAATGGATGGATGCCTGGAAGTTATCAAAGCTGGAGGATCTGGCACTGGTCCAGCAGAGCAACAAAACAGCAACAACTTAAAAGACCTTAAATTTACAAAGGTGTGTCCTTTGAAGATATCAAAGCATGCCTGACAATTTTGAAAGGGTTGCCGCAGCATGCCAGTGGCCAAAGCAGCAGTGGGCAATCAGACTGGTATCTTACCTGACAGGAAAGCCCAACTTGCTATAGTAATGTGGACAATGCACAGTCAGAAAACTATGACCAAGTGAAAGAGAGGTCCTAAAACATATGACATCTCAGGAGAGACCAACAGGCAGAGATTTCAGTCTCAAGTACAACTCAGTTGACAATCCTTGAGAAGCCTTCACCTGACTCAAAGAACTTCTTATGAAATAGCTCCAACCAGAGTGCAAAACACTCCCACAGATCATCAAAACATTTGTAATGGAGCAGTTCATCAACATCCTACTCACAGATTTACAGCTTTGGGTAAAAGAACACTGACCAGAAAGTGGGGAAAAGGCTGTTTCTTTGGTCAAGCCTACCAAATGGCCAGACAGATGCCACAGCAGTGAGGTAACAGCCAATCACTGGTAAGACACTTTTCTTCTCATTTAAACTCCAAATCTGATAAGAACTCTGGTGAGGGTAACAAATCTGCACCCAAAGACTTCATTTGCTAAAACTATAATAAAGATAGGTCATATTGCAGGAAATTGCTGCAATAAGAAGAGTGACACTGGTGCAAATTTGTCCTTAGCAAATTGGGGCAAGTATTAACAGATGTGAAGCTGTGAGGTAAGAATGTGAAAGGACTTCTAGATTTGGGAAGCAGACATACCCTAGTGCATATTGAAGTGCTAGGAAAACAATGTCCAAAAGGCAAGATACTGGTGTCTTCTGCATCCACAGGAAACTTGATACTATCCCACCAGCCAAGTGACTCTATTAATGGGTGTCGCACAAATGAAACTGGGGTAGTACCTAAGTTACCTGTACCCATGATTATTGGAAATGACTTTCCAGGATTTACTGAGTTAATCAAAGAGGGGAGAATCCTGATGTTTCAGCAGCAGTGGTGGCAAGAGCTCAGGCAAAGAAAATCTCAGATGGTGGGGACCTTTTCTTTTCGCTGATTTTGAATCAGACTTGTTTTAGCACAGCTCCAAGATCCAGAAGTCCAGGAAAGAAAGATGATGCCTGAAGAAACAGTAGCAACAAAAAGACTGATGGACATAAAGGGTTAACATATGAAAATGCTGAAACTAAACTGATCACTGATTGTGATTTTCTTTCAGAACAAGCTAACAATGTTTCTCTCCAGGGTTATTTTAAGTAGCTGGTGTGAAACCAAAACAGGGTGATCCTATGTTTAAAAATGTAATGGGCTACTGTACAGAGTTTGGGTTAATCCTCAGACACAAGACCAGATAGAATAATTGATTATACCACAAAGTATGATCTGAGTTGTTACAGATAGCACATGATAGTCCTATGGCTGGTCACTCAGAGAGGGAGCGTACCTTGCCAGATTAATGCACATATTTTACTGCCTGGAATTCATGAAGATGTTGCTATCTATTACAGTTCCTGTGCAGAGTGTCAGAAAGTAGCCTCCGTGACTGAAAAGACAAGGTGCCCCTACCCTTAATAGAGAATTGCAATGGATGTAGTTGGCCCCAAAGCAAAAGGATAATCAATTCATTCTGGTAGTATGTGACAAGCTACTCAATACCCAGAGGCAGTTCCTTGCATACTGTCACAGCTCCAAAAGTGGCAGCTGAGCTTGCCAAAATTTTCAGCAGGGTGGGCATACCTAAAGAGATTATTACTGATCAGGGTAGTAATTTTGTACTGCATTACTGAAGGAGCCATACCAGTATTAGGTATCACTGCCATAAGAACCTCCCTTATCACCCTCAGACAGATGGTCTTGTTGAGTGTTTTATTCAAATACTAAAACACATGTTAAAAGGTTTGTAAAAGGGAAAGGGAAAGGCTGGGACCAATACTTACATTACATGCTTTTGCTTACAGAGAAGTGCCACAGGCATCAACAGGTTTTTCACCATTTGAAATGTTGTATGGTAGACAAACCAGAGAGCCACTAGATGTAATAAAAGAAACATGGAAGATACCTCCATCAGAAACAATCTATTACATCTTATATGTGTGCCCTGAGAAAGAAGCTGGCAAAATATGTTGAAATTGCCCATAGTAATCAGGAAGAGGCCCAAAACCAGCAGAAGGTGTATTATGACCATGGGGTAAAAGACAAAGTTTTTGAGCCAGGTGAAAAGGTCTTGCTACTGTTACCCACTACAGAAAATAAACTGTTAATAAAGTGGCAAGGGCCTTATAAAGTGCATAAACGTGCTGGCACAGTTAAGTATGAGATTGAGACCCGATAGGAAAATCCTACTAAGATATATCATGCTAACCTCCTCAAGGAGTGGGTTGAAATAACATCAGAAGTTGTTTTACTGGTTTTACCAGAAACTGATAACGAAGATTTTGATATAGCTTATGACAGACTGGAACAAACTGTAACTGCTGATGCTGTAAAGGTGAATGTTTCTTAACCTCCAAACAAACATCAGAAATTTGCAACTTGCTAAAGGCCTTTAACAGTACTTTTACCACAGTACCAGGCCAAGCAAAGGGATTGAGTATGTAATAGTGACAAGGAATGTTTGCCTTATTAGTCAAAAGATATACAGATTACCAGAGCGGTTAAGAGCAGATGTGGTTAAGGAAATACAAAAATGAAAGAACTGGGTATCATAGAAGAGTTGAGAAGTGCTTGATCGTCACCAATGGTGACTGTAAACAAAAAGAAGGTGTAAGAATCTGCCTTGATTTTGGGAAACTTAATCAAGTGTCAGAATTTGACAGTTATCCTATGCCCAGAATAGACGATCTGGTGGACAGATAGGTGTATCAGTACCCTCAATCTGGCCAAGGGTTGCTGGCAAATCCTCTAGCCAAAGAATCCAGAGACAAAACTGCTTTTGTCACTCCTATAGATTCTAAGTTCACCACCATGCCGTTTGGTTTACATGGTGCACCCGCTATATTCCAGTGGTACATAGATGTAATTTTATCCTCACACTGGTTATTGTACTGCATGCCGATGATGTCTTGGTATACAGTCCAGACTGGAAAAGCCAACTGGAACACCTTTGAACAGTTATCTAATCGATCAAAAATGCAGGTCTGACAATTAATCCTATCAAGTGTCACTGGGCATGCAGGAAACCAGACATTTGAGCTATGTTTTGGGAAATGGAGAAGTCAGGCCAGAGGTTTCCAAGATAGAAGCTATAGCTAACAGTCCTGTTCCCAAAACCAAGAAACATGTCAGGCCATTTTAGGCGGCTGGTTATTATTGGAGATTTATTCCCAGCTTTGCCGAGTTAGCTACTCCCTCACTGAATTCACAAAGAAACAGTTCCTAATAATGTGAAATGGACCCCAGAGGTGACAAGGCTTTTGGGACATTAAGGCTGCATTATGTTCAGCCTCTGTTTTAAGAAGCCCAGACTATGACAAACAATTTCTGTTATAGACTGATGCATCAGAGGTAGGCCTAGGTGCAGTCTTGAGTCAGCATAGAGATGGGAAAGAATATCCTGTTCTATACATAAGTAGGAAATTGCACAATAGATAGAAAAGGTACTCCACCTTTGAAAAGGAATGCCTTGCAGCAAAGTGGGCCATGGAGTCCCTTAGTTTTATTTGCTAGAGCTGACTTTGTATTGATAAAGATCACAGTCCTCTTTTGGCTTAACCAGCTGAAGGATAAAAATTTAGAATCATACGGTGGTGCCTGCACTTCAGCCATTTAAATTTAAAGTGATGCACAAATCTGGGAAAGAGAATGTCAATGCTAATTTTCTGTCTAGATATGGATCAGGAATTGAGAATTCTGAGGTTGAAAAATGTGAGTTGAAACTTCTCGTTGCTCAGCTGCATATGCACTGCGCTGTAAAGGTTATAAGATAATGTTAGACTGGAATTTATTAGAACATTTTGGAAACATGTTTTTGTAAAACAGGTTCCTCTAAAAGGGGGGTATGTGACAGGGTTGAATAAGGCCCTGCCCGATTTGTTTTGCAGAAGGAGGATAAATGCAAGGATCTGTTCTATACATTCCTTTTCTGTCTCTTCTCCATCTGGTTGTGCAACCAAATGTTCTTGTGAGACCTAGGAACTGATCATTCCGATGGTTTCACAATTCTCCACCTCGTTATCTCTGCCTTCACTTGCTATTTATTTTTTGAAATTTAAACTTTATTCATTTTAACAAGCGTAATAAAGTATAACATGGTAAACAACATGATATAACATACAGAGAAAAGAGTTAACAAATCCAAACCTCTACCCTTGTCCCCACCCTCCCACCCCCACCCCAGGAGGATGCCGCCACTAAGAGAAAGGAAAGAAGGGAAGCAAAAGAGACAAGGAGGGAAGGAGGGACGAGTGAAGCATCCAGTGAGCTAAAACCCAAAGTCCTCACCCGAGAGACACAGGGCGAAAGTTTGCCCCATTTTTGTGAAACGAGGCAAGACATGCCTGATACTGGCAATCAATTTTCAATTTTAAAATTGTGCAATATTTCTGCCACCCAATCCTGATAGGTATTTCGGATTGGTCAACCCAGTGGTGGAGGACCAGACTTTTAACAGCCACCAAATAAGGGCCATGTGGTATTTCCTTTCGTTGTCCTTAATAGAGGAAAAGATACCTAAGATGCAAATCTCTGTAGTGAATAGGTTTTGTAGACCCAAAAGTGGACTTAGATTATCTCTAATAGATTGCCACAAGGAGCAACTTTGTCACAGGCCCCAAAAATGTAAGATATTTCCTGGCCAGTACCGCATCTGATACAGTTAGAGTTGATTTTCCCAAACTTGACTAAGTTTACTGGGGTATAGTACATGTTATTAACTATATAAAACTGTGTGAGCTTTATTCCTATCTAAAGAAAAGAAACGGTGTAGATCAGACCAAACCTGAGCCCAGGAATGGGGAGTACAGCTACAGCTTATCCCAAACTTTGGAACCAGGCAAAGTGTCTGGGATTTGCTAAGAAGAAGGTGTAAATAGAGATTAGCAACAGGGTGGGGTTCATTGACTCGAGACTTAAACAGTTCTATTAGAGGGCATATATTAGATGTCTTTCTCACCAAACCAAAATGACTAACTATGAAGTGCCTCAGCTGGAATACTTTGAATATAGCTTGTGGAGGAATATGAAACTTGGACATCAGCTCCTGAGAGGAGCCAATAGAATCCAGAAAAAGAGGTCATCCACACAGTCTCGAATTTATGGTAGCCAGGAGGGAGCAACCAATTTGCCTCTATCTTAACATTGGGGTTAAGAACTAACGGTTGGGCAAAGTCTTGGTATTGTGTATGTTTATCAAGGAGCAGAACTGGTTTAAACCTTTATTGAGGTTCCAACTACTGACTCCTGTATTGTAGTGGGAGAGATGAGAGATTGCAATAAAATGCAGAATGAGGGTCTATATTATGGGCCTTCAGCAAATTGACCTCCAGTTGCAAACCAAGAGGGCGATAGGTATTTGGGAAGGAGAGAGCCATTTGCCCATTTTGACAGGTGGCTAGCCCAATAATAGAACTCGAAATTGGGCAGACGAAGGCCACCATGGTCTTGGGTAGACATAACTTAAAAAGCTCTCCTTGGCTGTTTATCTTTCCAGATAAACTTGGCACTAAAGCGTGTATTTTCCGGAAAAGGTCCTAGGTAACCAGAAATTAGTAAATTTAAAGGGTAGAAAATATGTGAAGTATGTTCATCTTAATTATATTTATACGACTAGTTAGAGCCAAGGAAGGTGGGTCCATCTGTTGAGGTCACCTTTGATCCGTCTAGTAGATCATCTAGATTAAGTTTCCTAGTTGTAGAAGTTATCGCTGGTTAGGTAGATGCCCAGATATTTAAGGTGCTCGCGCCCATTTCATACCAAACTGGGCTACGTCCGATGAAATAAGAGGGAGTTAAACGGAAAAATTTCGGATTTAGACAGATTCAACTTATAATTGGAAACTTCTCCAAACTGATTGATAAATTTCAGGACTTCTGAATGGAATGGACTGGATCTGATAAGTGTAGTAAATGTCGCCTGCAAACACTGACATAGTGAGCACCTGATGACCCACGACACAACCAGTGATTGCAGGCTAAGATCTAATGCAAGCTAGTAAGGGTTCCAAATAAAGATTAAATAAGTAGGGTGAGAGGGGCATCCTTGACGAGTACCAGAAAATAAAGGGAATCTAGAAGAGAACACCCTATTACAGTACACTTTGGGAGGGAAAGCTATAAATCGCTTTGATCCACTGGATAAAACACATTGGGAAACCCATCGTGTTCAAAGTAGCCCATAAAATTCCTCTAACTAATCTCGATCGAATGCCTTTTCGGCATCTAAGGCTACAAGGGCCATGGGCGATTGAGAGTTTTGGGCTGTACAAAAATGTGTGAAAGGGTTCTTAAGTGGTCAGATGCTGATCTCCCTGGACAAAGCCTACCTGTTCTGCACTTAGGAATGGTTGCCAACCGTTAAGCCGCAAAGACAGAATTTTGGTCAGGATCTTAATGTCGAGTTAAGTAACGCAGATCGGTCTGTAGTTGGCGGATCTAGAGTTGATTTATTAGGTTTGGGTAATAGAATTATGACTGCTTCTAGGAGTGAGGAGTCTAAGGGCCCTAAAGAGAGAATATAATTAAATAGTTGAAGCAAAACAGGGGCAGTTCATTACCTAAAGCTTGTAGAAGTTTGGGGAGAACCCGCCAGGACCAGGGGCTTGGTCCAGGGGGAGACCGTGGAATAGCATCTGTAATTTCCTCCAGGGTAACGGGAGCAGTAAGAACCTCACACTGACTAGGTTGAAGCTTAGGCAGAGAGTGTGCTCAAGGAAAGCCGTTATACTGGGGAGTTTCAAGGAGATAGTAGAACCGTATAAGTTCCTGTAAAAGGATTCAAAACCCCAGCTATGTCCTCAGATTCATTTTGATGGAGCCATCTTCCGCTAGGATCCCTGGAACTAGTCTTGAACTTTCGATTTCTTTTAGTTTAAGAGCTAGCAGTCTACCAGGTTTATCTCCTGGTCTAGGTATTTCGATTTAGTTTTCAGAATGGAGTATTCCGCTTTCTCCCTAATTAAACCTTCATACTCATCTTTTAGCTTATAGAGACTTTTAATTTATCTTGAGAAAACGAGGTTGAAAGCTTCTCCTCGGCTGACTTGATTTGTTTAGCTAGGAAATTGATTCTTTCCAGCCTTACTTTTTCCTTCTAGATGATTCTTTGATAAATCCCTTAGAAAACATTTTAGGGAACACCACACCAAATCAAATCTGAAACTGAATCTTGATTAATCTCTAGAAAAGATGAGATCAAAGTCTTGAAAGCTAGACCAGACGATCATCTTTCAAGATCTGGTTATTAAGTTTCCAGATAGTATCCTGCTGACCCGGAGGTCCTGGAGCAAGTTTAACCCAGGATATGGCATGGTCAGAAATGACTACTGGCTCGATATTAGTGGCTGAGACATTTGCTAGAAAATTTGAGCTCACTAAAATGTAGTCCAAATGTGACCAGGAGTTGTGGGCTGGGGGTAGAAGGTATAGGCTTTAGTGGAGGGGTTAAAGATTCTCCACGGGTCAGCCAAACCCAGCAAGGAACAAAATTCTATTAAGGCAAGCTGAGCCGGTGACATATTGCGGAGATCTTTATTCGACTCGATCTAAGGTTGAACTTGAGGGATGTTCCAGTCCCTCCCAACACAAAGTTAGACGGAAGGTAAGCGGTCAGTAGATCCATCAGACCCATCAAGAATACAGCATCTCCTCCCACAGGACCATAAATAGACCCAAGGACAACTTCCACACCATCGAGCAGACCCCAAACGAAGACATACCTGCCATTGACATCCTGAACACTTTTCTTCAGCAAAAGGGATGTTACGCTTAATTAAGATAGCAACCCCTTGCTGTTGGTGGATTGACCGCCACAAAAACCTGTGAGAAACCTTTAACCTTCAGTAATTTAGATTCCTGTACTGTGATATGGGTTTCTTGGAGGAAAGAATATCCACCTCATTAAAGAGCTATTCAAAAGAATTTGGCCCCTCTTGACGCCTCCTCAGCCCCCTCACATTCCACGTGGCTAACTTAACATAATTTAGTGACATTAACCCTAGAGAAAGAGAGTACGAAGAAACAACCAGGAATAATATCCATCAGGAATCGGTTAGTGGCGGCAAACCCCCCAAAACCCATCAACCCAACCCGCCTAAGATATGTGAACATGGTAGTCCCATCAGAGTCAGCACGTAAAGGAATATGCACAATCAGTCAAACTCAGATCGGCATGAACTTAGGTTGGGGTGACCATAATGCTAGAGTAACAGTTACCGAATTATGGACTCCAAATCCCTCCTCAAACCCCAATGTAGGACCTTTATAACTATGTACAAATAACCCCAACAACAGGTAAAAGAATACAACATTTAAACTTGCCATAAGGAGTGAAACCAATTCCAACCGTGCATGGCTTTCTCCTTGTAAATTGAGCCAATACCAAAAGCTGTGTACAGCCCCAAATAGACAGCATAATTAACCAGGGACCCTGACAAATCAACCGAGCAGGAAAAGAAGCCATGGCACACCCTCCCTCGAAACAGTCGTGAGGCAGGATCAGATAGCAGTTGTCACCTCCCGCCCCAAAAACAACCATAAACTTCTATCCCAGCAGATTAGCAGGAAAACAACAGGCGATTGAAGGAGCTTGAAGGGTCTGCTGAAGTAATATTGTAAGCACCAATATCCAATCGCTAGGCCGACATAAGCAAACCCGAGTATACAGTGGGCCAAAAAGGTGTAATTACCTTAAGGGATGATCCTGGGGATGCAGTGGCCCAAAGGAGACTCCATCGAAGGCACCGCATTGAATGGAGCTGAAAAGGGAGGAAACGGAGGTCTGAATCATTGGACGGACCTAATGGTCCCGACTAATCCTCCCCGAAACAGCACCCGGCATTAGAGTTCCAGCACCGCATTGCTGCAGCAACGAGGAGCCTCAGGAGTCGGGCCCACGCAGCCATCTAGGCTCACAGGTCATCCTCGGGAACCAGCAACTACCTCCCCAATCAAGCGAGACCCCGCCAGGTCAGGTAAGCCCAACCTTGGCGGGATTCAGGCGTTAGGCAATTAGAGGCACAATTAAAGACAGGAACCAGCAGCAAACTAAACCCCATCAGAACATATTGCACAGGGATGTTATTGGGAACAACATCAGATTCTTTGAACAAGCTGGAAGTCTCTTAGTGAGGTCAGCCAGGGCCTGTTCGAATCTCATACGAATGTCCCATACTATCCAGAGTGACCACTAGTTTGGCTGGATAGATCATACGGAATCGAATACCAGCGGCGATGAGTTTTTTAACCACCGGGTGGTAGGCGGCTCTCTTTACGGACTTCATATGGTAAGTCCTGGGATATCCTCAGTTTAACCTGGTTCCAGTGGAGAGTCGATTTCTTTAGCTTTGGCCAAGACGTGTTGCCGCCAAGGTAACTTAGAAATTTGATTATAAGTGGGCGAGGAGGCGAATTCGGTGGTGGTCTGGGCTTCAGAGACCTATGGGCCCGCTTATGTGATAGGACTGATGGATTGGGAGGGACCATGACCTTATTTAAAAATGCTGAGTGAACTTGACTGCATCGTTGCCTTCTTCGGCTTCCGGAGTCCCAGAATCAGTATATTATTTCGTCTGCTTCGTCCCTCTAGATCTTCCGCTTTAGTTTGGAGTCGCTGGATTTGCTGTTTTAATTTAACAATCTCTGGATCGGTTTTGTTTTTCCAGCGGTCAATGATGTAACGCTTGCTTCCAGATCCCCTACTTGTCAGCGATAGTCGGAGAAGTCTTTACGGATAGATTTTATTTCGTGGAGATCTCCTGTAGAGTATGCCTGAAGGGCAGGATTTCTTGCAAGAAGCGATCCTCAGTCAGCAGGGCAGTTTGAGGGACCGAAGCTGCTTGTTTAGAGGGAGCTGAAGAGTTGGCATTTTTAGCTTTTTTGGAGGCCTTCTCAGGCGTCGTGGGTGGTGTGTGTCCTCACACTAGCTGACTTCATGTCAGCTTCCATCGCTGCAGCAGCTCAAAATCGGCTGTAAGCACCCTAAAATAAGCTTAGAGATACTGGATGGAGACAGCAAGCCTTTAGGGTCACTAAATGAAATTATATGTTAATTATTTAGTAAAGAAGGTTGTTTTTGAAGATGGAGGAAGGGAGCCAGATAGGGAGCTGCTTTCAGCCACTCTGCATCACGTGACTCCCACTTGCTATTTCCGTCTTTTCTTCCCCTTGCATATCTACAGTTATATTACAAAAATATACATGAATCTCTGTGTAAAACTGTATGTGAAACTGGAATCCTTTGTTTAAAACTGTATATAATTATACTGTTGAAATGATTGCAAAACGCTATTTGGAACTCAAAGGATTAACCTGAGAAGCTGGTTTGCAAACTCTCCGTGATGCTGGTAACAAGAGGTCAGTTCTGGGTCACCATTAACTGTTTTGCTGTACCTGCAAGGAATGAAACGTACAAGAACATTCTGTAAACTTACAAGAACATTCTGTGAGCAGTATCGCTTAAGGAGCTCCCTGCAAAAACTTGTTATAACAATCATTTGTCAATGCCAAATGTTTGCTTGCTGGCATTGGCAGTGGTAGTGTAGAGTTACAGAACTGCGTAATAGGAATGGCACTGAAGTATTGAACTGAAGCCAACCCCACCACCACCCTGCAGAGAGTGACAGGCATTGGGTGTGCCTTTGGGTTGTCAGGCATAACGGCCATGCCATTTCACCACACCCCAAACTGCAGACACTGACAAGTGTCACGGTGTTCCTTGGGGTCTTTGGCCTTATGCGCACCCCATTCCATTAGGAAATACGGTGAGATGGAGTGCGATATAGAGAATGGGGTGAACTTTGGGGCTGAAGAGTCCAAGGCATACCTCGATGCCTCTCACTGGCTGCAGGGTGTGGAATGGTATGAGCATTACAGGCAAGAACCAAGTCACACCCTGATGCCTGTCATTCTCTACAGGGTTAGGCGTTATGGTTGGAAACCCTAATACCTCAGGCATTCGTTGATATTTTCACTCAAATGTTCAACATGTTTTGTGTGACCCCACCTCATGAACAGGGGGAATATCAGTTTGTTAGCCGAAGCTGCTTATGCACAGCGACTACGGCATTTAGCACCACAGATGCAAAACATTCCAAACAGGATGTAACAAATGACTGCTGTACTGTTTATGGGAGGTGTAAAATGGCAATGTTGCAAATGTGCAGTAAAAATATTTAAAAAATGGTGAAGTCACGAGCGTATATAGAAACTGTACAATGCACATCCGTAATATAATTAGGTTGGGATTTTTTACAGCAGATTGTCAACTCAGGCATTTTGGTGCTCTGATCATGAACAGTGTCACTGTGATTTTCTTTATCTGTCTCGAATAATGATTTTCCACAGCGACCACGCATCTCTGGCGCCTGAAAGTGTGAAACACACTTAGGCCATGTTGTGAAAATGACAGCTGTACTGTAAATAGGAAGTGTGGAAAATGCCACTGGTGAAAATCTGGACTTAAAATATTACAAAGTCATGAACTTACGAGGTGCGTGGAAACTGCACAATGCTCACTCGTAACACAGTCATTTTATGGACTTCTGTCACCAAATTTTCAACATAGCCATTTTAAGACCTCTGCTCATGACCAGTGTCACTGTAATTTTCTTAATCTGTCCCAAACATTGCTTTCGACACCAACAGCACCATTTGCGCTACATGTCGAAACACATTTTAAGTGACATATGAAAAATGGAAGCTGTACTGTTCATAAGGAAGTGTAATAAAATGGCAATGTTGAAAATCTGGAGTGCAAATATTAAATTCGCAAACTTATGAGCATGCATAAGAACTGTGCAACGACGCTTGTAAAACAGTCATTGTTAGGAATTTTTCACTAAATTTTCAACATAGCCATTCTAAGACCTCTGCTCATGAACAGTGTCACTGTGATTTTCTTAATTTGTCCCGTACATTGATTTCGAACACCGACTGCGCCATTGTGCGCTACATGGGCGGAAACACATTTTGGGTGAGATGTGAAAATGACAGCTGTACTACTCATAAGAAGGTGTGGTAAAATGGCAATGTTGAAAATCTGGATGAAAATATTGAAAATTTATGAACTTTGGCGTGCGTAGGAACTGCGCAATGCATGCTAAATGAAAACAATCGTTTTTGGAATTTTCCCACCAAATTTCAAAATAGGCTTCTTGAGAGCCCACCTTATGAATACTGGCAGTGTCGTTTTGTTAATCAGTCCTGAAAGTGATTTCACGCAGTGACCGCGGAATTACCTTCGCCCCAAATAACGCCATGACTGTGACAGCATTCATGAGAAGGGTCCCAAAACCCCATGTTGAAAATTTGGCAAAAATTCCAAAAATGTCTGAGATATGCAACAGAGTTGAAAACCCCTATCTAGCCCATTATACAGCTTACCAGCATTATCTCCATTTGCGGTCAGCTTTGAAGAGTGCAGACGTGTTCCTGGTCCACGAAGATCATCGCCGAGCTCGGAGGTAAGTATGGGGTGAGGGGTGTGTGGGAGGCAGGGTGCACAGTGGGTGGAGTGCGGGTTGTGGGAGGGAGGGCAGGGAGAAGCGCCGTGGGACCGTTTTTAATTTACAGGTGTAAAAAAAAAAAAAAGCTGATCGGGATGTTTGCCACACTGGGGTGGGCTCCAACATGCAGAAGAATGGCTGGGGGGCCGTGGAGCCGACGGGATTGGGCACCCTCCAGCTATGGCATTGTTGCCACACTGGTGTGGGCTCCCAGCGCGGCACCCTGTACTCGGGGAACAGTGAAGCCGACGGTGGATTGGGCACCCCGTCAGCAATATTATTGAGTTGCCACGCTGGGTGGGCACCCAGCATGGCATTTGGAAGAGCTTTGAGGCGCAGCACAGCCGACGGGATTGGGCACCACCGCCGGCTATAGAGTGTGCGTAGTACAGCATGCGTGGTGTGTGTGTGTGTGTGTGGAGTAGGGCTGCGCATGCGAGCAGGCGATATCTGATCACTGCTCACTGAAGCATAGCTCCCCTTTCAACTGTATGCCACTGCATTTTGGAGCTTGTCATGACAGCTCCAACATGCGATAGCGGACAGGAACCACGCCTGCCAGCACACTGACTGAATTGGAGGAGGGGTGACACCTCCCAAAACTCGGATGATGGCACTATGTTTCTTGCACATGTGCAAGCAACATAAAAGAGTAGTAATGTTTTGCAGAGAGAGAGAGACTGAGATTTGAAACTAAGACAAAACAGTCAGAAGGATGACTGTTTTCTTTGTACTGCCTTTGAAAACAGTTATACTGAACAAATGTTTATTTTTAATTTTGCTGTTATTGAGAAAAATAAAACGCTATTTACGAAACTTGAAGCTGCTTCTGTTTTTCTGTGCTTCCTGATTTGTGCCTCGATGACACCTCCTACACTATTTTATATAAATTGGATTTGGCATATAACAATGTCTGCCATTTGCCCTTGGTAGTAATTGACTAACCCATCATTGCACCTTGTATTCAAACTCGCTGGCTTCCCTTGCCCTGCAGGATTTCTCCTGGGTGGCTTCACACATAGTGTAATTCAGAACCAGACACCACAATCACTCATCTCTTGCTCTACAGAAATGCCTACCCACTCAGATCTTCTGATCTCAACCTCCTAGTTAACATCAGACACTGTTCTGCTACCTGCACTTTCGGAACCAGTATCGCTCCACTTACAACAGCAGGCTGTATGTACTTGCTCCTAGTCCTGAACTCAGAAAACATCACTTGTGCATATTTTCTTCCTTGCATCTGTCACTTTGAATATTCTTTCATCTTGAATGCATGCATGCTGTAGACCATTTCATTTTACCATGGTGATGATATTTTCATGTTTATATATGAACATATGAAGAAGTCAGCAGAATAAGGCCATTTGGTCTGTTTAGTCTGCTCACCTTGAGGCACCACGGCATAAGCTACTGACCATGGCCTCTCCCAATCCTCCCATCCTGCCCATCTGCCTCACCCATGACCCTTACTGTCCCCATGTGTCTATCCCAGCCTCTCTTGTAGCTGCCGTCTTCAACAAGACCACCTCCTCTGGTAGCACATTCCAACTGGTCACCACCTCTCCATGAAGAATTGCCTCCTAATCCACTTCCTAAACCCCCCAGCTTAAGACTGTGTGTCTCTCATTATGGCTGCCACGGAGCCTAAAGAGACCCTCCTTATCCACACTATTTATCTGTTTCAAGTACTTGAAGGTATCAATCATGTCCCTCTCTCCTCTTCTCCTCCTCCAGGGAGTACATGTTCAGTGCCATCAACCTCTGCTCATATGCTTCACCCTGCTGACCCACGATCATCTTTGTTGCCCCCTCTGGACTGTCCCTAGCTATCTAATGTCTTGAGGTGTGTGCACAAGTATCATACTCCATACTCTAAATGCAGCCTCACCAGTGACCTGTACAAGAGCAGTAAAACCTCCTCTTTCTACTGCTGATCCCTCTAGCTATGCATCCCAACATCTTATTTTCCCTTGCTGCTGCCTTCTTGCATTGCGTGGAGTGCATCAGGTTGCTAGTGATCATCAGCCTCAGATCCTTTTCTTCCTCCTCCTTTGCTGATACCTGGACCCCACCCAGGTAATACTCCATCCTGGGATTCTTGGCTCAAGTGCATAACTTTGCATTTCTTGGCATTAAATCCAAGCTGCCAGATCCTGGTTTCTACTTGTCATTGTCATGTACTGCACTGCGTATTGGGTTTGTACTCTCTCAGGTCATGCCTGAAAATTGGCAAATTAACAAACACTAAACAAATAAATAAGTACCTCGAGGTCTGGTGGGACATACACTTTGATTTCTCTGTGCATGTGGATGTCATCCTCCAAAAGTGTCAACCCAAACCTGGTATGTGTATAGGAATGAAGGATGCATCCCATTTTCTGCTGGTAGAGAGACTGCCTTGAAGATGAAACTCCCATCTCCAACTATGGTGACACAGCATACAGTGCTGCTTTCAAGCCCACCTTTGTCAGATTGGATCCCCTTTTACTCCTTTTGCCGCTTTGCCCTGGACTCTCCTCCCAGCACCCATCACTGTTCCTGAACCTCCCTTCCTTCCCTTCCATGAGTCCAGTCACCTAGCTCGCTGGGCTTCCTTCATCTCTAAATCCTGGCATGGCTTCCTCCTCCTACCTTGCATCCTCTCCTTCCGCCTACCACTTCCAACCCCTTCACAACTCTGGCTTCACTCTCTTGCACTCCCTTCTAGGAAATCCACTGTTGGTCAAGCTGCCTTCTCCTTCTCGTTCCCAAACCTTTGTGATTTTCTCCTCCCCGCCATCCGCTCTGCCCCGTCCCATCATTTACTGTCCTCCATGACTTGAGTACTCACTCCTGCATTTGCCCTGATACTGGACCCAGGGCTGCCGCCTACCACCCTCCTACTCTACTCACCCTGTCGCTCCCTCCCTCACCCTCTCCCTAATCCAGTGCAGTCCCTTGTCCGCCCTCCCTTTCCCACAACCATTTGATCCCCTCCTAAACCTAGTTTTGCCTTCTGCACGTTGCAGATCCTTTTATCCTGCAGCACTTTTATTGCACTGCGGTATATTTTTCTTACACAGAATCTGTGCCCATACACAGTTGTTATTTATAACACCTAATTACGTATTTGTAATAGTTGTATTTGTATTAATTGTTCTTATTGTATGTAGGAAGCTAAATAAAGATATCAAATAAAACCACTATTGAGAAACTTGAATTGTTCCCTCTCTATGTGTTCGACATATTACTGCTGAAAAGATGAAATAACATAAAACACTGGAGAGGCACTGAGCTGCAAACCTGGAGAACTGGGTTTGAATCCACAGCCACCACTTGCATACTGTGTGACCATGAGCAAGTCACTTACCTTTCCTGTGCTCTCAAGATGTACCTGGAAACAAGCCCTCAGCTTTGTGTGTCTTACCTGGCTAAAATTGTAAAATAAAGAAATAAAAATTAATAAAAATACAGTCTCTGTTTATTAGCCTACTGAGCATTTATAGCACTGCGATGAGTTAGTTACTATATGCACTGTTATGCATTTGATTTCATTAGAATGGATTTAAAGTGTTACTGTAGCTTTAAGTGACTAAGAAACGTGACAGATAGACAGACTGATAAACAGCAGTTAGTCACCAAATATTGGAGTGTCTGCTTTTCATTTGTTTGCTTTTATTTACATTTTCTACTCCAGTTCTACTGGTTTGCCGCTTTCAGATCAGCAACCCCGCACATCAACTGCCATTCCCAGGTACTTAACCTGAGAGGGAGATGCAGACAGAAGAATGCACTCAAGCTTCCTTAAAAGTGCTGCTGTCCCCACCACTTGAATCAGAAAAGCAAAGAGCAGTGCACACACAAAAGCTAATATTTAAATATTTGCGGTTCATTAGTGGTCCCAGACCACTACCATATGTCACTTTGCTCTAAGGCTTTGTCGGCAGCTTCAGATGAAGCCTTAGAGCAAGGCGATGATAGCGGCAGTGTGGCCCAGTGTTCAGAAGTGATCTGGGACCCTTAATATTTAATTATTAGCCTTTGGTGTGTGCCCTTTTATGTTGATTGCGCTGCGTGCAAGAAACATATTGGCGCAGCTTGCTCAGAAGCAGGCTGTGGAGGCGGGCACTGTTGTGGCCAATGCCCCCACAGCCTGCAAAGGCTTGTCCCACTTCCCCAATGCCATGGCGAGTGCTGCTGGTGACACAAGTTTGGAACGCTTGGTACCAACTTCAGACAAATCAACGGTTGCAATCAGGGACTGCCTCACATTGCAGCCTCAGCCATCCGCTGCAATGAGAGAGGCGACCCGTCATTGCACGGTGGGATCTAGCAAGCCTGATATTGTTTGTGAACATGGCAGCATGTTGCGCCATGTTCACAAACAATATTACTCCCTAACATGTTTATCTGCTGACGGGGAGTCTACCCCCGGCCGGGTACAATGTCACCTCCCCGCTTCATTGTCTGCCGGCGGGGTGCCCGATCCCCGCCGGCAGAAAGAATCCCCTCTGTTGTTTGCCAATGCGGGTGCCCAATCCCTGTCAGCTGTGAAGGAATCCCCCTTTTTGCTGTTTGCCGACAGGGGTACCCATCCCTGTCGGCAGAAAGGAATTCCCCTTTAGTTGTTTGCTGATGGGGGTGCCCAATCCCCTGTCGACTACAGCTGCCCCCAAAGCAAGACTCTGGTGGCATGCTGGGAGCCCACCCCAGCGTGCCACATGCCCCTGTAAATAAAAAGCGGTCCTTGAAGTCTTTTTTTTACACCTGTAAAAGAAGCGGACCCTCGTGGTCCCGTCCTCCCCACCTGCAACCCGCACCCATCCACTGCGCATCCTGCCTCCCCACACCCCTCACCCCATACTTACCTCCGGAGCTTGTGCGACAATCTGTGGTGGACCGGGAACACGCCTGCACTCTTCAAAGCCGACCATGAACTGAGGAAATGCAGGTAAGCTGTATAATGTAATAAATGGAGTTTTTTCAACTTTTGTATATATCCGGCATTTTGGGAATTTTTCACCAAATTTTCAACATGGGGTTTTGGAACCCTTCTCATGAATTCTTGAACTGTCATGGCGTTAATCAGCCCCAAAGGTGATTTCGCAATCACTGCACGGAATCACCTTTCAGGGCTGATTAACGAAATGACAGTGCCAGTGTTCATGAGGTGAGCTATCAAGCCTATGTTGCAAATTTGGTGGAAAAATCCAAAATTACTGTTTTATGAGTTTTATGCTGTACAGTTATCACAAGATACCAGAATTTGAATTTTGCAATATTTTCACGCCAGATTTTCAACATTGCCATTTTGTCACACTCTTGTGAACAGTATAGCTGTCATTGTTCACATCCTGGTGGAAATGTATTTTCGCATTTATGGGCGATAATAGCGTGGTCGCTTATCAGAAATCAGTGTTTGGGACAGATTAAGAAAATGACAGTGACATTTTTCATGGATAGAGGTCCTGAAATGGCTATGTTGAAAATTTGGTAATGATACTCCATAAAATGACTATCTTACGAGCTGCAGTGCAGTAGCTTGCATGCATGCTCGTATCTTCACAAATTTATATTTTCACTCCAGATTTTCAACATTGCCATTTTCCTGCACCTACTTATGAACAGTGCAGCTGTCATTTTCTCATCATGGCGAAATGTGGTTTTGCACTTCCAGCGAGAATAGAGCAGTCACTGTGGGAAGTCATTGTCTGGGACAGATTAAGAAAAGGACAGTGATACTGTTTATGAGCAGAGGTCCTAAAATGCCTATGTTGAAAATTTGGTGATGATAGCTCATCAATGACTCAGTTACAAGTGTGCATTGCACACTTTCCACACACCCTTGTAACTTCGCAGATTTGCAATATTGTCATGCCAGATTTTCAACAGTGCCATTTTTCACACCTCCTTATGAGCAGTACAGCTGTCTTTTTCACATCCTGACTGAAATGTGGTTTCACAGTTGCGGTATAGAATAACGCCGTCACTGTGGGAAATCAATGTTCGGACAGATTAAGAAATGACAGTGGCACTGTTCATGAGCAGAGGTCCTAAAAGCCCTATGTTGAAAATTTGGTGATGAAACTCCATAACATGACTGAGTTACAAGTGTGCATTGAACTGTTTCCACGCACTTGCTAACTTTGCAAATTTGTAATATTTTCATGCCACATTTTCAACAGTGGCAGTTTTTCACATCTCCTTATGAACAGTACAGCTGTCATTTCACATTCTGGCTAAAATATGTTTTTGCACTCCTGCCGGAGACTAGCACGGTCGCTGTGGGAAATCAGTGTTTGGGACAGGTTAAGATC
Organism: Neoceratodus forsteri; assembly: GCA_016271365.2. Classification (NCBI taxonomy): domain Eukaryota; kingdom Metazoa; phylum Chordata; order Ceratodontiformes; family Ceratodontidae; genus Neoceratodus; species Neoceratodus forsteri. Next base: position 30,035,317 of record CM028134.1, read on the forward strand.
GAATGAGAGAGGGCGGAGTAACCGAGCTCAACTGAGCTCTGTCGGGACTCCTGTGGATTTGTTTGTGGGCAGAAAAAGGCCCCAGTGCAAGAGCCCAGTACAAAAGAGCATCCTGCAGCACTGGGAGAAACTGAACGAGAGAGCTAGTGAGGGAGGGGAGTGAGCGAACTCACCAGAGCACCATCAGGACTGCTGCAGATTTCTTTGTGGGTAGAAAAGGCATCAAGCAGGCAGGGGCCCAGTAGAAAAGGCCAGCCTGCAGTGGTGGGAGAAATAGTACGAGTGAGTGAGACAGGGGACTGATTGAGCTCAATGGAGCTCTATCAGGATTGCTGTGGATTTCTTTGTGGGCAGAAAAAAGGTGCCAATACAGGCAGGAGCCCGTGACAAAGGGCTGCTTGCAGCGCCAGGACAAACAGAATGAGCCTGTGACAGAGGGAGAGTGAGCGACCTCAGCGGAGCTCTGTCAGGACAGCTGCAGATTTCTTTGTGGACAGACAAAGGTGCCAACGCAGCCAGGAGCCCCTGCACAAGTGCAGCCTGCAGCCCAAGAGTCACAGAATGAGTGAGTGACAGCACGGAGTGAGCGAGCTCAACGGAGCTGTATTGTGACTGCTGCTGATCTTTGTGGGCAGAAAATGCGGCAAAGCAGGCAGGAGCCCAGTACAAAAGGCCAATTTCCAGCGCCGCAGAAAAGGAATGAGTGAGTAGAGGGTGAGGAGGTGAGCTCAATGGAGCTGTGTCGGGACTGCTTCAGATTTATTTCTGGCCAGAACACGCCACCAATGCAGGCAGAAGCCCAGTAAAAAGGATGCCTGCAGCGGCAGGAGACACACAGAACGAGCGAGTGAGGGAGGGAGAGTGAGTGAGCTCAAGAGCTCTGTTGGGACTGCTGCAGATTTGTTTGTGGGCAGAAAAAGGCAGCAATGCATGCAGGGCCCTGTACAAAGGGCAGCCTGCAGTGGCAGGAAAACCAGAATTAGCGAGTGAGAGAGGCGGGGGTAGAGCAAGCTCAGTGGGGAGCTCTATTGCAACTGCTGCAAATTTCTTTGTGGCAGGCAGGCGAGGCGGCAACACAGGCAGGAGCCCAATAGAAAAGGCAGCCTGCAGCATCGGCAGTAACGGAATGAGCGAGTGAGACAGGGGAGTCAGCAGGCTCAACAGACCTGTGTCGGGACTGCTGCAGATTTTTTGTGGGAAGAAAAAGCCACCAACAGAGGCAGAAGCCCAGTACAAAAGGGCAGCCTGCAGCGCCAGGAGAACCAAAATGAGTGAGTGAGAGAGGAGCAGTGAGCCACCTCAACGGAGCTCTGTCGGGACAGCTGCGGATTTCTTATTAGGCAGAACAAGGTGCCAACCCAGGCAGGAGCCCAGTAGAAAGAGCTGCCTGCACCTCGGGAGACACAGACTGAGTGAGTGACAGAGTGGCAGTGAGCGAGTGCAACACACCAACGTAATCAACATTCGGCATTGGCAAATGCTTCTTTTTTGCTTTTTCTCATTTGAGTACTAACCCTGGCCTCCAGTGTGCCTCCATTACTTGCTCCCACCCCATGACAGTGTCCCCAGGGAGTCCTCTATCCCTCCAGGGTTGCAGGATCTGGTTTGGGAGGTGGGTGCCTTGTTGGCACTGCAGGGTGTGGAAGGTGAGGCTGCCATCCTGCCACATCGGTGGTTTTAAACCTATTTTCTCCCGAGGTACTACTGGTATGCAACCACATGGTGTGTACATGTGCATTTGTGCACTCACATGCACTGGTATGTACATCAGGCCCCTGACCCCTAGTGAGCCTCTGCATGCGCTGCCTCCCTAGCCTGCAGCGAGCATCAGTCCAACAGCAGAGGTCGCAAACCTCCCACCTCAAAGGAGGAGAGTGATCCAGTGAAACACTCGTCACTCCTTTTCCTGCCAGCCTCCAGAGATCTGCCCATTTTCAAACTCGCTTGCCAGATTAGCAAGTTGATTCCCTGCCACTGCACTACCTGGCCAGCTTTCTTCTTTTTGTTGAAAAAAAAAAGCTTTTCTTCACCAGTTACTATCAGTGCAGTTCCTGGACCTATAGCTGTATTCTGTGGAGGCTGACAGGCCTAGAGTTGCACTCCATGGAGACTCTCCACAGTCATGAACCCTATTAACTCCACCAATCTGCTCATTGGGGTCCATGCTGGTGCAATACTTAAAACTGCACCCAGCTGTCATCTTGATGATAGGAGACTTTCACCCCATTTCTTTACTGCTTGCCTCTCTGTGGCACCTAGTGGCAGCCTACAGTTGGCCTATCAAATGCACAGATGAAGTTGTGAATGGGAAACAAAGGTTCTGATGCTCCACTGAAGTCACTGTCATGCCAGACCTGGGTTCCTTACCTCCCAGCTGGGAGCACTGCCATATGGCAGTGCCTCCCACCCTCCCTCAGGCCACCTGGTCAGCTCCCCGAGTCAACTCCTGAATTAGGTCATTGCTGGTCCATCAGGCGACCCTGGCATGTTTCCTTTTTAACTAGGCTACAGTCACCAGATTTCTATGGGACAGAATAAAGTGGAATTGTCAGCTACAGAGAATTAAGCATCTGATCCCTTTGTTGATGGACAATAAGGATCTAGTCCACATAAAGGCAGAGACGCACAGATTTGCACGCTTCCCTGCTGCAGAGCCGCACACCCTGATGCCAGTTTGTACAGAATAGCATCCACAGTCACTGCTCACTTCTGCCCATGAGAGTGAGTTTCACAAGGATGGGGGTGGGGCCTGGGGAGGCAGAGCTATGATGGACATTGAGCATCCAGTCGGATGCTGAGGTCAGCTATACAGTGGATACCTTACTCCCAACAGAGCAGGGTTGGTGGGATACAGCAGTCCTTCAAAGACTACTGTAGCCTGTTCAGTATATAAAACACGATATTGCTATGAGTCTACCATCTCTCAATGCCTGCTAGGAGGGCTGGGGCAAGTGCCAATGGATTTCAGTTGTCCCAAGAACAGCCTCCAAAATGCCTTGTGGCAAGCGATGGCTGGTTGGCAGGTGTTATGGCTATCCCTCTTGGTGGTGTAATACTGTGTGCCCCAAAAAATGGGCCGGTCATGCAGCTGTGCACATGGCACAGGACTGGGAGCAGAGGAGGTGTCCACAACCACAGTGCATACCATGGAGTGCCTCGAGGTGACCCTGTGTGAATGGAGCACTCCACTACTTTTCTCAGCCTACAAGGTTGGGAGACATTTGTAGATCAGGGCTTCACTTTGTGCTGACTTGTCTCAATTTTTTTCAAGCAAGGCTATCACAATGTTTTTAGCTGTATCTCAAGCTCCAGCAGTGAGTACTTTCTCAGCTATTCTGTTTGCTACTGACAAGGGTCTGTGCAAAACCAACAGAAACAATAGAGAATGCAAATAAAACAGAACAAACTGGAAAGAACTGATTTAGTGTTTGTTAGTCATATGGCCTGTCTGATGCAATGCTTCATAGAAGAAAAAGGACATTTCTTTTTTATTTTACCAAGAAAGAGACACTAAGCTGAAAGCTTGTTTACAGGTGTGACATGGGAGCACAAAGAAGTTAAGTGACTTGCTCAGGGTCACATAGTATGTAAGTTGGGGTTGTGGGATTCAAACCCAGGTCTCCAAGTTTGCAGCTCAGAGCCTTAAAGAGCCCCTGACAGCATTAGGAAAACTTTGAAAAAGTAAAATTTATAGTCAACTCCATCCCATTTTCTTGATTACTTACATATTTTCAGTAATTAAGTCCCGTTTTCTTAATTACTGAAAATAGTTGCAGGAAAACAAGATTCCTGTCCCTAGACTATATGTACTCTGGCTGCTTCTACACATGACATCACAATCACCTGTTAATGACATCATATTTATCTCCATAGCAACATATTTTGATGTCATAAACACAATTATGATGTCAGGTGTAGGCAGGCAGCCCAAGCTAAAAGGGCAGAGATACTGTATGCATGCAAATACCTTAGTAATAAGGAAATATGGGTGAGAATTACAGAATAAAATATTAAATATAAGCTATATTTATGCCTGAATATTAAATTTTTCAGAGTTGTTTCAACTGTGTCAGGAGCTCTTCAAACCACTCCGCTATACTGCCTCAATTTATAATTATTACTTTGCTTTAAGAAAGGGTTTCAGCAGGAGAAAGTGACCCATAGGTTCAATGCAGTTTTCCTTTACCATACACATTTGGAGGGAGCAGGATAGCAAAACAGTCCTGTGTTACAGTACATGCAAAGGAAATAAAGTGAGAACTTTAAAACAAAAACAAAAGATAAAACGTAAGTTCAATTTCAATACAGTTGACAAGACTCCCCACACAAAGTAATATATACCAGCATATTCATAGGCAGTGTTTGCGATTAGTGATCTCTGAAATCATTGGGGCCCTCTTTCTAGCCACTGGATTTGACTGACAACAGAACTTCCGTTTGGCAGTAGGAAGGAAGGATCATAGAGAAACATTGGTTTTGTCAACCCTAAAGGAAAAAGTAGCTCACTCTCCCCCAGCTGCTGGTGGTCTGACACTGAGCAAGGAAGAAGGAGGCTATTGAAGAATATAGAAGTTGCTGTCCCAGAACAGGAAGGGTGAGAGTTGTAGGAGAGGAGAGAGTAAGCATACAGTGAAACAGGAGAGGGACACAAAATAAAACATGATAGGAGTGGTGCAGTGCAATGGCTGTGGGGCGACAGTGTTCCAGGAGACATTCTAGAGGCTGCGATGCTGCCCTATTTGCAGGCACCTCTCTGGTCTGAGGGAGGAGGTTGCCCGTCTCCAGGCTGACCTGGCTAGGATTTGTGAAACCTCCTCCCCCTGGACCACCAGGGCCAATGCCGCTACCTCAGTTGCCAAGAAAGAGGACAGGCTAGACCAGGGTGGGCTCAGGGATGGAGAGGGTGGTGGAACAGAGTTGCATCCTCCAGCTGTACCCTCCACAATTCATTGGCTCTTCTGGTGGATAGTGGTTCCTCTATGGAGGCACCTGCAGTGGAGGCCAAGGAGGATGCTGGGAACCTTCACAAAGGAGACCCACAGGAGGGTGGCATGGGAGCTCACAGGGAAGGAAACAACTCCTGGTGGGGACTCAATCATTGGGGGTAGAAATGGGGAGGAAGGGAGAGGGAGGTAAGGTACCTGCCTGGCGCCACAGCTTGGAGGGACAAGAAGCTAATCCTCAGGATTGTGGGATCAGCTGCACGAGGGAGGGAGCTGGATGTCATTGTCCACCTAGGGACAAATGACCTGGCTAGAAATGGGATCAGAGCAGTGCAAGAGGATTTTGTAGAGTTGGGGAGGGGCCTTAGACAAGTAACGATACGGTAACCTTCTCGGAGGTGCTGCCTGTCTATGGCAAGGGTGATGCTAGGTACTCCTCACCAGGGAATTCAATGAATGGTTGAAAAACTGGTGTGGCTCTATGGTTTTGGCTTCATGGGGAGCCACCTGGAGGATGCAGACCTATACTGGCGCGATGGTCTGCATCTGTCCAGCTGGGGAAAACAGGATCCTAGGTGAGAGGTTTAATGCTTCATTGGCAAGCATTTAAAGTAGCCAAGGGGAGGCACTGAAAAGGAGAAGGGAATCCAGCTTCCCCACAAACACGGTAATTAGTGAGGTAAACACCAAGGTAGAGAAGTCATTAAGGAGCAGGACAGAGGCAAATATAGAAAAGGCAAAGGTAGTAAGAACAGGAATGGGGGCTAAAAGGGTAAGGCCATCAAAAAGTGGAGGGTGATAAGTACCAATGCCCATAGTCTGTGTAACAAGCTCCCTGAACTAGTGACCTTGATGGAAGAGGGTTGCCTGGATATTGTGGCAGTCACAGAAACATGGTACACAGAGAACCATGACTGGGATGTCAACATACCAGGATACACAATCTACAGAAGGGACAGGAAGGGTAAAAGAGGAGGAGGAGGAGGAATAGTAGCTCTCTATGTAAAGGAAGGGATCAAAGCAACAGAACTAAAGAGTAAACAGGGAGCAGATGAGGCACTCTGGGTCACCCTGGAGACAGAAAATGGCACCACAATCCGAATGGGGGTTGTATACAGACCTGCATCTCAGGGGAGGGAATGGACAAGGAAATGATAGAAGGCTTCCTTAGAATGGCAGAAAAAGGGGAGATATTGTTGATGGGGGACCTGAATATGCCAGATGTTAACTGGAGCACCTTTGCTGCAAGCACATCCAAGAGCAGGGTCATTCTTGGATGCCCTTCAAGGGGCATGACTCAGACAGCTAGTATTAGAACCCACTGGGAGGGAGCAATGTTAGACCTGATACTCTCAAATGGGGACGGAGAAAGAATCTCAGATTTAGAAGTGGGTAGCCATCTGGAACAAGCGACCACCAAACAGTGTGGTTCACGATAAACACAGCCATACAATCAAGCCATGCAAAAGCAAGAGCATTGGACTTTAGGAGGGCTGACTTTGGGAAAATGAGAGAGTGCCTCAGAAAAGCACTAGCAAACAGGCAAGAAGGAGGGTGGAGGAACAATGGGAGTAATCAAACAGCCATCACAGAGGCAACAAAACCTTGTGTAAAGCAAATCAACAAAACACAACGAAGGAAAAACTGCTGTGGTTCTGAAAAGAGGTGGCAGAGAAGGTTAAGGAGAAAGGGATAGCATTCAGGAAATTCAGAAAGGTCGTGTCAGACAAATCTAGTAGATTTCTTTGACTGGGTGACCAAAGAAGTAGACCAGGGAGGGGCTATGGACATGGCCTACCTAGATTTTAGCAAGGCATTTGATACAGTCCCACACAAAAGATTAGTACACAAGTTAGCCAGCCTTGGAGTGGGTCCCAAGTTGGTAGCCTGGATAAAAATTGGCTAGACAACAAGATGCAAAGGGTAGTAGTAAATGAAGTCCACAGTGAAGAAAGGAGGTTACTAATGTGGGTACCACAGGAATTAGTACTGGACTCGTCCTGTTTACCGTCTTTATAAGTGACATTGCAGAGGAACTAGAAGGAAAAGTATGTCTCTTTGCAGATGACACAAAGATCTGCAACAGGTTTGTTACACAAGATGGAGTGGAAAGGATGAGAAGGGACTTGGCAAAGTTGGAGGAATGGTCAAATGTATGGCAGCTCAGATTCAATGCAAAGAAGTGCAGGTAATGCACCTGGGAAACAAAACCCAGGGGAAGAGTACACAATGGGGTGAGATACTGACAACAGTAAAATGGAAAGGGACCTGGGGTAATTATATCAGATGACCTAAAGGTGGGCAAGCAATGTGAGAAGGCATTAAGGAAGGCTGGGGGATACTGAGATGCATTGGGAGAGGCATCAATAGTAGAAAACAAGAAGTTGTTATCCCTCTGTACAGACAGTTGGTGAGACCCCATCTGGAGTAGTGTGTGCAGTTCTGGAGACCCCATCTCCGCAAAGACATAGACTGAGTAGAGGCTGTCCAGAGGAGGGCAACCAAATGGTGCAGGGTCTGCACCAGAAGACACATGAAGAAAGATTAAAGGAGCTTAATATGTATACCCTTGAGGAAAGAAGGGAGAGAGGGGATAATATAAACTGTCAAGTACCCTCAAGGAATCAACAAAGTCCAAGAGGGTAGCATCTTTCAGAAAAGAGACGCAAGAACAAGGGAGCACAATTTGAAGATAGAGGTGGACGGCTCAGAGGTAATGTGAAGAAGCATTTTTCACAGAGAGGGTTGTGGACGATGGAACAACCTCCCTGAGGAGGTCGTGGAGTCAAGAACAATGGGGAATTCAAGAAAGCATGGGCAGACATAAGGCAGTCCTAGTGGGGGTAGGAGGAAGTAAGCTGTTGGTTAACTAGGATCTGCAGCTTATCTGTTAGGTAGGAAAATGGGCAGACTAGGGGCCAAGCGGTCCTTATCTGCTGTCAAATTCTATGTTTCTATGTTTCTCATGTGGGCACCTGCAAGAGCTAGTATAACTCTTTACCTTTTAAATGTTTGTTTTATTTATTTTTCAATTATTGCCTTGTTAAAACAGCATCATAATATCTTGATGCACTTGTCAAAGTATGGCCCAGCCTAGCAGAGCAAGTGGAACAGAAATCAGTTCCTAGTTATTTAACTGAGAATAGCTCAGTGGAGATGAAACATCTCATGTTCAGTGGTATCCTGGTTCTACCACATTTTGCAATTAAGAAGCTGTGAAGTGCTACAAAGTAAGTGACTTGCTTGGGTCACACACTGAAAATATTGGTCAGGTGGGACTTGAACCTACAGTCTCCTGGTATCTCAGCCAAGCCTGTGCTCTATAACCATTACACAACTCTGCTTTGCAAATTCATGGGGTGGAAGAGGGATGAAGGCTTACTCTGCTACCTTGACCCCCAAAAAAAAAAGGATGTCGCTGGTTGCTTTGAATATAGGGTGCATATGGGAATTAGTGAAACACACACATATATATGGACAGGAAAGCAACCCTGTAAATTATTTTGCAAACTTAATTATCGAAATGATACAAGGGAACTCTACAAACAAGGTGTTAGATCTCCACACTCTGTAAGATGGATGGAGGTATTCAAATTGAAAAGAGTAGGCATCCAGCAGACAAGACAAAGTGAATTAATGAATTGCCTCCTGGTTAACATTGGAAACAGATTTGAACTCCATGTTCATCATCCCACAAACTGAGGAGTCTGGGAGTGGTTGGTTTGAAAGTTACATTTTTTATTTTAAAGAGAAGCTGGAGATCTGGTAGAATTTGAAAACATAACATGTAAACACAATTCAGCTAATATTTTATATCTCTTGAATGGATTTCTCATTTCCATTATTTGTTACTAAAGAAATTCCCATAAAACAAGATTAGCATCCTTTAGCATTCATCTTCCTGTGCAGCTTATTCCCAACTTGAAATCAAAATGCTCTGTTGTGATATAGCCTGTTACCATGGGAATAACTGTGATGTCACAAGCAGAGTATTATAACACCAGGTTGGGAAGAAGCAATAGGAGCTGATGGACCCTCAAGGAACAACTATCCTGTTTTCATGCATAAGATATCAGTAATACATAATGGGGATAAGAAATACAGACCTCATGAGAAATATCTCCTTTGTGTCCAAATATTATGTTTTTCAAAGTTCTTCTTTAGGTGTTGGGGCTCTTTAAATTTAGATATAGGGAGTGAAAAATAGCAGACACCAGTAAATGCACGCCTGATGCATTTCAGATCAGTGGACCTTTTTCAAAGTCTATTCCATTTAGGTCTCCCTCCTCTCAGATATGTCTACTGTTCATGACATACAGTGATGTCTGTGAAAGGGTAATTTGTCCAAAATGCGTCAGACATGTATTTACTGGTGTCTGCTGTTTTTTCTCGTGTTTGTCTAATGTGAAATAGAGACAGCACAGCACCTTTTGAATGTGAACACGGAGCCTCTGTGTCATCTTTTGCAGGTTGTGATGAGGGCTATGTGTTTTACTAAGAGCACCACCCTCCCAGTGTGGCTTTTTTGTTTTGTAGTGGTAGCATATACAGCTTCAGGGATTTGGCCGTTAGAGTAACATTATGGTATTGTTTTGAGCTCCTACTTTCTTGCAAATTGCTGAGGCAGAGACTCCTAATGTCTATGCTTATTCCTGCCTGCATAGTTGGCTGAGATAAAACAATAAATAAATAAAAAACACTTTCCAGTTTGGGCCCTTTCTTTAAACAAAGGACAGACTACAAGACCATTATATAAATGCACTCACAGGTTTGTTCCTTGCTGGTCTGGCTGAGACCCCAGTGTCACTTATGTGATTCTTAATGCTAAGCATTCCTCAACAAATATTGGCTTTTTTTCAACTCTGGTCAATGTCAGAGGCAGTACTGTCCTATGAACTTAATCTTTATAGTATTTTAAAGCCAGGAATGGCAGCTTTAAAACAATAGAAAGATGATGTTACTAGGTTAAGTGTTTATTTAGACATCTGCCTTAACAATCAAGTTAGGAATTTAAAAAATTATGCAATTTACTGTAGTTCAGAAAATGTTAGCATCTTGAAATGTTAACGCTAGTCTGAGTCACAACATATCCGCCAATTGCTATTTACGCCGCATGTGTTAATACTGGCAATGAAAAGTGTGAAACCAACCTGGTTACAGCAATTGCTTGTCAATTGTAATCATGGCAAACAGCTTAACACATGGTGCCACTGTCAACTACAGATGTACTGTTAATTGTTGCTTCTTTTATTGTTTAGAATAGCAGCTGGTATTTTAAATATTACTCCCATTACAAAAACCAGATCAGCGCCAGCCCTGCCCATGTCCGCTTTGTTTTTGTTTTCTTTTATCTGCCGTACCTGCAGTATCTACTATAAAGGAAATGTCTTTACTGCATTGGGTAAAGAAATGTACTAAAAGAGAGTACCCTCTTGACATTGAAGCTGTGTCTGCCGAGCAGCTGACACAAACTGGCCTTGACTCCAGCACTGCTACTGCTGTGGTAAATGAACTTAATGCCTGTAACCCACCACCACAGAAATGGCACTGCCCTTCCAGCTATAAATCTTATGATGGTGAGGTTTGATACAAACTGGGCATTATGCAGCTAAACGGAGTTATGGCTGTGGTCCATTTCTACAATGCCAAATACAGTAGTACTATAAATGAATCTACTATCAGGAACTTTAAAGCTGATTACAAGGCCAAGGTAAGGGTCCAAATGTTAAGTGACCCCATAGTTCTCAAACCATCACTGCCCACCAAACTCAGAGGCCAGCTTACCTTGTTGTTAGAGGATGTGGAGGAAAACTTTGTTTCATCATACACAGTCTTAGAGCAGAGGGGCAGTGGTGAATGCTAGGATGGTGCAGGCTGTTGCCCTCAATATTGTTAAAACTAACAGCCCCCATATACTGACTGAGAACGCTGGGACTGTGACCATCACAGCAAAATGGGCCTGGGGCTTTTAAATCGAATGGGGTTCAGTCACCAAAGGCACCAAAGCTGCATGAATCCATCGATTTTATGCAGCTCAAAGATTTTGCACCACAATTCTTAATGCCACAGCCCAAGAGCTAGTCCCACCTCAGCTCATTGTACACATCGATGAGACTGACATGAATCTAATCCCTGTGTCTCAATGGACAATGGCGGCCACTGGCTCCTGACAGGTAACCTTAACAGGGTTGAGTGATAAACTACAGGTGTCCTTAGTGCTGGCATGTATCCTTGCTGGCAATCTGTTGCCACCACAGGTCATTTACTGCAGTAAAACCACTGCCTGTCATCCGATGCACAAATTCCACAGACTGGTGCATTACATACTCACCCAATCACTGGGCAAATGAGAACAGAACTCTCCAATACATAAATGAAACCCTTGTGCCATATTTGGAGAACACTAAGCTTTTAATGGGTCCACCCAGTGAGCAAAAGGGGATCCTAATAATGGATTTTCACAGTGCCCAAACCATGCAGCGTGTACTGCAGCAGTCAGAGGAGGAAGGCTACATACCCATTTTTGTACCTGCCTCTTGTACTGACCTTCTATAGCCGCTGTACATCTCCCTTAATAAACTTTTTAAGGACAACATGAAGCAATGCTTTACTGAATGGTATGTGGGTTAATTTCAAGTCAGCTCTCAGATGGTGCTCGTGTAAAGATCGATCTGAAAATGGCAACCATGAAAGAAATGAGGGATGACTGCACTCAGGGATTTATTGAGTCAGGAATATTCAGGGCACATGAGCAATGTCTGGACATGCGCTTTGGTAAGTAGAATACTGTTAGTAGCAGCTTCATCTGGTTCTGTCTCTCAATTGCTGCTACTACAATAAATTTTATTTCACTTTTTTACAGAGTCATTTGCCGCTGAACAACAGGGTTGAAATGAGGAGCCATGAGTGCCAAGTGACAAGCTGAAATTTGCAGCCTGCAGCTTACATTAATTATTGCTGCTGCTTGTTTTTTTTTTTCTTTGTTTTTTCTTTTGTTAGTGGTTACTATTATTATGAAATTTAAAAATAAAGTCACACTTTTAATTGTTACCTGCATGCTGTCGTGTGCTCATCTTCAGCCGTCCTGTCTTCTGTAATTATTAGCGGTGCTAAATATCAGCACAATCTGAGCTTCCACAAAGAACGCAGTATTTAAATGCCCGCTAAAATTCCCAAACTACAGTACTTAGAAAATGTGCTTAGCATATTTGGCACCCAGGTCTGGAGACAGGTACATTCCACTCTCTTCTCCAAAAACACAATTGCCCTAAGTTAGCTGACCTACTTTTGAAGAAGATGATCCAGTCATATCCTATCCTTTTCTAATATTCTAATCCATTCTGTTTAGCTACAGGTTGAGGGGGAGGAGCTGACTGTCACCAAAGAGGAAAGGGACTTAGGGTTATCATCTCTGATGACCTTAAGGTATCAAAGCAGTGTACAAAGGTGGCAGGAAGGCCAGTGATATGCTGGGGTACATAGGCAGGGGTACCACTAGCAGGAGGTGCGAGGTGGTGATGCCATTGTATAAAACATTGGTAAGGCCTCACCTGGAATACTGCATGCAGTTCTGAGACCACACCTATGTAAGGACATAGATAAGATGGAGACTATCCAGAGAAAGGCTGCAAAGATGGTGCAGGGCTTACACCACAAAACATATGAGGAGAGACTAAGGGACCTCAATATGTACTCACTGGAGGAGAGGAGACAGTGGGGACATGATTGAAACTTTCAAGTACCTCAGCAGGCATAAACAAGGTGCAGGCGGGGAGCTTTTCAATGTAGAAAAGTACTAGAACAAGGGGAACAATATATTTGTATTTTAACAATCGGTGTGTCTAGATGGGAGGGTACCACTAGACTACCAGGGCATGAACTTACTTCATATTTCAGCAATCGGTGTGTCAGAATGGGGAGGGGTACCACTGGACTACAAGGCATAGTATTAATTCATATGTCCGATCGGAGGGTTGGCATGGGGTGGGGGAGCCACTGGGCTACCAAGGATGTTTATTATCATTATCTCAGGAATTGGAGGTATAGATTGGGGAGACCACTGGACCACCAGGAATTCTGTGTGTGTGTGCACAGTGTTGGGAAGGTGGTGTAGCCACCCATTGCCGGCAGGTGTTGTGTTGTGCACTGCAGTACAGTGGCCTACCTGTGGGTGCATAGCCCTTGAGCCATTTCTTTCAGGCTCAGCTGTAAGCCCAGGTGTGCGACACATCTGCTGCCACAACCCAGAGATGTTCGCACATCCAGGGCTCAATATTGGGATGTGCCACATATGCATGGGCACACCCTGGAGATGTGGCGTTACATTATCTTTGCACCCCAGTGCATTGGAAGTGCGCTGCACAATTCCCACATTTGAATATTGCTCCAGGGTGCAGTTCTGAGGTTGCACTGGCTAACTCAGTTGAGCCAGGTGCAACCCTTTAATATCTTACCCTGTATTTGTACATTGTGTTTTTTTGTGTAAACTGTGTGTACTTTTTGTGTTTTTTGTAAATTGTGTGCACTCATGTTTTTGTGTGAATTATGAGTACTGATCCACATAAGCTGTATACTCTGTACAACCAAGATGCTGCTACTAAATAGCAAAATATCTTTCAGGATCTACAAATCACCAATGCACACCAGGCAGAATTAAAGTACAAATGTGATTTATTAACACACATAGACGAGAGACCATCTAGCAGCTAGCTGCAGTGCTTCAGGCTGTACTGGCTCATCATCAGAGACAGAGAGTGCTTAGCTGACAACACCACCTCCGTTTGTACCAGCAACTGCATTATGATTAGCTAATAATAGTTCTGATTAGCTAATAATAGTTTCTTTAAATGCTTATGGAGAACAAATTCAGTCATTGGCAAATTACTGTTTTATGATAATGGTACTGTAGTCCATATTGTTCAGAATTTCCGAGACCTTACACACATTTTTATGCTTGTCTGTATGGCTTCTTTTCTCTTGTGCTAGTGTGTCTTTGTTAACAAATTGCATTTGCACTTAATTCTGCTCAGTGTGCACTGGTGTTTTGTGGATCGCAAACTGTGTGTACTCATGGGGCCGGATATTCAAAGAGTTGTGCCATCGCAACCCACCAATATGCCCGGTGCGATATTCAAAGGGACAAGTTGCTGCATGACTTCCGATGCACTAAGGCGCATTAGTAATATGTGGCGCAAGTGCAGGGGTGTGCCAATGCATAAGCGGCACATCCCGATATTCAGCTCGGGATGCGGTGCATATGCTGGCACAACTCGCCTGCACCGCTCAGGGGGCGCAAAGTTGTGCCTGGTAAAACCAGGAACAAGTCTTGGCCACCCACAGGTGAGCTGCTGTATTGCAGGGGCAACATGGCAGCCGCCAGCCATGGCCACCCACCCAGAACACTGTCCACAAGGTCCTTCCGGCAGGGACATCCACCCCATCGCCCGATCACGGGCATAGGTACATGAAATCCCTTGTGGTCCAGTGGACCACTTCCATTGCCCAATTGTGGCATATGTTTGTAATATCCCGTGGTCCAGTGGACCACTCTCCATCACCCGATCATGGACATATATTTAAAATATCCCTGGTGGTCCAGTGGACTGCCTGCCATCGTTCGAGCAAGGGCATATGTATTAAATATCCCTGGTGGTCCAGTGGACCCCCAGTGCCCGATCATGGGCCGATATAGGAAAAGTAATCCTGGTGGTCCAGTGGTATCCCCCCCTTCCTCCCACCCACTGGGGTCCCCTGCCACTCAGTACCCTCCCATTCAGTGGCAGGTGGCGTAGCCCGCCCACATGCGCCCGGCCACCCGCCCGACTGACAGCATACAGTACTGTCTGTACACACCTACTAGTCCACTCGTGGGCCAAGCGGGTATACAGACCATACTGTACCACACACAGGCTTAATATGTGAATGAATGCATTCATTCCCATATCAGGCCTGTGTAATAGTAGTATGGTCTACATGCCCGTGAGCATCTGAAGTGCCCTCAAAAGCATGCAAGGTCAGGAAGTAAGTAAGTAAGTAAGTAAGTAAAAGTTTATTTATAAGCGCTTTTCAGGAAGGAAGCAATCATTGTCTCCTTTGAAATTTTTTTTTTGTGTGCAGACCAGTTTACAACTGAAATGGAAACTCCTGGTAGGATGGCACCTAAAAGTATTTAAGACCACCCCCAATTAAATAATTAGAACCTCTCCCACTAGCCAATCCCTCATCCTCTATTAAAAGAGTTTCCAGAATAAGGAATGTGATTTGCTCTCAGAGCTGCCTCTTCCGTACTCTGTAACATTGCATAACTGTCAATGTCTGTGTTCTGCTTAGCCACTGAGTTATATTTTCAATGGTATAGAAACATAGAAACATAGCACTTGTCAGCAGATAAGGACGCTAGGCCCATCCAGTCTGCCGGTAGAGCCTATACATTAATAATGGCCACTGACCCTATGTGATCAATGGCTTTTCATCACTCCCTCCCTCTCAGGCTTCCCTTGTGCCTGTCCCAAGCATGCTTAAACCCCTCCACTGTGCTTGTCCCCACTACCTCCTATGCAGACTATTCCATGTGTCGACTACCCTTCTGTGTAGAAAACTTCCTCACATTACCTCTTAATCTACCCCTTCCAATTTCATATTGTGTTCTGTATTCTATATTCTGTGCTCTGGTAGTCAAGTAGCAGCCCTTCCGAGTCTGAATCTCAGATCACCGTCAAAATAGTACAGTACACTACCCTGGTGGTCCATTGGTTTCCTCCAGCCCCCACCTTCTCAGGACCCCCATCCTACCCAGCACCCCCGATCATCGGTGGCTTGCAGCTACTACTGTAATCTGTCCATTAGGTGGGCAGCCGCGGTGGTATGCAGATGGGTGTGCTGCCGGCGCTGATGACGGGGGGCTGCTGGGTGGGATCAGGGAATGTGAGTGGGTGGGGGAGCCACTGGATCACCAGGGTAGCATACTGTGATATTTTTATGGCGATAGGGGATTGGCGGGTGGGAGGGTTCCCACTAGACTACTAGGGCATATAATATTTTCATATTTCAGCAATCAATGTGCGGGATGGGAGGGTACCACTAGACTACCAGAGTATAGACTTACTTCATATTTCGGTGATTGGTGTGTCCGGATGGAGAGGGGTACCATTAGACTACCAGGGCATAGACTTACTTAATATTTCATGGATCGGTTGTGTTGGGATGGGGGAGGTGGGTACCACTGGATTACCAGGGCATAGGATTAATTCATATTTCAGTGATGAAATTCGGCATGGGTGGGGGGCACCACTGGGCCAGCAGGGTTGTTTTGTTCCCAACATCTTGGCATTCAGAAGCACGGGAGGAGGAGAAGTCTACGATCCCTGGTACAGGAACCGCATGCTGTGCAGGCGCCAGGCACATTTTGCTGGCCAGCTCTGCACAACACATCAAATGGGGCCATGATGACATGCGAATGGCTCCATTTGCATGTTGCATGCATTATGGTCACCTTTGCATATCAGTGTCTGAATATCAGGGATTTACGAGCGTGCATAACGTGGTATATTCAGAGTGATGTGCCATGGCACATCTCTTTGAATATATCCTTAGTTGCTCCAGTGCACCTCAGTTGCACTCTGCACCCACTTGCACCACTACCAGGTTCAACTTTGAATATCGGGCCCACACTGTACACAAAACACAATAAGTGCTCACAGTTCAAACAAAGAAACATAATAAGTAACATGCCTTACACAAAAACACAGTAAGTACACATAATTTACATTAAAAACAAGTACACACCTTACAGAAAACACAATTAGTACACGAGTGTACACAAATACAGTATGACGTGGTTAATGGGGACGCTTGGTTAACAGAGATGTTTTCCTGATAACTGATTTAGCACCCAATTATTTCAATTAGAAGGCAGTTTGGTTAAGTGGGACAGCTGTTCCGCTTTATTGGGATGTTTCTGGGGCAGATACAGTATAAGAACATGTTGTGCAGACTTATGTCAGAGTTTTCAGGATGGCAGCAAAATGAAACAAACTGACTCTACAGTAAAAGTTATAGAAGCCTTGCAGACCACAAAGGCTTCTCTTGCATCAGTAGCTAAGGAATTTGCCATTTCTAAACTCAGGCTGAATGGCGAAGTCTGAACAAAGAAGCCATTCTCTCTGAATGGCATTCAAATGTGAACCCTGACCGTAAAAAAAAGACAGAGGGAGAGAGTGAAGTAGAAGATGCACTTCTACTGTGGTTTAATAACGCTGTTGGAAGAGGGATTGTCTGTCTGGGCCACTGCTAAAAAAAGCTAATGAACTGGCTGCACAGTTGGGGCATGAGGACTTTGAATCCACCAATGGCTGGCTTTCTTGGTGGAAACAACGCCATAGCATTGTTTAGAAAAAAGAGCATGGTGAGCTGTCAGATGTTGACATGACACTGGCACAATTGGTTTCCACTGTGCTGCCAACACTTTTGAGAGACTACCCACCCAGCGTTGTGCACAATGCCAACGAGATCAGTCTCTATTATAGGGGCCACCCAGACCAGGGTCATGTCCACAAAGAGCTGGGTGGCAAGAAGGCAAAGATCGGGTCTCACTGCTCATCTGTTCAAACATGGGAGGAACAGATAACTGGCTGCTGCTCCTAATAGGCAAGGGCAAATGGCCATGATGCCACCTTAAAGATCTTTCCACCCCGCCAGTCTCTTACTATGCTTCCTCAAGCGCATGGATGACAGGGTGATTTTTCAGAATGGCTAAGTTCTTCGGAAAGAGAACTGAAATGGAAACACCATCATGTTCTCCTTTTGCTTGACAACTGCTCTACCCATCCTTCTGAAATTGTGGAAATGTTCCCAGACATAAAGGTTGTGTTTTACCACCTAACACAATGAGTTTAATCCAACCCATGGATATGGGTGTGATAAAAACCAAAGGGCCATTACAGAAGCGTTGAGTCTCTACCCGAATTGTGGGTGTACTAGACAAAAGTGGATCAGCACAGGCATCTGCGATTGCCAAGGCAGTCACAATCTTAGATGCGATCTATATAGTTGCTAAAGCATGGCAGTCAGTGTTAGAACACTTTGCAATTGTTTCAAGGAAGCCGGTTTCTCAGGTGACAGGAGTTCACCCTCTGAAGAGCCCAAGGACTGGCAGCCAATCAGTGAGCGATGGTGCTCTTTTTGATGTTGTTGCTCTGCTGTACATGACTGCTGAGGAATGTACAAGTTTTGTGGACATAGACATAGATTTGCTGACTGAAGGTGAGGCCAAGTGATGGCGACATGTGATGCCATCAAAGAATGTGCACTGATGGGCGCACTAGACTAGTCCGACACTGATGATGATCCACCTCCAGTGCCCATTTCTAACAAAGAGGCATTGGATCATTTGCACTTCGTTAATGTTATGGTGTACTCAAAATGGGGACATGGCAGAGTGGGGCAGACTAGCTGGACTAGAACGCACATCAACAAGTAAGCTCTGCTCTGATGCTAAGCGGAGCAGAATCCCAGATCTTTGACATAAATGCCCTGTAGACTAATCGTGCCATTAAATCTGTTGCATAGCTAAACTGATGTTTGCTTTCTGTTTTTTTCTTTGCTGAGCATGAGGATTCACTAGAGGCATATTATTTAAGTAAAGTAAACAGAATGTGTACCTGATGCTGACAGAGCACGCCTGTTTGTTGCATGCCGCAACTGCTGTGTTTTCTTTGTGAGCACTGTACTGTACTAAATCTCACTAGCAGCATAAAACACATAAACACTTTAATAAACTTAGCAAAATGTATTTTGTTGTGTTTTGTTGTGGTTCTAGCTTTCGTACTGCTGTTTTGTTTGGGGTCCCAGCTTTTCATACTGCTTAGGTAGTGCCTTTGTGATGTTCTGCCAATGATGGTATAGCACTTTTTTAAATGGGACGGACGGTTAGTTGGGATCAATCACACTCCATGGAGCCATCCATATTAAGCAGCTTTATCTGTAACATAATAAGTACACACAATTTACATTAAAACACAATTTGTAGTCAGAATTTGAATAAAACACAATGGACCCTGTGACATAGACAGCCAGCTCTGAGAGCTGTATCATTTTATTTCTTAAAAATAACAGAAATGTGTATTGAATTTGTCTGTGGGAAATGCCAGTGTATTTGGAGTGACCTCCTTCACTCACACACACATCCTCCCCAGATCTCAGCATGTGAGATGACCACACAAACAGGAACTTCGATAAAACAAATATAACACCTGCAAGGCCAAGATAATTGCAGGGCTAAAAGGTACCTAAAATCAGGGACATCCTGTTTAGCTAGTTATATTATCAGTAGCCGAGTTGGCAGGAAAAGAACATATCCATTTTACAACGTTTACAGGAAAGGAAAGCGGGCATGACACTTCTATGTGAAATTAAAAAGGCTTTGATATCTCTGAAGATCGAGACCCTTTTCATCAAAGAGGTGTCATTTGAGAATTGATGTTATGCTGAGAAAAACAGGATCTTACTGCCTTATAAGGATCCTGTTTTCATAGAGATATATTTTAGTAAAAATATCCGATAGGGAGGAAGTATAGTGACTCATCCGGGGCAGGAGAAAGCAGCTTTTAAAACTATGATTCTGGTTTTATAGAGTGACTTCTTTACCTGACTTTGAAACAGCAACATCAAGCCTTTAGAAGATAAGTATTTTTTGATAAGAAAATATAGATGCACTTTTACACCTTTTTGTTTAATGACTTGTATGTTTTTCTGATAAGAGTTCTGTATATTATTGTTTACTATTTTACCTTCTGTTTAGTAAATATATATTTTAAAACAGAAACTGCCTGGTGTGCCTTGAAACATTTCTTTGGTTTTAAGTGAAGTTAGATGGTTTTAAAACTGACACGGTGCATGAGTTTAAGGGTGTACCAAACTGGGAAACAGTTTAAGAGTTTCTCTGGGTCTTGTATAGAGTTCAAAAAGGGTTCATTTTGTAATACCTGGTTAGGTGCCCATAGGCAAAGATATCTGTCCCTCGAAGACAGAATTATCTGAGCCTGACAATTGGGTATGCTAACAAGAGGTTAACAAGTTTGAATATCTCCAGAACTTGGTACTAAGGTGACTTGAATCCACAAAACAGACAAAGAGGCTACCTTGTTCTGTTCACTGTTCTAAGACTACGCTCAGAGGCTGGCACTTTGGGAATGGAGGGCTGACCCGGATCTGTGACAGATTGGTTGGCAGCAGTGCGGATAAGTTCGGTATAACAAGCTTACATTTGTACAGTGTGTCAGCTTGAGACTGTTAAGCTCACTTGAAAGAAATAAAGGCTGTGATTTAATTTAAAAAAGGAAACAGAACTTATCACTACGCACAGTCAAGTTTCTACCTATTTTATTTTTTCTAAAGTGCAAAGTCAGAATGGCAGTAGTGAGGGAAGAAAAAATGGCTTCCGACTACAGCAGGCACGCTGTAGATTTCTTAAAATGAATGTCGCGGGACAGGGAGTCCCATTTGGGGTGAATGCCAGTAAGCAGAACCTCATAGAGGCCCTGATGGTAGCAGATACCCAGAGAAGCGAGTCACAGACTGTGACTGAAAGGGACCAGACCTCGAGTGTGGCAGAACTACCCTGCCAGTGAGGAGTCCTGAGCCGAAGGAGGAGGACAGCAGGCCACTGTCAGTGAAGGGCCACAGCAGCAGGAGATGGTCACCAGTATCCTGATTCCAGAGGTAATCAAACTGCAAATTGAGTTGCGAGGATGAAACTGGAGGCATAGCGACAACAGAGAGAGGCGGATCGTAAGGCAGAGCGAGAACACAGAGAGGCAGAGGAGAGAGAGGGGTGCCAGTGGCAACGTGAACTGGAGAAGCTACAACTCAACCAGTGGCACAGGGCAGGTAAGTGGCTTAGGTTTAACTGGGACTGCAGGACTGGGCTACAAATTGAACTCCAAATTAATAGCCGAGTTCAAGGAAGGGAGGACATAGATGCCTTTTGAAATTCCTTTGAAAAGTTTGTATTCAGACTAAAATTCCTAGAGAGTCCTGGAGCTTCCAGCTATCCGCTTACTGCCGGGAAAGCTCTGGATGCTTTGGGTCAAATGAACAATGAAGACAGTGATGATTACAACAAGTTAAAAGCTGCACTGTTAAAAGTTTGAATTAACTGCTGAATCATACACAGCTAAATTCCGTAAGCTCAGGAGAAGCCCTGATATGAGCTATGAGAGCTAGCCATGAAAACAACGACGGTTTTAAAAAGTTGGCGGGAAGGAATCGAGGCAAACTCTGTTGATAAAATTGAAAATGTGATTTTATTAGAACAGTTTTATTGGGCATGCCCAGCAGAGCCAAAACCTGGCTAGAGGACCGAGATCCAAAAACAGTGCAAGAGGCTGCTGAACTCTCAGACCGCTATGCCAAGAGCAGACCTGCTCTGAGAGTGAATGGGGTGTGAGTGGGGAGTGCAGAAAGGGAAAAGTCACCTTCAGAGCAACTAAATCCCTCACTGCCTCCACCGAAACCAGTTAGCCCCAGGTTTCAATGAAAGATTTATCTGAAATAAGAAATGCTTGTTGGTTATGTAAGGAAACTGGGCATATCATGACAGTGCCCCAAAAGGCAAGCCACAATACACAACAGGGTGTTAGAAAAGAAGTGGGTTGTTTGTGTGTCCCTGGGAGCATGCCAATGAACATGAGGAACACATGCACCCAGTCATAGTAAATGATGTACAGACTCAGGGTTAAGGGACACAGGGGCATCCCTGACATTGGTAAAGGGGATCTGGTACAGTCTGGTCTGCTTATGCCCAATAAATACGTAACTGTACAAGGGTTCACTGGTGAAGAGAAAACATTGCCACTCGCTAGTGTTCTCCTTGACTGGGGTGAAACAGGGGAACTGTGCAGCAGGTGGCTGTAGCCAACACATTAGCATTGGATGTGATCCTGGGTAACAATCTCCAGCAGGGGTGGTATGTGCAGTTACCCGTAGCCAAGCGGCAAGGGAAAATAATAGTGCCCTGAGCCCCCAGAAGCCATTGGGGAAGATACTGAGAGGCTGGTTCCCAGCCTATGTCTCCAGAGGGGAGACTGATAAAAGGAGGTATAAATTTCCCAGGAGCAAGTAACCACACAGCTACAGAGGTTATTCCAAAAGGAAGGGTGACCCCTTGTCAGAGGGTTGGAATTGACAGTGATACTGAGAGCCCTGAGCTAGTGCTAGGGACCCTAGTTTAGCGACTGATGGGGACTTGTCCCATGCTGTTGGAAGGTGTGAGGGGTTCGAAGCTGCTCAGAGAAGTGACCTAGTTTAGAGAAGCTGAGGGTTTGGGCAGACTTGAGCAGAGCACAGGGAGGTGACGGAAGACATAGGGTTTATTGGGAAATGGACTTATGTATACACAGGCAGTACAGACAGAGGAGGGATGCTAGGCAGGCAGCTTGTCGCTCCTCAGGGATATCGTGAGCAGTTGCTCAAGGTTTCCCATGATATTACTCTTGTCTGGTCATCTGGGAATCATCGTACAGCGCAGTGGTTGGCCAGAATTTCTACTAGCCTAACCCGCCCAGCAGGTGAAGGAGTATTGCAGATCTTGTCACTGGTGCCAAGAATAGGAAAGGCGGGCAAGAAAACCCAAGCCACCCTAATTACATTGCCCATAGTGGAGGAGCCATTCAGAGTGTGGAAGGATATTGTGGGCCATTAAATACCCCCAGCTCCTCAGGGGAGATTCATCCTAACTGTGGTGGATTAAGCCACCCGGTACCCAGAGGCAGTCGCCTATCATCGCTGAGGACGGACAAAGTGGCAGATGCCTTACTTGGGATTTTCTCCGTGTTGGGTTTCCACAGGAGGTAATCACCGATCGGGGGTTCCTTCATGTCGGACCTAATGAAATGTCTATGGAAGAAGAGTGGGGTGGTGCAGAGATGCATTACACTCATCACCCACAAGCCAATGGACTTGTGGAAAGATTCAGTGGTACCCTGAAGGCAATGCTCTGGGCGTTTGCTGAACAGCATGGGAGGAACTGGGAGAAATACCTTCCCACCTGTTGTTGCATACAGAGAGGTGCCCAAGAGCCGACAGGATTTTCCCCCTTGAACTCTTCTATGGACGCTGGGTACATGGGCCCTAGACTTGATCTGGGAGGACTGGGAAGGCAAGCACACCACCCAGGGAACTCCCATTGTGGATTATGTCCTTAGGCTTAGGAAAGGCTGAAGAGCTTATGGGGACAGCCCAGAGCAACCTGGCAGCTGCCAACAGAAACAAAAGTATGGTATGACCACAGAGCCAGAGCTTGCTCATACATGGTGGGTCAGGAAGTCATGGTCCTTACCGTTCTGGAAGACAAGCTGCAAGCTGAGTGGGCAAGACAGTACAAAGTGGTTAGGCAGGTAAATGATGTAAACTACATTGTGGAGTTACCTGACCATAAACAGACAGAAAGGATGTACCATGTCAA
Organism: Neoceratodus forsteri; assembly: GCA_016271365.2. Classification (NCBI taxonomy): domain Eukaryota; kingdom Metazoa; phylum Chordata; order Ceratodontiformes; family Ceratodontidae; genus Neoceratodus; species Neoceratodus forsteri. The sequence continues at coordinate 30,058,720 of CM028134.1, forward strand.
CATGATGAAAGCCATAAGCCAATATGGCTGACATGGTGTTTGCAGTGTGTAGTCATGGGGGAGGGGCAGATGAGGACCCCTTCTGGATTTGCTGGAAGAGAGTAAGCAGGAGTCCTCTGTGGAGGCAGTAAATTTGTCTCCCCAGTCGACCCGGACCAGATCCAGAAAGTGAGGGAGGTTTTAGCAAACTTTGCCCCTTGTTTAGCTCCAAGCCTGGACTAACCCCCTTAGCAATACACAATGTGGAGACAGGGACACAGGCACCCATACGGTGGACAGCATATCAGGTGTCAGAGGTTGTCCAAAGGACATTAGGAGGAAGTGGAGGAGATGCTGGATTTAGGGGTAATTCAGAGATCCCACAGCCCCTGGGCCTCACCTGTAGTCCTTGTGCCCAAGCCAGATGGCTCGACTCGTTTCTGTGGACTATCGCAGACTGAATGCAGTCACAAGTCTGACGCCCACCTGATATCCCAGATGGATGAACTCCTGGACAAGTTGGGAGGGCACCTATCTTATGACTATTGACCTGACCAAGGGGTATTGGCATGTACAATTGACAGACAGAGCTAGGGAGGTCAGCCTTCATCACTCCAATAGGCTTATTTGAGTTTAATGTAATGCCTTTGGAATGAAGAACACCCTGGCCACTTTCCAAGGTTGGTGAACCTGGTGTTGAATGGTGCTGAGGAGTGCCGTGGTGTACCTGGATGACATTGCCATCTTTAGTACCAGCTGGGAGGAACACCTATCCAACCTTAGGGAAGTGCTGGACAGGATACAGAGTGCGGGATCACTGTCAAGCTAAAAGTGTCAGGTGGCCATGGGAGAGGTGGCATACCTCGGATATGTGGCAGACCAGGGACAGCTCTAGCCTAACCAAATAAAGATAGAGGAGATCCAGGCGTGGCCCAGACCAGAAACCCAGAAGCAGGTCAGGAGCTTTCTAGGGACAGCAGGGTATTACAGAAAGTTTGTGCCTAATTACAGTGCCCTGACTGCACCCTCATCTGACCTGACAAAGAAAAGGATTCCCAAGAAAATTACCTGGGACCCAGCCTGTGAGAAGCCTTTACCAGACTAAAGGAGGCACTGTGCAGTGCTCCTGTTTTGACAAGTTCTGACTATAGCAAAACCTTTATAGTTCAGATGGATGCCTCAGATGTGGGTATTGGGGCAGTACTGAGCCAGACATCTAGCCAAGGGACAGATCACCCAGTTGTGTACCTGAGCAGAAAGCTGCTTCCCAGGAGCAAGCATACTCCAGTGGAAAGGAGTGTCTTGCCATAGTGTGGGCCCTAAAGAAATTAGAGCCATACTTGTATGGCAGCATTTTGCAGTGCAGACTGACCACAACCCCTGGTTTGGCTGACACAGATGGGGAAGAACAATGGAAGACTGCTAAGATAGAGCCTTGCGTCACAAGGTGCGATCTAAAATTGTACATAGTGCTGGGCGAAGAATCAGAACTCAGATGGGCTGTCTAGGGTCTGTGAGGTGAACTGATTTGGAAGCTCATCCCATGTGAGGGACAGATCCCCAACTTCAGTCTAGGTGGGGAGGACTGTCACATAGACAGCCAGCTCCGATGCTGTATCGTTTTTATTTCTTAAAATAACAGAAATGTGGTATTGAATTTGTCTGTGGGAAATGCCAGTGTACTTGGGTGACCTCCTTCACTCACACACACATCCTCCACCCCCAGATCTCAGTATGAAGATGACCACACACACAGGAACTTCGTAAAACAAATCTAACACCTGCAAGGCCAAGATAATTGCAGGGCTAAAGGTACCTAAAATCAGGGACATCCTGTTTAGCTAGTTCTATTATCAGTAACCGAGTTGGCAGGAAAGAACATATCCATTTTACAATGTTTACAAGAAAGGAAAGCAGGGCATGACACTTCTATGTGAAATTAAAAGGCTTGATATCTCTGAAGATCAGGAGACCCTTTTCATCAAAGAAGTGTCATTTGAAATTGATGTTATGCTGAGAAAAACAGGATCTTACTGCCTTATAAGGATCCTGTTTTCTGTAGAGATATATTTTTAGTAAAAATATCTTGATAGGGAGGAAGTATAGTGACCTCATCCAGGGGCTGGAGAAAGCAGCTTTTAAAACTATGATTCTGGTTTTATAGAGTGACTTCTTTACCTGACTTTGAAACAGCAACATCAAGCCTTTAGGGATAAGTGTTTTTGATAAGAAAATATAGATGCACTTTTACACCTTTTTGTTTAATGACTTGTATGTTTTGTGATAAGAGTTCTGTATATTATTGTTTACTATTTTACCTTCTGTTTAGTAAATATATTTTTAAAAACAGAAACTGCCAGCTGTGCCTTGAAACATTTCTTTGGTTTTAAGTGAAGTTAGATGGTTTTAAAACTGACACGGTGCATGAGTTTAAGGTGTACCAAACTGGAAACAGTTTAAGAGTTTCTCTGGGTCTTGTATAGAGTTCAAAACAGTTAATTTTGTAATACCTGGTTAGGTTCCCATAGGCAAAGATATCTGGCCCCAAGACAGAATTATCTGAGCCTGACAATTGGGTATGCTAACAAGAGGTTAACAAGTTTGAATCCCTCAGAACTTAGGACTAAGGTGACTTGAATCCACAAAACAGACAAGAGGGCTACCTTGTTCTGTTCACTGTTCACAAGACTACGCTCAGAGATTGGCACTTTGGGAGTAGAGGGCTGACCGGATCTGTGACAGATTGGTTGGCAGCAGGCAGATAAAGTTTGGTATAACAAGCTTTGTTGTACAGTGTGTCAGCTTGAGACTGTTATGCTCACTTGAAAGAAAGAAAGGCAGTGATTTAATTTAAAAAGAAACAGAACTTTATCACTTGGCTTACAGTTAAGTTTCTACCTATTTTATTTTTTTTCTAAAGTACGAAGTCAGGTGGCAGTAGTGAGGAAGAAAAAATGGCTTCCATACAGCAGGCACACTGCAGATTTCTTAAAGTAGATGTGGGGACAGGGGAGTCCCATTTGGGGTGAAGCCAGTAAGCAGAACCTCATAGAGGCCTGATGGTAGCAGATACCAGAGGAGGGAGTCACAGACCGTGACTGAAAGGGACCAGACCTCGAGTGTGGCAGAACTACCAGCCAGTGAGGGGTCCTGAGCCGATGAGGGAGGACAGCAGGGCCACTGACAGTGAAGGCCACAGCAGCAGAGTATGGTCACCAGTATCCTGATTCCAGAGGTAATCAAACTGCAAATTGAGTTGCGCAGGATGAAACTGGAGTAATAGCGACAACAGAGAGAGGCAGATCGAAGGCAGAGTTAGAACACAGAGGCAGAGGAGGAGAAGAGAGAGGAGTGCCAGTGGCAATGTGAACTGGAGAAGCTACGACTCCAACCAGTGGCACCAGGGCAGGTAAGTGGCTTGGTTTTACTGGGACTGCAGGACTGGGTTACAAATTGAACTCCAAATTAATAAGCGAGTTTAAGGAAGGGGAGGACATAGATGCCTTTTAAATTCTTTGAAAAGTTTGTATTCAGACTAAAATTCCTAGAGAGTCCTGGAGCTTCCAGCTATCCTCTACTTACCGGAAAGCTCTGGATGCATTGGGTCAAATGAACAATGAAGACAGTGATGATTACAACAAGTTAAAAGCTGCACTGTTAAAAACTTTGAATTAACTGCTGAATCATGACACAGCTAAATTCAGTAAGCTCAGAGAAGCCCTGATATGAGCTATGAGGAGCTAGCCACGAAACAATGACGTTTTAAACGTTGGTGGAAGGAATTGAGGCAAACTCTGTTGATAAAATTGAAAATGTGATTTTATTAGAACAGTTTTATTGGGCATGCCCAGCAGAGCTAAAAACCTGACTAGAGGACCGAGATCCAAAAACAGTGCAAGAGGCTGCTGAACTCTCAGACCACTATGCCAAGCAGACCTGCTCTGAGAGTGAATGGGGTGAGTGTGGAGTGCAGAAAGGAAGAATGCGCCTTCAGGGCAACTAAATCCCTCACTGCCTCCACGAAACCAGTTAGCCCCAGGTTTCAATGAAAAGATTTATCTGAAATAAGAAATGCTTGTTGGTCATGTAAGGAAACTGGGCATATTGCAGACAGTGCCCCAAAAAGGCGAGCCACAATACACAACAGGGTGCTAGAAAAGAGTGGGTTGTTTGTGTGTCCTGGGGCATGCCAGTGAACATGAGGAAACACATGCACCCAGTCATAGTAAATGATGTACAGATGTAGGGGTTAAGGGACCCGGGCATCCCTGACATTGGTAAAGGGGGATCTGGTACAGCCTGGTCAGCTTATACCCAATAAATACGTAACTGTACAAGGGTTTACTGGTGAAGAAAAACATGCCACTTGCTAGTGTTCTCCTTGACTGGGGTGAAACAGGGGAACTGTGCAGCAGGTGGCTGTAGCCAACATATTAGCAGTGGATGTGATCCTGGGTAGCAATCTCCAGCAGGGGTGGTATGTGCAGTTACCCATAGCCAAGCGGCAAGGGAAAATAGTAGTGCCCTGAGCCCCAGAAGCCATTGGGAAGATACTGAGGCTGGTTCCCAGCCTGTGTCTCCAGAGGGGAGACTGATAAAAGGGGTCATAATTTCCCCAGGAGCAAGTAACCACACAGCTACAGAAGGTTATTCTGAAAGGGAGGTGACCCTTGTCAGAGGGTTGGAATTGACAGTGATCCTGAGAGCCCTGACGCTAGTGCTAGGGACCTTAGTTTAGTGACTGAAGGGGACTTGTCCCATGTCGTGGGAAGGTGTGAGGGGTTCAAGCTGCTCAGAGAAGTGACCCTAGTTTAGAGAAGCTGAGGGCTTGGGCAGACTTGAATGGAGCACAGGAGGTGACGGAAGACATAGGGTTAATTGGGAAAATGGACTTATGTATACACAGGCAGTACAGACAGAGGGAGGGATGCTAGGCAGGCAGCTTGTCTTTCCTGGGGATATAGTGAGTAGTTGCTCAAGGTTTCCCATGATATTCCCCTGTCTGGTCATCTGGGAATCATGCACACAATGCATGTGTTGGCTCCAGAATTTCTACTGGCCTAACTCGCCCAGCAGGTGAAGGAGTATTGCAGGTCTTGTCACGGTGCCAAGAAATAGGAAAGGCGGGCAAGAAAACCCAAGCCACCCTAATTCCATTGCCCATAGTGGAGGAGCCATTCCAGAGGGTGGGAAAGGATATTGTGGGGCCTTTAAATACCCCCAGCTCCTCAGGGAAGAGATTCATCCTAACTGTGGTGGATTATGCACCCGGTACCCAGAGGCAGTCGCCCTATCCTCGCTGAGGACGGACAAAGTGGCAGATGCCTTACGGGATTTTTCCCGTGTTGGTTTCTGAGGAGGTAATCACCGATCGAGGGGTTCCTTCATGTCGGACCTAATGAAATGTCTATGGAAGAAGAGTGGTGGTGCAGAGATGCATGACACCGTATCAGTATCACCACAAGCCAATGGACTTGTGGAAAGATTCAATGGTACTGTGAAGGCAATGCTCGGCGTTTGCTGAACAGCATGGGAGGAACTGGGAGAAATACCTTCCCCACCTGTTGTTCGTGATACAGAGAGGTGCCCAGAGAGCCGACAGGATTTTTCCCCTCGAACTCTTCTATGGACGCCAGGTACATGAGCCCCTAGACTTGATCTGGGAGGACTGGGAAGGCAAGCACGCCACCAGGGAACTCCCATTGTGGATTATGTCCTTAGGTTTAGGAAGGCTGAAGGAGCTTATGGGGACAGCCCAGAGCAACCTGGCAGCTTCCCAACAGAAACAAAAAGTATGGTACGACCACAGAGCCAGAGCTCGCTCATACATTGTGGGTCAGAAAGTCATGGTCCTTATTCCGGTCTGGAAAGACAAGCTGCAAGCTGTGTGGGCAAGACCGTACAAAGTGGTTAGGAAGGTAAATGATGTAAACTACATTGTGGAGTTACCTGACCGTAGACAGACAGAAAGGATGTACCATGTCAACATGATGAAGCCATAAGCCAATATGGCTGACATAGGTGTTTGCAGTGTGTAGTCATGGGAGGGGCGGATGAAGGAGACCCTTCTGGACTTGCTGGAGAGTGAGCGGGAGTCTTCTGTGGAGGCAGTTAATTTGTCTCCCAGCCGACCCGGACCAGATCCAGAAAGTGAGGAGGTTTTAGCAGACTTTGCCCCTTGTTTAGCTCCGAGCCTGACTAACCCTTAGCAACACACGATGTGGAGACAGGGACACAGACGCCCATACGGTGGACAGCATATCAGGTGTCAGAGGTTGTCCAAAAGGACATTAGGAGGAAGTGGAGGAGATGCTGGATTTGGGGTAATTCAGAGATCTCCACAGCCCTGGGCCTCACCTGTAGTCCTTGTGCCCAAGCCAGATGGCTCGACTCGTTTCTGTGTGGACTATCGAGACTGAATGCAGTCCGAAGTCTGACGCCCATCCAAATCCCAGATGGACGAACTCCTGGACAAGTTGGGAGGGTGACCTACCTATGACTATTGACCTGACCAAGGGTATTGGCAGGTAGAATTGACAGACAGAGCTAGGGAGAGGTCGGCCTTCATCACTCCGATAGGCTTATTTGAGTTTAACATAATGCCTTTTGGAATGAAGAACACCCGGCCACTTTCCAAAGGTTGGTGAACCTGGTGTTGAATGGTGCTGAGGAGTGCGCCGTAGTGTACCTGAATGACATTGCCATCTTTAGTACCAGCTGGGAGGAACACCTATCCCACCTTAGTGAAGTGCTGGACAGGATACAGAGTGCCGGGCTCACTGTCAAAGCTAAAAGTGTCAGGTGGCCATGGGAGGGTGGCATACCTCGGACATGTTTTAGGCAGGGACAGCTCCATCCTAACCAAATAAAGATAGAGAGATCCAGGCGTAGCGCAGACCAGAAACCCAGAAGCAGGTCAGGAGCTTTCTAGGACAGCAGGGTACTACAGAAAGTTTGTGCCTAATTATAGTGCCCTGACTGCACCCTTATCTGACCTGACAAAGAAAAGGATGCCCAAGAAAATTACCTGGGACCCAGCCTGTGAGGAAGCCTTTACCAGACTAAAGGAGGCACTGTGCAGTGCTCCTGTTTTGACAAGTCCTGACTATAGCAAAACTTATAGTTCATATGGACACCTCAGACGTGGGTATTGGGGCAGTTCTGAGCCAGGACGTCTGGCAAGGACAGATCGCCCAGTTGTGTACCTGGCAGAAAGCTGCGCAGGGAGCAAGCATACTTCTTGGTGGAAAGGAGTGTCTTGCCGTGATGTGGGCCCCAAAGAAATTAGAGCCATACTTGTATGGCAGCATTTTGCGGTGCAGACTGACCACAACCCCTGGTTTGGCTGATGCAGATGGGAAGAAGAATGGGAGACTGCTAAGATAGAGCCTTGTTTCACAAGGGTATGATCTAAAAATTGTACATAGTGCTGGAGCGAAGAATAGGAACTCAGATGGGCTGTCTAGGGTCTATGAAGAGTGAACTGATTTGGGAAGCTCATCCCATGTAGGGATAGATCCCCAACTTCAGTCTAGGTGGGAGGACTGTGACATAGACAGCCAGCTCTGAATGCTGTATCGTTTTTATTTCTTAAAAATAACAGAAATGTGGTATTGAATTTGTCTGTGGAAATGCCAGTGTACTTGGAGTGACCTCCTTCACCACACACATCCCCCAGATCTCAGTATGTGAGATGACCACACACACAGGAACTGATAAAACAAATCTAACACCTGCAAGGCCAAGATAATTGCAGGGCTAAAAGGTACCTAAAATCAGGGACATCCTGTTTAGCTAGTTCTATTATCAGTAGCCAAGTTGGCAGGAAAGAACATATCCATTTTACAATGTTTACAGGAAAGGAAAGCAGGGCATGACACTTCTATGTGAAATTAAAAAGGTTTTGATAACTGTGAAGATCAGGAAGACCCTTTTTCATCAAAGAGGTGTCATTTGAAAAGTGATGTTATGCTGAGAAAAATAGGGTCTTACTGCCTTATAAGGATCCTGTTTCCTGTAGAGATATATTTTAGTAAAAATATCCTGATAGGGAGGAAGTACAGTGACCTCATCCAGGGGCTGGAGAAAGCAGCTTTTAAAACTATGATTCTGGTTTCATAGAGTGACTTCTTTACCTGACTTTGAAACAGCAACATCAAGCCTTTGGAGGATAAGTGTTTTTGGATAAGAAAATATAGATGCACTTTTACACCTTTTGTTTAATGACTTGTATATTTTGTGATAACAGTTCTGTATATTATTGTTTACTATTTTACCTTTTGTTTAGTAAAGATATATTTTAAAAACAGAAACTGCCTGGTGTGCCTTGAAACATTTCTTTGGTTTAAGTGAAGTTAGATGGTTTAAAACTGACACGGTGCATGAGTTTAAGGTGTACCAAACTGGGAAACAGTTTAAGAGTTTCTCTGGGTCTTGTATAAGAGTTCAAAAGGGGTTCATTTTGTAATACCTGGTTAGGTGCCCGTAGGCAAAGATATCTGGCCCCTGAAGACAGAATTGTCTGAGCCTGACAATTGGGTATGCTAACAAGAGGTTAACAAGTTTGAATCCTCCAGAACTTGGGACTAAGGAGACTCAAACCACAAAACAGACAAGAGGGTCTACCGTGTTCTGTACACAGTTCACAAAACTATGCTCAGAAGTTGGCACTTTGGGAGTAGAGGGCTGACCTGACTGGCGAATCTGCTTCGACAGACCCCATATTCAGTCAGCTGCTAGCATAGCACAACCTGCAGCACTGGCTAAAAATAGCTCATGGTCAGCTCTGCACCATATTCCAGGCAGTCAGTGCAAACAACTAACGGAGGGCATTGACTGAATATTGGGCTATGTCGGTGCATCACTGAGTGGATATGGGCTATGCCAATATTTTCTAAGGCTGCATATGTTCCACAGGAGATAGCACTGCCCAAAACAGGATAGTGCCAGGCTCCTGTCAGTCATATTCAGCCCAGGCATGCAAATGAGCCAACTGAGCAATCGTGGCACTAAGGGTCTGTTTGCATGCCCGTTATGGGCTCGTTTGCGTGCATATGGCCTCATAGCACCTATACCAGGTAGAAGTCAATGGTGATTCCCTGTAGTCTAGTTCACCCATGCCTGCTCACCCTTGCCATAATAATGGCAGTAATTCCCTCATGGGTTAGCACCACCCTTAACAAGAATGATGACCCCCATGCGAGCGACACCCATCTACCCATAAGTATCCCCACCACACCCTCCTCAACACTCACCAAGAACTCTGCATTGATCACAGGTACAGAACTCACTTATGATCATGATCTGACTGTCAGATGGAGGCCAACTGAAGAGGTGAGCATAGAGCTGTGCCAGCCACCAGTCTGATATGGAGGTATGGGTGAGTGTTGTATCAGAGTCATGAGGTGCAGGGTGGGGGGCCTTGGTGGGTTGGTGGGGTAAGTGTCGCTTGTGTTGGGGGGGTCATTCACACTCAGTGGAGAGGGCACTCAGCTCACCAGGGAATTACTGCTATGCTTATAGCAGGACGATGGGGGGTGGTCCACTAATCTGCCAGGGAATTATTTTTTTTTCATTTATGGCAAGGGCAATTGGGGTGAGGGGCCCACTAGACTATTAGGGGACAACTTTATGATTATGGCAGGAGCAATTGGGTTGGGGTCCATAAGACACAGGGAGGGTGGCTGCGTTACAGTCGCTCTGGTTCTAGGGGTAGCAGTGTGGCATAAGTGCTGCATTAAGATATTTTTATCTGGCAGTGACAAACTGTGCTGCTCTGGGGGCTGTTAGCACTGCAAACCTTTTGAATATACTGCTGCACTGTTATGCATGAAGGAATCCCTCATTTGTATTGGAGCAGCAGTATGGTTAACATGATCACGCTGACGGATGTGGGCGGCGGCCAGGGGCTCTGAATATGGCCCTGCCTTGAGTGCCAGTGCTAATCAGGTGAGTACAGGTGCTAACTCAAAGAGTCTCCCACTAACCTTTGAATATGGGGCCCTACAAGTACATCAGATTTACACAAAATGCAATTAGAACACAAATTACATAAAACATAATAACTACGCAGTTTAAATAAAAACACAGTAACTACAAACAATTTATATAAAACATGATGAATTTGCACAATTTAAATAAAAAGCACAATATATACACAAATTTGCAGAACAATACGAGTACTCTGAATTTATATAAAAAAACACAATGGGCGGATATTCAGAAATCGTCAAAGGCAGATGCAAGCCGGTGCAGCACAACTCAACTGCGCAATGGTGCAGTGACTAGGATATTCAATGGTTGCACACTGCAACATGCGCCAGTGCAACACAGTTAAATATCGTGAGGGATGCGCCATGGTGCAGTCAGAGGTGCACCAGGGAGCAACCAGACATGCACCATAGCGCAACCAGGGATGCTCAAGGGGCAGGGGAAGATGCACCAAGGCACAGCAGGACCAGCCACAGGCACAGCAGGGAGCTAGACATTGAGAAGGTGGGTGGCAGCGCAGGGAGGCGGTGGATCCAGGCCAGGAACACTGGTAGGGATCACAGCTGGCCCACAGAAGACCACTGCCCATGGGCGCAGGCATGCAGCCAGCCAACCCCTGCACTGAAGTGGTGGATGCATGGTACAGGCAGTACTGACATCCAAGGCTGCGCCCCACTGGCCACCCCCACCGGACGGCATGCCCCACCCACCCGGACCACAGCAAGCCACACCCTAGCACACTGTACCCAACACACACCACACAGCCTGTACAGCCAGCCCATGGCCACTCCAAGGCACAGCCACCATCTATGGGGCAGGTCACCATCATGCACGGTCCGCACAATAACACTGGTGCACCACACAGCCACCCACCACACCACTGCAGCATGGTCCCACTTACCAGCTGCAAAGCAGACATGGACACAGATGGGTAAGCAAGGAACAAATGTTATTGACAGGTTAACAACAGTAAACAACAAGGGATAGGGAGGTGAGGGAGGGAAGGGACAGGGGACAGGGTCTGTACAGTTGGACAGGGAAGGTAGGGAAGGGAGGTCAGGGGCAGGAAGGGTGCAGGTGTCCACTATGGCGGCCATGGTTGGCTGCCACCTGGTGCCTCCCCCACCGTCCCAGAGCAGGATACCCTGGTTTGGTCTGTGATCTCCATGGTATGGGAGGTAATCAAGATGATGTGTCGAGGGAGGTGACAGTAAAGAGGCAGGTGGGATCCCCTCCAGACACCTATGGCAAAGGAAGGGACAGATGATCAGTGTGCATCCATACCACTCCTAGCCCCCACTGTGCACAGAGGACAGTGGGAACACACCCTGGAGTGGCACCCTGGCCACCCGCAGTGGGTGGGCATATGCCTGCCGCCAACCCAGCATGCCACAACAGTGCACAACACTGGACACCGCTGCCAAGGGCCATCCAACACACAGAGGCAGGCAGGTGGGTGGCACGGTGCTGCAGCGAACCCCAGCAGCACTGGTGGCAGCTGGATGCACACCCAGCCCACCTACAGCTGCCCCACAAGTGTAATGGCCACCCCATGGTGCCCGCACTCACGCGCCTCATGTTGCACACAGCTGACATGGCACAAGGCACAGGAGGCCATGGCCATACCCCCAACCCCGCCGACCACCCAGCACAGCGATGAGGGAATGCACAGTGCCTACCTGCCCACGCGAGCTGCGCGTGCTGATCCTGCAGCTGCTCCTCCGCCACCACTTGGTCCTGCTTCTCCTGCCGATGGCCCGCAGCAGGCACCCCTGCCACCCTGGCATGCCTCCGATCTTGAGGCCCTAGGGCAGGAACATAGACAGGCACACATCAGAACACAGCCACAGCATGAGCCAACCACCCCCACCCTGAAGCACGTGGTAGCGCCCCAGACGGGCAAGGCCGCAGAGTGGTGGCACAGCGCACCCAGTGACAGGCAATGCCATGCTACAGGGCACACAATGGCAGGCCCCTGGCATGGCATGCAGCCCTGCCAACACCATGGTACAGTGGTCATGTACAGGTGCAGTATGAGCCCACTTACCTGGCCGTGGCACGGCCCCTGCGGACACAGCCTGCAGCCCTCAGCAGCTCGGGTCCCTCTCACCAGGTCAGCATACCTGTGGTGGCACTGCTCCCTGGTGTGCTGCACACCTGTGGCCTGGCCCAGCCCATCCACAATGGCCTGCCACACCTTGATCCTGGTCCGCTGCAGGGGCTGCTGTCCGAACAGGATGATGGCATGGGGCTCCGCCTGGAACACTAGGTTCACCATCTCCACTGGCTCAATTCCTTGCCTGTCACACTGCACAGTGTGCCATACTGCTCCAGCAATTGACAGATACAAAATGGCACCCAGTAGTGCACGTGCAGAATGTGCACAGGATGTGCTTGTGTAGAAGTTGCACGCCACCTGCACTGCACATCTCCAGAGATGCATGGTATGGGCATGGCCACACCGGCACATGGAGCAGGGGTCCCAAGAGGCAAAGGACAGGACGGGGTTGAGTCAGCATGCGCAATGTGCGCGTGGTGTCATAGGCCCATGACATAGTGCAATAGGGCTAATATAGCACCATGCCCCATGGGCTGCAAAGCACCCAGCACCATAGGCCCAATAGCCTCAAGCGCCATAGGCTCAATAGTGCCTGAGTGCCATAGGCCCATTAGCGCCATGCCATTGGCCCAATAGTGCCAGCGCCATAGGCCCAATAAGCCCAAGTGCCATGGGCCCAATGGCGCTCGAGTACCATAGGCTTAATACGCTTGGCGACATAGGCTAGCGCGCAAGCGCAATTGGGTCCATGGCGCATGGACTACCATGGCCCCTTATATCGCCTAGCACATGTAGCACAATAGGGTGGTAGTGCACATGCTGTGGCGATATGTCTTGTCGAGGGCGACTGCGAATGGCATGGCATTGTGCCACCACATGCGCCCGAACAAGTCCATTGCACAAGGTGCAAGAGGCGATATTCAGCAGTCATATGCAGATGAGCTCATCCAGCCTATCCGTGGCACAATGGGATATTTGCAATGTCATTACCATTGTGCAACAGCCCATTTGCAAGTGATGCACTATAAAGGCGCCACACAATAGCACAGGCCATGGACAGATATTGCAACCATCTGAGGAGTGAGTTAGCCTGCCGGGGACAGCCAGGACCGCGGGATGGCTGGCTGGGGGTGGGCCGCTGCAGCCAGTAACCACGTGTTCATGCCCACAGGTAGCAACATGTCTGAGCATGAGGAGGGTGAGAGCGTGGGCCTGCCCGCAAGTGCAGGCCCAACTTTACAAAGGTGGAGGCTGATGCCCTGTTCAAGATGTACCTGAAGGGAGCCATTGCTTAGTGGCACCACCGCACACCCCAGGCTAGGGCCGTTGGGTGAAGGTTGCAGCGGCTGTGAACCAGCAGGGCAGCCACCAGCAGTCTTCACAGGAGTGCAAGAAGAAGGTGGGCACCGACAAACATCGGATCAAGGAGAAGGTGGTGGCCATACGGGCTGCCAGGTCAACCACTGGTGGGGCCAGGCTGCTGTGCCACAGCTCACGGCACAGGAGGGCTGGTGGTGGCTACCAGTGGTGCAGCACAGTCAAGGGTGTGCTGGGAGTGGTGGCTTCGACTGGAGGAGCCCATCACTGCATGGTAGGTATGGCGGGCTGGGGTGGGGGCTGCAGTAGGTATGGCAGCACATACACAGCTATGTTCTCTTACAGCACTGGCTCACCAGCATGCAGTGGCAGGGGTGCCTGCTGCTGCTGTGGAGGCATGTCCAGCCCCAGAGGACCAGCCATCCACCTCCATGGGCATCCGGGGGCCCGATCGGAGACAGCACACCGCCGTCCAGCCGGATATCCTGGGCGTAGGGCGGATGAGGCCCTGGCTGTGTTCCAGCGGACGCCAGCATGGCATGCTCTGTGGAGACACAGATCAGGCGGGTCTGACACCAATGATGATGTGACTGGGAAGCTGATTGCTGCAGGGGTGGGGATGAAGCTGACAAACTGGATAAGGAACTGGCTGCAGGGAGGCTGCAACAGGTGGTAGCGAGGGCTCTCGACACTTAGACCAGTGATGAGTGGTGTGCCACAGGGCTTGGTGCTGGGCCCGGTGCTATTTGGGCTCTTATCTCAGATATTGCAAACGGAGTACAGAGCAGGGTTAGTCTGTTCCACAGATGATACCAAAATGGGGCAGTGGTGGATGAAGAGGATGGATGGAAACAACTACAAGGGGACCTAACCAAACTGGAGGTATTGTCAGAGAAGTGGCAGCTGGGATTCAATGCAAAAAGTGCAAGGTTATGCACTCTAGGGCAGAGAACACAATGAGGGACTATTGGTTGGGAGGGGTGAGGTCATGTTCTCTGAGGAAGAGAAGAACCCAGGGTGTTGGTAACAGGGAGCATGAACAACTCTGCCCAATGCAGGAAAGCAGCAGCTAAGGTGAACAGGATGCTGGTCTATATCGCAAGTGGTTTCGTCCAGGCATAGGAAGATGATCCTGCCCTACAGATCTTTGGTCAGGCCACACTTGGAGTACTGTGTGCAGTACTGGTGGCTCCAAATCTGAAGATGGATATTCATTTACTGGAAGGTGTGCAATGGAGGGCAACAAAAATGTTACAGGGGATGGAGGCAAGGCCTACGAGACAGGCTGAATGAGTTGAATATGTATACTTGGAGGAGAGGAGGGACGGGGGATATGATTGAAATGTTCAAGTATGTGAGGGATAAACAAAGCTAGCACTGAAGAGGTGTTTAAACTGAGGAAGGGTAGGGACATGAGGAACACGGACTAAGATAGGAGGGTGGAAGATTTAGGAGGGAGATGAGGAGGCACTACTTCACGGAAAGGCAGTGTCTAAATGGAATGCTCTACCAGAGGAGATGGTATCATGTAAGACAGTATGAAATTTTAAGAGGTGTGGGACAGAGCACAAGGGAGGGTCTGGGTGGAGGGGGCAGAGGCCGCCATGGGAATGACAGATGGGGAGGGGGTTGGGGCTAGCTGCAATCTAGGAGCTAGCTGCACACTGGCAGACATTGATAGACCGGTGGTCTGTTTCTGATGGCAAATTCATATGTTCATAATTTTGCTGTAATCTTTTCTATCCTTTGAATATTATTAACCTGTGTAACCCATGAGTCAAAGGAAGAGGCAACAGGTGTGAGTCAGTTAGAAGTGACCTCTTTTTAAGCTGCAGTACATAGAATCCAAAAACAGCCCTGTTGTTTGTTATCACCAGTTTCATTAACCTTCATTCTTAATAGAAGAATCTTGAAGTCATAAAGAATGTTAATTCCCAAACCTTGATGCTCCTGTTGTACTCTGGCCCAAAAGCAGTAATCCTTGGGCAGGCCCAGAAAATATGGTATTGCATTCCTATTTGTCCACACCACCTCCAACACAGGTTTGTCCGACTATTTTAAAATGGCAAGTGATGGCTGGAACATGGAAGTATCGAATTAAACACTTCCACCTAAATTCCTTCCAAGTGGGAAGCAGTGACACTCCAACCCTTTTCCCAGATTTTTTCCCAGTCTTTTCCTGCCTTGACTTCCATTTTTGCTTCAGAGTAGTATACTCTGGATGATTTTCCTTAGTAGCATTTTAAATGCCTGTGACATGGTGTCCCTCTCCCCTTCAGCACAGCCGCCCAGTACAGCAAGTCCTTTAAGGAGTTATGTCCCTATCTAGTTTAGTGATCAGGTCATGAGATTGTATATGTCTGACTTGTCAGAATCTGTGAAAGTCATAGAAGGTAAACCATATTTCTTTGCAATTCCCTATAAATTATTTTATGGTTTGATTATGGATCAGAGCTTGATACCTGGTCAAGGGCCTAGATTTCTAGGTCTGGATGCAGCACTTGGGGCTGCTGTACTACTGCAGCTGTGTCTGTGTAAGTGTGAGAGAATGTTTGGGTATGCATTTTAAATACTGGGATGCATCTGCAACACTTTGGACATAAAATGACACATGCATCAAATATCTGACGATCGCCATTTACAGTGTGCTGCTCATGACACTTGCAGCAAAAGATAGACTACAATTTCTGTGGTTTATCAATTTTGTTGGAAGTACTGCAAGTGTGACCAAATTGTGCCATGACTGGTTGAAAAATAGCCCAAGATCTCTATCTCATGGTCTTCCTCTGCTCTGGCTGCTTGTCTACAAGACAAATGATATTCTCTCTGTGACATCAGAAATTGTTGAAGTGCCATTCAGTGGAGAGCAATTGTGCTTACACACCATGCTGGTGACCCGAGTTCGAGAACAGACAGGGTTGCTTAGTGGGCCAGTAGGGTGAGGGAGGATCAAGCACTCAATGTCAACTCTCCTTTCTCGGGAGGAAGGACACTAGTTCTGCTGCAAAGACTGTCACCTGGCGGAGTCTGGGCAGCAGCACAGTGGAACAGCAGTCAGAGGGAAGAGCTAGAGCATGACGTGCTGACGCACACGCCCCAGTGCTCCAGCATGGGAGAAAAATCCAGGTGGAAAATGGCCAGGCTGCCATGCCGACAGCACCCGCAGCCTCATATGACCGACATAGTTGGCCAACCACCAAATTAAAGTACTGTGCAAGTGGAATACTGATTAAAAGAAAAGCACTTGTTGAAGTAAAATGACTGTATGATGTCACAAGACAAGGCTTTCTTGTAAAGGCTACCAGAGCAGATGAAGACCAAGTAGCAGAGCTCCTGTTTTCAAACAGTTGCCATTAAAATGAAAAACAGGGAAGGTAAATATAAAAGAAGAAATATTGAAATTATAAGTAAAATTCTGCCTAAATATGATGTGTTCAGCATTTTCCCAATGATCTCAATGGCTCTTTATGGATCATGCGAAAGTAGTATGTAATAATACATCTAAATTGATTTAAATATTAGATGATTCCATTTCTGTTTTTATGCAAGTGACAAAGTCTGTAATCTATTCATTAAATCTTTGGTTCCAGGTGAGATGTCATGGAACGAGCCCATTTTCACGGAAGACCTGAGGCAAGAGGTTACACAATTATAAACAACTGACTCATGTTCCTAATATGCAGGAAGTATGCAAGAAGATTAAGCCAACGATTCAAAACAAAACAAGTTTGGGTATAATTACATATTAGCATGTATTTCAGTTCTACTTAGAGAGGAAGCAGATAAAATAACAAACATCATCGCTGAATTTTAAAGAAGGCAAGCAATAATAAAATGAGGGTTTTCAACTAGAAATATGGCCTTAAAAATGGTTGACAGTGTCTCTTAGGAGTAGTATTTGTCAATTGGCAAAAATTTCATCATGTAGTTTTTGGCAAAATGTATTTCTGATATGCAAAGATTGATGCTCAGTGTATTTTTATTTTCTTAGATATTTGTAAAACAGTTTTACAGCAAATTTTGAAATTAATGACTCATGTCATGAAAGATGGTAGCCAGTCACAATTTTTAGAAATCTCTTCCACTGAGGTTACCTGCTGAGTGTAAATACTGACTAGATTAATACTGTGGATGCATTTGGATGGTACTGCCACATGTTTCTGATGGCAAACAGCACCGTACTGTGCAAAGATATTTAACTTTTCCCATGGAGGGCATGGCAGGAACAGGAACTTTAAAAATGTCAAAATCCCATAGCTTCCTTTAGGAATGAAAGAAAGCAAAAAGAAAAAAAGGTATGTTGATGTTTTGAACAAGAAATGGAGAACTACGGTCTAGAAATGAAAACTGGGATACCAAAATCTGTGCAACAAAATCTAATTAGGCTCCCAGAATGGAGGACACCCATGCCCGGTGCTTTGACTAGAATGGGGACACAAACAGCTGTACGGAGGGGACTTATGACATGGGGATGGTAAACAAGATACTGCATCTCAGCGGGGCTACAATAAGCCAAAGTGTGTGGTTACTGGAGGGGTGGGAAGGCAATTTTGCTAGTGATATCTGGGAGTCAGAAACAGGAAGTCAGGAGTCAGGCCAGAGTAATGTGCTGGAGGGGGCTCACAGGCTCTGTTGTCCCCATTAAAACAAGCATTTGTCAATGCTGAATGTTGTCTCGCTGGCATTGGCATTGGTAGTGCAGGAGTTAGAGACGATAATAGGAATGGCAGTGAAGTATTGAAGTGAAGCTAACTTATCCTCACTTGCAGAGACTGACAGTTATCAGTGTGTGCTTTGTGTCATCAGCCAACGCTCATGCCATTTTACTCACCCTACCCTGCAGACACTGACAAGTGTTGTGGTGTGCTTTGGGGTCTTTGGGCATTATACTAACCCCATTCCATAAGGAAATACACTGAGGTGGGTAGCATAGGAGAATGGGTGAACTTTGTGGCTGAACACTGCAAGGCACATCACAATGCCTGTCACTAGCTGCAGAGTGGGGGTGGGGGATGGTGTGAGCATTACAGCCAATGATCCCATGTCACACCCTGACGCCTGTCAGTCTCTACAGGGTGGGGTGCTACAGTTGAAACCCTAACACCATAGGCATGTGTTGGCATTTTCACTCCAAATTTTCAGCATGGACTTTTGTGACCCCATCCCATGAAGAGCGGCACAATCAGTTTGTTAACTGAAAAGTGGTTTTGCACAGTGGCTATGCTATTTGGCGACACAGAGATGAAAACACATTTTGGGCAGGATGTGGAAAATGACAACTGTATTGTTCATGAGGAGGCGAAAAATGGCAACATTGAAAATCTGAAGTAAAAATATGAAAACTGGTGAAGTCATGAGCATGCACAGAAACTGCTTAACACACGCCTGTAACCCAATTATTTTTGGGAGTTTTCTAGCCACATTTTCAACCTAGGTATTTTGAGACCTCCCTCATGAACAGTGGTGCTGTGATTTTGTTAATCTGTCCCAAAAGTTGATTTCCCACAGTGACCGGCATTGTGTGCCACAGCAGCACAGAAACACATTTTGGGCAGGCTGTGAAAAATAACAGCTGTACTGTTGATAGGAGGTGTGAAAAATGCCAGTGTTGAAAATTTGGCATGAAAATATTGCAAATTCCATGGGTTACAGGTGTGGAAACTGCGACGCATGCTTGCAACATTGCAATTTTATGATTTTGATACCAAATTTCAACATAGGCATTTTAAACCTTCTGTTCATGAACAGTGTCACTGTCATGTTCTCAAACTGTCCCAAAACTGATTTTGCATAACAACCGCACTATTCTGCTC
This sequence comes from Neoceratodus forsteri, assembly GCA_016271365.2. Classification (NCBI taxonomy): domain Eukaryota; kingdom Metazoa; phylum Chordata; order Ceratodontiformes; family Ceratodontidae; genus Neoceratodus; species Neoceratodus forsteri. The sequence continues at coordinate 30,077,878 of CM028134.1, forward strand.
CGGATGTGCAAAACACATTTCAGCCAGGATATGTAAAATGACAGCTATACTGTTCATCAGGAGGTGTGGAAAACGCCAATTTTGAAAATCTGGAGTGAAAATATTACAAATTCATGAAGTTATGAGTGTGCATGAAACAACAGAACACGCTCATAAAACAGCCATTTTTGGGATTTTTTCACCAAATATGCAACATAGGTTTTTGATAGCCCTCCTCATGAACAGTGGCACTGTCGCTTCGCTACTCAGTCCTGAAAGGTGATTCTGCGAGTGACCATGAAATCACCCTTCGGGACCAAATAACGCCATGACAGTGACTGAATTGAGGAGGGTCCCAATAATCCCATGTTGAAAATTTGGTGCAAAAATTCCAAAAATGCCTGAGATATGCTCCAAAGTTGAAAAACCCTATTTATGACATTATACAGCTAACCAGCATTTCTTCAGTTCAAGGGTCAGCTTTAAGAGAGAGCAGACGTGTTCCCAGTCCACCAAGAGCATCGTGCAGACTCTGGAGGGTAAGTATGGGTGATAGGGGTGGGGAGGCAGGGGTGCAGAGGGTAGGCGGGGCTGTGGAGGGGCAGGAGACCATGAGGGACCGCTTTTCTTTCATAGGGTTAAAAAAAAACATTGCAGGACAGTTTTTATTTTTCAGGGATTTGGCATGCTGGGGTGGGTTCCCAGTGTGCCACCTAAGTGTTTTGGGGGATATTGTAGGCGACGGGGATTGGGTATCCAATCGGCACACAATGAAAGTGTGGGGGCAAGAGCGGAGATTGGGCACCCTCGGCACATAACAAAATGGGGGTGTATTATGCCGATGGGGAGTGAGCCCTTCGCACATACATTGGTGCAGGGCATGCTGACAGGGGATTGAGCACCCTGAAGTCGGCATTATTGCAGACAGTGTGCCGCCATGTTAAATTTTTTTCACCAGGAAAGCACTTGAGGTTCGCTGCATATGACGAGCTTGCTCTCGCATTGCAGGGACCTTCTTAGATGTGCTTTACATACCCTATGTACGCATGGTGTGCTGCCAACATGCAGGCTTATTGTGGAATGAGGGACACAGCTACTGATGCGTCTCTGCATTCGCCCAAGAGTGACCACGCCCAAATTCATTGCCTAATATGTTGGTTGCGCATGCGTGAGCCAAATATAAAAATAAATGGGACAGGATAGTTTGAGATACAGTTGCTAAACCATGAGAGCTCTTGTTAAAAATGTGGCCCCACATCCCAGAGTCATGCAAGAGGAAATTCATCATGCCAGACTTAAGGGTCAGTATGCTTTACAGTTTTGGAGAAAGAAATGGGTCCATCTTGCCAAAACAATGGTGTAAGCCATCACAAAACATAAACTGTTTTCAATTATAAATATTCGTAACTAATAGCAGCGATGACCTGACTGCAGGAGATATTGAAAACCCATCCAACATGAGCATACTCACCCTTAATAACTTCACGAGGGAACGCTATTCCATAATCTGAGGGTTTGGGTTTAGGCTTCATCTGCCTGCTCTGGGCCCTGTGGACTTTCTTTTCTTTCCCTCCCTGGTGCTGTCAAGTGAGAGCACCCAACACATCCGCTCTCGATGTAAGAGTACATCAGCAACACCACATCCCTAGACATCCTGCCTCATGATAACTCCCCAAGATCTGATGCCATTTTGTAAACTCTACCGATACCATTGGAAACAATACTTGTCTTAAATACATTGTTTATAAAACATTTTTTATAAATACTGTATACATACAGTAAATAAATAAAGTATTATTTTTGTCTTCACAAATGTGTGCCATTTCCAAAGGAATTCCATCCAGTTGAATTACTGAGTAAATTTCAAATTGTTTAGTGGAAGGACCTTATAGCATAGATCCCCATTCCTAAAGGCACTAATGTGAGCATTACACACAAAATGTCAGAATAAATATTGCATAAAACATAACACACACATGCATAATTAGCAAATTACAATGACAAGTAGACAAAGAGACTAGCATTTTCTTTAAAAGTAAGAAAGGACCCACAGTTCCTCACATCACTTATCTGTTCCAGGGTCTAGTGGACCTCATACAAGATTTCTTGTGTGGACTCTGAGAGGAAAACAACAATGTGTCATTTGTTTCATGCAACTGGTATTTTCACATTCTGTAAAGCTCAGTTCGTATGACACATTTGGAAAATGCCCTAGGTGTACAACAAGTTAAGCAATAATTTATGACAGGGTTTGGTATATCATAGCATATCATCACCTTGGGTGGTGGCTTGTAAGTATGAAGTGTAGCTGAGTGTCTTCGCCCACTGAACAAGAGATGGTATCTAATGATATATCACACCTTGTAGTGTATTATTGTAATTATAAAATTGCTCCAGATTGTTGAAATATGGTGAATCTTGTTATTCAGTTGGGACCAATGATGATAAACTAAGATATTGTCATGGGTCAACATCTGCTTCAGCCTATCAGTCTTTAGCATCTCTCCTATCAGTTTTATAATTGTATGCTAACATCAGTCATTTATTAAGTTCCTTGAGCCCTGAACTAGAAGAAATTGGGAGCTCTAATCTGAATTTTGAAACCTATATATTGAATGCTGTTTAGTGGTGTTGGTGTAATTGCACTACTGGAAGTGGAATAAGACCAGTGAAGGAAACTATTGCCTTCGGTACAGAAAGGGCATATCTGTCAGGTCAGGGCATGCTTTCCTATCAACAACTGTACTTTTATGCTTTTCGTGCTGCACAGTCATGCTTTTGTGATGCACAGTCATGCTTTTCATGATGGTTAGTGGGGTGTGCAAAAGAACCAAAGTGGGGTTAAATAACCCAGTAACCATGCTTAAATCAAAGCATCATACTGAATATCACATCATTTTGGAAATTATCTAAAAATGCTTTTAACACACCAAAATATCCTAAAACACCACAGTTTAATAGATCAGATGTACTTATTTCACACTCTGCACAATAAGGTAGGACCTCAACCGGTTTTGATCCTACTGGATCTTTCCCGTGGGAGGTCACATTTCACATGGCAGCAGCCTTCCTTTCCCCACTGTGTTCCTGAAACTGAGTCAGACTTTTAATTTAATTTCCAGACATGGATTTGCACACATCCTCCATTCCCACCACAAAACAACTGTCATGCCTAATGGCAACACAGCGGTGAACTAGTGAACTGCAGTTGCACTTTATTTACAAATCAGTTGAAGCAAAGATGGCGGCCTCTTGTCTCCAAGGTTGCAGTGAGATTGATGGCTGTGAAAAGCAGTACATCTCCTACTACACAGCCCATTCTGTCTCCAATGGTGGCTCAAGTCCTTGGCCAGATGAGGCACATACCCCATAAAAATCTGTTGTCCTCCAGCAGTGAAACATAGCAGCCAGTATAGTCCAAACTGAGATTTCACATGCTCCACTTGCCTAGTCACAAGGCATCTGAGCCTCTACGTGTACCCCAGTCATACTCAGTTCCTCTGTCTGCTGGTGTCTGTCTCTATGCATAGCTAGATGTCTTACTGTTGAAACCTCAAAGTCAGGAACATTTACTGGTTCTGTTTGGTGAACCCTGACCCTTGAAGCTGGCTTTTTATGGTGCTTGGAACCTGGTTTTCATAGTGGGCTGGGACAAACTGTGCAAGTAGAACCCACATTCTGTGTGTTTCAGTTTACCCTATGCATGGTAGTATATGTTCATACTGACTGCTCCTGAACCTCCTGGTGTGAGTAGCATGGGCTGTGGTTACTGGATGGAAACTGGAAAGGAGGCATGGACCACACATGTGAACTGCTCACAAAGCCCATATTTGGAGATGGTGTGACCCTGTAATGACTTGTGGCCAGAGGAGGGGTGTCTGTGAAAACGGAAGATGTTTACACCACTCTGTGACCCCTGGACCACTAGGGATTGTAGGTAAAAGCAGAAAACCCAGGGACTTTGGTACCACTTCATTCAACCAGGTAGATGGGCATATCAAAGGGAGATGCGATTTGAGGAAAGTTGGGAGAGCTAGTAGTTTTGGCCCTATCCATTCCAGTAGGGGATCGTTAGTGTCTGTGACTGTGGCCCTACAGGCCTCAGACCAGGCCTGTACTAGACCCATTCTGTGGCCTCAGATAGGTGGGGCCTAGTGCAAGCTATCCCAACCCTGTAGAGCCCTGATAACTGACTTTAGAAATCTCTTATTGGAGGCCGACCTGCAGGCACAGTGGTAGAGCTATCACTTGTGGTACCAACGACTCGAGTTCAGGAATGAGCTTGGGGCATCAGAGGGTCAGCTGGGAGGAAGGAGGATCAAGTGTCTTTACGACTGCTGTCCTCTTCCAGGAATGGTGGGTCGGGAGCCTGGCACAGGCCTGGAAGGCAGTGCAGGACCACTAAAACTGAGGGAGAAGCAGCAGACATTGATGCACATTTTGTGGGAGCACGGGATGTGTGTCATCACATCTTTACATGCCCACTTCCTCAAGGGAGAAAATCGGTAAATCATGGCCAACAGGATGTCTCCAGTCAGCCACAGGCCCAGCACCTGATGACCCAGGCTAGTAGCCTCAAAATGGATCTTGTCTGACGGTGGCCACTGGGCTCGAGGATCACTGGGAGTTTAGGAAAGACACCAGTAAGTCCTTAGAGAAGTTGTGGTGATGGGGCAGGACTGACTGGTGGATGGAGGCTGCTTGGAACAGGGTAATAAACAAAACAACTAAATCCTTGTTAGGATAAATTGGTCTGGTGCAGAACTGAGCCACACTAAGATGAGGATCCTGGACTTCAGGAGGGCCAATTTCAGGAAAATGGGAGAATGCCTCAAGGACACCCTGGCAGGGATAGAGGATCTGGGGGAATTGAGGAACTATGGGCAAAATAAAGGGGGCATTGAAAAACAACAAATCTCTGTCAGGAAGGTTAGCAAGGGCAAGAGAAAAAGAGACCACTATGGTTCTCTAAAGACGAGCAGAAAGAGTAAGAGCAAAAAACTAGCATTTAGAAAGTACAAAAAGATGCCAAAGGAAAAGGCTAGGAAAATTCCTGAGAAACAAAGGGAGGCAAGGACGGCAGTTAGACTTGCAAAGGCACAAACAGAGGAGAATATTGCCCAATTAGTAAAAGAAGGGATAAAACTTTCTTTAGATATATGAGTGAGAAGAGGAAGACCAGATGGTGAATAGTAAGGATAACAGGAAAGAAGGATTTTGAAACATAGAACCATAGAACCTGTTGGCAGATAAGAGAACATGGCCCACCTAGTCTGCCTATTGCCCTACTCACTGCTGCAGCCCTAGATCCCACTTGATCTGCAGCTCTCCTGCTCTGTACATCTCCAGGGTACCCTTTTGTCTATCCCATGCACTCTTGAACCCCCCATATTGTTTTCTCCCACACTACTTCTGCTGTAAGGGTTGTTTCCACGGCTCCACCACCCTTTCAGTGAAAAAGTATGCCCCTAACATAACTGCTGAGCCTTCCACCCTTCAGCCTTATCATGCCCCTTTGTTCTTGTGCAGAGTTTTCTGAAATATGCTTTCTACTTGTACCCTATTTATTTCTAAAGGTACTTGAAAGTCTCTTTCATATCTCCTTCTTCCTTCTTTCCTCCAGTGAACAGATATTAAGGTCCTTAAGTCTTTCCTCGTAGGGCTTCTGGTGCAGTCCATGTAACATCTTTGTTGCTCTTCTCTGACTGCCTCTATTTCGACAATGTCCTTCCAGAGATGTGGTCTCCAGAACTGGACACAGTAGTCCAGCTGAGGCCTCACCAGTGATCTGTACAGTGGCATCACCACCTCTTTCCTCCTGCTTATTATGTCCCTCCCTATGCACCACAACATTCTGTTTGCTCTCCCACCACCTTTTCACACTGTTTGGTTACCTTCAGGACATCAGACATGATAACCCCCAGGTCTCTCTCCTGACTTGTGGTGGCCAGAATTTCCCACCCATCCTGTATTCCTCCCTTGGATTCCTGTGATCCAGGTGCATGATCTTGCACTTTTAGCACTGAAACTCAACTGCCCAACCACCCTCTAATAGGCTTGGGTTCTTTCTAATTTTTCCACCCCTCCAGTGTGTCTATTCTGTTGCAGACCTTGGTGTCATCTGTGAAGAGGCACACCTTTCCCTCCAGATGCTCTGCAATGTCGTATGAAGACATTGACTAAGACTGGCCCCAGCATCGACCCCTGTGGCACCCCACTGGTACCTCCTCTCCTCAGATTTCATGCCATTTACCACTACCCTCTGAGTCCCATCCCTTAGCCACCTCGACCCACTTTACCACAGTAGGACCCACTTCCAGGCTCCCTAATTTATTTAGCAATCTCCTGTGCAGGACGGTGTCAAGGTCTTGCTTGAAATCCAGGTAGGCCACATCCACCACCCTCCCTGATCTACCACCCTGGTTACCCAGTCAAAGAAATCTATAAGATTCGCCTGACAGGACCTTCCACTGAGAATCCATGCTGCCTTGGATCCTGTGCCCCGCTATCCTCCAGAAATTTCACAATCCTCTCCTTGTAGTACTCCATTAGTTTCCCACTACTGAGGTCAGGCTTACAGGCCTGTAATTGCCTGCCTCCTCTCTGCTTCCACTCTTGTGGAGAGAGACCACATCTGCCCTCCTCCAGTCTTCAAGTACCTCCCTGTCTTTAGTGATGAGTTGAAAAGGGTAGCCAGTAGTTCCACCAGCACTTCCCTGAGTTCCTTTAGTACTCTGGGGTGGATCCCATCTGGCCCCATTGCCTTATCTGCTTTTATTTTCCTGAGTTCTTCTAGGACTCTTTCCACCATGAATGGGCTGGTGTCTGCCTCTCTCCCTGACTACCCTCTTAATGAGTCTTGGTCCTCACCGTCCCTTCCCTGGTGAATACTGAGCAAAAGTACTCATTCAGTATCTCAGCCTTTTCTAGGTCATCCTCCACCCTTTCTCCTCCTTCCTTCTTCAGCCCAACAATCCCTTTCTGGTCTTTTTCCTCTTGCTAATGTATCTGAAGAGGGTCTTGTCACCTTTTTAATAGCCTGGGCTATACCTTCCTCTGTCTGTGATTTAGCCCTTCTGATTACTTTTCCAGATTATCTCTGCTTCTTCAGATAGTGTTCTCTGTCCCCATCCTTTTGTGTTTTCTTGTAAGTCTGAGAGGAGTTTCTTGAGTTTGCAAGGAAAAGGACCGAAGAAGGCAGACATGTTGAACAAATACTTTTGTGCAGTACTGTATTTACAGAAGTGGTAGGTGACAGGCCACAGATAAGGGACAAGGGCATAAATGGTAGGGAGGCGGACACCAGTCCTTTTACAGAGGAGAAAGTCCTCAAGGTACTAGCACAATTAAAAGCAGACAAGGTAATGGGACCTGTTGGGGTGCACCCCAGGATACTGAGGGAGCTCAAAGAGGTGCTGGCTGCACCTCTGACAACTCTGTTCAATTTATCATTAGAAACATGGGAGGTTCCAAGGACTGGAGGAGAGAAGATGTGGTCCCACTTCACAAAAGTGGGAACAGAGAGGAGGCAAGAAATTGCATACCTGTAATATTATTCCTGTACAGATCACTGGTAAAACCCCACTTCGAGTACTGTGTCCACTCCTGAGGCCCCTCTAGAAGGACATTAATAAGATGGAGGTGGTACAAAAGAGGGCTACTAGAATGGTGTAGGGCCTGCATCAAAAGCCCTACGAGGAGAGACTCAAGGAAATTAATATGTACTCTATGGACGGGAGGAGGAGAAAAGGAGGATATGATTGAAACAGTGAAATGCCTAACAGGTATTAATAAGGTACGGAAAGGTAGCATTTTCCATAGAAAAAGAAGCTCAAGGACAAAGAGTGACGCCATGAAGTTGGGCGGAGTGGAGGCTCAGAGGGACTGCTTCTTCACCGAGACGGTGGTGACACCTGAAACAGTCTTCCATCAGAGGTGTGGGCACCAAACAGTGACAGAATTCAATCATGCATGGGAGAGCTACAAGGGACCTTGGTAGTAGGCAAGGGGAGGAGATGACCGAGATCGAGTAGGGTCTGCAGAGGCACAGTAGGCAGGAAACCACAGACTAGGTGGGCTAAGAGGTCCTTATGTGCTGACAACTGGTATCACATCATTATAGCATTGGAAATACAGCAAAACATTTGAGCGACAAAAGTACAGCAAACACACATACAGCGAATGCACAATGTTGGCATATACACATAAGAGCGACTGTATTAGCACATTGAAACAGCAATTACAGCGATAGCTATATAGGGTGCACATGTAATGATAGCCACTCACCTATCTTGTGATACAAATAATAGCTTACCCCCGACTCCATGAGTGCGTGGGTGTTAGAATATTTAAGATGTGGGGTCTGGGGCTCATAGACTCCCATTAGGGCCTGCAGGGAGCAGAGAGCCTCTCAAGTGTGATATGGGTGCAGATGGGAGCTTGTAGTATAAAGATGCTGCAGGTGGTTGGTCAATACCCACCTGCACCTGCCAGGAGTATTTGCATGGAATAGCTTACAACCTGCATGTTCATTTGTAAATGTGCATAATGTAGTCGAAATTAACTGTTCGCCAGAATGAATTAGCTCGCTTATGTGGTCGCTTGGAGCCACCTAATTTTTATTTATTTATTTATGTAGTGAATCTAGGATTAAACACCTTGAGCTAGAAGCTCGTCTACAAAGGTTGCATGTCAGTGGGAGGGTAGACAATACTTACAAAGGTTATACAAGCAAGACAGTAAAAAGTGGCAATTATAGTTACAATACAATAGGTTTGAGTACACAGTAAGCAATCAATGCAGGCAAACTTGAGCATAGTTGGCAAAAAATAGTGGGAGAAAAGGCAGACAGGAGTTAGAAAGGCAACGGGAGCAAGTGGGTCAGGAGGGGTGTGAGTGAGGTGGAAAGGCAGCAGTCATTGACATTGTCATAGTGAGGGGTGGGATAAAGGCAGCCAGAGGCCTTGTCAGTGCAGGGAGCCGCTATGTGGCAGGGCAGAGACTGTTGGCAGGGGGACTAGGTGTTGCAGTCACATTAATTAATTAATGGCGTGTATAAAATTCACCCAGATTTCATTCACCCATTAATTTGCGCTTATATTGACATTGAACCAATAACAAGAGGCACAGCAACATGGTCCCTATTCAACCGTGGTCATTTGTGGCATGCAAAAATAGCACTGTATAAAACATAACTCACTGTCTTCAGAAACCATACTATACAGGTGGTGCACCCTGCCCGGCATGATGTGCTACCTGTCTGAATATTGGGTTGTTAACCCTGAGCAAAGTGCACATGCATGGCACTAGCAGAGCCCCATGCTGGCAACAGACACCCAGGATCAAAGAGGGATAGTGCTTCACAAATGGAATAGCACCTTTATTCCCAGGTGCCATATTCAGAGACCAGCATGCTAATGACCACAAGTGGCATGCAAGGTGCTTAGGGGCCATTTGCATTCCATGACGTGGCCACTATCAGCTCTGTGCAAGGCCTCCATGTACAAGTGCGGAAAGGCATTCTGCAGTGCCTCAGAAATTGCCCCACCCCACACCATTCATGACTGAAAGAAAGCCTCTGTTATCCAGTGGTATCCCCACCTGCCCAATTCTGATAGAATGGAAGAAACTCCTTGGTAGTCCAGTGGTACCCTGTCTCACAATATCCCAGATTAAAATAACTTCCATCAGAAAGATGAGACATGAAACCAAGGTTCTGTCTACCCTTCTGGTGGTTGTTCAGGTGGACATTAAAGAACCCATGGCATTTCTTGAAAAGAGTAGAAGAATTCCCCAGCATTCTGGCCACATTTCGTTCATTCACTAAAACTACCACAACAGCTTAATCTGGCTCAGTTTCAGTTGGATTCCATCTGTATCTCTCCCGGATGAGGCCGAACATTGGCAGAATTGCCTAGTTTTCTTTTCTTGGTCAACAAAACATAAAATAAATAAATAAATAGCTTCCTAGTATTCTTTGGTACCAACCCTATCCAATCCCTGATTGAATAGAAAACCTCTCTAGTAGTTCAGAGTTGCCACCCTCTCACCTGATCCCTGACTAAATGGAAAACCTGAGGGCAGTCCAGTGGTAGCACCCTCCTACCTGATCCTGACAAGAAGAACAACTTTCCTGGTAGACCAGTGGTACTTCCCACCCTCCCAATTCCTGCTTGAGTGGAAAACCTCTCTGGTCATCCAGTGGTACCCCCTTCTAACTTAATCCCTAATTAAATGGAAAAACCTCCTGGTTGTCCAGGACTATCCCCTTTCTGACCATTCCCAGCTATACTATTCGAAACCTCCCAATCCCCTGCCCAGCCCACCCACTCAGCAGGCACAACCCCAACTCCCACCCTCACCGACTCACCCAGCAAAAGCCAGTCTAGGCCATGTGCAGAGCTGAGATAGTGACTGACACAGACCCTCCTCCAACCACCTGATCTGCTAGCCACCATCAGAATGATAGGGGCCGAGTGTATACATACATGGTAGAAACAGCTGTTTTTACAGTTTGAGTTTGCTCAGTCCAATCATTCAGATGATGGTTGGCCAAGATTTTGAGAAAAGGGTCAGTGTTGCTTGCCATCTCCAGCTCTGCACATTGTCCTGGACAGGCTTATGCTGGGTGAGTCAGTGGTGGACAGGGGTAAGGGGTGGGCCATGGTGGATGTTGAATGTTTGTACAGGGAGGGGTTGGGGGGTTATGTAGCATAAAAGGGATCAGGGCAGGAAAGGTTACCACTGAATTATCAGGAGATTTTCCATTACGCTCGGAATCTTTGGCGGGGGTAGTACTGCACTATCAGAGAAGTCATTGTTCTGTTAGGGGATCAGCCAGAAGGGGGTACCAATTTACTACCAGGGATGTCAGTTTTCTATTCAGGGATCAGCAAGAGGTGAGGGTACCCTGGACTATCAAGGAAGCCACTCTTGTATTCAGGGATCAGGCAAGAGGTAAGGGTACCACTAGAATACCAGGAAGTTGCTGTTCTATTCAGGGATTGGTCGGAGGGGGTACCACACTGGGATACCAGGAGTTTTTTTCTTTCACTCAGAGATTGGGTGGAGGGGGTACTACTGAACTTTCAGGAGGTTTTCTGTTCAGTGAGGATCAGGCAGGAGGAGGTACCAAACGATTACCAGGGAGTTTATTCATGTGGGTTTGGGGCAGCTGTGGAAGGGTGTCACCGGCAGCTGTGCTGCTGGTGGAAGCGGAGGACACACCATTGTGCACATTGATAAGAGCAGTTTTGGAAGTCTTATGTTGCACCTCCAGGAGCCTCTAAATATGCCCTGTATGTCAAAGGGTTCCATAATTTGCATGGGCACAATGGTGTATTTAGCTAGGGTGTGGGCTGAATTCAAATTGACAGCTGAATTTACCAATTACAGCATGCTTTTGGCCAAATTCTGAATACTTGCTGTATTTTGAGGTATTTGACTGACATATTCGTGGATGCTCTGGGCACACTTTATTTGGAGCTGCTTTGAACGAACAGAGTGGTCGAGGTTGAGCGGAGCTGGAGGAGTCCAGTGAGGTGATGGATGGAGAAGGCCATGACCAGAAGTGTTCTGGTCAATGTAAGAGAAACCCTGCCCTGGTCCCTGCTTCTGCCAAAGTTGTTTTTTTCTATAGAAGTTTTATCCCATAATTTGCCCTGTCTCTCCCCTTCTGCCCAGTTCCCCAGCCCCGACCCTTGACGATTCCATGTGTAAACATCGCTCTGCATACAATCATGGTACATGACATCACAGTCACAATACCACAGAATATAATATAGTGAGGATAGACTATTGCAGGGCATAACAGTGCAGACAGGAAGCAGGACAACTGGCTGACTGCACATGAGGTAGGTGTCCTCCTTGAGGCAGGGGCACCACGGGCACAGGTAGCATTGTCTGTGGCCAGGGTAGGCAGGCTGTCTGTTGGGCAGGTTCAGGGGCTGTGGGTGGTCTGCAGTCCTGGGGCTCACAGGGCTGTGTGGAGTGGTGCTCTGAGGCATATCCCTCCATGGGAAGCAGGCACTGGGATCCATGGCTACAGTGTACCCTGTGGAGTCTCGTCAGTGCCCGCCCCTGTTTGGCTCCCAGGTGTTGGCCATCAGTGGCTGTGGTGTGGCAGTAGGGTGGCATTGTGGCTGTTCTCCACTGGTCGGTGTGGCACTGTACTCCCTCATCATATGCCCCGTGCCATACCGACCGGGTGCCACACCATGTCCACTGCCGCTGCCCTACCTCCATCTTCAATTGGGCACCGTGGGTATGGCAGCACGCCAGGGCTGAGTAACATGCATTGATGCCGGTGATGTTATTTACCTGCAGTGTTATCAACCATGATGTGCTGCTCATGCGTGTTTGCCCAGCTTTATTTTATGGGAGCGTGTTAACACCCAGAACCCACTTGACTTCTCTGGGACTTACCTTCTTGCCAACAACCTTGAGGCTTTCAGGACTGTAGCAGTGTGCCCAGTCATTGGTGTGGGACCTTCAATGCACTAGACATCATCCTGTGGCCAGAGGGGTTTTCCTCCATAGTTTAGTTCCTCTAGACACACATGTACAATGGCATGACAGGTGAGCTCTGCCTCTGTGGAGACATCCTTAAATTTATTTTATTTACTTATTTATTGAGTCTTGGTATTAACACCTTTGAGCTAGGGGCTCAATCACAAAGGCCCCATGTCAAACAAATGGATTATACAGTGGAGTTACAAACATGCAAACACTATGAACACAAAGCAGGCAGGTAGATAAAACATGCAAGTTCTTAGCATTACAATCAATAACACAAATATAAGCAATGAATAAGTGCTTGTAGTGAGAAATGTCAGGGGTTGGTAGGTGTAAAAAGTTTAGAGTTGTGAGGGGCCATGGACTCAGCGGTAACCCAGAAATAGCTGCCCAGGGGCATTGTCAACAAGAGGCTGGTAGGATCGAGGCAGCAGGTCACTAAGCCTGTGACCGACAGTCACATTTGCTGAGGTTGACTAAGTGTTGCAGCTTCTGAAAGTGCCAGTTGTAGGAGAGGATTGATAGATTCAGGAGGATTGTTGAACTGGCTTGGTGCTTTGAGGAGAAACGCTGCTTGCCTTTGGGATGTTCGGCAAAAGGAACCTGAAAGGCTTGGTTTGGCGCACCTTTTGTGCAATGTAAACTGCAGAGGCCTCAGAAAGGAGCAGATGAATGGGGTAGGGGCCTAGGGAGATCTTTTTAGTTGCAAGGCAAGTGTGATAGGAGATTCTGTTTTTCAGGCTGAGCCAATTGGATTGAACGAGAGGTCACATGCATGTGCATGGCCAGCACCTGTTAGTAGCCTGCAGGCTTTGTTAAGAGTGATACCAATCCTTTTAGGGCAGTGGCAGAGACAGCGCCATAACATACAATGCCATAGTCGATTGATGGGCAGTATGGAACTGGTCACAGTGAGGCATAATGCTTCTTGGGTCATACAGTATCGGTGGGTAGCACTCATGTAGAGCACTGATTATTGGCGCTGCATTTTTAAGCCCTTAATAATAGCACTCTACAAGAGAAAGCGAGTGGTGCAATATCGCTATATCCTGTATAGCAAGTATAGCAAGGAACCATACTCACTATTACAGGATATAGCATCCTTTGTACATTAATTTTCACCGAGCTGTTTGCATAGCGTAGTGGTGTACACCACTGCTTGCAATGCAAGCAGACCCGGTTTGGGTCCGCTATAGGCAGAATCTTTTTTTTAATCCAATAACTTGCCCCATGATCTGCACCCCCTTGGAGTTGATTATTTAAGTTTGGGGTGTGAGGGCTTGCCCCGCATAAAAAATTATTTCTGTGCAGTTTTGTAAGTATTGTAGCGATCGTCACTATTTGCAACGGTCGGTACAATATCCGTCCCTCTTTTACTATGGGCTCTAGTTTGTTCGCTTCTATGTGATAGGTGGTCTTTCAGATTCATCTTTATCACATAGAACCTGTCAGTGTCTGTAGAGGAGGCATAGTCAGATATTAGCCATCTTGGAGAGGTTCGAGATGTGTCCTTGGTAGGAGAGGGTGCTGTCCAGGGTGAGGCCCAGGTATTTGAAGCAGTTTATCTGCTCAAGGGATGAGCCAGAGTTGTTGGAAATGGCTAGCTGGTCTGTCTTAAACTTATGAGAACCAGCTAAGACCATCAATTGGTCTGTTTATAGTTAATAATCAGTCTCTGATTAGCAAACCGGGATTCAACGGACGTAAGCTGCATTGCAGGTCATGGGCAAGGGTGCAGTATCAGGCAGGCTAGTGTAAATCACAGCATCATCAGCATACAGGAGAAGGTTGTTAGGGCAGGCTGGGGAGGGTATTTAGGTAGAGGTTAAATAGGAGGGGGCCAAGCATTAACTACTGTGGAACACCGGAGAGTATGGGGTGGCTAGTAGAGAGAGTGTCAGAGATTTTAACATGCTGGGTTCTGTCTCTTACATAATTGCTAAACCAGGTGGTAATGTCATTAGAGAGTCCTAGTGTGGGTAAGGTCAGGAGAAGTGGAGAGTGGTTGACCATGTCAGAGGCCTTAGAAAGGTCAATGTAAATAGACCCAACAAGGTGACTAAGGTTGAGGCCTTTATGGATAAAGTCCATATAGGTGAGCAGGGCAGTGGCAGTACTATGATCCTTCCTAATCCCGTGTTGCTGCAGACATTGGATACCATGAGTGGAGAGGTAAGCTGTTAGCTATTCTGCCACAATGCACTCAAGGGCTTTCAAAAGAGGTGGTAGAATTGAAATAGGATGGTAGTTGGCAAGGTTGATTCTGTCACCACTCTTGTGGGTTGGTGTAACAACTGCAGTTTTCAGATGGATGGAAATTGACCTAAGCTGAAGGGACAGGATCAGGATCCAGGTGAGTGGAGCCAGGACAGCATCAATGGTGAGGAGAATTAGATTGAGATCGAGGTGTCAGCGCTGTACCTGGCCTTAGCAGGCACTTTCATGAGGTGTCTCCTAGCGGTAGAAGGGGTTATTGACCTGAAATAAAACTGAGGGGTGTTTGGTGGGGGTGAGTGAGGCAGGTAATATCAGCAGGGAGGGCTCATTGAAAAGTTAGTGGGGAGGACTCCACTCAAGTCAGTGATTGAAGTGTTGAGAATGTTGCCAATTTAACTGGGGTCTTGAACGGCATGACCATTGTAGTCTAGTAGAGTGGGAGGGATTGATTGGGTTTTCCTGTTAGGTTTTTAATATTGTCCCAAAATTTCTTGCTAGATTCTCATGAGCTGGCAAACATGCCCTGGTAGTATGAAGCCTTGCAAGCCAGATGGTCCAGGTGCAATATTCCTGGAGATCCTGTAGCATTGACAGTCATTTGGTTTGCCAGTGGCTTGTGCTACCTTCCACAGGTGGTCACAAGTGGCCATAAGGTGTAGAAAGAGGTTGTGATCAAGGGGTTAGATACCCCTCTCACCTTGTGCTTCTTTAGGTGGCAAATAGGTCACAGATCAAGTTGAAGGAAAGATGAATTGGCTTAGAGCCTCATCAACACTAGTTGCGAAGGAAGACTGGGGTCCAGTCTGATTTATGGAGAAATTCCCGGATGCCTGAGCACAGTCTCACCTACTGCATGCTCCAGACCTGCACTGTCACCCAGACACCTCCAGGTGACAGAGAAGCTGTAGGTCATGCTGACCCCCAAAGGGAGGAGAGCTGTCCTCCAAATGCTTGATCCTCCCATCCCTGGCCAACCCCTGAGCAATCCGAGTCTGTTCCTGAACCCAGGTCACCAGCGTGGCAGGAGGTAAGGTGCTAGCACCTTAGTCAGCCACATCACTAAAGCTGGCTCAGGCTGTCAGAGTTAGTTGTCAATGCTGTTTGAGGGCGGCATTCACATTCAGTTGGTCGATGAGGGCGTGAGGAGGAGGCATGGCAGGCATTCAGTGAGGCAAGCATTACTGTGGGTGAGGATGGCATGGGTAGCTGGCATGGGAATATGGTGGGTGAAGGCAGTGGGTTTAACTTTGTGTCTGTCAGCTGGTTGGGACTTGAAGCCATCAGGCCTGGAGGCCAAAGATGGGCTTTGTCAATAGTGTGGTGTGGAAAAGCAGAGGAGAGGGCTTAGGGGCTCAGTTGCTCCTTATTTGCATTTAATTCTGGGTTTGGTGTGGCAAATGAAGCCCAAATTCCCAAATATCGAATATCCCAATACAGCTCAAAGTATTTGACAAATATTCAATGTTTAAATTTGTGCCCTGGTATTCAGTTTGGTGGGGAGTAAAGGTCAAGCTACTGGAAGGGTTCCTAATAACTGAACTGGCACTGTACCAGCTGGATGAGAGTCATCTTTAAGCCACTGCCAAAATATTTGTAGTTGGCAACAGCGGCACTTAATTACATAATAGTTTCCAAGAGGTTTGATTTTCATCCAGTTCTGTTCTGTGTTGCTATGGGAAATTATCTGAAAGTAGGATCTCTGCCCCCATTTCATTATTATCACCCTGATGATTATTGCCATATGGGTCAAGAACATCTTTTGTAATCTCATTGGTCAAAACACATCACATTGATTATTTTCTGACAAATGTGCACCTTAGCTGAACTACATTTCTTTTAAACAACAAAGCCCATTTTATAAGTGGATAATACACTCCAGGGTGTGTGATCATAAGGAATAATATACTTCTTAGTTTGTTGTGGCATTCAGCCATGCCTTATGCATAACAGTCACCAAGGGTACACTGTACCCTTATAACTGCACACTCTCTTATGTTATCCCTTATATATCAATATTAGATATCACAGTCTTTTCTACAGTGACAGAATATGATGTGCCAAGCAGAGGGCTGTGATGATGGCAGCTGGAGAATAAGCACTAGGACAAGAGGGAATGCTAAGGGACAAATATCCCAGCTTTATTGAAAATTCCTTTCTAATAAAGAAAGGGAGGATGTGTTTTTATATCAGTGGACCCCTATTAAATGCATAGCCTAGGCGTCACTCAAATTTATTCATTTAACAGGATCATTCTTTTATCAGATATTTATTTAAGAGGGTTTCTGAAAATTACAGCACTGGCAAAATTGGTGCAGAGCAAAATTATTCCTTGAACAGGTACATAGGTATGTAGGTGTTATGGACCAAAAATAGGCTAAGACTCCTCTGGTTTTGTGTGCCGCCAGTTCAGCAGTTAAGATTACAATTCTGCTCGTAAAAGTAGCCAATCCATTTTTTAAATCTTCAGACTTTCACCATCCACCACTTCACTCGGTAGTCTGTCCCATACCTCAACTACCCTCTGAGGAAAAACACCTCCCTCTTTTACCTGTTTGGTATATTTCCCACTTCAGCTGATACTTGTGACCTCTTGGTTAGAACTCCTAGTCAGTTTTAGTGCTATACTTTTCAAAAGTCCTTCTCCTGGTTGCTTTACATGCCAGTATTTGTCCCCTGATATTCTTTCTAATGAATATAACTGAAGCTCATTCTGTCTCGGTAATGCAGTCCCCTAATGAGCCAGATAATTCTGGTTGCCCCTCTCTGGACTGCCTCGTCTGTTTACATCTGTTCTACTATGTGGGCACCACAAGTAGAACATTATCGCATAAATGGGGCCTCACCAGTGATCTAAACAGTGGCACTGCCACCTTCCTATCCCTGCTCACAAAGTTCCTCCTTATACAGGATAGTAACCTGTTTCCATTTTTAACGACACTGCCACGTAGTGCACTGTTCTTTAACATGTTTGAAATCAGCCCCCTGCCAGTTCCGTCTCACACACACTGTCCTTCAAGGTTCTGCTGCATTCAGTTTTACTTTGCTATTTTGTGTTTTGGTTCAAAATGCATTACTTTTTTATTGAATAAACTTTATTGAGAAATTTTACATACAGTCATAAATAACAAAAACAAAACAACTAAAAGCAAAACTCAGATACAATCTGAAAGGCATAAAAGCATAAGTAAAAAAAACAAGTAAAAACAAAAGAAAAGTAAAATCCCATCCCACCCCCTTCCTATGACCTGCACTCACAGATTATGTAAAATACATATAGCAAATATAGGTGGACCCAATATAGATTTATAAAATGAATACATGTAACTCCCTAAAACAAGGACTAACCAAATAAACCTAATAAAACTGCATAGTAGGGGCTGCCCGAGATATAGAAAGGTATATTATCACAACATTAAAGAAGAGGCATGCATAATAACCTTAAATTGTTAGCAGGGTTAGCATCGCTTCCCATCATTTAAGGAAAGAAGAATATCTATGGTGTAAGACTCGCTGTGGAACATTCGACATGAATAGCAAACAGAATTTCTTGGTGCCATTCTGCATAGGACAGAATGTATTCATCAGTCCAGTGCTGAAGAATGGTAAGTTTGGCAACGGAGGCTATCAAAGAAATGCATCTTCCTGGGGTTCAAACACTGTCTCATCATACAGGCCAAGTAAACAAACCTTAGGGTTAAAAGCATCTTGGAGCCCAAGTAATTCATCTAATCTGGTCTGAATCTCAGACCACAAGGGTCGATTCTGTCACAGGACCATGAAAGAGAGTATAGCACGCCAGCTCTTGTCTACATCTAATCTAAATATCATAATCAGATTTACGCATTTGAAAAGTCCAAGGTTGTGTAATATCATAAACTGCTGCAATCTGAAGTAATCCTGCACATTATATTGCACAGAACAGCCCATAGCTATTGCTACTGTTCTTCACTTCCTGTCCTACTTTTTATTCATGTTTATTTCTGTTTTACCAGGAAGATGGACTGATCCAAATGGATCCATTTTCAGCCATGCCTGGGACAATGGGTACAAATATAGAAATTAAAACATTACATAAAACAGTAATACAAATCTTACATAAAACACAATATATGTCTGATAAGCTTTTATGTGTTACACAATTTAAGCAGCATTTCCACAGTTACACACAAAATATGTTCACAAACTCTTACTTAAATTATGTTTAAAATATTGAATATTTTACAAACACATCAATGTCCTGTTGTACAAGCTGATTTAATACTCTAGGTTCATAGAATGAAAAGGATCTTTCAACTGCCATAGTTTTTGTGAACTTTTCATTAAATCTCTCTGTAGCTGTACTTTGTAGGGCACTGCTTTTAGTACAGTGGTTAGTACAGTGCATTTATTTGGATTAAAGTGCATTTTGGTGCATTGTGCCCAGTTGTTTAGGTAGTTTATTTCCTCTGAAATTTTCTATTCCTCCTCAGTAGTCACATCACATGTGATTTTCATATTGTCTGCAAATTTGTCACCCATCCACCCTCAGTGCATTGCATGTCCCCCCACACAGATGTTAAATAGGGTGGGCCCAACACCAACCCCACAGCACCCCACTAGTCACCTTGTCTCAATCAGATACATAACCATTAAAGGAAAACTACACCCTCATATCTTGTATATTTTGTTTCCATGTCAACAGACAACTCTTTTCCTGTAGCTGTTAGGATACACTGTACATGTTTGCTTTAGTCTGTTTTCACTGTCCACAGTAACCCCTGTGACTACCCTGGGGGCTACATTTTCTGGTTTTTGAAATCTCATTGTCCATGAGAGCTGCATTAGCATATGAGAACATGATGTCACAGGAACCATTTATACTATGTATTTCTATGCTGAAAGTAGAAATATCCTGATAAAGCTTCTGGAAACACATAAACTGAACTCAATTTAAAGAGAAAACCCTGCATTACAACTCAGTTTGCAACACTTGACTGACAGATAAATGTGGTAGTTCACACCTGGCTGCAGCTTGTTTTGTTGAACTGTGATTAAGCAGGCAGGCATACTATGGAGTTTAAAGGGTGCTGACACAACCTGTTCTCATATGCTAATGCAGCTTTTGGGGACAATGAGATTTCAACAACCAGAAAATGGAGACACCCTGGATAGCTATAGGGGCTAGTATGATCAGTGAAAATAAACTAAAACAGTCATATATATCCCTATTAGCTACATGGAAAGAGTTGTCTGTTGACATAGAAACCAAATTTACAAGATAGGAGGAGGTAGTTTTACTTCAATTCTAACCTTTGTCTTCTTCCTTGTAACCAGTTAGCTACCCATTGTACTAAACTGATGTCTAGCCCTGTATCTGTAAGTTTGTTGATTAACTCCATATGGGCACAGTGTCAACTGTCTTGCTGAAGTCCATAGATACCACATCCACTGGGATACCCTTGTCCAAAATCTACTTACTGGTTCAAAGAACCCTAGTTGGTGGCTAAGGCACTATCAACCATTTCTAAATCCCTGCTGTATCTTATCCAGAAAGTTGTTGTTAGTCAAGTACTGATCTTCTCTCAGTATTTTTCTTGAATTTTTGCAACCACAGAAATGAGACTAACTGGCCTATAGTATTTTCCCCTCTAGATCCCTTGTTCTTATGTATGGGAACAACTATAGCCTCCTTCCAGTCCACTGGAAGTAACCCTTCCATCAGACATGTGTTGAAAATCTGACA
This sequence comes from Neoceratodus forsteri, assembly GCA_016271365.2. Classification (NCBI taxonomy): domain Eukaryota; kingdom Metazoa; phylum Chordata; order Ceratodontiformes; family Ceratodontidae; genus Neoceratodus; species Neoceratodus forsteri. The sequence continues at coordinate 30,098,309 of CM028134.1, forward strand.
GATGGGCCTGTCAGAGAGGTCGAGCCACTTCCTTTAACACTCTTGGTACAAGTCATCCAGTCCTGGGGACTTGTCTGGTTTCAGTTCATTTAGTGTCTCCTGCACTCTATTCTTCTAACAGATCTAGAAATCACTGTGTTCTACCTTTCTGGACACGGCTCTTCTATTCTTTCAGCAGGTCTTTTTCTTTATCAGGCATTCCTTTAAGAGGTCTCCCCTATACTTAAAAAATGCAAATGCATCTTTCACAGTAAAAGTATTCATTTTGTCAGGTGCATTCTGTTACTAGGTATTCATGTATGTGGGATCCACTGCAGTGCCTTTTCATAAATACTCGCGTCTCACAGTACCTTACATTCCATGAGCAGCTATCAGGCATGCTCAGAGATGTTAGGGTGAGATGAGTAGGCCAGTAAGAAAAGAGACGGAACAGTGGAGAAGAGACAGGAGGCTGAGTAAAGTGAACTTAAGTGACTTAGCGGCTCACATGACACAGTGAGGGAGTTGTGGTGGTGGATTCAAACCTCCACATTCATAGCTCTTGCATAGCCACCAGGGTACACTGCTAATAAGAACAAAAGATCATAATACTAGTACCTACTTGTAAACCCTCAGTGCATACCTGCTCCTGCACTAAACCTTCTTCACTTAAGAATTTATGATCCAGGCTATACATTATTATATACATTTTTTTTCACCATGCCTCTTTAAGTTTGACTCTTCTGGAGGGGAAGCTGATCGTTGCTGGACATACTTTTCTGAATATCATTTACAATTTATTTGACAGATGCTTTTTTGACTTATACTCAGTTCTTCTCTGATGACAGTGCAATTCCACTTTGTATTTTTATGCATTTGTATCACCTGCACTACTACCCCTTGTAACCCCCTTTCCCCCAGATCACACTCGAAACGAGCCTTGGCTCAGTGTACTTTCTGTGCCACCAAATTTCAAATAAATCAATAAATAATACAGGATGGGATTACTTCAAATCTAGATTAGTTGTGAATTTTCTGTAATTGCATTTTAGTGATGGCACTGGTGAGTTCTTTACTGGTACATTGATGCCCAATTTCTTTTTTAGTAACATTTCTGAAGCCAAAACTGGCTGAGTAAACAACTGGCACTTCACAAGAGGATATTGGGACTTTTCCCTACTATCCTCAGCCAGCGTTCTCAGTGTCAGTATTGCAGCTTCTAATGCAATATGTGTGTTATGATGCGTGTCTATGTGTGGTGGGGTGGTATTAGCCCACTTAACAGATGCATTCTATTCTGCAGTCTCTGCCCTTCCAGTATTGGATGCTTCACTTTGTAAAGCACTAGATGGTGCAATGCCAGTGAAAGGCACAGTATAAAACCAAATTCTGTTTTATTCTGCAGTCCCTGCACCACCAGTATCTAAATTGTTGCTTTGTAAAAGACAGTGAGACACAGTGTGTATGAAAGGCACTACATAAAATCATATTCTATTCTGTAATTTCTGCACTTCAGTGCTAACTTATAGCTTTTGTAAAGCACTTTGGGTTGCAGTGCATGAAAGGTGCTGTACAAAACCAAATTTTATTTTATGCTGTTCTGTTCTGTTCAAGACAGCATTTCACTCTGAGCAAGGTCTACAGACGCTTCACACATGCACACACACACACACATACACTGTTCCTTTGTTTTGTGTTATTACAAACAGCGGACATGTCTGGAGGACATGAAAGCAAGCTGTTTGGGAAAATTCCAAAAGTTTCATCCTCTGTAAAGATCCTGTGTTGCAGCTGTCATAACAAATGAAAAGTAGAAGTGTTGCAGTCCATCTGAGACATGGACGTACTGCGTAAGGAAATCTGCAGTGAGAAACATCTCTAATGCTCTGACTGACTCACCACAGAGCTTGTATTGTTTATTTCAAGCCCATATTTGTAATTTGTATTTTTCTGACCAGGAAAGGCAAACTAAACTATGATAACTTGTTTCCAAATGTGTCGGGGGTTGCATGAACTGGGGAAACTAGTAATAGTAGTAAAATGTTGATTAATGTTAATAAGAGGAAAAGCAAGAACATGGCTCTGAACCAACTGAGCAACTACAGCTCATTTACAATGGGTACCATAACAATGGTGTTATCTTTTTACAAATACCTTTGATACATATGCACAAAACATATTGCACACAAATAAGTTACTAGTACAACAACATTTCATTCATATACATGACTCACAGCATACAGATTACAATCATAACAAAACATTCAATGGGACTTAATCTACTGTGGGACTATAAAGTTTTACCATATCCCAGAATCAGGGCAACAAATCTGTGGTTTGAAGCCTTCCTGATTCACCCATTTCTTTATACTACTAATACGCATGTGATCTGTGCTTCTTCATGCTGAATTGGTAAAGAGTTCCAGGTAAGTGTACCTTCCATGCCACCAAATTTCAAATAAATCAATAAATAGTACAGGATGGAATGACTTCAAATCTGGATTAGTTGTGAATTTTCTGTAACTGCATTCTAGCAATGATGCTGGGGAGTTCTTTACTCCCCTGCTTTTCTTTGATAAGTGCATTGGGACCTTTGCTTCTATCTGGACCGTGACCAGAGATGGGCAGAAGGGACCTCAGTTTAATGTCTCATCTGAAGGACAGCACCTCAACAGTGCTGCACCCCTTTCTACTGCACTATAATGTCAGTTATGGGTGTAACCCCTGTTACCTGGTGTGGGGCTAGAACCTGCAATCTTCTGTTTCACAGGTTAGAGCAGAAGGAGGCTTAGCTTCTTAGGCCTGCCCTTTGGCTGCTCAATGGTCATAGCCATTAATATCCTATCTGCACAAGTACTTATCTTGTGGTACACCCTTCTGAATGTGGCAGTGCTTCCTGCCTCCACTGGCTCCAGTGAAATCCATTCCAATGCCTAATCCCTCTGATTGTGAAGAAATATTTACTGTCATTAAATCAATACCTTTCCATATGCAATCTGTTCCTGGGGCTTCTGTTCTGACATGCAGTTACTTCCAAGAAGTCTTCCCATTTTACTTTCATGTACCGTGAGGGATTTTGTATAGAAAGATCCTTTCCTCTCCTCTCTGCTTCTTACCTTGACTTCCTTGCTAATGCTGCGGCTCCTACAGGAGAGGTTGCTCAAATGCTTTACTCACTTCTGAGGCCAGGAGATAAGAAGGCTGTGGGTTCTATACCCACACCAGGCACTTGGGTTAAATCCAATACTGATACTGTAGTGCAGCATGAGGGGGTGCTGCACTGAGGTGCCATCTTTCAGATGAGACATTAAACAAGGTCCCATCTACCTGTTCTGGTGGTAGTTCAGGTGGATGTTAAAAGTCCCATGGCACTTCTCAAAAAGAGTAAGGGGAAACTTTATTAACAGATGACATATTTACAAACCACAAAAATCAATATACATTCACTTTAAACACTTCACAGATTTCATCCAGATTCATTTCATGTAATTGGGTGTCCGAGTCTTTTATCCAAGGAAGGCATTTCCAGTATTCCAATAACAAAAGACTATGTACAGATTTCATTTCTGAATAATAAACATGTTTCAGATCAGACTCAATTTTCTTTAAAAGTTCTTGGTGAGATTGATGTTTTTGCTGCAATGTGAAAAACATTTAGCTGTCCAAATATGCCATTTCACTGCTGTGAAAATAACATTCAGAGTATCAATATTCCATTTCTTCCATTCTCAGCCCCATACATTATGTTTATATATTTACTGTGGCAAACAGTGGGTCATTCCAATTATTCGCTAAAAAGTCAAAAGACCCTGTATAAATGTACAGTGAAAGAACAAATGTTCAACAGTTTCCTCCTGTTGCATACATTCTATTCTGCTACATTGTCTCTCTGTTATCTGTTTGTGTTTTGGTTTGATTTAATATTTATTCTTCGTGGTAGCTCAGCTAATGCAAATCCACATTCTAGGGGAGTTTAGGGTTTGCAGTAGTTGAACAAGAACATTTCTGTTATGTCCAGACACTTAGGGAAAACTATGTGGACAGTGAAGATCTGCTCCAATAACTGCGTGTACATGTTTTTCTATGTAGTGATATTATCATGTTGCTGGTAACTTTCCATTGTTTGAATCTTAAGAAAGTCTCTCAGCATATTGTGGAACTAAAGGAATACATTTTACTGTTTTTAAAGTGTTTGTCTCCCATTGTTTAAATCAAACTCCTGAGGACTCAAAGTCCAAGGTTCCCAGCCTTATCCATATTTACAAGCAGAAACTTTATGTTTGCCATAAAAGATACAGTTAAAAATATTAATGGATGGACTCATATTTAAACCACCCTTTGAGACTGGTAAATAAGTTGTGTCTCTCTTTATGGGGTTGGGCGACTGCCCCAGAAGGCCTTGAAAAATAAACTCACCAGCCTTGTTTCTAGCACCTTTGCGTGGAAAGATATAACTCAAAATAAAATACTGGGATAAGATAGGTTTTAATCGTGTATACCCTTTTTTTTCCCATGTTCCATTTATTCCAATGACTCACCTTATTTTGCCCAATCTCAATTTTGGTACTCCAGTTTAATCTATACAATGGCCCGTCCCCAAATTGTATTCCTAAAATTTTTATTGGATCTCTGCTAATTTTATGTTTGCAGTGGTAGACTTTGTCTGACTAATGTCCCCAATTGTCTTCCGATACATTTTGTGAAATTTAGAGATGCCCCAGATATGTTGCCAAATACTGTGCACTGGTGAACAGCTTCCTGAACTGCCTGTACATCTGCTACTGTTAAACTCTATATCACCCGCGTATGCCATTACTTTATACGGGTACAGTGTGTACTGATGTTGTATTGGGATATCATCTGCAATTCATTTATATACTTTAGTAATGATAAAAAACGATAAAGAACAGGGCTGAGGAGCAACCTGCCTCACTTCTTCTATCCTAACCATAGGCCCTTTCACCCATTTACTATAGGGACTACAGTGGCTGTGTGGTATAATTTTTTAATCCATGAGATAGTAATATCTGGCACTTGGATGTTTCAATGTGTACCATAGAAACTCATGATTTACCGAATCAAAAGCTTGTTTTGGTCTAAAGGGACCAAAACCCTGAAATTTGTTTTGTATTTCTTTCTACTAATTACCTTAATAAAATTATATGATCAGATATACAACATCCATGTACAGTACTGAACTGAGCTTTTGAAATCATCAATTGTGCCATTTTTATAATCTGATGGTTATAATTTTGCCAGGATTTTAAAATTGTGTTTAATAGGCTTATTGGCCTCCAGCCACACTGTTGTTTTTGGTACGAAGCGCATCATCGCAGACGTACATTTCAGCATTACATAGCAGGCATCATAGCCGACCACAGCAGATTACACCCAAACTCAGTGGAAGGTACTGACGAGCGAAGAGCAAAGGAATACGGATTATTAACGATGGCTCCCAGCCAGTTGCCGCACGTGATGGTGCCAGTCCTCCCCACGCCAGCCGCTATTTCACATAGCAGGTAGATCCTCACATTCTTCAATATACTCAATGGCGGTAGTTGTGCACAGCCTCATCATCGCCACGACGGTCGCCTAACTGGAAAAACTGAAGGACCAGATATATGTACATGTGTTCCTTCAGTTTGTTCAGTTGGGCAGCTGTTCTTGGCGGTGAGGAAGGTTGTGTTGGCTGCCCGCCCATTGTCGGGTATTTGGGGTGCGGGGATCTACCTGCTGGGGTGGAGGGCAGAGGGTTGGGGGGACCGCCATCACATTGCGGCTGGCTGCTGGTACTGTTCCTAGGCCATCGCTCGTGGGATGGGGACTCAGTGGTCGCCATGCCTATCGCTCCAGTGCACTACCCATGGGGTTTGGGTCAGCGATGTCTTTACATGCTGACATTGTAGTCGGTGATATGGTGCCTGCTTTGTATTGTGCCATAATATTACGCCAATGGCGATTATGCCTAGTACCGCTTTTTCCCTATTTTTATTAATATAAATCAAACCTCCCCTATTCATTTCTAAAGGTACGGTGTCATTCTGAGAATATGATTATACACTGTAGCCAACCCTTGTCCTAATTAAAGTCTTATTATACAATAGCAAGAAAGAATCTTGGACTGTGATTGGTCAATCTGGGCTGGATCCATGGCATTATCCCAGCATAACACCACAGCTCTAGTGTTAGGCTCATATTTCTTTTCTTTTTTCCACCTCCTGTTAACAAACAAAATATTTTTCCACACTAATAAAAACATTCTTTAAAATTATTTTTTATTTTATCTATAACAACAAGCCATTGTATAATAGGAATAATGCTCAGGGTGTGTGTGGTGCTTGGATAACACCACACCTCGGACATGGACACCTCAGCCTCTGACCTCGTGCCCGACCCCCAAGCTGGCATTATCCCAGCATGACACAGACCCTGTCACATTATTCCTTTAATATCTTATATATTTGATTTGGTAGGCTATCTAAGCCTGGGGTCACTCCTGATTTTAATGTATTTATTACCTCTTCTACTTCTTGCTGTTGTATGTCCCTAGTCTTTAGTTCTGCAATAGTATGTGGGCTATCTGAACCTCAATTTGAGATAGGCAATTTGGAGCCTGGCCTATATTTGATTGAACTGGACCATATAATTCCTAGTGTGCATAGCTACACAATGCTGAATTCCTATATTATCTGTATATACATTTTGGTACTCATTCATTAGGACTTTGAATTCTTTATTTTCTACTCTTTTTTGCAGCTTTCATATGGGCAAATTATATCAAAGGAACCAGTCATGCCAAACTGTTGCTGCTGTTGTAATGTTTTTGCTTTTGTGAATGATATTCTGTAAGGTCCCTCTTTATGTTACTTATTTGTTTAGCAAAATCTTGTCCTGTAGTGTATGCTAATGTTAAAGTTTTGTAGTTGTTGCCTTTTGCCTAAATATTCTATGTATTATGTGTTACAATGTTGTTTACTAAATTGTTTCAATAAAGCTCGTAGTTCCTTTTGTGTCTGTCCACCATACTTGTTTGTGTTCATATAAAATAAAGACTGATTTCCTTGCTGCTATGAGATGTTTAATTTGTTCTAATAAAATCTCCTTTGCAATATGGATGTGTTTAATTTCCATGTCGTAGGGCCTATTAACGAGTATGGCCTGACCCTAGTGATATTGACAATAAGTTGTGGTCAGAGAATTCTGCCACTTCCACTTTTAGCTTTAGATACCATTAAATGTTGTGATACAAAAATAAGTCTATGCGGTAACTAGAGGGCCTTTATGAAATGTGGGAGCGTTCTTTTCAGAGGTTAAACAGGCATTCTGAAGTTTGGTTGACTTTAAAACTGTAGCTAAAAAATGTGAATCGTAGAACATTTTGGATATTTTAGAAGTTTTAGATCTATCCTTTGTTGATAACCTACAATTGAAATCACCTCCAAAATGACATATTGAGAAGTATGCAAATATGGTTGTGCTATTTTGAATAAGTCTATCCAAAGTGATTTTGTTTTTGGTGCACACAGTTAGTAGTCTATAGCCACATTATATATCCTAACATCGAGAAGTAGCATCCTACCAGAAGTAAGTCTAATACTTTTCTCACATCTATGTTAGGCATATTAAAAAGAATCTCTATTCCAGAGCAGGTTTCCTGCCCAAAAGATCAGGAGGCTGGCCCAGAAACCATGCTTTCTGTGCTTGGGTGACTTCAATTAAGAAATGTAGCCTTACAAGGTCGAGGTCAGTTGGCATTCATCTGTATCCCTCCCCGGTCATGCCTGAAAATAGGCAGGATTTGTCTAGCGACTTACCCAGTCAACAAAAATAAATAAAAATAAATAACATCTTGCAGGAAAATAATCCCCATTGTTAGGTTTGATAAAAAAGAAAATACTGTCTTTCTCTTGGCTCGTCTCTTTATACTGTTAACATTCACAGTATGTATAGAAAAACAGGGAACCATTTAAATAGACAAGCAAAATTACAAAACTAAGCCACTCAGAAATGTTCACCTTGGTCTCCCTTCTAGGCATACTTTATTTGTGTTTGACTTTTGGTTTTGCTTTCCTTTTTGGGAGCCAGAGGTATCAATTGGTATCTCTGTATCTGTTGTTTGTTCCGATGGGAGGATATTAAAGATGAAGTGTCAGAATCTGTGTCCTCTGAATTATCTTGCAATAATTAATATTTATTCCCTAAAGGAATATGTTCTATTTTGGAAACCTTGGAAGGGGTGGCCCCTTTTTTCGCTTCCTCTCGTAATTTTTGTCATAGGAATAGCTTCAACTGGGGGCCATTCTATCTGTAGGTAGATCTTCTCTGAAGCAGTCATTGTAGTAACTGAAGGTGTAGTTTCTACCTCTTGGGGGAGTCTGTCTCGTCAGGGTCTCTCTCTCTCCTCTCCAGAGACAACTGGAGTCTGCATAGATTTGTGGGGCTGGGGATCAGGAGACAGGGACAAAGTTCCTATCCCTACAGAATTTATCTGTTTTGGTTGTATTTTTGTCCTTTGTGCCAGGATGATTATCAGTCTTTGTTCCTCTCCATCTGCTATAGTAGGAGAATTATGGGCTGTCCATGTACACTGCTGAAACATGTGACCAGTTTCTTCACACAACACACACTTTGGTTCTTCTACACACTGGTTCCTGAGTGACCTATTTCTCACAGACTGAACATTTGACTTTGTCACAGACACTGCTCAAATGGATAATTGAGCCACATTCATAACAGGCCTTGGTTGGGCTGCATAAAAAGTACCTCTCTATCTCTCCCTAACATAAAACTGTTGCGGTAAATGCTGTATTCCTGTTTCTGCACGCTTTTAACAGAACCTGCACTTTCCACCCCCCAATCCAAAAGTTCTCTGAGTCAAAGATTGCATCAAGGTCATTTAAGACCAAACATCGTTGTTTAAGCTATACAGTCATATCATTCCTGCTCACCCCTCATTCCTGAACAGAATTGTAACCATTTTCTATGCAGGTTTAGTGATGGTGAAGGCATTGAATGGGGCCCATATGGGGGTATTTTTTTAATTTATGAAACTTTGTCCAAAAGCTTTCTTATCCTTTTAACATTTTAAACTCACATCAATATTTGGCCATGTGAAATATGTATCAAGGCATGAATTTTGTATGCAAAAATTTCATGGAGTCTTTTAGCAAGGTTCGTCCCACAAACACATGACCTGGCACTTCTTCCATTCCCCTATGTATTGCAGTCTTACTGCTTTGTGCCTTTTTGCTTGTTGAGTGGGTACCAAAAACAAGAAGTATATGTTAAAGAGTTTGTAGAAGCTTTCACTGCTGCATTACCTATGGTTGTTGCAATTGGAGCCCAGGGCCCTGGGGATTTCAAGGCCTTGCATCGGATAGTCTGTCCAGGACTCTTCCCTATTCCGGTGCTTGGTGGGAGATTCAGGTTCCAATTTTGTGTAAGCTGTAACTCTGGGAGTGAAGACATGTCTGGTATCTGTGAATTACATTCTGCTGCATCCTCATTCTGTTGTTGTACCTGTATCGAGATGGGCGAATGCCAGGTCCCGTATCAGTGTCCTTTTCCGAGCCTGCTGCTCGTAGTGTCTTGTCAACTGTCCACACTTCATTTGGCTCCAAGGAGGACCTATTCATTGGAGTATGTCTTAGGCTGATATGTACTGTTGCGTTTCTGCCATTCCAGGCCTACCCGATAGTGCTGTGTAAGACTCTTGGATTTTGTGCTTTTATCCAAAGATTGCTCCAAAGCATTTTGTTGCTTAGATGCCCCTTGTTTTGATAGTGACAAGGATCAAAGCGGGCCTTTGATAATCAGCTGGGGTGAGTCATCATCACATGTTGAAGGATCTGTCAGTTGGCCTGTTTGTAAATGGGCCAAGAGTTATTTCATTTTGTCCAAATATCATTGTCCTCCAGAGCTAAAAGTTTTTATTGCTTCACTTTCTGTATTATTTTGGCTGTACTTGTACTAGCAACAGTTCATGGTATTGAGAAAGCTTGTTCTATTACTTTTTGCAAGTTCTGTATGCATAACTTTTATATTTTTGTTGGTGTTGTAGTCAGGCTGGTTTTGTTTTCTGCAGTTAATTCTGTTTGTCCATTTTCAAGTTCTCCTTTTTCTTGGTCTCTTGCAACTCAGAGACAGGGAGGAGACTGCCTCCTGACTGTACCACCTCCATGCTTTTTTAGCTGCTCCAGGGTCGGCCATCATGGCGGAATGCCAGGATGTAAGTGATCCTTACCTGTGAGTAGGGAAGTTTCCCAGTGTTCTGGCCACATTTTCCCATTCACTAAAAATGCCATCAACAGCTTAATCTGGTTCAAGGTCAGTTGGCCTTCATCTGTATCCCCTCCCCAGGTCATGCCTGAAAATAGGCAGAATCTGTCTAGTGCACTTACCCTGTCAACAAAACTAAAATAAATAAAATAAAAAAAATTCTCCCCCCAGCACAGGCAAGGAACTATGACATGGCATTTATGCACATTAGTAGACCTCAAAGGTTGAAGAGATCCATAACAGGACTGGATCCTTATCAAAAGCCTGCTGTGATTCAGGATAGCAGGGCAGCCTGACCTGAGACCATCAGCATATTAGAGGCCAACAGCCAGGTATCTGAACTATAAGGGACCATCGGTAATCATACACTTGAACCTGCAATCTCCATTGTCATTCCCCAGTTACAGACCCTCACCAGGCTCAGGCTTCCTCAGCTGTAATCTAGGGCAGTCATTCTCAAGCCTCAAGTCCTAGTAGCCTCAATGGCCTTTAAAGTACGGCCATCAGAACTTTCTAGTTCCTCCCTCCTGATTTTGCTCACCTCATACACGCCTGTTATACCCCAAACCCACTGTTATAAAAAAATGTTTTTCACAATGTACACATTAAATCAAATGTATTATTTATTTTTCTTGCATATCTCCAGTGTTTCTTAAAGGTAATAATTTGGCCATTCCGTTACCTGTGTAATTAGGGTTTCTAGAGGGCTGTGGTCACAGCAATTGTGCTAGAGGCCACATGCTGCCATGGTGGCCTCATTTGAAAAACACTGATCTAGAGTCATAACCCATTTATTCAAATTACAAAGTCCATTTTCAGAGTAGGGAGTCCAGAAGGACTTGCAGCTCTGAAACTGGACAAGGCTTTGGGATTGAATGTGATACACCCAAGGGTGCTAAAGGAACTCATGGAGGTGTTAGCTGCCCACTGATGGCCTTTCCAATGGACATCCTGTTAAGGGAATGGTTGGTAGAGTATCTTTGAATCTAATGGGCTGCAAAACCACAAGCAGCATGCTGCATTCAGTAGGGAGGTCATGCCAGATGACTTGATTGATTTCTTCTTGATTGAGTGACCAGGGAAATAGATCAGGTAAGGGCAGTGGATGTGGGCCTATCCAGACCTTAGAAAGGCCTTTTAACTCTGTGTTGCACAGGAGTCTGATCAAGAAATTGAGCAGCCTAGGGGTTGGATCCAGAGTGGTGAATTGGGTTAGAAACTGGTTAATGAATAGGAGACAGAGGGTGTTGGTTAATGGCACTCATTCTAATGATGGGAGAGTGACCAGTGGGTGCCTCAGGGCTACGATTAGAACGGTCCTCTCAGTGTCTTCTATAAATACATTACAGAAGAACTGAGAGGAAAGGTATGCCTTTTGTTGATGACATCAACATCTCTAACAGGGTAGACACTCAGAAGGGGTGTAGACAATGTGTATGGATCTTGGGATACTCTAGGAGTGGTCAACAGCAGGCAGTTAGTCCATTGCCAAAAGTGCAAAATCATGCACCTAAGGCATAGGAACTAGAGCTGAGTATAGGATGGGGAAGGTACTACTGACAGTCACTAAGTAGCAAAGGGACCTTGGGGTTATCATTTCTGATGACCCCAAAGTTGCAGGACAGTGTGACAAAGCAGTGGTAGGGCCAGTGGAATGCTGGGATGCACAGGGAGAGGGATGTCCAGCAGCAGGGAAGGTGGTGTTAGCATTATATTGTTCACTGTTGAAACCTGATCTGAAGTATCGTGGTCCAGTTCTGGAGGCTATATCTCAGAAAGGACATACAGAGGGTGGAGGCAGACAGAGGAGGGCAATTAAATGGTGCAGGGTTGCACCAAAAGCTCTATGAAGAGGGACTGAGGTAGCTCAACATTTATTCCCCGGAAGAGAAGAGAGTGAGAGAGGGATATGATCTACAAATACCTCACAGAGGTAAACAGGGTACAGGAGGGGAGTCTCATTCAAATGAGAAAGAGCACAAAAGGCAGCAGAAAAAATCATAAGAAAATAGTTGCAGTGAAGTGAAGTGAAGTGAAGTGAAGTGAAGTGAAGTGAAAGCATAGTACAGTACAGTGAGAGCGTGACATTTGAGATATCTGGGTAGATTGGCCAACACTGTGCAGAAGCCAGGGTTTAAAGCAGCACTGCAGTACAATGAAATTGGGCAACAATTTTGACCTGCCATTTGTTCACTGTAAAGATGACAGGTATCTTCCAGTTTTATTTGATTGGAAGCATTACTTTACTGAAAGAGTTGTAGACACCTGGAACAGACTGTCAGCAGAAGTGGTGAAGACAAAAACAGTAGGGGTCTTCAAGCATGCATGGAGAGACATAGGAAATACTAGCAAATAGTAAGGGAGAGTCACGGAGACCAGGTATGGTCAGTCTTCACAGGGAAGGGGAAGGGACGGGGCACATAAAAACAGCAGGAGCACTGGGGTGGAGGAGATAGGCACAAGTCAACTTATGAAGAAAGGGTCTTGAAGGAGTCACAAATCTGAACATGGTCAAAGCTATGGGGCTGGACGGGATCACCCAGGGTATTGAGGGAGCTCAGGGAAATACTGGTGCGCCTCTGAAAGCCCTATTCAACAACTCACTGGAAACAGGAGCGAATCTGGAGAACGGAGGATGGCAGATGTTGTTCACTTCATAAAAGCGATAGCAGGAAAAGGCTGCACTATAGGCCAGTTAGCCTGACATCAATGGTGTAGAAGCTGATCTAGTCACTGCTAAAGGAAAGGATTGTGAAGTATGATGAATCCAACAGGTTACAAGATCCGAGGCAGCACAGATTCACAGGAGGGAGGTCATGTCAGACAAATCTGATAGATTTCTTTGACTGGGTGACCAGGAAAATACATCAGGGTGGGGCAGTGGACTTGGCTTACTTAGATTTTAGTAAGGCATTCAACACTGTACTACACAGGAGATTCATTAGGATAGTGGAAAAATTATGGGTGGGTTCTAAGGCGTAAACTGGGTATGAAACTGGTTAATGGATAGGCGACTGAGGCGATGGTAAACAGAATTCACTTGGGAAGGGAGGACGACCAGCAGGGTGCTCAGGGCTCAGTACTGGGACCAGTCCTCTTTAATGTCTTCATAAGTGACAATGCAGATGTTTTGGAAGGGAAGTATGCCTCTTTGCAGGTGACACCAAAATCTGCAATAATGTAGACACTACAGAAGGTGTTGGATAAATGTGCAGAAACCTGAAAATGGGAAAATATTAAAATTATGCACCTTGGTACAGAAACCAGGGGCAGAGTACAATATGGGTGAGAATAGGGTATTGACAAGCACCAAGCAGGAAAGAACCCAGGAGTAATCATATTTGATGACTTCAAGGTAGCAAGACAGTGTGAAAGGTGGTAGGGCCAATGGTATGATGGGGTGCATGGGGGGTATCACCAGCAGAAAGTGGGAGGTGGTATTGTCACTGTATTGATTGCTGGTGTGACCCTACCTGGTGTACTGTGTACAGTTCTGGAAGACCACGTCTCAGGAAGGACATAGACAGGCTGGTGGCTGTCTAGAGGATGGCAACTAAAATGGTGCAAGGGCTGCATCAGAAGCCCTGTGAAGAGACACTAAAGGACTTGAATATATACACCTGGAAGGGGGGGATGATAGAGACCTATAAATACCTCATGGGGTTGAATAAGCTACAGGAAGGGAATATTTTCAGAGGAAAAGATGCATGATAATAAGGGACATGCAATGAAGCTGGAAGTGAGAACATTTAGAGAGATATGAGGAGTACTTCTTCACTGAAAGAGTGGTGGATGCCTGAAATAATCCTCTAGCGAGAGGTGGTGAGGGTGAAAACAGTGGTGGGCTTCAAGCATGCATGAGATAGGCACAGAGGAATCTTAGTTGGGAAGCAAAGGGGGTGATGGAGTCAGAGATCAACAATTGTTTGTGGTGACAGAATGGGGGAAATAGGCAGAATGGTCAGACCCCAAAGCTACAGTCAGGACATCGGGGCTGAGGGCTAGAGACTTTGGATGACAGCTGTCCCCTGCAACAATCATGGCTGGCAGAACTTTTAAACCCTCCATTTTATTTCTAAAAATTAATTACCTTAAGCAAGAACTGCAGGAAACCGCTCCCTGCAAGAGGATCTTTTCTCCTGCCCTCACACCCCACCCCACAATCTTTTAAATGCCCAACCGAGGATCACAATAATAGGTTGGATCTAAGAGGAGGGGAGTCCACATCCTCTCTAATAATACTGCTGGTAATGCTGCTTTAAAAAGACAATCAAGGAACTGCATATAATCTTATAAGTATAATATACGCTTTTGTGATCTACTGCCCAACGTGTAACAGTAAAATTAAAATTGCTACCAGGTTCTATTCAAGCAGGATTTTGTAAATTACATATATTGCTTATACTATAAGTTGTTCTCAGCTGTTCTCTTTACTGACTCTTCTCCCCTTATCTACCATGCCATACCTCCTACCTCACCTAACCCCTTCCTGCTACCCTTTCCTAACCCTAACCTAACCCAAACCTACCTACCCTAACTCACCTCAGCTACCCCATACTTCCCCACTTTCTTTCATTCTTCATATCCATTCCTCTCTAATAACATCTGTTTTCACTTACTTACCCTAGTCTTTTAGCCATCTAGCCTTTTAGTCTCCCATAACGCTCACTATACTGTTGTAAGTTTTTTCAATCCCACTTCCTCCCACCTCCTAAGCTACCCTCACCTACTCGTATCTACTATTTAAGCACTATGTGCCATATTTCCTATACTTGTAGCTTATTACTGTGATATTGTTGATTATGCATCTTGTATTTGTCTGTTATACGCCTAAGGACCTCCTTGTGAATGAACTTGCTCAACAGAGTTTTCCTTCAATAAACCTGAACTTGAACTTATGCCAACAGTATGTTATAGCAGGATTTGTGTAGCCTAGCAAAGCCTGTCCTCCTAATATATATTTATATATAGATAATTTTTATGATAGAAATTCTTATGATAGCCAAGATTATGCTACATATGTTCTTATGGTAGCTGCTGGTACATCCTCCTGCTATTCTTATATGAAGTAGAGGGAGAAACAGAGTGTTGTCAGTAATCATTCATTATATAGCTTATTGCCAAGCAGCTGAGGGTTGCATTTTAATTATACAGCTACTGTCTGTAGTCAACCTATCAGAAGCAGTCATAAGAATCCGCAATTATTTTAAACTACATTGATTCAACAAGTGTGGCAAAGTCACACAACCAGAAGTCTGCAGTTTGATAGACTGAAAACTGTCTGTATAATGGAAGACCCTCAGCCTACTGGTCAATATGTGGTTACTAGGGGTGGTGCTATTCATGCTGTGTGTAAGGATGCCAGTACAAGGAGCAGCAACTATTGGTCAGCTAGCTCTCCTGGAGCACACCAACTCAATTCCAAATTCTGCCACCTGTTGCCATCCTAAATTCCTACCCCAGCTAACCAAACCTACATTATCTCTGCCACTATGCTTAAGGGCAGTCAGCATTTTGTGGGCCACTTATGAAAACTCAGGGTGTTTATGTGGGTTCCATGTCAATCGCACAATACTTTTAAGCGCAGTCATTTATCAAGGCTTACTTTATAGCTAATCATTTTCCCCATCTGCATTTTTCAGCACTAGTGTGTTCAGTCAAATCATGTCCATAATTGTAGCACAACAGTCCATCAAATCATTGATACCCCAAATGAAGGGCGCTGCTCTGAGCTCTATTTCTAAACTGTACGCCTCTTTAACTTGAAAGGAGAGTTTCTAGACCATGTCCGCAATGGAAGCCTTCTTTCGCAATACTTTTCTGTAGAGCTTATGTTTTTAGCCCTCAGTACAAAATGAATTCTTAAATTTCCTGGTCGTGGCTCTCAGCACTCTTATTATGACCTGCATATAAAGAGGTGAAGCTGACACTGAGCAGGGTTTAGACAGCTCTGTGGTCCAGCTTCCTTCCCTTGGCTCCGACTGGTGGGCAGAAGAAATGAACAAAGAAGGAACCTGTGACATGAAGGTATACTGACAAAAAAGAATACATTTCTTTATCTTTCTAACAAGTTTATCCATTATTGAGTGCACTTTAATGGGGATGAGCCATGAGGACACGGAGCGGAGCATGTCTCCAGAGCAGTTCTGTGTTTCCGCTGCAAAACCTAAACCTGGGCAAAGGAACAGGTCTGAAACCTAGCAAATCAATAAAATGTTTTTGATTTTATACATAATGTGTCGAAATGCTGTGCCCTGAAATGTGCTGTTTGCTTGAATGATTTATGCTGAGATGTTTTCGCTGGAATTGTTTGCGCTAATTTTTACACTGAATTGACATGCTACCGCTATATGCACTGCAACAGGCACTCCAAATGCCAAGCTAGTGAGAAAGAAATGTTATGTAGGTAGAGGAACTAAGGGTTTATGCACGCAGATAATATTGCTTCTGCTGCTCTGCTCAGGCAATGTAGAAGTGAACCCTGGACCAAATGATACCACTATGTCTTTTATGGAATTCACATCCTTTAAAGCAGCAGTGCAACTAAAAGTTGTAATTTCAGTACCTGTGATTTTTAGTTTAGTAACATGTCAGTTGAAGTCGGTACTTTATTATTTTATAACTAATTCACCCAACATGTTTGTTTTCTTCATGTGACTTTGTTGGGCGGTACATTAATTCATGTGAATTAATTACAGTTTTTATTGAAGTAATAAAAATAATGAAGAACCGAAGGAAATCCTTAGAAGAATTTAAATGAACATCAAGCGGCATGTTACTAAACTAAAATCACAGGTGACTGCAAAATTACAACTTTTCGTTGCACTGCTGCTTTAAAGGCTTTAAACTTCTCCTAATGAATGCCGTAGCTTGCTAAGTAAGTTAGATGATGTTAAAGTCTGGATAGCACACACAATGCCTAATGTACTTATGATCACAGAGACCTGGTTAAATAGCTTGTGCCAATCATGGCAGTAACCATTCCCTCCTTCAATTTATTTCATATTTACAGAAACAGTGTGTGGGGGGGTTGCTACATCAAGGAGAGGTATGCAGCATCTGCCACCAATTCATTAACATTACTAAATGATTCAATGCCTGGAGATCAAGCTTGACCAGTCAAAAAACGAAACTGTATTTAAATAGGCTGCTACAGACCACCAAAGGAGGCTTGCAGCTACTGACTTATTTATCCTAGCTAGTCAATAGCCACCCAAATGAAACCTGGATACTGGGTGATGTGAATTTAGATCGCCTCTCCACAAAAGTGGATGGCCTTAGGACTATGTGACAATTTAGAACTCTCGATGCTATCAAAGAGCCAACTAGCTAACCCAAAGAATCCAGACAATGCATCCCTGCTGGATTTAGTAATTACAAACAGACCCATAGAATACCGGTTTTAATGGTCTTCCACAATGATATAAGCGACCACAACATTGTGGCGCAGTCCAAGGTTACTAGTCCCACCGCCTCAAACCAAGTTCATATACAAAAGGTGCCTCAACAGGTTCAATGTGTCAGAATTCATAAAAGACCTTTCCAACATTAGGTGATGGAAGTTCTACCTTGCATCATCAATACAAGAGGCATCAGACATTTTAAAAATAATGTCCTGGATATTATAAACAAGCATGCACCACTACAAAAAGAAGGGTCAAGAAAGTTACCTTGCACTGGTTCAACAACGAGCTTAAAGATGCTCTAAAGCATAGAGGCAGGAGTTGGGAAGCCAGACATACAAAATCAGAAGACGACTGACTATTTTCAGAAGGAAAAGAAACGCCTGTACAAAATTAATTAGGAAACAAAAGCCTAGTACTACTGTAGCTCGTTGGAAAACAGCAAAAGGAGCCTATCAGCTCTGGAATCTTATGAAGTCACTAGAGGGTGCGAAATCTACCCTCTCTGCTACAAAAATCTTTCGTTAATGATAAAGAGATAATCAACAAGCAATATATAATAGAGGCTATGAACAGCCACTTTTCAGCAGCAGGATCAGCTTTCAGCAGCTCTGTAGCCGCACTCCTATCAGGTGCCACCCTTGACCCAAAACTGCTCTCCCAGTACCTTCAACTTTCAGCCAGTCACTTTTAAGCAAGTGGAGGATTTGCTACTGCAGGATGATGTCAAAAAGTTCAGGAGTTGATGGACTCGAACAGGGTACAGACAGCTCACAGCATCACTGACCCACCTCTTCAATATGTCCTTACAGCGGTGAGCTACCAATGAGTTGGAAATCTGCCCATATCATACCCCTTCACAAATCAGGAGATATAAGCCTATTAAATAACTATAGACCGATCTCTATCTTGCTGGTACTTGCCAAAATGCTGGAAAATTAGTATGCATTCAAATAAGGGAATACCTCGATAATACAACTACTTTGTCACCTTATCAGTCCGGATTTAGACCCAAACATAATACTACAATGGCATTAGCTAAGGTCACGAATGATTGGTTGTGTGTTGTTGACCAGAAGCAAGCCGTGGGGCCATCTTCCTTGATCTCAACAAGTCGTCGATTCAGTAGACCGTATCTGTATTGTTGGATAGCCTGCAAAACATTGGCTTCTCTACATCAGCCTTGCAATGGGTGTGCAAATATCAGCCGGAAGACTTCATCAAGTGAAGGTAGAAGGCCTGCATTCAACAAGCACTGCTATCTCCAAAGGAGTCCCTCAAGGCTCAGTTCTAGGGCCTTCATTCTTTGCTAGTTACACTAAAACTTGAGCCTTAATGTCACAAAAGCAAAGATACACTTCTACCAGGATGATACGGGTATTATACTCCTCTGGTAACAACATGCAGGCAACACATGCAGACTCCTGTAAGTAGCTTTATGAGCTACAGAAGAACCTACTTCACACAAAACTACTATAGAATGCTAGCATGACTAAGGCTAGGTGGTTTATCAATGCAAAATCAAAGCTCATACCCCAACTATCATCACACTGCTTGGGGAACATCTCAAGGTTGTAGAAAATACAAATACCTTAGGAGTGGATCGACAGGCAGTTATCCTTTGCTGCCCAGATAGACACAGTCTGTAAAAAGCTGAGAATCAGACTAGGATTTTATTTCAGAAATTGGCGCTGTTTACCACTGGACATCAGGAGCACGATTGGTGCAAGCAACTTTCATGCCTATAATAGACTATGTGAATATTATATACAGTCGCTGCACTGTTACTTGTCTAAACAAACTGGATGTCATATATCACAGGACTCTCAGATTCGTTACAAACCTGCCACCACTAACACACCACTGTAATCTTTATACAGCAGTGGGATGGACCCTCATTGGTAAAAAGAAGGCTACATAACATCCTTACATGGGCCCACAAGGTACTAGCCCAAGACCTTCCGGAGTATATCCTGAGAGCTACAAAGGACTACCTGCTCTTATGAGTTTAGGAAGAACAATATCATCCTTCTAGATATACCACGATACTCTACACACAGTTCAGTGCAGCTGTTATGCTTAGCCTATGTTCTCAATACCATGCTATATTTTTCTGTACTTGTTTTTACTGTTCACTGAAACCATGTATCTGTCCTACCCAGGACCTCCTTGTGAATGAGCTTGCTCAATGGAGCCTTTTCTCTGGTGAAATAAAAATTTGAAAATTGAAATTGAAATGTGGTCCTTATCTGCCATCAAATTCCACGTTTTTATGTTTCTGTGGGGTAGTACTAGCTTGTAATATAGGCCACTTGACTCTCCCCAGATGGAGACACCGACAGTTGTATTTTCTACCTTTGAATCATGAACCCCTAACAGGAGTCCATCAAGCCATGCCCTTTACATTAGTGAGTCTAAAGGCAAGGTGGTACCCTAATGGCCAGGTACAGGTTCAGTGCAGAAAGAAACATCCCACTGGGAACAGCAGGATTACCTCACCATGTTTGACAGTCATATGGCTATGATACCTGAGCAATAGTTGAACGTCCTCAGCTGTTGGAACAACAGTCTGGGCCCCTATTCTGGCTTCTGTATTTGGTAGAACTTCTCTCAACAGAGTGGAAAAAGGGCCTGTTCTTTGAAAGATAAAAACAAAAATATTACTCCCTCAGTAGCAGGTACCAAAGAACAATGCCACAGGTGGGTGATTGTTTTTTTTTTGTCTCTTCCATTCTGAGAGCAGAACTTTGGCCCAACTGGACAACAACTAAACTTAACTGGATCACTTCCTCAGAAATGAAAGTCTTGAGAAGTCCATAAATGGGCAACACAGCTGATGACACCTACTCCAATGATGGCTGACTCATTCTGGCTGGGCATCCCTATTGCTATCAGAGGGTGAGGAGTAAGAATTTTAAAACAGCAGAGATCTTCGCTGAGGATCTCTGTTTTTTTCTTTTATATATTTTATGCACTTTCTCTCCCCAGCTGCCCCTTCTGACAGACCCACCCCAAACTTCACAACCAGCTCTTCTGGGACTTATCTTCACCGCACCTCTGCCACGGGTTGTGGTTGTGCCCAGCCACCAGGTGCGGAGAGCCTGTTGAGGGTCAGTCGCCATCCGCAGCCTGGGGTGTTTTTCCTCCATTTTTCTCCCTCCCCTGCTAGGGCGGCATGTCAGCATGCATACATGGAGGCATGTGCACGTTGCAGAAGTCCCAGCACCTCCTTTTGTTGTTGCCTTCAGTGTCCTGCACTTGGCATTATACCTGGGAAAGTTGTTCGGGGAACATCAAGCCTCCCTCCCTGGGAAAGGAGAGCAGTCCTCCAGATGCTCAATACTCTCCCTCACTGGCTGACCTCCATCAATCTGCTTTTCCTTACTGTTTCCTAAACTTTGGTCCTCTCTTCCCCTTTCTATTTGTTCTGCCTCTTCCTCCTCTTTCCTAAAGTTTCTTCTTTCTGACTTTTGTCATCTAACTTGCAACTGCTTTCACCCTCCTCCTTTCTCTATTTCTCTAGTCTCGCCTCTCTTGCTGTTACATTTCTGTTTCTTTCTGTATATATGTGAGTGTTTTAATTTCTCTTGTTTTGACTTCATGTACTATTTTGCCTAACATTTTTATACTGCCTGTATTATTTATTTTGTATTTACCTTGTTATTATATGGGTAGCTATCTTCCTCTCTCCCCAGGACTCATCTGGAAACAAGCTATCAGCTCAGTATGTACTTCCTGGTTAAACTTTTAAATAAATAAATACATAACCTGCTGCACTGTGAACACAGGTCGCCAGTGTGGCTGGCGGTAAGAAGCCTTAGCCCTCCACACACTGGCCAGCCTTACGAGGATATCTCTTGCAGCAAGCACACCATTGGAACCATAGCCATCAGGCACTAGGACCACCGAAACCTTTGCTTCTTGGTCTGCTGGGGCCACTCATGGCAGCGACATCATCTGGCGATACCACTCCTGTATATACAGTATGTAGGTGACCCGGGCCCTCCTCAGTTCCTTTCTCATCGTCGACCAGTACAGGTTGGACTCTTCAGAGACACGCAGCTTCAGTCAACTGCCAAAACTTCTACCTACATTTTACATTTGCTATTTTCTCACCCTAGTTATCCCCAATCACTTTATTTCAAAGTGATTCCTCTGTTTGTCTGTGTATGCTGATTGATTCCATCGAAACTTATCTGTGTCTCCAACTGTGGAAGGAAGATCCTTAGGAAGGACATCCATGTCACCTGCCTCTGCTGCCTAGGGCCAGAACCACGACGTGAAAGCCTGCGAGGTCTGCTGTGAGTTCAACCAGACCACATGGAGATGCCACCAGAAGAACTCTGAGAAATTCCTACTGGAGCAGCAAGTAAAAGCCCTTGAGAAGGAACTCCAGAGAGATGCTCCTCCACTTCACTGGCTCTGTCCTTGAGCTCACAGTCCTCTAAATCCTGGAACAAGTTGCCAGAAGCACAAAAACCAGGAGAAGGGCAAACACTGAAGTTTATCTTCTCAGCACTCAAGGTCACCGCATGGGCGTAACTGTGGCTAGGTTGTTGTTGTCCCTGGCATCTACCTCTGCTGCAACTCACACCCTTTCCTCTGCAGGGTCAACACTTGAAGCTCCTGATCGCCACCTTTCCCTTTCAGATGAGAGGATCTTGGTGTTGGGCCTGCTCTCGCCCCCACCACTCTCCTAGCCCTTGCTGTTTTGGCCCCTTTTTCAGTGAGCCTACAGTCAGGTAGCTCCTCTGGTTCAATCCTGGTGGGTATAGGTCCATTATTGACTGAGCCTTACCTCCTCTGGTGTTGCCTTGGCCCTTTCCAGGGCCCTTTGCTAGAGCCTTTCTTCTGGCCTGCCCTTGGCCAACCCGCCCACTGGCTGTTTGGCATCGGTCTCTGGCGACATCTGTGGTCTCTTCTGTGGGCTCTGCCTCAACGTCAGGGAAAACAGTGTCCCCTGTCACTGCCGAGACCGCATCCTCATCAATGGGCACTCAGCCTCTCCCATCAACATCCCAGGTGAATCCAGGGATGCCAGGCTCCTGCTCCTGCCACCAACACCTCTGCCCATTTTACTGATGCCAGGTCCTCAGCTGCCCCTCAAATGCCTCAGCCCACCCTGACACTGCCGATGGGCCCTCAGTATCTGCTACTGATGCTGCAGCGCCTCCAATGCTGCCTATCGTCGATGTCCAAACCATGCTGCTTTCCTTCTAGGGCTTCATGCATTGTCTTGCCCTGCCATCAGGGCTGTGCCGGGGCCTGCGACACTCAGGTCTCGGTACCTACTCCCATGTCATTGCCTCCTACAGCACCGCATCCGACTCATCTGCATTCTCAAATAGCATTGGAGCCTACTCTAGACCACAGCTACAAGGATGAGTATTACCTGATCTCCTGCCAGGGGATTGTAGGGATAATGGCGAGGATGGCGCCACTAGCCCTTTTCCTCTATGGTCTCCTCTGGGGAACTACATGCCACAGTCCCCTGATGTCTCTCTTTATTGCTCTCATGAGGCAGCTCCAGACTGCCATGGGTTTCAAGGCAGAGGAATAGGACATTGTCAGGAGGAACCTCTCGGTGTGCCTGGAGTTACCAGAGTCCTCCTATTATTATTCCTCTTCTAATAGATGGCTAGTGGGATGCCACAATGGCTGCCTTGTATAGGTTCAACATGATCCCGTCTATGCCAGGAAAAGCCCATAAGCTGTACCAGGAACCTTCATGGAAACCCTTCTTTGGGAGCAACCCCAGACGGACTTCCTGGTCATTAATGCAGCTCTCATGACAGGACCAAGGAACACAAACATCTTAGCTCTCTTCCTCCTGATAAACAGCCAATCAGCTCTTTCTCAGTGCAGTTTAAAGAGGCCACGGCAAAGCAAATTTTGATAATGAATTACAATGAAAGGGAAATTGAAACCACTAGGGCAGGTACAATATTTTAAGTATCTCGGCATCACCATTGACAGCAACTTATCCTATGGGGTGCATATTGACAACATTGCCAAAGCAGTCAATACTCATCGGCCTCCCTCTACAGACACAGGAACTCCTTTCACCAGAAGCCTTAAGGTTACCGTACAGATCTGTGTTACCTCCATTATTGACTATTGATTGATAATCTATGGATATGCCACTGAAACTGCCTTCTGGGACATTTCACTGCTCTAAACAAGGCGTGTCCACCTCATCTCAGGAGCCCACTGTCTCACCCACTCTTGCGACCCTCTATGCCCAAACTGGTTGGTTCCAGCTCAAAGATCGCATCAAATATCAAACATGCCTGATGGCCAAGAAAATAACCCTAGGCCTCCTACCACCTGGAATGCAAGGACTTCTCAGCCCTTCTCTTAATACCTGCCATACCCATGGCTCTGAATCCCAGTTCTTTCTGGTCCCTGGCTGTATGTCCCAGGGACAAAGATTGTTCACCTACTGAGCCCTCTTTGGATGAATGTCCTCAACTGTGACATCTCCAACAAATCCAGATTGGGCCTTTTAAATCCAAGCTACAGTGACTCCTCTCTGCCACTCGCGCTCCTGTGACTGTTTCCGCTAAACCTTTTTGGCAATCTAAAACCCTAGCACTTAATTACTGTTAAATCTCCTTAGCACCATCTCTGACATCCCACCCCGCCACCCTACCCTTCTCACCTTTCCTCCCTCCACCTAATGCCCCCACCTGTCCTGACAAGGCCTGTTGGCTGATTTCAACTTACCTCATGATTTTACCAGTAACTGAAAAAGCTTGTTTTGGCTGATTTTCAATTTACTGTATGCATTCCTGTGCATGAAACTGCTTAGCTGTTACTTGTTTCTATTCTTTAATTCACTGTGAATGTCAGCTATTGCTTTTTTTTTTATTTAAAATCATTTTACCATACCCTGTTTAGTCTGTAAACCTGTTGATCTCCTTTCTCTATGTATACTGTTTTGCCATACTTTTTGTTCTGTTAACGGTTGTATTATGCTGCTGATGTGGAACCTTTCTAAAAAAGCTCTAAGCTCCAAGGTATTTGTACTCAAGATCTAAATAAAAATAAAAAAAATAAAAAATTGAACCTAGGACCTCTAGCATTTTGAACGTACACTCTACCAACTGAGCTATGGTTCACACAGCTGAAGTGGCTGTCCCAGATCTTCCTTCAAAGTCACATTCCTTCCTCTGGTGTTGCGTAACTTTGCATCCTCAAATACATCAGAACAACAGCCAATCAACTCCTTCTCAGTGCAGTTTAACAAGGCCACTGCAAGGTAAATTTAGATAATGAATTACATGAGAAAGGGAAATGTGAACCACTTGGAATTGAATCTAGGACCTCTTAATTCTGTGCTGGTAACTCTACCAACTGAGCTATGGTTCACACAGCTGCAGCGGCTATCCCAGATCTTCCTTCAAAGTCACAGACCTCTAGCATTCCATGCTAGTACCGTGTTAATACAGAATGTTAGCGGTCCAAGGTTCAATTCCTAGTGGTTCACATTTCCTTTCTCTTTATAATTCATGATCTGAATTTGCCTTGCAGTGGCCTCTTTAAACTGCACTGAGAAGGAGTTGATTGGCTGTTGTTCTGATGTATTTCGAGGTTACAAAATTACACAACACCAGAGGAATTGAATGTGACTTTGAAGGAAGATCTGGGACAGCCGCTGCAGCTGTGTGAACTATAGCTCAGTTTGTTGAGTTACTAGCATAGAATGCTGGAGGTCCTAGGTTCACTTCCTAGTGGCTTTACATTTTCCTTTCTCATTGTAATTCATGATTCCTCCTGATAAGGAATCCAGAAAGCTGGACCTTACAGGTAAATGGGCATGTGCCTCTACCACCCTGGCCATCAGAGTGCTTAACTACATTGGTCACATGGTAAAATATCAAAACTCACTCTGGAGAATGGTTAAAGCCACTGCAAAGGCTCTCCCGGAGGATATCCAGAAGCAAGAGTTGCTCCAGCCTTTCAAGCGGGGGCAGATGTGGGCAAGCACCTCTTAAGGTCCACCTACAATGCTATCAATGCTTCCATTGAGGGCAGACACAGTGGGTATTTGTTTGGTGGCATTCTTGGCTTAGCGTGTATGGCTTCACCATGTACATTCAACATTCCATCTTGAATGCCCCTTTCAGAAGCTATAACTCTTTGGGTAAGATGTACATGACATCCTTTCCAACCTGCAGGCCTCAGGGAGGACCCTGCAGTCGATTTCCTCCTTTATCACATCCATTCAAAAGCCCTTAGAAGTTGCCCTTTAAGCGGGCTACAACAGACCTAAGCTGAGCACCAGAACTCCGGCCAAGCACCAGGCAGACTGAGACCTGCCTACCCCTCCCTGCCTCAGCTGCAAAAATTCCCAGAGAAGGTGGTGCAGCTCTGGCCCCAGGTGCTACCTCAGCTTGACTCATTGCCAGCCCCACCCTCCAGATCTTCAGGAGGCAGGGTTGGGGTCGCTTCTTCCTTCACCTCGACAAGTGGCGGAGATCTCCACAGATGCCTGGTTGTTAAAAAATCATAGAGCAGTCATACTCTGGAACTTCTAGACTGGCCTCCAGAGTGTCCTCCCAATTCAGTCTCATTACCCACCAAATCACACTTTGTGCTTCTGGGGAAATTCAAATCTTGTTACAAAAGAGCCATCGAACTTGTTCCGCTGTATCAGAGAAACAGGGGTTCTATTCCCATTTCTTTCTCATCCCCAGATCCACAGGGCATCTGCAGCCCATTCTGGACCTGAGGAACCTCAATTCCTACATTCAGTACAAAAGTTCAGAATGGTGACCCAACCGGCCTACTTCCCTGCTACACCAGGGAGACTGGATCTGTTCTCTGGACATGCAGGATGCATGCCTGCATATCAAGGTGTTTGCCCCCACCAGCAGTACCTCAGATTCCACTTCCATGGGAAGCATTAGCAGTTTGTACCTTGCCCTTTGGCTTGTCTTCAGCACCCCAGATCTTTACCAAGTATCTGGCAGTGGTAGTGTCTGCCCTTACCTGAATGACTGGTTACTCAATGCCTCATCCTGGGATCTGTTAGTTCAGACTCTGCAGTGCACCATTTAGTTGTTCGGGCAGTGGGCATTACTGTCAATCTGTCCAAGTCAGTCTTGACCCCTGGTTAACACCTTCAGTATATTGGAACAGTGCTGGACACAGCTCAGAGGCTTTCCTTTCTACCATAGGACAGGGCAGACCACCTGGGGCTGAGGGCTCAGGCTCAACTGCTCTACAACAGCTGATATGTAACATCCAGAACCTTCTAGAGGCTTCTGGTCCTGATGGCAGCAGCTATCATTACTGTGCCTCTAGCCAGGTTGCACATAAGGATCCCGAGTGAGCGTTAAGGGTCCAATGGTACCAACACTGACGACCTTGAGTAGCCAGTTTTAATCTACTCCCAGTAAAAAAGTGCTGCATGGAGCATGGAACCCAGCAACCTTTTGAAAGGGGTTAGTTCCTCCTTCCCTCCCTCAGCAGATGCTCACTACGGACACCTCGAGGTCAGGTTGGGAGCTCACCTGGGATCCCATCAGACTCAAAGGAAGTGGTCCCCAGTGGAGGTTACCCTCCACATCAACATCCTGGAGATGAGGGCTGTTCTGTATGTCCTTCAGGCCTTCCAGACTCTCTTGTCCCTGGGACATCTGCAGATCAGATGGACAATAACAGCGTAGTCACAGAAACATAGAAACATAGAATTTGACGGCAGATAAGGACTGCCTGGCCCACCTAGTCTGCCCATTTCCCTACCTACTGTATAACTTCAGATCCATGTGATCTGCAGCCTATCTCCTCCTTTCCACCCTAAGTGTTGCCTTCTGCCTGTCCCATGCATTCTTGAATTCACCCACTGTTGTTGCCCCTAACCTCCTCAGGAGCCTGTTCCATGCATCCACCACCCTTTCTGTGAAAAAATACTTCCTCACATTGCCCCTGAACCTTCCCCCATCAGCCTCATATTGTGACCCTTGTTCTTGCACATCTTCTTTTCTGAAAGATGCTGCCCTCTTGCAGATGTACTCCATTACATCAACAAAACAAGGAGACTTGCTCAGTTACTCCCTGTGCCAGAAAACGATGAGAGCCTAATGCTGGGCTCTAGAACATGGTCTAGAACTCTCAGCCATCCATTTTCCAGGCATGCACAATGTCCTGGTGGACAGTCTCAGCCATTTGCAATCCAGGATGCATGAGTGGGAGCTGCTGACCTCAGTCGCAGAAGAACTGTTCGACAGGTGGGGTTGTCAGGTTGGACCTTGCATCCCCACTTAACACAGAACTGCAGCTTTTCTACTCGCTTGCTCCAGGGCCAGAGTTTTTGGTGAGACGTGTTGTCCCTCTCCTGGAAAGGGAGGCTCCTTATACCTTCCCTCCCTTCCCCGATTCAGAGGTTCTGACCAAGCTTCAGATGGCAGTGGCCACGTGGCCCCTTCTGGCCTCAAAGATCTGGTTCCCTCACTACAGCAGCTGGGAGTGGAACTGCCTGTACCTCTTCCTTTGTGCTGTGACTTGTTCTCACAGGAGAAGGGCACTCTAGTCCATCTGGACCTTAAGTCTCTTCACCTTCATGCATGGCTCCTGAAGACATAGCCATTGCTAGGTTTGGAGTTTCCCAGAAGGTGGCTGATGTCTTGGTGGCTTTCAGAAACCCTCCACCAGAGCCATTTATTCCATGAAATGGAAGAGCTTTGCTCTTTGGACTGCTTCCCATCACCTGGATCCTTTCACTTGTCCAGTGAATCAGATTCTGGAGTACTTGCACTCCTTGTTCAATGCCTGGCTGCAGTACTCTTCCATTAAGGTACACCTGTCAGCCATTTCAACCTTCTGTGTGCCTGTTGCTGCAATATGTTGGCTGAGCTGGATGTGTCTCATACATTCTTGAGAGGCATCCTACATAAGCCTCCCATCTGCAATCTAGCCCCACCTTTGGATTCAGAATTTTGTGTAAGGGAAGCTTTTTGTGGCTCCGTTTGAGTCAGCCATGACTTGCAAACTCGCTGTCTGTCATGGAAAGCATTTTCTGGTTGCCATTACTTATGCTCAGAGGATTTCTGTGCTTCAGGCTCTCAAGTGAGAGTCTCCTTACTTGAATTTCCACAAAGACAAAGTGTCTTTGCGTACTAGTCCTAAGTTTCTGCCTAAGGTGGTGCCTGAGTTTACTTTAAATCAGTCCATCCACCTGTCTGTATATTATCCAGAGCATGCCAATCCAGGAGAAGCATTGCTCCATCTTTTAGATGTACATTGAATTTTCAGGTATTAAGTTCATCGATGTAAGGACATGAGTACTCGCAGCTGTTTGTTTCTTTTGCCCCGGAAACAGGGCATGCCAGTTTTGAAGCAGTGCTTGTCCAAATAGTTGGCCAACTGCATTACTTTTTGTTATAGGAAGTATGGCAAAGAACTTCCTGGTGCTATGTATGTCCACTCCACTCGTGGCATGGCCAACTACTGCCTGTTTCAGGAATGTCTCAGATGCTGAGATTTGCACACTACAGTCTGGACATTGCTTCTAGAATAAGGGTAGGTTTAGGCCTAGCTGTGCTTCAAGGCCTCCTTTGTTGAGTCTGTTGCAGCCAACGCCCAGACTGTTCCAATGTCAGAACTGCTTGAGTCTCATTCCAAGGTATGGCTTGCTGCAAGAGATATCATCGATGAAGATAGTGCTGTAATGTAAGAACTTACTGTAACAGTAGATCTTCAAGAGAATCCCTGCAGCAAGCCATTCATCCCTCCCTCCATCCCCTTGCTCCTCTGTGTCTGTCTCCTTTTCCAGGTTACTTTGCTTGCTGTCTATTATTTTCCAGTGGTGGGAACCTCTGCCCTGCCTCAGTTCTTTCAATGGACTTCCTCTATCTCTGGTCTTTGGTGGGGAAATGAGGGAGGGCCAGGGGCCCTACATATATATAGGAGTGGTGACATCAGTTAACTTTGTTGTCATGGGCAGTCCCAGTAGACTGCTAGCTAAAAGGTTTCCAGGTGGTTCTAGTGCCTAATGGCTACAGTTCCAAAGTTGTGGCTTGCTGCAAGAGATTCTCTCTAAGATCTACTTTTATGGTAAGTTCTTACGTAACTGCACTATCCTTTTCACAGTCAGCTACCATTACAGATAGTCTGTGTCTCCAGCTGGGCTTTCCAAATACTATTCTGTGTCGTTCCTTTTCCATCTTCATGTCTATGGAGGCTTTGGGAATCATAAAGACAGGTGGTAGATCTACAGTTATCATAGCGACTGCCTGCCCCAAAGTTATTTTAATCAGCACTTTGTTTGTCAGTAGAGTCCCAATCATTCCTTCCAGAGGAGAATGCACAAAATGATGGATATACAGTCCTCCAAAACAAAAGACCAGACAGGCGCACTGGTATAGCTGTTGACATAGCAGATTTCTGGTGGCAACAGAGGCTTCCCTACTAAAGGTTGATCCCATGCAGACAAGGACACATAATGTTACTGGGATTGGGAAAGCCCTTATAGCAGCATCTATCCTGTTTCCAAATAGTTGCATCAAAGCCATGGTATCAGGGATACTGGATGTAAAGCCTTCTGCTGGTTTCTCATGATCTGACTCCATACTGGCAGAAGGTCTCTGGGTGGATCTTTTCTCTTTTGAGGACATGGTTGTATCTGGGTCACTAGATGGAACAGTCTCAGAAGGAGGGTTGCCACCAAGCTGACAACATGATCCAGTAGACACCAACAAACAATATAACGGAAGATTCACTTAGTGTGGTCAAAGAATTCTTTCATTGTTCAGTTGGCATCCTCACAGCATTCCATGGGGTCCTAGCTTGATGGTCTCCAGTGCAAATGGAGATGCCATTACAGCAGTCTATCTAATATTCCTCCTGCAGTCTCCAGCTGGTTAGCAAAAACTGGCACACAATGCGCTTCATTACTAAGGGCCTTTGTGAGTATGAGCTTCCAGCTCTCACTGACACTATTACCAGTAAATCCCCCCTCAACAGATGATGACACCTCCTACAGGCAAATCATCTGCTCCCCCATTTTGTTGTGACACCTGGGGAGCCACAATGACTTTAGAATTTGTTTTGTTATGATGATATATGTTAGGCACTGCATTGCCACAAATACTCAGTGTACTATAACAATTGCTTGCAGTAATGTCCTCTTTACCCAGCTGTTCATTTCTGTATCTGTTCTCTTGTATCACTTGATGTATTGTAAACACCTACTGTACCCTGTATCTCATGTACATGCTTTTACATTGTTTGTGCCATCATTATGGCCTGGGTCATGCCTGAAAACTGTCCCTGGGATCAGTGGGCCCACCAGTTAATAAAAAAATAATTAACTCCTATTAATCAGTCAGTCAAACAAGTGTACATGCAACTTCATCAGAGGAGTCAGGCACCCAGTGAAACAATTTTATTGTGCAGAAGTCAGCATCCAATGAAAATTGATAGTCATTTAAGTTCGGCAATCTCAGGTCAGTGCCCCAAATTTCTTCTTTGAAGCCACACTCAAGACTTGGGCATCATAATGCAACTGCTGCCCACCCTAGAAGGTCATCAGTGAACACAAAAAAGTCCCATTAGCTGGAATGGGTTGGCCAGGTTTCTGACAAGAAACATGCAGTTCAGTGGACATTGAGTTTGCACACTCTGGCACTCATCCACTGCTTTATTAGATTAGATAGTGGAAATTTCTTAATTTATCTCAATTCAGGTACTGTGGAATACCAGAGTAGCATCATTGTTCATCTTGGTTTCTTTAGCCTGTTCTGATTTTGTCACTCTGATTTCCTGGAAAGAGTCAGAGGACCTATGGGCATACAATACCTTTGGCACAGAAAGATACACCAGGATAGCATGGTCTGCACGTGTTCTGCACCACCACCTTTTCTCTTACTGATCCCCATGAGGTGAAGACCCCATGAGAGTGAAACCCATGGCTATTCACAAGTACCTGAACACTCTTACAGTGACATACATCTATTAAGTAGCCATAGCTTCAAAACCAACTACCCTACAGGCAGGGATAGTTCCATGTGGTCTGTTCAGCACTCTAAGCCTGGTTCCTACAGGAGAGCTAGGGTTCAGTGGGTGTCATCACTAGGGTGAAAGCAGTCAGGGCCACAGGCATGCTTGCAGTAGATCATAATCCATCAACCTCATCCTCGCCAGCCTTGGTGAGGCAAGGATCCCACTGGAGAGTTTGCACTTTATAACTCAGATATCAGAGTGTCTACACTTACAGCCTCTTAGCAGTAACATCAAACAGGGTCATAAACATGGTCTGTGGTAGCTCTAAGAAAGTTCTTTCTGTCTTCTTCAATATGGGAAAATGCTAATTGACATCTTCCACCACTTTTCTTTGTTCTAGGATTAAATCGTATCCACTGGGAACTGGATGAGCAGCATTCAGAAAATGGAGGAGCGTTTCTCTCTATAGCCAACCAAACACCCAAGAAACTCACACTCAGATGCAAAATAAAGTAAACTAGTTGCTGTCTTCAAGTAATTTTGCAATATTTTATTGCCACAACAACAGCGCTCAAAACCCCAATGCTTTGACTTGGGACAAGTCTTCTTTAGAGGTAGAGTTACAGGCAATCATAGTAACATTTATATAATGATATTTAATTAAACATCAAGTATTCATTGGTGCGATGAACAATCTGCCAGCACCAGTAAATGAACATCCACTGAAACCATATATGAAGTTAACATGTAATCAAAAACACCATCATGACAGACTAATCAGGAGCATTAAAGGGAGAGTTGTGAGAGACTGAACTCCTAATTAGTGTAGTCCTTTGTTATAATGAACAGAAAGGAAGTCATAACCTGTGCTCATTATAGTTCCCTGTTCATTACAATGAGGGATGCTAAAAGAAAAAGCAGGGCCCTTATACAGTACTCTATCTCCACTCCCAGACTGCTGCACATTTAAGAAGTAAAATATTTCATGTACAATTTAATGTCACTTTATGCTGTTTGTTTGATTGTTTCATCAATAAAGATTACAGTACATTACTTTGCTGTAGCTTTATGAATGCTGTACTGTATCATCATTTGTAATGCTTCTGCCATCCACATTCCACCAACTGCTGAGGAGAGAGGCACTCAGTGTAGTTACAAAGGTAACCAAATTAGATTATTAATTTAACAAAAAGGTCAGAAACATGTCAGAACATTGGCTAGACACTAAAGGACAACAGGAGGGCATCTAGAGGAGTAAAATATAGAATAATACATTGGGTGGTGTGTGTAACAAGACTTTTACACACACCTGAGGTGTTGGATGCCACATAAACCTGAGAGAGAAGCTCAAGGGTTTATCTAGGCATCCAACACCGAGGGCGGTGTAAAATTAGTTTGCACACCACGCCATGTTTTATTTTATATGATTGCTGGCATGCACTTTTGCAACAGCAATTATATAAAATAAGCAAAGATCAGTGTTTGGCAGCACAGACTGGTAGGGATTCAGTGTGGTTCGAGTCTGCCAGGTTCACATATCCCATTAGTATGTGTCCCAAAAGAAGAAGACCACTGTTTGTTTAGTTTTGAAAATAATTTTTGCCAAATGTTTTACTTACTGCTAAATGGCAGTTTCAGCATCTCTCGCAGTATTTGCGGTGTCCGTCCAGTGTTGAGGTTGAGAGAGCAACTGGTGCATGTGCAGACACAGGAAAACAGAAGCATGCTTGCATATAACCAGCTGGTTATAATGGCAAATTATAACCGAGTTTCCATATAGGGAAAAGTACTGGCTAGCAGGGCCGCAGTAATGGGGTGGAAGTGGGGAAGTTGTCCGGGGCCCCGAACTCAGGGAGGGCCCTCCTGGAGGAGCTGGCATTACCCCTGTCATTAGCTGGTTTGGGGAAATGGGGCCCATTCCAAGTGACTGGTCCGGGGCCCCAGGATTCATAGCTGCTGCCCTGCTGGCTAGTAATTATAAACTGTTTCCTATCACCTTTAAACTGATGCTGAAATCTGAAGCAAGTCCTGTCTCTGTTCTCTGTTTGTGCCTCAGCTGCACCGCACTGACACCCCACCACTTTCACACTCATGTTCCCCAACTGCCTTCCATTCAGCCCTGCAGTGTAACAGATGAGCAGCTTGCACTTAGTTTTATGAGTTTTACTATTTGACCTGTGAGGTTGAGTGCAGGACAGGTTAGGGAAGAGTGAGACAGGGTGAGTGAAGAGTGAGACCAAGTGAGGACAGCAAGCGAGGATGAACGGACTGCTTATTAGAGAAATAGAAAAAATCTGTGTTTTGTGGTGAGATGAGCCAGTGATTGGGGTAGGCAGGAATTAGCAGCACCACCTGCTGCAAAATTAAAAGCAGTCATTAATCACCAATATAAAATAGGTAAAAGAAATTGTGAATGCTGATTGGCTGGAAGCCCTTTCCAGCCGTGTCCTTATCAGGACATAATGTTACAATGAGCACTACTTGTGCCAAAGAAGATGCAGTGCAGGGGAAATCAATCAGTGTCACCACTCTCCCACTGCAACTTCCCAGCTAGCAACCGAGGGAACCAAAATAGCTGCACTGGGAGAACGACGGTACCTGCAGAGAAACAAAAAATGCCACTCTGTGTCCAATGTCCCCCTTCCTGCACAAGCTCTAAACTTTAAATGTTTTCCACAAGGTACTTTGTTTCACTCACTGGCCATCTCCCACTCACAGATGCAGTTCTCACTCCTGTTAAAGGTCTGCTCAGTACACACTAAGTGTTTCTGCCATCTCCGGATTCCATGCCCTCCCTCCTCCCCCTTCCCTTCTTCGTTGACTGCAACAACCCAGAAGTTGGCATGTAAAATAGGACCACATTACTGACACCACAGACTTAAACCATTTTCATTTTCTGCCTCACTGATTCTCTGGTTTGACAACGTTACCCAGGAAAGGACTGGCTATGGTGGCCGTTGATGGACAGGCTCGCTCCGGGCAACCAGCCTTTCAAAATAAAGAAAACGAATAAAGTAATTGCAAACAGAGAAAGCTTTATGAAAAAATCCTAAAAGTATAATAAAAATAGTTTCCCTACAGTGGGAGGGAAATACTGTACATTACCCAATATGGGACACGCTTACTCCTCCTCACTGTAACAAACTGACTGGGCAAAATAAAAATATCAAACAAAAAGAAAATAAAAGAAATAAACATGGTTTGAGTGTTTGCATGCGTATGTGTGTGGGGGAGGTGCACTGGACACACAGACAGGCATCAACATCTATTAACTTTTAATAAAAGAGCTTCATTACAACACAATGACAGGGACTATTTTTTCTACTGACATGTTGATATTGTTTTTATTTTATTATACATTTTATGTGCTTTTTAATTTAACTTCTTTACTGGGGCCCATTTTATAATTGCAATAAGACACTCCGAGGCATGGGTTATGGCCTGATAGAGCACTTCCCAGGTGCTAAAGGCACTCAACACAAGCGCCTTTGTGCCTCACAATGCACCTGGGGCATGCTCTTATCAGGTCTATAACCCACACCTCACCATGTCTTATTGCTTGCCTAATGCACTGTGTGTGGAGAAATGGGGAGACTGTGTAACTGTGAATACAAACTAAAAATAGCTGACTGCTGTCGGGAGCCACAAGAAGCATGCGTTGTAACCAGGACTTTGGTAAATGAGATTCGGTATAGTGAGGGAGCACTGTAGTAACAGGGATCAGTGCTTTAAATAATTTCAAGACCTCTCAGTTTCCTATGGAGTTCATGATGTAGCAGAAGAACTCCAATTAATTCATTATTAAGATGCTGTCCCTGATGCTTCATGATACTTAAAAAAAGGTAAATAAAATAAAATGCAGCAGCAGCAAATATCACTAGAAAAGTACTGCTGTCTTGGCAAAAAGATGGAAAATAAACAGCCAAAAGAACAAATGATAGCCTGGTAATATATGCAGTTCCTTGCAGCAAAATAACAATAGACTCAAAAGTAAATGAGATTGGGTGTTGCATCACAATGGCTTTAATATATTATACTGTGAAGTGAATTTTATTTTTGACTGATGATAATAATAATTTATAAAATTAAAAGTAACTGCTCCAATAAACAAAATCCAAAGCAAAATCAATGCAAAAGGAAAGACAGCAAGCCTGGTGGCGCAGAAGGTTGAAGCGCTGGCGCCTTACTCACACCACACCCGTGACCTGGGTTCGGGAACGGACTCAGGTCATGACGGTGCGTCAGGGGAAGGAGGGACTGAGCGTCCACAGGACTGCTCTTCTCTCCTGGGGTGGGTTACAGGGTCACTTCACTCTGCAGCAGCCTCCCAGTGGAGACCGGAAGCACTGCACAAAGCGTCACAATGTGGGAAGAACCAGAACACGGAAAAAACACTCTGGATTGGCCGGATGATGGCATCCAGTCTATCAGCATGCCTGGGAAACTTCCTGTGGGCTGGCCGTCTCAGCAGTACCGAGGCCAAGGAAAAGATGGCGTGCTGGGCTGCCCCAACTTCAGAGGAGAGGGACCCATTAGGTGAAGGGTAACACGCAGCTACTTGAGGTAGGCTGCAATGTGAGCTGAAGGGGCTCGGGCGGGTTAGAAGGGGTGCTGCTGATCTTGGATGCCGAAGGAGAGGCAGATTCAGGGCACGGAGGGGAAAAATAGATCATTCAAAAAAAGGAAAGACGGTAACAATAGAGGCGATTTAGAGGAAAAAAGTATTATAGGCCCAGTTGAACTGCTACAATAGCCAAGTACAGAGCAGAATCAACAAAATAAAATAAGGATAGGAAGGAGGGTGACTTTTTAAGAACCCAAATGGGTTACTGTACCAAAAAGAAACGTAGTTTTGAAAAAGACCAGTTTGAAAAGTATGGATGAAAACTGAAAAAGAAACATTAAAGAAAACAAAGGGAATGCATAGTGAAAGTAGTGGACAGCCCAATACTGATAAAAAACAAAGCTAAGTGATATTGGTCACACTTTATTTTAAGTGTCAATTTCAGTGTAACTGTGGGTAGATAATCATTAATTACATGCAACAGGGATAATTACACTATAGTTACATGTTTGTTGCATGCAACTACATTGCCATTACAATGCAGTTATAATGTAGTTACGTAACTACCCTGTAGTTAACTGACACTTAAAGTGTTACCGTAATTCCATTAAATCAAGATGAATCATGTAAAGCCATGGGTACAGATATGAAAACCTCCAACTGGAGGATACAACACTAACTGTAAAAAGTACATTCTATATGATAAAATTATAAATACAGAATAAAACTGAAAAAATCTTGAACAAATAATTTCAGAAATTCTAAAAATGGTGAAACCTCTAGATTGAAGCAAAAAAATGCAAAATTTGCAAGTCTGCAAGAGTAATAAATATAGCACGTGTATATTCGTAAATATCTGATGGCCATACAAAGAACATAATAACAACAATATGCAATGACTACCAAATATGTTGACTACATCACTTCAGAAACTAACACAAAAGTAAGAAAATATTGCAAAATCTATCATTATACCAAAACTGATGAAAACAAGTTTGGTCAAAGATACATTCATGATAATATATGCCTAAACTATGAAAAATACATTAATTATACAATAAAACTAATCCTGAATGAAAACTTTATTACAAGGGTTTGTAAAAAACAAACCCAGGCAGAAAAGTAGATAATGTACAACAGCCATTAAAAGATGATGCATAGCTATGGTAAGGATTCTGGGTTTATTACAGGGGTTTGTAAAAGACAAACCCAGGCAAAAATCTATAATAGTTCAATTGGATATATGCAGTGGGGGACTGAGCACAAATTCTATTGCAAGAATGCAGTAAAACAGAAGCAGCTCACCATAACAGTTTAGGTGCTGTAGAACTGGAATGGTATCAGTGCTTTCATTAAGTACTGTTGGGTGCAGGGCTGTCCCATTATTACTGAGGGTTGAGGCACTGGACACCACACCTCGCGCCATGTCGGTGAGCCAGGTTAGGAGCAGACTCCAGGCTGCCAGGGGTCAGCAGGAAGGAGGATTGAGCATCTGGAGGACTGCTCTCCTCTCCTGTGGTGGGTATCTGGGGTGCACCGCTCTGCAGTGGTGCCTGGTGGAGACCAGCGGGCCCACAGTAGCGGCCACTTACAGGAATGAGGCGATGGCAGACGTCAGCTAAGGGTACGCCTTCACCAACGCCATTGCATGTCCATGCCTCATCGGGATGCAATCAAGATGGAAACCCCAGTTTCCTGGGAGGGCACAGCGGGACTCGAGTGGCTGAGCCCACATGCCCAATGCTGGTGCCAATCCTGACTCGACTCTCCATGGTCCTTGCCTCTCCCATTCAGGGCCACGATAAGGGGACCCAGCACCCAATTCCTTGGTTGGGGAAGGCACGGTGGGTGGTAGAGGTGACGACGAGTGGGTCCCAGCAGAGAGAGATGCCCAGGATGCCAGTGACCAGAGCAAAAAGAACTGATGAAAAAGTCCTGTCAGGTGCAATGTTTGTAGTGTAAAGATGTATTTTGATTCTTTCTGTAACAGTAATTTCATTCTGTCACCACCATGTAGTGCTACCATTACTTGTTAATTGCCCATAAAGGCAAAATTGTTCACATTACCGTTACGATATCAAAGCAAAGCAAACCTGAGTTGGCATTTGGTGCCACTGTGATAACAGAATACATGTGTTGCTGCATGCATTTGTACAATGGATGGACAGTCCATTCGATGTAAACTTTTGGACATGGAGTGTAACAGTATAAATGATAAATTTTGTATAACACTTTGTGAACTGTTGATTCCAACCTGTTTATCACTGTGTGGGCAGTGAAAATGGACCTCTGTGTACAGTGCTTATATGCAGTACATCTGTCACAAATCTAGCTACCCACTGGTGGCGGAGGCAACCAAGAATGACTTCTTAGACTTTCAGAGAGTTTAACTTGTAACTAGATCCTTGATGTTAGGCCCTTCTGTAAGAAATCAATTGTTTTATAGATGCAGTTGCCTGTAATGCTGAACCCCAGTCAAAACATGCAGTACTTAAGGATAGTTGAAACTACAGAGTGAGATAAATGATTATACTCTGTAACAAATGTTAGCCTACCAGCTTCATTAGTTGCTCTGTATTAGGTTCAAAGATGCTCCTTGGAGAATTTCTTGCTCTATGAATTCTCTGTATGGGCCTGCAGCCAACTTCCTCCTCTGTCCTGTTTGAACTCTTTTCCTTTTTAATCTGAGCTCTTGCCTGCAGTGCAGCAGAGAGCACAGGGTTGGCCCTCTTCCTTCACAGTGACCCTCCAAAAACATGCAATAAGGAATCCCAATTAACCACTGTGGTGCTGAAATAATCATACACTAATGGAACCCCATGTTTTATTTATTTATTTCATTAGCTAGTTAGCTCTTGATGACAGCGAAAGGAGGACGAGACAATACTGCCTATTTTCATAGATGCAAACCAACGGAAACTTAACCAGATTTAGCAGTGGTGGTAATTTTTATTGAATGTGGGAAATGTTGCCAGGCCATCGATACATATCTATGGAGCTTAGTGTTGAAACGCCAAACACTTTTACTTTCATTACCTCTTCTGGTAATCTTTTCAACAACCCTGTCGGTCTCCGGATAAAAAATATTTACATCGTGTTGAATGGCCCTTAATTTAAACTGGTGTTCCTGGTTCTGCTATAATTGATTCTACTGCCGCCTGCCTGGGTCTATTTTGTATTCCCTTTCATGATTTTGGATACCTCAATTATACCTGCCGTTTATCTACTTCTCTGTAGAAGAACCCAGGTGCTCCAACCTTTCCCATACAGCATGTTTTCCAGTCCCTAATTATCTCTCAGTCTCTATGCTGCACATTTCCCAGCTCCTGTATGTCCTTTCTG
This sequence comes from Neoceratodus forsteri, assembly GCA_016271365.2. NCBI lineage: Eukaryota > Metazoa > Chordata > Ceratodontiformes > Ceratodontidae > Neoceratodus > Neoceratodus forsteri. The sequence continues at coordinate 30,137,822 of CM028134.1, forward strand.
TAATGTATTGCACAGAACTGTTACTACGAATGGGGTGAAACCATGTCCCTGTATGGTGGCATTTGCACCTCCTTTCCACTGCTATTTGTCCTCCTTTTAATGGAACCAAGCATTCTGCTGGCCTTGCTGGCTGCTGCTGAGAACTGTTTGGAGATTTTTCAAAGATGTGTCTATAATAACCTGCAATTCCATTTCCTGTTAGCCATTTCCTGGCTCACCCCAGTACCCTGCACCATTATGACTACTCCTGACTTAATCCACATTACCTCATTTTACAGCTCTAAAAATATATTGTAAATTGTTGAATCTGTACATTTATATATTTGCTTGATTACTGTTTTTTTCCTCACATTGCACCTAGGTTTAGACATTGTACTATTGCTGTATTCCCTTGTAAACACTTCCCTGGGTTACACCTGGAAATAATTCTTTGATCAGAGCACCTCAGCCAGTCTACAAATTGTAAATAAATAAAGCATTTCTGTTCCTGGTCCACATGCATTCCTCTGCATGCCACATCACTGAACTGATACCATCTGGCTGAGCAGAAGCCTAGCTTATCTAGGTCCTGCTGAGATGTCTCACACTGCTCCTCATTGTTGACCACTCTTGCTAGCTTCCCGTCACTTGCAAACTTGACTAAATTGCCACTGCTCCCCAATTTTAAATTATCGATGAACAAGGTGAAGCAGAAGCAGTTCCAGAATGTACTCCTCTGAATCCCACTTGTCACTGCCTTCCTTTCTGACACGGTCGTCCACCACCCCTCTCTGCCTCCTGTTACTCAATAAATGTCCAGCCCATATTAATAGTCCTCCCACCCTGTATACAAGTTGGGTATAACCCACGGGTATGCAGCTGTGAAACCAGAGCCATGACTGAATGCCATTACATCATGACACTCCTGTGTGACCTTGATTTAGGCATGATCCATGAAATGTAGAATCTGACGGCAAATAAGAACTGCTTGGCCCACCTAGTCTGCACATTTCCTCACTATTGCATAAACTCCAGATCCTATTTGATCTGCAGTTTACCTTCTCCTTCCTACCACTAGGGTTGTCTTTTATCTGTCCCATGCATTCTGGAATTCACCTATGGTTTTGCCCCTATCACCTTCTTAGGAGGCTGTTTCATACATCCACCACCCTCTCAGTGTGTTGCCCTATGTCCCCCCGCCTCATATTGTGACCCCTGGTCTTTGCTTCTTTTTCTGCAAGATGCTGCCCTCCTGAACTCTGTTAATCTCTTTGAGATACTTGAATGTCTCTATCATAACCCCCTCCCTCCTTTCCTCCAGGGTATACATATTGAGGTCCCTCAGCCTCTCTCATATGGTTTCTGGTGTAGTTCTGCACCATTTTCATTGCCATCCTCTGGATTGCCTCCACCCTGTCTATGTCCTTATGGAGCTGTGGTCTCCAGAATTGAACACAGTACTCCAGATGAGGTCTCCCAACAGTCTGTACAGTGGCATCACCACCTCCTGTTTCTATTGGTGATACTCTTCCTATGCACCCCAGCCTCCTACTGGCTTTCCTCACTGCCTTCTCACATTGTTTGACTACCTTAGGTTGTCTGTTTACCACCTCCAAGTCCCTTTCCAGTTTGGTTTCGTCAGTACCTCCCCATCATGCATTCCTTTCCTCGTTCTTGTTCCCCAAGTGCATAATTTTGCACTTCTTTGCACTGAATCTAAGCTGCCACCTCTAGACCACTCCTCCAATTTGCCTAAGTCTCTTCTCATTCTCTCCACTCCTCGAGTGTCAACGCTATTGCAGTGTCAGCTGCAAAGAGGCATACCTTTCCTTCTAGTCCATCCTCAATGTCACTTATGGAGACATTAAAGAGAACGCCCCAGCACTGAATCTTGTGGCACTCTGCTGGTTATCCCTCCTCTTTGAATTGAACCCGCTTACCACCACCCTCTGTATTCTATTGCTCAGCCAATTTCTGACCAAGTTTATCACAGTGGGACCCACCCCAGATTGCCCAGCTTGTTTACTAACCTCTTGTATAGGACTGTGTCAAATGCCTTGCTAAAATCTAGGTAGGCCATGTCCGCTGCCCCTTCCTAATCTACTACCCTTGTCACTCCAGTCAAAGAAATCAATCAGATTTGTTTGACAAGACCTTTCTGCCATGAACCAGATACTCGGTCTAGATATTCTACAGTCCTTTCCTTTAACACTGATTTGATTATTTTCCCACCACCGAGGTCAAACTGACCGCCTATAATTTCCTGCTTTTACCTTGTTCCTCTTTTGTCGAGGTATCACATTCACCTCCTCCAGTCCTCTGGTACCATTCCCTCCTGTTGAATAGGGTTGTCAGTGGTGTCACTAGGACCTCCCTGAGTTCTTTAATATTCTGGGATGTATTCCATCAGGCCCCATTACCTTGTCCACTTTCAGTTATGAGAGTTCCTTGAGGACTCTCTCCTCCATGAATGGACTTGTGTCCATCCCTCTTCCATGCATGTTTCTACTGCCTACTGTGGTCCCTCCTCTTCACCTTCTTTTGTGCATACTGAGCAGAAGCATTCATTCAGATTTCAGCTTATTCTAGGTCCCTCCTCCCACTCTGCCTTCCTTACTTAGCCTCACAATCCCTCCCTTGGCCTTTTTCTTCCCTAATGTACCTGAAGAAGGTTTTGTCTCCCTCTTTACTGTCTGGACTATCATTTCCTCTGTTTGTGCCTTTTCACTTCTGACTGCTTTCCCTGCTTCCCTCTGCTTTGTCTAATACTGTTCCCTGTCTTCCTCCCTCTGAGTTTCCATGTACTTTCCAGATGCCAGTTTTTCTCTCTAACCTTCCCTGCCACTACTTTTTGAAAACCATCATTTTTAAATTTCTTTTGCTTTGACAACTTCCTTTACACAAAGGCTTGTGCCTCCACTATGGCTTCCTTGAGGTTCTCCCACTGTTTCTCTGCCTCCATTTGCCAGTATTTTCCTGAAGCATTCTCCCATTTTTGCCAAGTTGGCCCTCTTGAAGTCCAGGATCCTTGCTTTTGTGTGGCTTGACTCTTCAGCTGTCTTTACCTTGAACCATACTGTATGGTGAGCGCTGGACCCCACATGGCTGCCCACCATTGCATCTGTTATTCTGTCACCATTTGTAAGCACCCAGGGTTCCACCACCAGCTGTCTGGAAGCATCGCCCCCTGTAGGGCATACAGATGTCTGTTCCAGGAAGTGGTTGCAGCTCAGGTGTTATAGTTTATATCTGGCATATTTAGGTCCCCCACCACCAACACTTCCTTTTCCCTGCCATTTTATGGATGTTTTCTACCAATATCCTATCTATTTCTCCCTGTGCTGTGGGTCTGTAGATAACCCCTGTGCAGATAGTGGTGCCATTTCCTGTCTACAGGGTGACCACACTCGCCTATCCTCCCTGCTTCCACTCTTGTCTCAGTTGCTTTGATCCCCTCTGATGTACATACTGTAGCTACCCTCCTCCCTTTGTGCCCGCCTGTCTTTCTTGAAGATCAAAACCCTGGTATGTTAACATTCCAGTCATGGTTTCCTGTGTACTATGTTTTCATGACTGCTGCAATATCCAGATCTTCCTTGGCCACTAGGTTAGGGGACTTGCTACCCAGGGTATGGGCATTTGCACACACGGCCTTCCATGTTTTGATGGCTTCACCTCTACTAGTTCCCATTCTATCCCTTCTCCCTATGTCTTCCGACTTTTACCCCATGTTTCAGTCCCTTTTGTTGTTTTCTCATCCTTAGGATCCTCTTTTCTGACTACCTTAACCTGTGTGTGTGTGGGGGGCAGTTGATTTTCCCTGCTTATTCCCACCTCCCTTTGGCTAGTTTAAATGCTGCCAATGAAACATTTAAACCTTTCACTCAGGATCCTGGTCCCTCCCGGATGGATGCAAACCATCCCTCCGGTACAAGCCTGCATCCCTCCAGGTGGGCCCCAGTCCCCAATGAAGCCAAAACCCTCAGCTCTGCACCAGTTCTTCAACCATTCATTGAATCCCATGGTGCAGAGCACCTGGCATCTTCCATGTTATAGACAGAGTAGCGGCTTCGAGGTTACCATGTGTGCCACCTGTCTAAGACCCTTCCCCAACTCCGTGAACTCACTCTGCATGGCCCTAACCTCATCCCCAACCAGGTATTTTGTCCCTAGGTGAACAATGACATGTAGCTCACCCTCCCTTACTGCTGGCCCAGCGATCCTTTGGAATCACCTCCCATCCCTCCAAGCCATGGCGCCTGGTGAGCACTTTACCTCTCTATCTCCTCCCTCTCCCACCCCAGTTCTACCCCTAAAATAATAATAGAGTCCCCCACTAGGAATTGCTTCCTTCTCCTCTGGGATCCCATGCTCCCCATGGGGTCTCCATGTTGAAAGTTCCCCACATCCACCTTGTTCACCACTACAGGTGCCTCCTCGGGACAGCCCTGCTCCACCAGAACAGTGTAGGAGGTGTGGGTGGAGCCACAGGTGGAATGCACCTCTGTTCAACCTCCTTCACCCTCCCTAAGCCCACTGTCATCCAACTGACCCTCCTTACTGGCATTCTTTGAGGTAGTGGGGTGGCCTTGGTGGTCCCTGAGTGGGGAAGGGTCTTCTGAACACTAGCCAACTCTGCCGAGGCGAGGCAACCTCCTCCCTCAACCTACAGAGGTGCATGCAGGTGGAGCAGCACCACAGCCACCAGTGTGTGGATCTCTGGAAGGGTTCCTGCACATGTTGGTGGTACACAGAGGTTCCATTCTGCATATACAAACATACAAACATACAAGAAGCCAGACCGAAGAAGGCCATTTGGTCTATCAAGTCTGCTCAGATTGCAGGGTCCACAGCTTGAGCTAATGTCCCTGCCCTCCCTTCCCACTCCTCCCATCCTCTCACGCATGATCCTTACCTTCCCCCATGCCTATCCCAGGCTCTCTAAAAGCTGCCCACTGTCTTCAACAAGATGACCTCTTCCAGCAGTGCATTCCAAGTGTCCACCACCTCTCTGTGAAGAAGTGTTTCTTGACCCTCCCCACCCTCCAGCTTAAGACTGTGACCCCTAGTGTTATGGTTGCCACTCAGCTTAAAGAGACTCTCCTTATCAACCTTATTTATTCCTTTCAAGTACTTGAGGGTCCCAATCATGTCCCTCTCTTTCTCCTGTCTTCTAGGGAGTACATGTTCAGTGCCCTCAATCTCTCCTCATATGCCTTACCCTGCTGCCTGCTATCATCTTTGTTGCCCTTCTCTGGACCTTCTCCAGCAGGTTAATGTCCTTTTGAGGTGTGGGCGGGCACCAGTACTGAACTCCGTACTCTAGATGCGGCCTTATCAGTGACCTGTACTAAGGCAGTATAACCCCTCCTGCCTACTACTGATCCCCAGGATATGCATCCCAGCATCTTGTTTGCCTTTGTTGCTGCTTTCTTGCACTGCGTGGAGTGCTTCAGGCCACTAGTGATCATCACTCCCAGGTCTTTCCTCTCCTCTGATGCAGATACTCAGACTCCACCCAGGTAGTACTCTGTCCTGGGATTCTTGGTTCCAGTACGCATAACTTTGCATTTCTTAGCATTGAAGCCAAGCTGCCAGATATTAGACCACCTCCCCAGCTTTTCCAGATCTTTCTGTAGGTCCTGTATCCCTTCAACTGTGTCCACTCTCCAACAGAGTTTGGTGTCATCCACAAATAGGCAGATTTTGCCTTTAAAGCCATCTCCAATGTCACTGATGAAGACATTGAACAACACCGCCCCAGCATTGAGCTCTGCAAGACCCCACTAGTTACCTCTCTGGTGCCAGATAACTCTCCCCACAACCACCCTCTGGGTTCTGTCCCTCAGCCAGTTTTCCACCCATATGGCCATCTTTTCCCCAACCCTGAGATCCACCAACCTCCTGATCAACCTTCGTGGCCTCCATGCATCCACAGCCCCAGGAGCACGCCTCTTTGCACCCACTCCTGTATCACCATGGCACTTACATGAGCAAATAGGGTCGGCAGGACATGCCAGCAACAAATCAGTGTTACCTAAAAGGATCAATCTATGCACAGTCATGCGACTTTTATCTACAACAGAGTGGTTCCTGTTCTTGGGAGACAGGAGTGCACAAAGGAAATTGGTCCCATGCCTTTATGTCTTCCTTGTGTGTACCTAATGCAACTGTCAGTGATGTGTAAAGCACTTTGAGATACAGTGTGAATGATGAACCTCACCTCTTCACATTTCAAAGTATAATATAGGGTGTTAGAGGGGAAGAAAGAGAGAGAGAAGGTTTAAAGAGGAGGGAGAGAGAGGAAGAAAGAGAGAGAGATAGAGAGAAAAGGGCCAGAGAGGGAGTGAGGGAGAGAGAGGAAAGAGAGAGGGGAGACAGAGACAGTGAGAGAGTTATGCGAGGGAGAGAAGGGCAGAGGGAGAGAGTGGGGTAGATAGAGAGAAGAAAGTGAGAGAGAAAGGAAGCAGAGAGAGGGAGAATGGGAGAGTGAGGGAACAGAGAGCAGGAGTGAGGGAAAGAGAGAGAAAAGGGAGCAGAGAGTGAGAGGGAGCAAGAGAGGGAGACAGAGAAAGAGAAAGCTCCTCTGGCACCTACTGTACCTACAAGGATGTTTTCAATGTTGTTGTAGTATACTGACACTCTGAGTAACATTTTTAGTCTCATTTTTGATGCATAGGACTTGCATTAAAAAAATGATTTTTCCATCCAGGTATCAAAGTACGCTAGCTAGACCACATCTCTGTAGAGTAGCATACATCGTCACTGGAACTGCTTTGAATGCATATTGGGTCAGTTTGATCTAACCATGATGCAAGCTCCTAGACAGCACATCTATATGCCGCAATGCGCCACAGCTGGAAAATCAACTGCATGTGCATGCATTGGACAAGGCTTAAGGTTATGGCTCTGCCTGCGTCTGCAGACATTGTACCTGCTTTCAAAAATCAAGACCCCATCCTAAAAATATCAGGCATTCAAGTGCACTATTTTTTGTCTGCCACTGCTTTTAGTCCCTAAATTGTATGTTGTCAGTTACAATTTATTGTATCATCCTTGTATAAATGTGTATTATACTGTACTGTAACATGGCAAAACATTAGCAGTCAAGGAAAGAAAGCTAATAGGAGCAATAGCATTAGGTGGTACAGAGAGCAACGTGGCATGATGATAATGCAGTGTTGCTTATGAAATACATAAAGGAGCCACGGGAGAAAAACGAGCAGTGTGTCAAATATGAGAAGAGAAGAAATAGAAGTCATCAAGTTTGTAAATAGCAAGTACGACAGTAGAGAAGCAGTGGGAGAAATATCAGGTGGGGCTAGGTAAAAGGTAGAACCAGGGAAGTGGAAAAGTTAGATCTGGAGAAAATGTGAACAATGTTTAGGTTGAGGACAATCAGATACTGATGTCAGAGGAGAAAGAGCCAGTACAGAGTCAGAAATTGAAATATTGCAAAGTAGCGACCACAGAGCATGTGAGACAGAGAGAATGCAGCATCCTGGACCAGAAGTACCAAGGAGAGAGGATTGAATGGACGGAACAGCAAGCAGCACAGCAAACATCCGAAACGCATTTCAGTTTAACAGTTTTATGGTCTATGGGACTGTTAATTGTAATTGTCCAGGAGCAAACACATACACAGAACATATCAGACAGAGTGGAGAAATCTGACTACAGAAATGAACTGAGCTGTAGAAAGAAAGTGAAGTAAACCATGATTTCTGTATGCAAATGAGAAAGACAGATAGACGAAGGAACTAGAAAACGAGCAACATCGCGGTCAGTCTAGCAAGAATATCAAATGAACAGTCGCTAAGAAATCTATAAATGTATATCCAATCGTTAAGAAATATATAATTGTACTTCTATAAAAGAGAACAAAACACACATATGTATGAAAGAGAGATTCATTCAGAATTTTCAAAGTAACAGTAAAAATAAGTGAGAAACTTTATTAGTGTGATTGTGTATTGTATTGTATCACCAGAAACATATATAGGAGATATACATCCATCTGTAGACCATGTTACAAGCACATTAATCCACTCTGAAGGTGGCATCTATTCGGGAGTTAATGCATGTTTGGTCTGTTGTAGGCAGTCGGCATGTGACTTTGGGCCACGTGTCCCAACCATGATCCCAACTATGATCCATGCATTAACTCCCATTAGATGCCACCTCCTTCATCATGGATTAATGCTTACGTAAATGCTCCTTTCTTGGGGATTAATGCTTACTTCTATAACAGGTATCTGCTCTAAGCCAATCACAGTACAGAATACCTGCAAGTTATTCAGCCACAACTACCTCAAGGAAAACTGAGTCAGTTATTCAACTAAACCCTCCCACAGAGTTGGTTATTGAACTAAGCCCCTCCCACAGTCAGTTAATCAAACCTTTGCCATGCCTACAATCAGATATTCATACAGTTCCTGAACACAACCTCTGCCCATCCCACCCCAACTTGCGCCACTAATCCTCTTCGGACAAGGCTGCACTCCTGCTCAGGAAAATATTCAGTCATTTCATAGCCAAAATATCTCCTTTTCTTTTTCTGGGTGGCGTCCTGATCATGACCACCCCCGGTTCACTCCTTCCTCCACCACTGCAGACAACAACAAGGCTGCACTCAGTTCTCCTAACAGTCCCCTGGCCAGCCAACCAACTCACACTCACCTCCTTGCTGAACCTGAAGACTCCCACTGGATTCTTACTGTCTGGCAAAACAGATTAGTTGACTGCTAGCAGTCTCTCTGGAATCTCTCTCTCTCTCTCAGTTGCTGGCAGGCAGATCCTGACAACCGCACCTGCTGGACGTGCATTAACTCTGGAAGAAGGCGGTGCTTACGCTTGCTCCTGCTGACATTGACCCAGGTGCTTAAAAACTTTCAAACTCATAGCTAGAGTAGGTTGTAAAAGAGAGGAGAGAATACAGGAGAGAGTAATGTAGGCCCTCGACATGTAGTTGTGATTATGGATATAAATGGTCTTTAATTTTTATTATCTGGTGGTTATTTTTTTCATTTCTTTAAGAATGCTCAAACAGGGCAATGAGCTTAGCCATAGTAACTCCATTCGAGTGGGCAGTTGTGAGGATGCACGCGAGTGACGCTCTTCTTTGCCGGTCATGCTTTACTGTACAAACATATTAAAACAATTTCTAAATCACTTTTTCTCATATAATAGTATTAACATTCAGTGAGTTGAGAGCATATAACTGGCTTCTGTGGGATTAAACTACTTCGGCTTCGGCCTCTGCATTTAATCATCCACAGAAGCCAGTTATTGCTTCAAATACTCCAGCTCACTGAATGTTATCACTTAATTCACTGTCAGGCTTAGCTGAAAATGAGTTTTCAAATCTCCTTGTTAAGCAAACTAAATAAAAATAAACATTAACAAATATCTGTGGAATGTGTTTGCACCTAGTTCCATATACTAGTGAACTAGAGTGTCCCATGTGAAAGCTCCTGTTGTTTATTGGCAGCAGAGACCATATCCTTTCTATTTGAGACAAAAGCAACATAGATGAGATAAACAGCTGCATAAAATGTTTGAAATACTGCTATGAATTTTTTCCTCCCTCTGCTGGCAGTCCTCGTCAGGCCTTCGGGATCCCACAACTCCATTACCCACTGTTCCTGGACTTACCTCGGCAACGGAGTGCTCCACAGATTGCCCCTGTGGTGGGACCATTGAGAGGTCCCCAACCCCTTCCAGTGTCATGGTCAGATCTGTCGCGGTGCCCAGTTGGTAGTGTGAGGTCTGCAGGGTTCCACGGGCAGTGTCCTGTGGCAAATCATGTTTTCCATTGTTATTTTTCCCCAACCCATGGACGCCTCCATGGAGGTGTCGGATTGATGTGTGCATCTCAGAGGACATGCTTACATCTCCCGTCAGGGAGTATCCCCACCTGAGCTGTTAAACCAGCCACACTGCCACCTATGATCACCTTGGAGGCAGTGTTACAGGACACAGTCTGGCCTTCTTCCTGGAGGATGACAGCATCCACTGGGTCGTTCGATCCTCCCCTGTCAACCTCCGAGTGTCCCAGGATCGTTCCCGAACCTGAGTTGTTTGTGTGATGGCAAGTGAGGCATGAGTGCCACTGCCTCACACCACCAGGTCATGAATGAAATGTTTTTAAAGGGAATGTTTTCTTGGTTATATAATTCTCTATTGCATCACCGCTTACTACTTCCTTAAAATTGTGTCAGCTGTTGAGCCTTTGATGTTTTGCTTCCTGTTTGCTGTCTCTGGCTTCCTTTTTTCAAGAATTTATTTTCGTTTGTTGATTACACATTATCTTAAATGTGAAATGTCAGTTTCAATGTAATCATTACTACGTGCAACAGGGTAATTATACTGTAGTTACATGTTGGTTGCATGCAACCACATGCAATTGCTAACTGACACTTTTGAACAATAAAATAATATAAATAATATTCAAATCAGTATGAGAATTGGAGGCTCTGTTGTAAATGGGCTTTTTGTTTTTCTGCCATTTATTTGTTTGTTGGTACATTTATAAGGAAGATACACAGAAGTGTTGCATATTGAGACAAAATTGTTTCCTTTATAGTGAAGTCCCACAAACAAGCAAACAAACAAACAAACAAACAGAAAGTTGCACATTTATGCAATTTCAAAATTACAACACATGTGCAGGCAAGGTTGGAGGAATGGTAAGACATATGGCAACTTAGATTCAATGCAAAGAAGTGCAAAGTAATGCACCTGGGAAACAAAACCCGGGAGAAGAGTACACAATAGCAGGGGAGGTACTAACAACAACAAAAATGGAAAGGGACCTGGGAGTAGTCATATCAGATGACCTAAAGGTGGGTAAGCAATGTGAAAAGTTGGTAAGGAGAGCCAGGGGATACTGAGATGCATAGGAAGGACATCACAAGTAGAAAAAGGGAAGTGGTTATCCCTCTGTACAGACAGTTGGTGAGACCCCATCTGGAGTACTGTGTGCAGTTTGGAGACCTCATCTACGCAAGGACATAGACAGGATGGAAGCAGTCCAGAGGAGGCAACTAAAATGGTGCAGGGTCTGCAGCAGAAACCATATGAAGAGAGACTGAGAGAGCTTAATATGTATACTCTTGATGAAAGGAGGGACGGGGACATGATAGAAACGTTGCAAGTACCTGAAGGAATCAACAAAGTCCAGGAGGGTAGCATCTTTCAGAAAGAGATGTGTAAGAACAAGGGGCACAATTTAAAGATAGAGGGGGAAGGCTCAGGGTAATGTGGAGGACATTTTTTTTCACGGAGAGAGTGGTGGATACATGGAACAGCCTTCCTGAGGAGGTCGTTTGGTCTAAAACAGTGGGGAATTCAAACATGCATGGACAGACACAAGGCAATTATAGTGGGGGTTGCAGGAAGTAGGCTGTTAGTTAACTAGAATCTGCAGCTTATCCAGTAGGTAGCTTAAATGGGCAGACTGGGTTGGCCAAGTGATACTTATCTGCCATCAAAGTCTATGTTTCTATGTTAATTCACTATAAAATGTAAGGTCATTATCCAAGTAGTCATATGTAGAAAGTCGAAGTCTGTCTTAAAGGGACACTGTCAACCCCTTAGGTCTCAAAGTGTCCCTAGTTTAAAAAACATATTTTATGATTGCAAACATTCTGTAAAGATTGTTCATGTAGGAGGCAGTTTGATTCTGAATCTTATTTTCTTTAAAATAGTAAAAGCAGATTGCCCAACATACTGGTGTTGTCACACCAAAACAGGTTTGTTTACATTCCTTGATCAACTCCAAATGCATCTTTCCTGGACTTGGGAACATCCACATGATGCAGTGGGAGTTCAGGAGGCTACTGCCTTATGAGTGTCTGCACTGTCTGCTCCAGGCTGTCTGCCTTGGCATCTCTCCTGCTTGAAGCACAATCCATGGTTTCCTGACTATCTGTGAGGTAGAAACAACAAATCAAGTTGAATTCTTCCCTGTCAGCCTTGGCTAGATAATGTGACATAACGGGTGGCTCCTCCATGATCATTACTGGGCATGCTCCCTTTCTCCTTATATGTTAACCGCCTCCTAATGTTGCCACTCAGTGTAACACTGTCGACGCTAACAATCTGATTCTGTATCTGAGTTGCTGATGTCTGAGACTTGGCAGGACTTCTTGGATTTCTCCACCATCATCCAAACCTAGTTATCTGAGAACAAATTAATACTTCATTTTAGAAAGAGTATGGCCATGCTGTTTGGCTCCAAATCCAAACTTTGTTTGTATACTCATTGCCTTTCCTTCCCTGCACTGATGGTTCCTCTAGAAGATGCCAACAGGTTTAAATACTTGGGGGTGTCACACCTGACCTGTCACTGGGTATCTCTCTTCATATAATGACGGTGTGTAAGCCTGTCAACATTAAGCTGCGTGTGGTCTTCAGGGTTAAACATTGTCGGCCCCAAAGGCCTGCCTAGCCATTGCAGAAGGAGTGCTACTGCCGAGTGTTGCCCTTAGCCTGCCAGCCTGCCTTGGCACTAGATTACAGACCTCCCTCCAGAAGAGCACCTATCCAGGTGTTCCGCGGCGAACATCACTCCAAGAGGGGTGGCTTTCTGCAGCAACAACCATCATCCTGCCTGCTGTTTAAACAGTACCTGACTGCAGAGTCTGTGCTGTCTTTCACTGAGATTCTGACAGGTGAGAGGGCTCTGAGGTGAGCCAACAGCCAGACAACACAGGTGGGGGTGTGGCTAGCTCACTTCAAAAGCCCGTGCCTCCGGCGCAGTGACCATGCATGTGGCACTCAGAAATGTTTTTTGCCAAAATTAAACCACAGAGACCCTGAAAGTGCAGAAGCAGTCATAAAAGAGTTAAAATATTTCATCACTGGCTGGAGGACTGCTGTAGAAATTCAGCAGCTGGTACTCAGTAATGTTCATGTAGCTGCACAACGAACTCCTGTGTTTGAAGTTGAAATTCAGCAGCATTTCTCCAACAAATCAGGACTTGGACTCTAGTTAGCAATTGCTCAATATTAATTGTTTGTCTCCTGTATTCTTATTTCCCAAGAGATATTTTGTGGTATTCACTCTGCACCTGCCAACAAGTAGAATTTGACACCGGCATTTGGGCTGTTTTAACACTAAGCTCAGACTAAGCCTGCTATCCTGCTGTGCTGAAGTTAGAATTTATACAGTAGCATTACCAAAAGTAGAGCTGTTTAGGACCATTAATACGTTTTATTTGTGGCATTTTAATAATGTTTTCCTTTCTCTTTTTAACTGTTGGAACCCTTTATATAAATAGTATCTCAGCAGGGGCCAGGGTTGAAATCCATCCTGTGACCAGGGTAAGTGGGTATTCCTGTTAGAACTTTGTTTCTGTCTTGTCAGACAGCATACTGTGTATCTCCTCCTGGTAACTGAATTATTCTGGTCTTTAGATTCTGACTTCCCGCTGATAGTAAAATTTTAGAATGTTTTATAAAGGGTTGACTTGGTATGATTTTATGTTTGCTTGCACGCATGTGCAAGAACATAGTGCCATCATTGGAGATTTTGGAGGTGTCACCTCCTCCTCCAATTCAGGCAGTGCTGGCAGGTGCGTTCTCAGAGTTAGTCGCATTTTGGAGCTGTCCATGACACGCCCAAAAATGCAGTGGCATACAGTTGAAAGGGGAGCTACGCTTGAGTGAGCAGACATAGAAGCTGCTCATGCGCAGCTCCCTCCCAGCCGTCAGGCTACTGCATGCAGCGTATAAGCCGACGGTGCCCAATCCCGTCCGGCTGAGCTGCATGTCTCCTCCCCCAGTAGCTGATGCCACGCTGGGAGCCCACCCCAGCGTGCGGCAATCAGTAGTCATGTTGCCACGGGGGTGCCCTAATCCCCGTCACGAACGCCTCAATGTCTTTTGTGCCATGCTGGAGCCCACCCCAGCATGGCAACGGTCCCATGACGCCTTTTTTTTTTTTTTTTTACCTGTAAGAATAAACGGTCCAGCGTGCGCCTCCGACCCCCTCCCACAACCCGCACTCCACCCACTGCGCACCTAGCCTCCCCAAACACCCCACCCCATACTTACCTCCGGACTCAGTGCGACGATCTTCGTGGACCTGGAACATGTCTGCACTCTTCAAAGCCGACCCGCGAACTGAGGAAATGCCGGTAAGCTGTATAATGGGCTAGATAGGGGGTTTCAACTTTATTATATCTCAGCTATTTTTGGATTTTGCACAAATTTCTCAACATGGGTTTTGGGACCCCTTCATGAATGATGTCACTGTCATGCGTTATTCGGGCTTCAAGGGTGATTTCGCAGTGACCGCGAAATCACCCCTTGGGGCCTGAATACCGCCATGACAGTGACATTATTCATGAGAAGGGGCCCAAACCCCATGTTGAAAATTTGGTCCAAATTCCAAAATGACTTTTAACCAGCGTGCGTTGCGCAGTTCCCACGCACGTCATAGGTTTGCGAATTTTCAATATTTCCTCCAGATTTTCAACATTGCCATTTTTCCACACCTTCTTATGAGTAGTACAGCTGTCATTTTTCACATCTCACCCAAAATGTTTCCGCTCATGTAGCGCATAATGGCGCAGTTGTTGTGCTAACTCAGTGTATGGGACACATTAAGAAAATCACAGTGTCACTGTTCATGAGCAGAGATCTTAAAATGGCAATGTTGAAAATTGGTGACAGAATTCTAAAAATGACTGTTTTATGAGTGTGCGTTGCACAGTTCCCACGCACTCGTAGGTTTGCGAATTTTCAATATTTCCACTCCAGATTTCCAACATTGCCATTTTCCACACCTCCTTATGAGCAGTACAGCTGTCATTTTCACATCCTGCCCAAAACGAGTTTCTGCCCATGTAACGCATAATGGTGCTGTTGGTGTGAGAAGCAATGTTTAGGACAGAGTAAGAAAATCACAGTTACACTGTTCATGAGCAGAGGTCTTAAAATGGCTATGTTGAAAATTTGGTGACAAAAGTCCATAAAATGACTGTGTTACGAGTGAGCATTGTGCAGTTTCCACGCATCCTCATTAGTTCATGACTTTGTAATATTTTCAGTCCAGATTTTCACTAGTGGCATTTTTCAACACTTCCTTATGAACAGTACAGCTGCCATTTTTCACAACATGGCCAAAGTGTGTTTTCACACTTTCAGTGCAGAGATGCGTGGTCGCTGTGGGAAATCATTGTTCGGCACAGATAAAGAAAATCACAGTGACACTGTTCATGATCGGAGGCACCAAAATGCCTGAGTTGACAATCTGCTATAAAAATCCCCAACCTAATTATATAACGGTATGTTGCACAGTTTCTATGTACGCCATGACTTCACCATTTTTAAATATTTTTACTACACATTTGCAACATAGCCATTTTATACCTCCCCATGAAAGAGTACAACTGTCATTTTTACATTCTGTTCGAATATTTTGCACCTGTGGTGCTAAATGCCGGAGTCACTGTGCCTAAGCAGCTTTTGGCTATCAAACTGATATTCCCCTGTTCATGAGGTGGGGTCACAAAACAAACATGTTGAAATTTGGAGTTAACATACCAACGAATGCCTGAGGTATTAGGCTTTTCAACGAAATCGCCCAACCCTATAGAGAATGACAGGAATCAGGGGTGTGACTTGGGATTCTTGCCTGTGATGCTCATACCATTCCACACCCTGCAGTCACTGAGAGGCATCGAGGTAAGCCTTGGACTCTTTGGCCCAACTTCACCCCATTCTCTATATCGCACCCATCTCATCAGATGCATTAATGAAATAGAAGTGACAAGGGCCAAAGACCCTAAGGAACACGTGACACTTGTCAGTCTCTGCAGAGTGGGTGGGTGAAATGGCTGGCCATTATGCCTGACGACCCAAATGCACACCCCAATGCCTGTCACCTCTGCAGGGAGGTGGTGGGGTTGGCTTCAGTTCAATACTTCACTGCCATTCCTATTACGCAGCTCTGTAACTTCTACACTACCACTGCCAATGCCAGCAAGCAAACATTCGGCATTGACAAATGCTTGTTATTACTGAGCTAGGTATTTTTGGTGTTTGGTGGGGGCTAGAGATACAGGACAGAGGAATAAATCAGTGGACTGGCCTGATGTAAAACACCATACAAGAATATTTTCTGACTTGGTAGGGAGGGGAGCAGATCCAACCTGGGCTGTTCACTGCCAGGTTGGGTAATGATCTTCTGAAGTTGACCTATTTTCTTAATGTTGCAACATATACACTGGAGGCATGTAGAAGCCCCACAAACCTAATTGTTAGTTTCACTGTGAAGGCATCTATGAAGAAGAAACATAATTCAGGTTTACACAAGGCAGTTAAAATTATTTTTATTATTTCTCTCCATATGTGGAGATGTCATCCCGAACTCAGACTCCCAGTACTCCAACCTAGGCCTCTCAAATACTATCTAAGCCACTGCTGAAATTCTCCTGGATCATGGTTTTGGATTAGTGCATTTTAATGCCAGGAGTGTGTTCAACAATTTGGATTTAAGACCACCTTGCTCAGCTCTGTACAAAAACAAGAAGACTCCCTTACCTCCATGGGAGATCCTCTTTTAGGAAAAAGAGCCTTTATAAATACACCCCCATGAGGAAAGTATCGTAATTTGCCCTGAAGAGCTAGCAACATGATCCCTTTCCACTTCCTTATTGCATGCCATGCCCCTGCTTCAACGCTTTTCTGACCCCGCAGTAGGGAGAGTGGGGGGGGGGGAGGCTAGGTCTATTGAAGAGTATGCATCATGATCTTCAAAGCAGTTTTTTTGGCCATTTAAGTGGCCATTTGTAAAACTGGAGCCAGGATGCAACTAATAAGACTCTTGTTACTTCAACCTAACTTTACCAAAAAGCCACTTAAACAGCCGAAAACTGTGCTTTAAAGTCATGCTCCACACACTTCAGTGGAGCTCATCACCTCGCACTTCCTACTGCTACTTCAGAAAACGGGCTGTGGCCAGCAACAGGGAAGTGGAAAGGGACTGAGCTACTAGCCTGGGAAATGTATAATCCCTTCCCTCTGGGGATACTAATAAAGGTTCTTTTCCTACAGAGGAGCTCCCACAGAGGTAAGGGAGCTTCTTCTAGTTTTGGGGAATTTAAAATTAACGAGAATGATTCTATTTAATTGGAGCATGGATGACCAGTTAGCAACTCAGATTTGGTTGTAATAACTGAATAATGGCTATGCAAAAATAGAGAACACACAAATTAACATCTCTACCAATCATGACACAAAGATAGAAGCAAACAAGCATTTGTGGAGTCAGAGAGATGCATAATAGGAATGGCAGTGAAGTATTGAAATAACGCTAATCCCACCCCTACCCTGAAGAGGCTGAAAGGTTTTGGGTGTGCCTTTGGGCCATTGGCCATAATGCTTATGCCATTCCACCATACAGACATTGACAGGTGTTGCGGTGTGCTTTGGGGCCTTAGGCCCTTATGCTTACCACATTTCATAAGGAAATAAGCTGAGATGGGTGCAGTATAGGAGAATGGATGAACATTGGGGCCAAAGACCCCAAGGCACACCTCAATGCCTGTCAATGGTTGCAGGTGGGAGGTGGGGTGGAATGCCATGAGCATTATGGCTGAAGAATCCAAGTCACACCCTGACACCTGTCAGTCTTTACTGGGTGGAGCATTATGGTTGGAAACCCTAATGCCCTGGGCGTTGTTGGTATTTTCACTTCAGATCTTCAACATGGGCTTTTGGGACCCCACTTCATGAAGAGTGGCACTATCATTTTGTTACTTAATCCTGAAAGGTGATTTTCACATAGCAACTGCACCATTTGGCGCCACAGGTGTGGAAACACATTTCTGGTAGGATGTGAAAATGACAGCTGTACTGTTCATGAGGAGGTGGTAAAAATGGCAATGTTGAAAATCTGAGGAAAATATGAGAAATGGTGAAGTTAAAAGCTGCATGGAAACTGCGAATGCACACCCATAATGCAATCATTTTTTGAATGTTTACACCAGATTTTCAACATGGGCATTCTGGGACCTCACCTCATGAACAATGACACTGTAATTGTTTAATCTGTCCCAAAAGTTTATTTCCCACAGCGACCGCGTGCCATTCTGTCCACGGGTGAAAACACATTTTGGGCAGGATGTGAAAAATGACAGCTATACTGGTCATAACAAGGTGTGAAAAATGGCAATGTTGAAAATCTGGAGAAAATATAAAAATTGGCAAGTTACAAGCGTGCATACATAATGCACAATGTTCACCCATAACGTGGTCATTTTTGGATTTTTTCACCGAATTTTCAACATGGGTTTTGGTACCCCACCTCATGAACAATGATACTGTCATTTTGTTACTTGTCCCAGAAGGTCATTCCATGCAGTGACAGGGAAGTGACCTTTGGGACTGAGAAATGAATGACAGTGCCATTTTCATGACATGGGGTAAAAGAACACCATGTTGAAAATTCTGGGCCAAAATTCATAAAATGGCTGTGATATCAACCTAAGTTGAAACTCCCATTGACTCCCATTATACAACACTTCCCAGATTGCTCATTTCATAGTTCGCTTTAAAGAGTGCAGACACATCCCAATCCAGAGAAGATCGCTGCTTCTGACCTCTGGAGGTAAGTATGGGGTGGGGGGTGCGAGGAGATGGATGCTCAAGGGGGTTGGGATGGGGAGAGGTATGGGATACAAAGATGGACCCTTTGCTGTTTACAGGGTTAAAAAAATATTTAAAATACTTCAGGGACCATTTTCATCATTTTACTGGGAAAACAAATTAAAGCATTAAGGCACACTGGGTGGGCTCCCAGTGTGCCATGACAATGTGTGGAACAGGAGTGCATGTGCTGCCATGGGATTGGGCACCCAATGTTGGCAAATAACACAAACAGGTTTGGGCTGGGGGGCGATTTAAGGCACACTGGGTGGGCTCCCAGTGTGCCACAACAGTGTGGGTGTGTGTGTGCATGCCAACGTGAAGATTGGACACCTCAATGTCTGCAAATAAATGTGCTACCCTGGTTAAAACAACTAAAAAGAAAAATAACACAGACAGTGCTTTGGGGCGCATCTGACACAGGGAGTGGGCATCTCAGTGTCAGAAACATTAAACCATGATTTTGGCTCACTGTGGTGGACTCCTAGTGTACCGATTAATGGGGGAGGGGATACTTGCTGACACTGGGGATTGGGCACCCCACGTTTGTTTTCTGGGAGGTGGGGCGGCAGGAGCCGCCATATTTATTGAAATGTTTCACTGGGAAAGGCACACTAAACAAATGCCTTACTCAAGCAAAGCTTGGCACTGAGTGCTCAGCGGCAGGTGCCTACCCCCTTGTTCCTGGAGCAAGGCCCAGGGACAGAGTGCTGTGCCGCAGGAACCAACAAGGTTGCAAGGTGGGGTGCTGCTGCAATGTTGAAACTGTTTGCGATTGCAGTGGTACATTTGTTTCAACTCTTTGGCTCCCTTTGAAGTTTGCTGTCATCGCCAGCATGCTCACTGATTGGTGGCTGAGGACACACCCACTAAAGCGTTCCTGCATTGGCCTACAACACTGACACACCTCTGAAGTAATGCTATTGTAAGATGTTGCTTGTGCATGTGCACAAGCCAACATAAAAAGGACAGGTGTATTAATTTATGGAAAGGAAGGCACGTTATTGACAGAGGTTAAGCTCAGTATAAACATGGCAGGTTTGGAAGTATTAATGCTGGAAATGAAACAACCATTTAGAAACCCATATGGATGGTTGGAGTATATTGTCCATCAAATGTTGACCTTGAAGCATTGAATGTATTACCAGGCTTTCTATTTGGCTACAATGATTCTTATGAGCAGTTAGTATTGGGATTTTAACATAAATTGCGTTGTATTAATTACCCACTTTGCTAGCAGATTTTCAAATGTGTCTTGGCCATAGCTAACTGATTACTGAATCTGCAAGAATCAATCACCTTGCCTTAGGGGCAGTATAAGCGAGTGGTCTAAGGCTTAGAGCTGAAATCTGGTGACATCCAGCAGACCAGACCTGGGTTTGAATCCCACAGCTTCTACTTGCATACTGTGTGACCCCAAGCAAGTCACTTAACTTCCCTGTACTCCCAGGTCGCTCCTATGAAAAAGCTTTCAGCTTAGTGCGCTACTCCTGGTTAAACAACTTAAAAAAATCAAAGGACCCCACTGTCTCTGCCCTATTAGATTTAATTTTTACAAATGGGCCCCTAAACTACAAATTGAGTTATATTCTCCCAGACTCATTTTCTGACTACTTACGATCTACTGTATTCAGAGCAAAATCCAGATTGCTGTTCAATATAAATATTTAAAAGTATTTACTGGCATTGTTTTAAAAATTTGATTACATACAGTATATGTCTGATGTGGAAAATGCTCCTCAGCAGTGAATAGACCTTATATCAACAGCAAATTACGCCTGGGTACTTTTTCTATGAATTTGTGAAGCTACGTGACAGACTTACTCCTGTCAAAATTACAAAAGTGAAGAAGAACAATGCACCTTTGGTTCAACACAGGTTTAAGAAAATTTAAGGCTAAAAGGGACACGGCATGGTAGAGAGCTAGAAAACAGCAGTACCAAAGCTAATTTGGACAGGCACAGACAGTCTTGAAATTAATACATAAGAGAAAGTAAACTAACTAAACAAAACTACCTTAGGCAAAATTTAGCAGTAATCATAAACAAAACCCAAGGGATTTCTGAAAATCATGTCTAATCTTTTCAATGGAAAAGTAATTACATGGCAAGCACTCTTCTCACAGATGGACAAATGTCTGGAAAATGTAAATGTTCAACTACCACTTTGTTAAAAAGGGTTTGGAGGCTTAACCCAGGTCCCTTTGAGTCAAACAGTTTTCAGCCAGGAAGACTAAAATATTACTCAACCCCAGTTTTCTTTTTCTAATATTTCAGCTGATGAGGTGAGGAGAAGCTACTAAAATTGGATGTCACGAGGCTGTCGTCTTGGATAACATCCATCCAGACTCTAAAATGAATGTCTCTGGTGATAGCTATCCCTTTAGTAAAGTTTTTTTACACTTCACTTAGCACTGGAGAGGTTCCTGAAGCATGGATGCATTTAAAAGTAGCTCCTGTTTTTTAAATCTGGGTCACAATCACATAGGAAACACTTTTCCTATATCTCTCCTTTCCCAAGTGTCCAAAATGGTTGAAAAACTAGCTTGTTCACAGTTAAAATGTTACTAAGACTCTCAAAATAAATTAAATACATTTCAGTCAGGGCTTAGACAGAACCACAATACAGCCTCTGTGCTGATAAAATCTATTAATGACATCCAGCTCGCCCTGGACAGGAGGTTATCTGTTGACGCCATTTTGTGGTTTTATCAGAGGCATTTAAAATTTGGACCACAATATCCTCCTGTCCAGTCTGACCTTGATAAGATTTGCTGGAGGCTGCACTGAAAGGTTCAGTTTTTACCTAAGGAAGAAAATAGCTTGTTTCCATAGCTGAATAAACTTCAGATTTGCAACCATTGCTACTGGAGTGCCACAGGGTTCTTTATTGAGCCCGCACCTCTTTAACATTTACATGAACGAGCTAAGCTTTTCAGACCAATCTATTTACTTCCACCTTTCGCAGATGACACTATCTGTACAGCAGATAATACCATGAATCTAATTCAAAACAAGTTGCAAAGTGGTTTTGATGACATTCAATTTTTTTCAAAAACACAAATTTAGTACTTAACTAAAAAACTCAAACAGTATTATTTAGCAGATGTAAAAAAAGACTGGGGAGTTGAAAGAAATATTAAACAAGCATTTGTCAATGCGAATGTTGTTGAGCTGGCATTGACTTTGGTAGTGCAGTGTGGAAACACATTTTGGCAGGATGTGAAAATTGACAGCTGTACTGTTCATCAAGAGGTGTGGAAAAATGTCAATGGTGAAAATCCAGAGTGAATATATTACAAATGCACAACGTTACAGTGTGAGTGCAAACTGTGCAGCGAACACTTGTAACACGAATCATTATGGCGTATCATCACCAAATTTTCAGCATAGGCATTTAGGACCTTGTACTCATGAACTGTGTCACTGTCATTTTGTAATCTGGCCTGGACACTGATTTCCCACAGTGACCGCGAGTATTGTGCAGAAACACATTTCAACCAGGTTGTGAAAAATGATTGCTGTACTGTTCACAAGAGTGTAGAAAAATGTTAAAATCTGGCATGAAAATATTGCGAATTCATGAGTTACGAGGCTTCGTGGGAACTGTGCAACACATGCTAAATTAACAGCCATTTTTTGATTTTGTCCACCAAATTTGCAACATAAGCTTTTTGAGACCCACCTCATGAACACTGCCACTGTCCTTGCATTAATCGGTCCCAAACAGTGATTCCATGCAGTGACTGTGAAATCACCTTCAGGACTGATTAACATGAAAAATGTTACAGAATTCATAAGCAGGGGTCCCAAAACCCACGTTGAAAATTTGCTGCAAAAGTTCAAAAAATGCCCGAGATATGCATCAAAGTTGAAAAAACACTACTTATTCCATTATACAGCTTACCAGCATTTCCTCAGTTATCAGTTGGCTTTGAAGCATGCAGACATGTTCCCGGTCCACGAAGATCATTGTGCTAGACTCGGAGGTAAGTATGGGGTGAGGGGTGTGGGGAGGCAGGGGTGCTGATGGGGGGTGCAGGTGGTGGGTAGGAGATTAGAGGGACTGTTTCAGCTTACAGGTACCGAAAAAACCGCCATCATGGACGGTTTTCTTTTTACAGGTGGTTTCTTTGTTTGAGGGTACAGTAGCTGACGGGGATTGTTGCCCCCATCAGCACAGAAGAAGGGAGACATCATGCCAACAGGGAGTGGGCTCCTGTCGGCACATTACAGTGGGAAAGGGGTGGATGCCAATGGGGATTGGGCATCCCCATCGCAAAACAACAAGGTGGGGGCACATTCTGCTGATGGGAGTGGGCTCCCCCATCGGCACATGCTTCACGGAGCAGGCAAGCCGACTGGGGATTGGGCAGCCCCAAAGTTGGCGCGGTCGGCAGTGTAGTGGCCACTGTGCCATCATGCTACTAGCTGGCGAGCACGCAGGAAGGATCCATTACGTGACGAGCTTTGCTCAGATTGCAGCTGACCTTTCCTTAGATGTGCCCGCTAGCTTAGTATACATGGTGTGGTGTCAGCATGCAGGCTGATTGGGGAAATGAGGGCGCACCTACTGGTGCATGCCCTGCGTCGCGAACAGCGACCTCACCTCAAATCCCCACTGCAGCAAGATGTTGCTGCACAAGCTCGCCAACATAAAAAGATGATGGTATTAAGTTACAAGTCAACTCATACAGATACCTTGGAATGTGGCTGGATAGTGGGATGAAGTGAGATGTCCATATAGATAAATGTCTGAGTGATGTGGGTAGACAGCTAGGGGCATTACATTGGACAAAGTTAAGCATGTCTTTGGAAGTCAGGAGACAGGCTGTGAGTATAGTGGCCCTCCATGTGCTTGCGTATGGGGATGTTTTGTATGCTGGAGTGATGAGGGAAGAGTGCATGGCTTGACATATGTTATATTAAACTTGCTTGCATTATCTCTGCACCCCTGTTGGACGATAGTTGTCAACTATACATTGATCTAGGATGGCAGAGGTTGAGTAACTGTAGGAATAATCACATATTGACATTCGTGCATAAGTGCAAGGGATAAATTATTGGATTATATAGTATCTAACATCACTATCCAACAAAAAAGCCTCTGTAAGATGAGCTGAAGGGTTGGAACTAGTGGGTCCCCAATAACCTAGAAATGGGTTAATCAATCTCTATTAACCAAGCTCAGTAGCTTGGAATGCAGTTCTTCAAACTTTTAAGACCTGCCTCTGGTAAAATCAGTTTAGGCGAAATAAAATCATGGCTAAATCTTAATGCTAGTGAGCTTTGCCTTGTCGTCAGCTATTACAATGCATATCCTAGCAACAATTGTAGGGGACTTTGTATGTAATCACATCAGTATGTTTTGTTATTGTTGTAGAGCTGATCTCTTTGATTGTATATCTTGTTAAAATGTAAAGTGTATTTTAATTTTATAGTATTATTGTATTACCCTGTAACCACTTCAAACACTTGTATTTTGAGACTTCAGTGTAAATGAGCCTAGCTCAGTCCAGTATATCCCTGTTCATTTCTTATTATGAATAAATGTTTTACCTACTACCTACCACTACTAAAACCATCCTATCTGAATGGGATGTAACATACAACAACATCTGCTGTTTTGCCCTAGCCACCTCGCCTCATCCAGCAATGCCTCTCTACATGGGCTAGGTTGGTTGTCCCCAGGCCTCAGCTGAAAAGTACTCTTTCCACCTAGGCTGTTCTGCAGACAAGCTGCTTAGATTCAGATCCTCATTCATGGTTGTTACATACTAGCATATTAAAATGCCAGCAGAATAGACCTAATGGTTTTTCGTGTCTGCTTGTTTGGTCAGCCCCACCCTGGGAGCTGACCTTGCTACCCTCGCCTTCTCTGGCTTCTCCCTTCCCAGTTCCAGATATTCTCGCTGCACTG
Organism: Neoceratodus forsteri; assembly: GCA_016271365.2. NCBI lineage: Eukaryota > Metazoa > Chordata > Ceratodontiformes > Ceratodontidae > Neoceratodus > Neoceratodus forsteri. The sequence goes on from CM028134.1 coordinate 30,162,377, forward strand.
GATTTTGCTTCCAGAACCCTTCCCCTGTACCTGTCACACCCCTCTTGAACTCCTCCACAGTCTCTGCCTCCACCAGCCACCTGGGCAGCGATTCCATGGCTCCACCACCCTCTCAGTGAAGTAGCACCTCCTCCTTTCAGTTGTACCATCCTACAGCATTTTACAGTCGAGATTTGCAGGCTCTCCAGTTGTAGAGCATAGATGTGCCACAAACCATGGTCAACCTGCATTTGTCTGCTGTGCTCCTAAGACTCTGCCCTGTTCTGTAAATAACTTTACCAGTCACCCACAGTTTCATAGATCCTGAAATGATTACAATTTGTGATAGCTCTTTTTTTTTATACTTTATTTTAAATATTTTCAGAGAGAAATAAAAGAGATAGAAATTACAATAACAAAGTCTCATCTCGAATAAGTAATTACACAAGAGCATAAAGCATAAATACTTTTTGTGGGGTCAATAAGAAAATAAAATGTGCATTTCAGTTCCTCGCTCCAAGCTTGAAGCTTATTAAAGAAATTCTTAAAGTTCATCTTAGCTATAAGTCAATAAAGGAGTGAAAAAACAACAAAGGGGATTCTTAAATAAATTCTCTCAAAACTATCATATTATTAATTTAATTACACTCCATCAGGATATATTGAGTGTTATCAGCAAGTTCTTCTTCCTCATTTAGATCCTCTTGATCTGTCCCAAGTCTGTGGGCAATGCCACATTTTTTTCAAAGAAAGCACGAGCAGCATCCACATCGAAAAAATAATAATCTTTTCCTTGAAAATTCACCTTAAGTTTGTAGGAGACTGGAGTACTGCGCTTGCCCTTCTTACACAAATTCTGATTTTATAGTTAAGAATCTCTTTCTCCAACCCTCATTGGCTAAACAAAAATCTGGATACAAATGTAATTGATTTCCATCGTATAAAAAGCCTTTCTTGACTCTAGCTGCTTGAAGTATTTTATTTCTCAATGTGCTGGAGGTAAAGCACATATCACATACCTGCTAACAGGTTGTGAATCTGATCCTGAAGACTCTCTTCTCATCTGTGGTGAAAAACTGATTCCAGCTCCAGGGTTGATCCGGAGAGAAAATTAAAGACAACATTTTCTCCACTTCCTGTTTTAACTCAGCATTCTGTATTTGCACTGATAGACCAATCAATAGCAAATTTTTCATTAACATTGAATTCTCGAACTTTTCCAAGTTTAGCCAAAGTTCCTATTTGTTCATGTAAAGGCGCATTTACAGCTCCCTCGACTATCAGGACCCGTTGCAAAGTTTGTCCAAATTTTCTTCAGCCTTTTCCTCTCTCTTCCAGTCTAGTAGTTTTCTCTTCTATATTCTGGCACCAAGCTGAAATCTCAAGCAACGTACTTTGCATCGTCTGAAGTGCCGATTTTGTATCCCCTGGACAGCCTGCAAAACATTTGGATTGAAGCCAAGGTAGGCTTTGTTGCTTTAAGCTGCGCCTGGATCAGGATGCGTGGTACAGGGAAGCGACAGCCCCACTGGACTGCGGGATTCTCTTATCCCGTTGTGAGGCCAAGTTCCCAGTTTTGGGGTCAGGTACTTCTCCAAAGAATTAGCTTTTACCTCTGCCGTTTCTTTGAGTTTACTCGATTATAACCGACAATTAGTCCAATGTAAGCAGACTCAAGAAATAAAAAAAAAACAGTGGGTTTAAGCTTTTTCAAACAGTGGAGCTCAAAACTTGCATGCAGCCATATTGAAACTCAGCAGCGCCCCTGTGATAGCTCGTTAATGACATTTCTTGCTCCTCTCGCGTTCCTGCTCCTACCTGATGTGCTCCTGTACCTGCTCATTGGCATTCCACTGCCTCTGAAAGGAGTGTATATGTTCTGCTGCTGCCCGCCTCATCTGCCCTAACATTGATATCTGCTGGACGTCGTGCTCATACTAGTGCTGATGCAATATTTCTCTTGCATGATTTGAATTGTTACTGATACTGTGTTTCTTGTGCCCTGTTTGTTATATTTAACTTTGTCATGCCAGTGTTACCCTGCTCGCGTTATCTTTATTGTTGCCCATATTCCTCTGGTATCTCTTGGTCACCACAGGGATTGTTTGCTTGCTGCTGCTACCATGTTGATTGTATTGATTTGTAATAGTTAGTGCTTATTATCTGTGATCTTGTTTTCCATGCTTGAGGTGTACTGCAGCATGCTGTTGCCATTATCTGTATTGCCATTCCAAGGTGTATTGCATTGTAACTTTTCCAGAATGCGCCTGAAAGTAAGCAGCTGTTTGGCCAGGGCTTTTACCTGGTTAACAAAAATGAAATAAATAAATAAAAAATACTTTTTCTAACTGAAAAAATGACCTGAGAATGTCACAAAGCACAGTTAACTTCTCTCTGAATCTAAGCTCCTATTTTCACATATTTGGCCCAGAGATGTCACTTTTGCCTGAAAATGTTGGGGGCAATTTAGCCCCCCAAATCACTAAGTCTCCCTCTTCACTGAGAGTCATGGGGTTGTTCCTGAACCTCTAACCCTCTCCACTGAGAGAAAAGGGATTGCTCCTGAATCACTACCCCTCACTTCTTCTCAACTTAGAGACAAGGTTTTCCGAACCCCTAACCCCTCTCCTCCTCAACTCAGAAACACGGGCTGTTCTGGAACCTCTAATCCTCCCTCTCACTTTCTCTCCATTAAGGGACAGTGGAATGTTCCTGAACCTCTTACTCTCTTTCCCTCTCCTCTCAGTGAAAAAGCTCCTGATCATCTAGTCTTCCATCCCTTTCAGATGAGAGACAAGTGGTTATTATTGAACCTCTATCTCTATCTCTCTCTCTCTCTCTGCTGAAACAAGCGGTCATCCCTAAACCACTTACCCTCTCTCTCTCTCTCTCTCTCTCAATGGAGAGATGAGGGTTGTTTCTGAACATCTAGCTCTCTTGGCTCCTCCAGCAAGAGAGATGGGGTTGTTCCTAAACAGTCTCCTTGCTCAATCAAAGCCTTGCCCTTTTTGAAGACTCAACGAGATGGACTGTGCCAGAGATAATTTTTCCTGCACTGAAATCTTGTAACTGATCTGAAATTTTCACAAGACTCCAAATAACAAGTAGCTATAAAAATAGCTAAAGATGATTTTACAACAATTACCTTTAACTTTAGTGTTTCCACGTTTTTGTTCTTTCTCATGTCACTGGTCTACAATATATTTCAGATGGTGCTGCACTTATTTGCTGTGTCTTTCAAAAGACTCTGACTTAGTCGAGGCAGTAACATTTTATACAGGAAGAACAATTTAGCAGGAATAGCAGGTTGAAAACAAGGGGACATGAATGTAAGCTAGTTGGGAATTCAGGAGGGAGTGAGAAAAGCGTACTTACTGACAGAGTGTTTAATCCCTGGCACAGCCTGCCAGCAGAGGTGGTGGGCAAAAATCCATTGCTGGGTTGAAGCACAGCTGGGACAGAGTAAACGCTTAATAATTACTCAGGGGTAGCAGTAAGGCAGAGTGAGTGGGGTATATGAGGCATAAACCCCATCTAGACAATAGGTTACAGGGTAAAGCAGGGTAAACTGGGCAGTCTGGATGGCCCAGTGGTCTATTTCTGCCGACATTGATGATGTCAGGAACTGCCTAAGAGGGGTGTAGGAGTGCCAGGGGAAGGGTAGAGGCACAGTGGGGGTGAATAAGGGAGGGCATAACTAAAGCAACCAATCTGTGCATGAAGTAAGTAAGCAAAAGGCAAAGAAAAGAGACCACTTTCGTTCTCCAAGGAAGTGTCAAAAGTAGTAGAAGAAGAAAAGTGTTGCATTCAATAAGTATAAGGAAACCTAGAGGAGGAGGGCAGGGTGGTATATCACATATGTGAGAAAAGGAAGACAAGTGTAAGGATATTAAGAAGTAAAAGGAAGATGGCAGAGACTGTTGAGAAGGAGGCCAAGGAAAAGTGACATCTTAAACAGGTACTTCTGCTCAGTCTTCACAGTTGAGGTGGAGGGATAGGACCACCAGGTCCTGGCTGCCCACTGACAGATTTGATCAACAACTCATTAGAAGCAGGAAAGGTTTCAGAGAACTAGAGAAGGACTGATGTGGTCCCTCTACATACAGCAGCAGCAGCAGGGAGGAGGCTAGCAAGTATAGGCCAGCCAGTCTCACTTCTGTAGTAAGGAAACTGAGGAAAACCCTACTGAAAGAATGGATAATAGAGTATCTTGAATACAACGGCTACAAGACCACACACAACATGGATTCACTTGGGGAGATCATGCCAAATACATCTAACAGATTTTATTAACTGGTTGACCAGAAAAATCGATCAAGAGAGCAAGCAAATGAGGCCATTTTAGACTTAGCAGGCCTTGACATGGTGCCGCATAGAGGGCTGATTAAGAAGTTGACCAACCCAGGAGTGGGATCCATAGTGGTAATTTGGGTTAGAAACTGGTTAATGGATAGGATATAGGCGGTGGTTAACAGCACTCATTCTAAAGAGGGGAGTGTGTTATTAGGTACCACAGGGCTGAGTACTGGGACCAGTCCTCTTCAGTATCTTTATAAGGGACACTGCAGAAGCACTGCAAGGTAAAATGTGCCTTTTGTAGATAATACTAAAATCTGCAATAGAGTGGACACTCAGGAAGGGTGGAAAAATGTGCAGGGATCTTGGGGAAACTTGAGGAGTGGTCAAAAACATGGCAGTTGGGGCTTATTGCCAAAAATGCAAAATAATACACCTAGAACATAGAAACCCTGGTGCTGAGCATATGATGAGAGAGGAGTACTAAGAGTCACTAGGCAGGAAAAGGACTGGAAGGTTATCATATCTGAGGACCTCAAGGTGGCAGGGCAATGTGACAAGGCAGTGGTAAGGCTACTGAAATGCTGGGCTGCATAGGGAGGTATCTCCAGCAGGAGGAGGAGGTGATGTTGCTGTTATATTGCTTGCTGGTGCGGTCATACCTAAAGTAATATATTCGGTTCTGGAGACCGCACCTCAGAAAGGGATGTAAATAGAGGCAGTCCAGTTGAGATCATCTAAAATGGTGCATGGTTTGTATGAGAAGCCCTATGAAAAGAGGTTGTGGGATCTTACGTACATCCTAGAAGAAAGGAGAGTGAAATTGCTATGATAGAGAACTACAAGTACTTCAAAGGGGTAAATAGAGTACAAGTCGGCATCTCTTTCAAATGAGAGCAAACAGTAGGACACAGCAGCATGCAATGAAATTGGGCTGTGACAAACTCAAGAGTGATATGAGAAATATTTCTTCATTAAAAAGCTAGTGGATGTCACGAATAGATGGCCAGTGAAAGTGGTGAAGGCTAGAACAGTTGGGGCTTCAAGCTTGCGTGGGATACATATAGGGTATATTAAATAGGATGCAGGGAGGTGGGTGGGTTGATGGAGACCAGATAGGGTCTGCAGAGACAGAATAGATAGGGAACATCTGGGCAGACTAGATGGGCTAAGCAGTCCTTTTCTGTCATTAAATTCTGTATTTCTATGTTCCTATAAAGACAGCGAGCATTTTCTATAAAGACAGTGAGCAAAACCTATTTTCACTGTCAACCTGTAAAGAATACCTGATTACAATAAATAAAATAAACATTATTATAAACTGGATTGAAAAATCCATTTACCTGATTAGCTGAGACCAACTCTCAAGCATGACTGTATGCCACTACATAATCAGAGTTAAAACAAGTCCCTGCCAACAGCTTGTTTATAATCCTCCATACTACTCCGCCCTTACGCCCAGACTTTCCCCACACAAAACTTGCTTGCATCTACTAACAAAACAAGCATTTGTCAATGCCAAACGTTCGCTTGCAGGTATTTGCAGTGGTGTTTGGCATGTATGGTGCTTTACCCTAATGCCCTGTGCGATTGCTGATATTTGCACAATAAATTTTCAGCATGACCTTTTGTTACCCCATTGTGTGCTACACAGGCGAAACTCATTTTGGGCAGGATGTGAAAAATGACAGCTGCACTGCTCATAAGGAAGTGTGGTAAAATGGCAATGTTGAAAGTCTGAGCGGAAATATTGAAATTCACAAACCTATGAGCGTGCGTGGAACTGTGCAATGCACACTCGTGAAACAACCATTGTCAGGATTTTTTCACCAAATTGTCAACATTGGCATTTTAAAACCTCTGCTAATGAACAGTGTCACTGCAATTGTCTTACTGTGTGCCGTACATTGATTTTGCACACCAACTGCACCATTGTGCACTACATGGGCGGAAACATGTTTTGGGTAAGATGTGAAAATGACAGCTGCACTGCTCATAAGGAGGTGTGGTAAAATGGCAATGTTGAAAATGTGGAGGAAAATATTGAAAATTCACAACTTACAAGCGTGCATAGGAACTGCACAATTAACACTAGTAAAACAGTCATTTTTAGAATTTTGTCACCACATTTTCAACACAGCCATTTTAAGACCTCTGCTCATGAACAGTGTCACTGTGATTTTCTTAATGTGTCCCATAAATTGAGTTCGCTACGAACTTTCGCCATGTCTTGTAACATGGCGGAAACATGTTTTGGGCAGGATGTGAAAATGACAGCTGTACTGCTCATGAGGAGGTGTGGTAAAATGGCAATGTTGAAAATCTGGAGTGCAAATATTGAAAATTACACGTACGAGCGTGCGCGCAGGAACTGCACAACGACGCCAGAAACAGTCATTTTTAGAATTTGTCTACCAAATTTTCAACATAGCCATTTTAAGACCTCTGCTCATGAACAGTGTCACTGTGATTTTCTTAATGTGTCCCATACATTGATTTCGCACACCGACTGCGCCATTGTGTGCTACCTCATGGAAACACATTTTGGGTCAGATGTGAAAATGACAGCTGTACTACTCATAAGAAGGTGTGGTGAGATGGCAATGTTGAAAATCTGGAGAGGTAATATTGAAAATTCAAGAACCCACGAGCTATGAGAACTGCACAATGCACGCCAGAAACAGTCATTTTAGAATTTTTCACCAAATTTTTAACATGGCCATTTTAAGAACTCTGCTAATGAACAGTGTCACCATGATTTTCTTAATGGATCCCATACATTGATTTAGCAACGACTAAGCCATTGTGCCCTACATGGGACGGAAACACGCTTTGGGCAGGATGTGAAAAATGACAGCTGTACTGCTCATGAGGAGGTGTGGTAAAATGGCAATGTTGAAACTCTGGAGTGAAAATATTGAAAATTTGCGAACTTATGAGCCTCGTAGGAACTGCACAATGCCCACTTGTAGAACAGTAATTTTTTGGAATTTTACCAAATTTTCAACATGGGAGTTTTGGGACCCCTTCTCATGAATGATGTCACTGTCATGGCATTATTTGGCCTGAAGGGTGATTTCGGCAGTGACTGTGAAATCACCCTTCAGGCCCGAATAACGCCCATGACAGTGACATCATTCATGAGAAGGGGTCCCAAAACCCCATGTTGAAAATTTGGTGCAAAATTCCAAAAATGCCTGAGATATGCAAAAGTTGACACCCCTATCTAGCCCATTATACAGCTTACGGCATTTCCTCAGTTCAAGGTCGGCTTTGAAGAGTGCAGATGTGTTCCTGGTCCACGAAGATCGTTGCACGAGCTCCAGAGGTAGTATGGGGTGAAAGGGGTGTGGGAGGCTGGGTGTGCAGTGGTGGGTGCGGGTTGTGGGAGGGGGACTGGGAGACTATGTGGGACCGTTTTTATTTACTGGTTTAAAACAAAAAAAGGACGACGTGGGATGTTTGCCACGCTGGGGTGGGCTCCCAGTATGGTAGAAGATGGCTGGGGGCCGAGGAGCCGACGAGGGATTGGGCACCCCATCGGCAAAAAAATGGACATTTGCCACGCTGGGGTGGACTCCCAGCGTGGCAGAAGGATGGCTTGGGGGCCATGGAGCCGATAGGGGATTGGGCACCTTGCTATAACAATGTTTGCCACGCTGGGGTGGGCCCTAGTGGACCAAAGCTTTGGGGGTGGGTGGATGCAGGGGAGCGCGTGACGCGAGGGGAGGGCGGTGACTTGGAAGCCAGTATGACAGCCGTGGCTTTCTTTGAAGCAGAAGACCACCGCTGTCATACAGAGCTCCCACACCCATTGGGACCGAGGACCGCCATGCCTGCTCAACGGAGCACTGATGGCAAGGGAGAGGCACACCTCCAAAGTGTGCTACTCTCGAAATGTTCCTTGCGCATGCAAGCTTAACATAAAATGAATTAACAAAATCAGACAGCACACGTACCACAGACTTTTCTGCTTCCATACATTGGCCCAATTAAGCCACCAGAACTCCTGCCATCAAAACTTTTATAAGAAAAACTAGATTTGCTTCACTGCTACATAAAGGCTAGTGCCAGGTGGCATTTACCAAAATGAAACAAAACAGAGATCATGAGGGTATATATGATTTTATAAAATGATGGTTGTAAGTTACAAGTGATTGCATATTTTAAATTCATTACAAGACAAACAAGTCTGAACATGTTGCCATCCCACTGACACAGGCCCTGACATGTTTCAATGTCTGAAAGAACAGCATTACAAAACTAGTTACCATGGCATCACTTTTGAGCAAATCATTAGAGTACATATTTAGAATTTGATCATAAGAAAGTCCTTTACATCTGTAATGTAAGAAAATGATGCAGTGAAATCCACAGGTGGTAGAAAAGGTATCTTGCAACTGTGTGTTTTGGTATAGAATGGTATTTGCATTTCTTTTTAAAAAGACCCCGATCCTTTGTGCATAATTGTCAGGATGAAAACTGTAGCTATCAAAAAACTCCCCAGCCCCATTTACTGAAATGTATACAGCTAACCAGTGCTGTCCAGGGAGGTCATGGGGGTCAGTATTGATGACTAGTGCTGCAGGAAGGTTTCTCAGTCTCTCCTTGGGTAGCAGATCATAGGCAAACACATCCAGAAAGCAGTCATGGATGTGTGAGTCATTTGTTACAATTTTTTCCAGCTGCTTTGTGTTCATTTTTATGGTTTATCACATATAATCAAAAATAACATATCTTCTCTGGTTTATTTCAATGATGTTATCAAACACAGCATAGACAATGAGAGTAACTGTTTGTGGAAGAGCTTCTGCAAATCTGATCTCAGCTCTGAGGTTCCCAGTTTTAATTAAAGAGTAACGATCAGCACATTCTTGGTCCAGAGTGAGATCAAAGGCAAACAGTGTGTACCTTAGGTAACTTCCTGACAGTTGCCAACTAATGGTCAATCTTTCATGTTTTTTTCCTGCTGTCTATACTAGATTAAAATATTCTCTCACAGCATTTCCAGTTCATAAAATAGGGCTGCAGAGGTTTAGTGGGATTTGTTCACCGTCCAGATACAGAGCCACAAAATTAATGTTATAATGTTTAAAGTTAAAGGGTTTTGAGTGTAGGAACCGCTAAAAGCATCATTGTCAACAAATCCATGACCATCATTTTGGCAACTGTCCCAAAAACAAATTATCTTGGTTACGACCCTGCTGCCTGCTGGGAGGCTGAACACTTCATCCCCACTCTGTCTATAGGGTATTTAGTGTGGAAGGTCAGCAGGGCTTTCGAGTGTCCCAGACGACACGGGAGTCACTTTAACCCTTTGAACAAAGAGAGGCAGCCATGATTTTTAGCTTATAAGGCTCAGCATCTCCACTCATCAGGGAAAAGCTGTCCCTGTTACATGTCAGTTTTATTTTAATATCCACACCATTAAGCAGCAGTTTCTCTTGAAAAAACAAGTCAGTGTGCAAGTGTCCCAGTAGCTCTACACCTCTACTGAGATGTGTGAAGGAGTTTCTCTTATTAAACCCTACATTGTCAATGGCTCTGTCTGTGATTTCGTGTTTCCTTGAGGTGTCTTTGTAAAATAATCCTGCCATGAATTGTGTAGAAAGGGTCTCTTCACTGAAGTTCAACACAGATTCTATGATAGCCCTGTAGGGTTAACAGTTATTGCTCTGACTGATGAGCTGATCACTGACAGTCACATCCAGTTGGCTGAAAATGGTGGCCACTGGGTGGTTTATAAGACCCACTTTGGCCGCTGCTGGTATATCACCACCATCCACTTCGGTGATTTTGCAAACCAGCTAAAGAAGCATGTTGTTTAGATACAAATAGTCTTCACCATTCCCTGCTATATAAAATTCAATTGGTCAGTTTTCTGAAAAGGGCAGCCAGAGGGGTATCTTTACATAAATAATTTTTCAATGCTTGTCTGTGTGGTAGCAACGGCAAACAAGTCCAGTTCTGATTTTGTGCATTCTTCAGAACCACAGTGCATAAAGCCATGTTTTTAGAATAAATCTCTATGTTTTTATGTCCCTCAAGGTCCTTTGGACTTTGACCTCTTTCTTTTATGTGCCACTTTGCATTTTGAAACACGCCTTTTAAAGTAGTGGGAAGGTCCGATGAGAAGTGAAAGGTGTACTCTGTGTGTTCTCTTTCAACCTCTCTTGACCACAATCAGCCCTGAACTACCCTGAGTGGTCTTATCGCCTCCTGACATCCTTTGAACGACAGTGCTAGTCACATGGCCCACAACGTCCTTTGTGACATTTTTAGCAGCTGTTTGTAGTTGTGGTTTGGCAATTTTGAACACCCTTCTTAAAAATGGAACTGGTTTTCTAAACAGACTATGAAATATCCCTCCTATACCAGAACCATATATAGTAGGAAGTCTATGAAAGCCCAGAAGGCTGTATCCTGCCTGTGCCTTGTAATAGCTTCTGTACAAGGCAGGGTTTCCATAATGTCGAACAATCACCATCCTTGTTTAAATGTTAAAGTACTCTCTAGGGGTGAAAATGCAACTTCACGATCACCTTTCCAAATTGAAATGGCACAGGTTCATTTTGATCATTCTTTATTTCAATAGTGATGGCATCAATCTGATGTTTACTGACTGTTTGATAATGGGGTTTATCATAGGTCATGGTCACTATTTCATTGTCTTGGCCCCTGATGGGTACGCATCTCAGCAAAGGCACTAGATTGTCACCCACTATTTCATGCATGATAATGTCAGTGTAGATATATAATGTGTAAAAGCCCCCATTAATATCTGTAGGGTTCTTTGTTAGAGTCTTTCCTACATCTACCTCGAGTCTACTAAAACCCAAAAGGTACTGTAACTGCCCATGCATAAACAGAATGTATTTGATGTCACTGTCAATGCTTATTTCTCTCCCGATGGCTTGTTGTTCCAAAACCACTGGCAGTTCATTGGCTTCAAATATGCTTTTATTAATTTGATTAATAACACTCGCCATGTTAGGATAATAGCCTGATGGAATTTTCAATGCTTCAGATGCAAAAAAGGGGCTGGTTGGTGGCATTTTACTATGGGCTATGCTTAGAGGCTGATAGAGCATACTGAACCTGTTTTTCTATGCAGATGCATTGTCCCAGGAATGCGGGTACTGAATTTCTGCTAATCCCACTTCCCATTCACCAGGTAGTTCCAGCGTTTGTGGTAACTTTACTGTAAAAGTGGATATAGTATTGTTGGAGAAAATGTTGTGCGAGGCGTTGCTAGGCAAGGTGATATAAAAAACATTTCTGAGCATTTTTAAATCTTATCCACTTCTAATGTTCTGAATCTGTGTTGCCTCAATCTAGCTGTTGAATTTATCAAGCCACCCTAGCCACTTTACCAGATATGAAGTTTTCCTGCCACATGTTTTCTCTGCCAGGATTTTTTGCACCCTATACACTCGGTCCTCATCCGGTTTAATTTTCTGCAACTCTTCTGCATAGAAAGTGCCTTTGATGTCTTCCCCCGATAGTCTTTAAGCTTATAGGTGGGTCTCAGTGTTTTTAAGACCTCTGTCACAATAAATATCTTATCTGTGTATGTCTGTTCATATCCCTTTTCGAACACCCTTTTCAGCTTTGATATTCTCATGTGATCACTTTTCTGAAGGGTACCCTTTTGTGTTTTGCCAAGAACTGTTTTGCCATAGATGGTCTTCCATACATCCAGGGCATTGGAAGGGTTAACATCCGCTGGTCTGCGTGTAATGCTTCTGTGATAAGTATTATTATAGCTGTGCACCAGGTCAGGCAACACATCAATATATTTCCATGTGTTTTGGGCTGTAAAGTAATGCCACATGCATGTCTTTAAAGTTCTATTGAACCATTCTACAATGGCAGCCTTAACTTCATTGTTTGTTACAAAATGGTGTATTTTATTTTGTTTTAATAATTCCCTTAAGGAGGCATTTAGAAATTCTTTACCTTGATCTGTCTGCAACTTCTCAGGTGTCGTCCGCTTTTAAAATTGTTTTAAAGGCATGCATCACTGCCTTGCCTGATTTATCTTTTAAAGCCGCTACCCAGACATGCTTGGACAGCACATCGATGCACATCTGTATGTATTTAAACCCATTATTGTACTTTGCATATTGACTGATATCCACTAAATTGGCTTGCCATTGTCTATCTACATCAGAAACAATGACAGGATTTCTCTTAAATCAAATTCTTGCCAGTCTGTGTAATGCATAGGGATCCTGCTTGGCAAACCATTCTGCAACACCTTTCCTGGTCACACCTTTATCAATTTCTTTTGCAGCTTTATATAACTGAGTCACACCACTAAAACTGCCCACTTTTCTTGCATTCAATATACTGTATATTCTGAAGCAGTTGATCAGTCATCTTCTTTCATCAGTACCAAAACACATCTGTTAACTAACCAACCTCTTGTCACCATAAAATGATGTACATGTATATGTAGTCTTTTTCTTAAAAATTTGATGACAACCATAAACTGCAATATCTGATTATATTTTATTCATACATACAACACATAAACTGATACTTATATTAATTGCATACCAAAGCCATAACAGTGTTTTAAAGAGCATATATATACCCACAACACATGGTATACATGCAATGATTATATACTATCCTGTTTCTACACTACCAGATTCTTTCACATTCTACCATACCCAGAGACAGTAACTTTTGGGCTGTATGTTTCACACAAGCAAGGGTTTCATCCACTTTCCCCCGGTGACAAAGAAGGCACAAAACATACACACATGTGTCATGCACCACTCAAAATAATTAGGGTGATCTTTGAGGGATACTGTTGCAGAATCAAAAATGCTATTCACCTTACATATGTCTGTGTGTTTTTTTTTTGTTCATTGCATTGGTATACATATGTCACAAAATTGGGGGCATACTTTTAATCTCAGTCATTGTCCTTTCTGCCAATGAAGGTGCAGCACTTTCACAGCATACGTTTAATGCATGGCACTTTCCAAAGTATACAGGGGTCTTTAAGATGTCCTTTATCACATGGCACATTGTAGCCATCAAGAGTGAGTGGAATATCGGAGCATGTCATCGTCCCATCTGAAAGCACATAATACACGTTATACAGGTAACATGTCACTTTTTATTCAGAAAATGACTGCTACATCACATTTATTAAATACAATGTAAGTGATACATTCTGCAAAAATATGATGAATACACATGATGCTTAGTGCTCTTTCATTTCATGGAGCATCATAACAATTGAAGAAGCCACTTTCACAGTATGAGAAATATCACGTTCTTTTCTTTGCTTTAAAGCAGACACACACATTGCTGCAATTACCAATATATACAGGTTACAAAGACATGCAGGATCTTCTACGAATCTAGGAACAATCACTGTAATGTTTTCTAAAAGTGTCAACTCAGATTCTTTCATATAGTTATCTATATCCTCCCACATGTCTGAGGGGGCACGCAACATCAGTTCCATGGCAGAAGATAAGTCAGAAAGGGATGCTTCAAAGTCAGGCAGCCTGAACATGGAAGGATCGCAGTACTGGCTTATGATCAGATACATACAGTAAGTCTTTGGGAACTCGCTTTGCTTGCATCCCACATGGTTCTCTGCAAAATAAAATATGAAGCTTTCGGTTCTACAACATTTACACATAACCTGTAGCAGATCAGCAGTTAAATTAATTTTCACAACAAAAACAGAGTCCCTTAATTTCTTTTTAGAAATTTAACAGAGTCCCCGATGTTCTTGTTAGAAATTTTTTAAAGGAGCCATTTACTGACTAGACTTCTGGCCTCTTTTCTAATCTCACAGTCTATCTGTTGTAACATTTCTGTAAGTAAGCCCATCGGGTCATCAGCTCTTTTCACATCATTTAAAACATGGCTTACAGATTCTATAGTTTCATTGCTCATGCTTAAGCCCTGTTGTTTCATAGCTATTGCTAAGATCACAGGCATGAGATGCCCTATATGTATGGCTTCAGAAACATCTTTGTATGCTTCTCTAGCTGTCAAGTCATCAAAGATACATGTATGGTTTATCTGACTAGGTCGTCTATCTCACACCCAGGACAGGCTCAACCATTTCACAATGTATCACTCTTTCTATCACTGCGGCAATTACACCATGAATGGTAAGGTAAATAACATACTTACAATACACATCATGATCAGTTTAGGGGGGCTTAATACTTAGGCCTAGTTTGTCAACAGAGGAAACCTGTCTAATCTTAGTAGACGAAGATGGTCATGGCTGTGTAATGATTACAGTGTTTTCTGTTTTTTCAAGCATTCTATTGCTCTCTAACTTTCTAACATATTGACCTTCACACATCTCATTAATAACCACATCTGTATCTTTCACACAGACAACACAGTCAAGCAGTAGATTTGTGGAGACTCTAGTATCCATGCTGTCTGAATAAGACAGTTGCTCCATTCCCTATCCATCACTCTGATAAAGCAAAAAGAAAACAACATTGGTCCTTTTACTTGGTAAGTTTCAGTTCATCTTCTAACTCATCTGTTCAGTTACACTCTGCATGCATGTCTCCACACACTCATTTTTTTAGTGTTTAAAACAAAACATAAATTTACCTCCGCAGTGCAAGATGCTTTGCCATCTTTTTCTTCTGTAGTCTGTTGCTTTTTCTTATCTTTTCTTTTCTTAGCCTGCGGCTTGCTGGTCGTGGCAGTGTCACCATCTGCCTCTTGGCTAGCTGCTGCTTCTGCCTGTGTCTTGGCATCCTTATCTGACTCTCTCTCTCTCCATATCAATCTCTGTTCTGGGCTTCATTTTCACATCTTTCTCCGCAACAGACTCACATGCTAGCTCTTCTTCAAGGTCTTGCAGTTGTGCCTCTTTGATAGGCGTATCAGGATCAGTTTTTGCTTTTTCCAATTCACCAAACTGTGCAGCAAGATTTCTTTTTATGTCACAACTCCTTCCACTGGCCAAAATTTGAATTGGACATTCTTTTATCACACTTTATGTAGCTCACATACATGGGTTTGGGCTGGGAAAGCAACTTCTCTTCCGGCTTTTCATCTTCTGGCTGTTCATTTGGTGGTGTAACTGTCTGTTCCATGACCGGAATGTTAGTTTGAGATGCTGTGTTCTGGGCCATTTTCTTGAATCTCTTGGATAGTCAGCACAGATCCTATAAAGTAGATTCAATGAGGCTCTGAAAGCTATTCTGGCACATCTCCAACTAGGGGTTTATATAAGACCCCTACCAGATGAACTCAGGCTATGTGACCATCACATGGATAGGCATGGGGTTTCTGGAAGACAGATCCCATTGATCCTGTATGGTGATGTCATCTCTTATGACTAGCAGCATGCATCAGTATGTATAGTAGGGTCTATTAATATAAGCGATCATCTATGTAGAATGTCACAAGACTGGCAAAGGTTTCTAGAAGACATACCTCCATTGATAAATATAGTTACTGTATGTCATTTCTTGTGATACATAGAATGACTAGTATGTGATTTTATACTATAATGTTGGGCAGGGCATGTTTAATTTGAACTTTTAATAGGAATTTTCTTAAGTTTCCCAGAGTATAAAGTCTCCATGAAGCAGTCTACTGGTTTTCAGTTTTACATAGGTAATGCAGAGCACTTTTTGTTGCTTTCGGGAGGTTAAAATGCTCTTAAATACTTTCACCAGTACATTAATATATATTTAATAGAACTATATGCTTTTGATAAGCAGTAATGTTTGTAAATTATCTTTTTCAAAGGAAATAGAAAAATATGTCTAGTTTCTGATATCAAAATACCAAATTTCTGATGTATTCATTTAAAAGAAAATATATGTAGAGAGTATGACAGTTTTTAAACAGACTTTAGGATTTGAAGCAGTCTACTTAGACTACAAACCCTTGAAACATCAGCTTCATCACACACACACACACACACACACACACACACAGTCTGTGCTTTTAAAGTTAGAACTCATTTTCTTTTTCACATTAAAAAATAAATCACAGTTTTTTCATAAATACTTAAAATGCATTCTTTTAATAGAAATTTTTTGTACAGCAAAGATAAAATGTTCTTACAGGAAATGCAGAGAGGATAAAACCCCTCTTGAAAAACAGAATGCAGAGAGTATGTATGTATGTATGTATGTTTTTAAATAAGACTTTAGCATTTGAAGCAATCTACTTAGGCTATAAACCCTTGAAACATCAGCTTCAAAAAAAACCCACACACACACACGCTGTCTCTGCTTTTAAAGCTGGAACTCATTTTCTTTTTCACATTAAAAGAGAAATCACAGTTTTTTTCATAAATACTTTAAATGCATTGTGTTAAAAGATCTTTCTTACACTGAAGAGATAAATGTTCTTACAGTCCTCCAAGCTTCAAAGCACATTTCACACAAAAAATCCCCCAAGTAAAAAGGCACCCTGCAGTCATACCACAGATCAACAGGAGGAGCTTGAGGGAGTGCCAGGCAGGTGATGGTGGGGCAAGGTTAGCAGAGGGGAGAGACTCAGCTTCCAGGTAGGTGATGGGGTGCAATGTAGGTGGAGGTGGGGCATGGAGAGAGGAGGGGAGAGACTCCAGTTCCAGGCAGGTGTTGGGTGCAAGGGTGGTGGTGGGATAAGGTGGGAGGTCGTGAGAGTTTGTCCCAAGATATTGTGACAAAGGGTCTAGGGATGGAGGATGGATTCAGGTTTGAGCTAGGATGGGGTGGTTGCAGTTCAAGGGGATGGAGGACGGACTTGGGTTTGAGCTTGGATGGTGTCATGGAGGTTCGAGGGGACTGGGGAAGGAGGAAGAAGGATGTAAGGTCGTAGAATGGGAATGATGTGTCATTTCCGGGTTTGAGAATATGTAATTTCCTGAGTTTCATACGTCACTTCCTGTGTTTGACGTGGGATGCCCTGCTTTTAAGGTGGGACGTCCTTCACAGAGGGGCAGGACTTCCTGTGCCATACAGGGGCAATTCTGATTGGTCCATTTTTGACCACTCCCACCTGTCAAATGACATGGCGCACACTGATTGGCTGAAATTTAACATTTGACAAGATATATGAACTCTATACAACATATTTGTACTAATGCTTCACAGCTGTATAGCTCATAGCAATCTCTGTATGTAATATATATATATATGTACTAATGCTACACAGATGTATACTCATACGAATCTCTTTACGTTATATGTGTCACAACCCCACTCAGCAGGTCAGGCCCTCTGGTCCCAAAGTGCCAACCTCTGAGTGCAGTATTGTGAACCGTTTACAGAACAGGGTAACCCTCCTGTCTATTTTGTGGGTTCAAATCAACCTTTGGTCTCAAGTTCTTGGATTCAAGCTGTGAACCTCTTGCTAGCGTGCCCAATGCACAAGCTCAGGTAATTCTGCTCTTAGGGGGGCCAGATATCTTTTGCCTATGGGCACCTAACCAGGTGTACAAAATGAACCCTTGAAAACTTTATTAAAGACCTCAGAACAAACTCTTACCTTTTCCAGTTTGGTAAACCAGTAAGCTATGCCCAGTGTCAGCTTTAATCATATATGCTTCACTTGTCAAATAGAGAATTTCAAAGGCACACCAAGTAGTCTCTAAAATGAGATGTTTACTTAAAAATAGATAAAAATGTAAAATGTAAAACACAGAACCATATATCACAAAACATTATATTCACTTAAAAAAAACAGGTTTAGAAGTACAATTTCCTACCAACCATACACTTTGCCTAGCTAATGTATTCTTATATTCTTACAATGCTAAAAGATGTAGCTTCAGAGTCCAAACATGTGTTTGTCTAAAGGACAGTCACAGCATAATTAAAACAACTGTCTTGAGCCTGCCTTCTCCATGATGTCACCCAGCTCCTCCTCTGTTTATTAAAAATTATACAAACAGGATGTCTTATCATTCAGAAGGTGACATCAACAAAAACTCATTTCCTCATGACACCTTTGATCTAGTGTGTCTTTTCCAGTATCTTCTTTCATCCATGAGCAGTTTCCTCTCTCAAGGACATCAAAGGACCTTTTATGATTTCACACCACAGTGACATAACCTGTATTCTTCCTCTAAACGTCATAAAAGTTTATGATTTTTCATCCTAGCAGCTGGCAGCTACAATTAAGCCAGATAAACAGGAGATCCTTAATTTAGGTCTCTTCTAGCCTTTAATTATCTCCTGGCTTTTATCTTTTAGCTGAAACAGCATGTCTCATGGGAGATACTCAGTAACACATTTTTATATTACAAAAAGCATAGATTAATCAGAACCAGCTGTTCAAGTGTCACAATATGGTTTAATGTTACACAGCTGTATAACTCATACCAATCTCTGTACATAGAAACATAGACTTTGATGGCAGATAAGGACCGCTTGGCCCACCTAGTCTGCCCATTTCCCTACCTAGAGGATAAGCTGCAGATCCTATTTAACCAACAGCCTATTTCTTCCTACCCCCATAAAAATTTCCTTATGTCTGTACCATGCATTCTTGAATTCTCCCACAGTTTTAGACCCCACAAGCTCCTCAAGAAAGCTGTTCCATGCGTCCACCACCCTCTCTGTGAAAAAATACTTCCTCACATTTCCCCATAGCCATCCCCCCTCTATCTTCAAATTGTGTCCCCTTGTTCTTGCACATCTCTTTTTCTGAAAGATGCTACCCTCTTGGACTTTGTTGATTCCACTGAGGTACTTAAACATTTCTATCATGTCCCCTCTCTCCCTCCTTTCCTCAAGGGTATACATATTAAGCTCCATTAGTCTCTACTCATATGGCTTCTCTTGTAGACCCTGCACCATTTTAGTTGCCCTCCTCTGAACTGCCTCCATCCTGTCTATATCCTTGCTGAGATGGGGTCTCCAAAACTGGACGTAGTACTCCAGATGGGGTCTCACCAACTGTCTGTACAGGGGGATAACAGCTTCCTGTTTTCTGCTGGTGATACCTCTCCCTATACATCCCAGTATCCCCCCAGCCCTCCCTACTGCCTTCTCGCATTGCTTGCCAACCTTAAGATCATCTTATATGATTATCTCCAGGTCCCTTTCCATTTTTGTTGTTGTTACTACCCCCCCCATTTTGTAATCTTCCCCTGGGTTTTTGTTTCCCAGGTACATTACTTTGCACTTCTTTGCATTGAATCCAAGCTGCCATACTTCTGACCATTCCTCCAACCTTGACAAGTCCCTTCTCATGCTTTCCATGCCTCCCTGTGTATCAACCCTGTTGCAGATCTTTGCGTCATCTGCAAAGAGGCATACTTTTCCTTCCAGTCCCTCTGCAATGCCTCTTATAAAGACATTAAAAAGGACTGGACCCAGTACTGAACCCTGTGGTACCCCACTAGTAACCCCTCTTTCTTCAGAGTGGACTCCATTTACAATTACCGTCTGTGTCCTGTTGTTCAGCCAGTGTTTTACCCAGGCTACCACCTTGGGACCCACTCCCAGGCTGGTTGATTTGACTACTAATCTTTTGTGTGGGACTGTGTCAAATGCCTTGCTAAAGTCTAGGTAGGCCACATCCACAGCTCCTCCCTGGTCTACTACTTTGGTCACCCAGTCTGGGAAATCAATTAGATTCATCTGACATGACCTTCCCGCTGTGAACCCATGCTGCCTTGGGTCCTGTGCCCCACTGGCCTCTAGGTACTCAACAATTCTTTCCTTCAGAAGTGATTCCATCACTTTCCCTACCACAGAGGTCAAACTGACAGGTCTGTAGTTTCCTGCCTCCATCTTGGTCCCACTTTTGTGAAGGGGGAATCACATCCACCTTCTTCCAGTCCTCAGGTACCACACCATCCTCCCATGATTTGTTAAAAAGTGTAGTCAGTGGTGTCACTAGTTCTCATAGAAACATAGAAACATAGAATTTGATGGCAGATAAGGACTGCTTGGCCCACCTAGTCTGCCCATTTTCCTACCTAACAGTTAAGCTGCAGATCCTAGTTAACCAACAGCTTACTTCCTCTTACCCGCCCCTAGGACAGCCTTATGCCTGTCCCATGCATTCTTGAAGTCCCCCACTGTTCTTGACTCCACAACCTCCTCAGGGAGGCTGTTCCATGCATCAACAACCCTCTCAGTGAAAAAATACTTCCTCACATTACCCCTGAGCCGTCCCCCCTCTATCTTCAAATTGTGCCCCCTTGTTCTTGCACATCTCTTTTTCTGGAAGATGCTACCCTCTTTGACTTTGTTAATTCCCTTGAGGTACTTGAAAGTTTCTATCATGTCTCCTCTCTCCCTTCTTTACTCAAGAGTATACATATTAAGCTCCTTTAGTCTTTCTTCGTATGTCTTCTGGTGCAGACCCTACACCATTTTGGTTGCCCTCCTCTGGACAGCTTCCACTCTGTCTATGTCTTTGCGGAGATGGGGTCTCCAGAACTGCACACAGTACTCCAGATGGGGTCTCACCAACTGTCTGTACAGAGGGATAACAACTTCCTGTTTTCTACTATTGATGCCTCTTCCTATGCATCCCAGTATCCCCCCAGCCTTCCTTACTGCCTTCTCACATTGCTTGCCCACCTTTAGGTCATCTGATATAATTACCCCCAGGTCCCTTTCTATTTTTACTGTTGCCAGTCTCTCACCCCATTGTGCCGCTTCCCTGGGTTTTGTTTCCATGTGCATTACCTTACACTTCTTTGCATTGAATCTGAGCTGCCATACATTTGACCATTCCTCCAACCTTGCCAAGTCCCTTCTCATCCTTTCCACTCCATCTTGTGTATCAACCCTGTTGCAGATCTTTTGTCATCTGCAAAGAGACATACTTTTCCTTCCAGTTCCTCTGCAATGTCACTTAAAAAGACATTAAAAAGGACCAGTCCCAGTACTGAACCCTGCGGTACCCCACTAGTAACCCTCCTTTCTTCACTGTGTACTCCATTTACTACTACCCTTTGTGTCCTGTTGTCTAGCCAATTTTTTATCCAGGCTACCACCTTGGGACCCATTCCAAGGCTGGCTATCTTGTGTATTAATCTTTTGTGTGGGACTGTATCAAATGCCTTGCTAAAATCTAGGTAGGCCATGTCCACAGCCCCTCCCTGGTCTACTACTTTGGTCACCCAGTCAAAGAAATCTATTAGATTCATCTGACATGACCTTCCCATCGTGAATCCATGCTGCCTTGGGTCCTGTGCCCACTGGCCTCTAGGTACTCAACAGTTCTTTCCTTCAGAGTGATTCCATCATTTTCCCTACCACTGAGGTCAGACTAACTGGTCTGTAGTTTCCTGCCTCTGTCCTGCTCCCACTTTTGTGAGAGGAATCACATCTGCCCTCCTCCAATCCTCGGTACCACCCCATCCTCCCATGATTTGTTAAAGAGAGTAGTCAGCGATGTCACTAGTTCTACCCTTAGTTCTTTTAGAATTCTTGGGTGAATCCCATCAGGCCCCATTGCTTTGTCCACCTTCAATTTTATTAGTTCTTTCAGAACCCTTTCTTCTGTAAATGGACTGGTATCGACCCCGTCTTCAGAGTGTTTCTCTTATTTGGTTTAGGTAACTCCCCTCCTCTTCCTTTGTGAATACTCAGGCAGAAATATTAGTTCCAGTATCCCTGCTTTTCACTGTCACCACTCTGCAGATTCCTCCCCTTTGCCCCCACGTCTTTCCATTCCTTATCCCTCTCCTTGTCCATTCTCCTTCCATCCTACTCCTTCCATTTCCTATTTCGTCTCCTCTTCCACCACCTCTTTGTGGGCTCCTGCGTTTTTCCTTCATTGTGTTTTATTGATTTTTTCCACATAAAGGCTTGTTGCCTCTGTGATGGCTTTTTGATTACTCCCATTGTTCCTCCACCCCTCCTTCTTGCCTGTTTGCTAAGTGCTTTTCTGAGGCACTCTCATTTCCCAAAGTCAGCCCTCCTAAAGTCAATACTCTTGCTTTTGTATGGCTTGATTGTATGGCTGTGTTTATCGTGAACCACACTGTTTGGTGGTCACTTGTTCCCAGATGGCTACTCACCTCTAAATCTAAGATTCTTTCTCCATCCCCATTTGAGAGTACCAGGTCTAAGATTGCTCCCTCCCGAGTGGGTTCCAATACTAGCTGTCTGAGGCATGCCCCCTGCTGGGCATCGAGAATGGCCCTGCTCTTGGATGTGCCCGCAGCAAAGGTGCTCCAGTTAACATCTGGCGTATTCAGGTCCCCATCAACAATATCTCCCCTTTTTCTGCCATTCTATGAAGCTTTCTATCATTTCCTTGTCCATTCCCTCCCCTGAGATGGGGGTCTCTATACAACCCCCGTGCGGATTGTGGTGCCATTTCCTGTCTCCAGGGTGACCCACAGTGCCTCATCTGCTCCCTGTTTACTCTTTAGTTCTGTTGCTTTGATCCCTTCCTTTACATAGAGAGCTACTCCTCCTCCTCTTTTACACTCGCTGTCCGTCCTGTAGATTGTGTGTCCTGGTATGCCGACATCCCAGTCATGGTTCTCTGTGTACCATGTACATTAAAGAGGACTGGCGCCAGTACTGAACCCTGCGGCACCCTCACTGATTACTTCCCTTTCTTCAGATTGAACTCTGCTTACCACCACGCTCTGTGTCCTGTTGCTAAGCCACTTTCTGACCCAGTTTACCACCTTGTGACCTACTATCTGACTATCCAAGTTGTTCACTAACCTCTTGTGCAGGACTGTGTCAAATGACTTGCTAAAATCTAGGTAGGCCTTGTCCACCACCCTTCTATGATCTACTACCCTTGTCACCCAGCCAAAAAAATGTATCACATTTGTTTGACAAGACCTTCCTGTTGTGAATCCATGTTGCCTTGGGTCCAGTGCCCTGCTGGCTTCTAGATATTACACAATCCTTTCCTTTAACAGTGATTCCATCATCTTTCCCGCCACTGATATCAAACTGACCAGTCTATAGTTTCCCGCTTCTACCTTGCTTCCACTTTTGTGAAGGGGTATCACGTTCACCCTCCTCTAGTCCTCTGGTACTAATCCCTCCTCCAATGATTTTGTTGAATAGGTCTGTTAAAGGTGTCAGTAGCTCCTCTCTGAGTTTTTTAGTATTCTGGGATGTATCCCATCCAGCCCCATTGCCTTTCCCACCTTCAGTTTCAAGAGTTCCTTTAGGACGGCCTCTTCTGTGAATGGTCTGGTGTCTACCTCTATTCCCTGTGCGTGTCTGCTGGATAATTCCAGTCCCTCTCCCTCCCCTTCTTTCATGAATACTGAGCAAAAGTATTCATTCACTATCTCAGTTTTTCCCAGGTTCCCCTCTGCTCCCCCTTTGCTGAGCCTCACTATCCCTCCCTTGGCCTTTCTTCTTTCCTTTATGTACCTGAAGAAGGTTTTATCCCCCTCCTTCACTGTCTGGGCTATCCTTTCATCTGTTTGTGCCTTTGCACATCTGACTGCTTTTTCCACCTCCCTCTGCCTAGTCTGATACAGTTCCCTGTCTTCCTCCCTCTGCGTTTCCTTGTATTTCCTGAATGACATTTTTTCTCTCTCTAACAATCCCTGCCACTTCTTTAGAAAACCATAATGGTTTTCTTTGTCTAGTACTTTGTTAACGTGCTTCACACAAGGCTTGTTGCCTCTATTATGGCTCTCTTGAGGTTCTCCCACTGCCTCTACTCCCCCTCTCACCCTTTGCCAGTATTTTCTTGAGGCATTCTCCATTTTAGCAAATTCGGCCCTTTTGAAGTCTAGGACACTTCTTTTTGTGTGGCTTGACTCTTCTACTGTCTTTACCTTGAACCATACGGTATGGTGGTTACTAGACCCCAGATGGCTGCCCACTGGCGCATCCATTATTCTGTCTTCATTTGTGAGCACCAGGTCCAATACTGCTATCTCCTGGGTGGGTTTCCCTTACTAGCCGCATTAGGCATGCCCCCTGCAAGGCATACAGGATGACTCTGCTCCTAGATGTGGCTGCAGCATAGGTGTTCCTGTTAACATCAGGCATGTTTAGGTCCCCTACCAACAACACTTCCCCCTTTTCTTCCATTTTATGGATGTTATCTACCATTTGCCTGTTTCCTCCCCTTGCACTGGGGGTCTGTAGATAACCCTGTGCGGATAGTGTTGGTAGTTCCTGACTCCAGGGTGACCCACAGTGCCTTCACTCCTCCCTGATTTCCCTTTATTTCAGTTGCTTTAAACCCCTCTTTAATGTAGATCACTACCCCATCCTCCCCTTTTTGCCCTCCCTGTTTTCCTCTATACTTTGTACCCAGGTATATTAACATCCCAGTCATGGCTTTGCAGATACCATGTTTCAGTGACTACCACAATATCCATGTCTCCCTCTGCCATCAAAGCCACCAGGTCAGGAATCTTGTTACCCAAGCTGTGGGCATTTGTACACATGACCCTCCATGTTTTGATGGCTTTGCCCCTACTTGTTCCTCCTATCCCTTCCCTGTGCTTCCCATGAGATTTCCTCCTGTTTAAGTCTGTTGTGGTACAGGCATTGCAAAGTGCCAATAGTTGACCAAAGCAGGTGGGGAGCTACGTGTTCTTAACGAATGCCAGGAAGGTCTCTGGTATGCAGTCACATCATCAGCTCAGCTGTTATTTGGGAAGATGAGAGCTCTGTACCCTTGTTTTCCTCAGGGTGCATGGCGATCCCATAAAGCCATAAATTGGACTGAAAGTATTGTAGGGCAAAATTTGTATTACTGGTTACAGAGATGGGGGCCAATCAGATGCCCATAGGTCAGCTAGTAAAGAGGACACATCTAGTGACCCAATGGACCTTAGATGGATAGGTTTAGGAGGGGCCTTAGGATGATGTATCTTGCACACACAGCAAAACACATGATGGTCACTGAGGGCATCAGGAAGGATTCCGCATCCACAATACAGAGGGGAAGAGAGAGAGGACCCCTCCTAACAAAGAGTGATTTAAAGATTTCAAGTTTGGATAAGTGGGGTCAGAAATCAATCGACTCAATTGTAGTGACTACACTTTGGGAACATTTATTTGTATTGAGGAGAGCCAACTTATATTGAAGTTTCTGAGGATAAGTAGCTCACCTCTGAAAGAGTTAGAACAAACAGAGGAAAGAAACTCAGCAATTAAAGCAGGGACATACCAGGGCAGCAGTAAACACCAGCAATAAATATAAGAAAGAGAAGGGAAGGGATTTTATCAACATGTTTTGACTTCTATAAACTCAAGAGTTGCAGAGCCATGAGGGAGGTCTATAGAGGTCAAGCCTTTGTAGTTAAAATAAATGTGATATTTTCAGCTAGTCCATGATATATCATTTATACAATGACAGTGCCTCTGGCTAGATTAGTTCATTTAATGAAGATTTAGCTGTATCTGATTGATTTCACTGCTCTGTTTTTAACTGCAGCCGATGCCATTGTGATGTCATCAGATATTGTGTAGGCTGTACTCCCATTGGTTAGCAGATCTATTGTGACCAACCTGAAAAATAAATAAATGATGATGACCCACTTATCATTAAAATAAATTATTTAGTTCTAGTTTGGTCCTGTCATACATGAAATAAAATAAAGGATACGTAACGTTCTTACTCAAAATATGCAATTTATCTTCACGCTTGAGGGGGCAAGACCATAACTTACAAATGTCAAAGCCACAAGTGAGTTATAAAAGTCTTGTCACCCCACAAGTGGAGCTAAATTGTGTATTTTGAGTCAGGTAATTGTGTATTCGATTTATACAACTATAGTTTAATAGTTGTAACTTTCTCAATCACCTTTTTGTGTGAAGATGTTTATATTTTTCTGTGATTTGAACTGCTGGATTCAGTGCAGCTTAGGTCTTTTATGATGTCAGCAGCAATGTGATAGCTGTTCTTTGATTAGTTCTGTTCTGTGCAAAGGCCAAGAAAAGTGATTGTGACGTACCTCACCTCTAGATAAATGTTACCTTGAGGTTAGATAGCATGCTAAATAAAGAATAATGCTTGTGCAGATATGTGGTATAGGATTTTCACACAGCCAAGGTGTGTGATAATCCATAAATACCAAGAGTGAAGCTTCGAGGGGTTTATAGGGAATATACAATGGTGAGCTGTCAGATAAATGATTTATCTGCACAAGTGCTTTTAACCTCGGTAACTCATGAGTGGCGTAAGCTAATGGTTAGGTGTCCGGGGTCAAATAGCACAAGTGTGGATAAATCATTTATCTGACAACTCACCATTGTATATTTCATTTATGCAATAGGGATACTTTCTGTCAGAGCAGGGACATTTGCTTTTGACTGTTTATCTTTTTTTTTTTAAATGATTATTTCTGGGACTGTTTGTTAACTTTCCTAGTGTATGTCCGCCTAGTGTAGTGGTTGTTATTAAATGAAACACCACTTATTTTATAGAAAACTTTGTGCTGAACAAATGGCATGCTCACAGTACCATGTTACTTTTTTTTTGCATAAAAGTTTATTCGAGTTTCAAAGCACACATACCATCACTGACAGGTACACAGACCATACAATCACTTTAGGCTGACAACAATCTATTCAGTTTTACAATTCCAATATCACCTTTCCCAGTTTTCTCATAATATATATTGTTCAACCTTGGTGCAAAACGATCCCTGATACATAAACTCCCACCTTAGGGAGATTATGCTACCTTCCTTACCTTCTTAAACCTCGAGACCCTCCCACAACAGAGCATTCTCAGACTGTGATAGATCTGCCAGAAATGGAGCCCATTCCCCTGTGAATTGTTCTAATCTATCCTTAACCAAGAGAGTAATACTTTCCAAGACTAATGTGTGCAGGGCAAGCGTCCGTCACATTTGTACTGTGGGGGCAGTACAGGACACCCATGTGTTTCGGATGCAGTGCCTAGCTAGAATTAATCATTTTCAAACCTATCTCGAAGAGGGTCCCAACCCTTCTTCTTCCTTTTCAACCCAAAGAGACACAGAAGTGGGATCCACCATCAGCTTCCTATTCCACATCCTCCCTATTTCCTTGGTCACTGAAGTCCAAAAATGCTGCAGAATGGGGCATCCCCAAAACAATGCACATAGTGCCCTCCCGATTACATCTTCTACAATAGGGAGACTGTGGGGTGATATTGTACAATTACCGTGGGTTATAAACCTGATGTATCAACTTATAAAAGCTTCCTTAAATTTATTGCAGATAAGAAGACCCATATGCATACTAAGGAGGCCCCAATTCTTATCACTTATCTGAATCCGGATCCCTTTCCCAAAGTCTTCAGGTCTTTCCTGATAATCCGTAAACATTGTCTTGTTTCCTTACTACTTTCCCCATAAACCCTCTAATACTCCTC
Source organism: Neoceratodus forsteri (assembly GCA_016271365.2). Taxonomy (NCBI): domain Eukaryota; kingdom Metazoa; phylum Chordata; order Ceratodontiformes; family Ceratodontidae; genus Neoceratodus; species Neoceratodus forsteri. The sequence continues at coordinate 30,189,932 of CM028134.1, forward strand.
CGTGACACTTGTATTTGGGCTTCTATCTTCCGTAATTCCCCACCCCGGTCTGTCCCTTTCCAGCCCCAACACATATGTTCTGGCCTGAAAAAATGGAATAACTGCCTTCTCCTAATTTAAATTTTGTAACTCTAGGACTGAACCCAGTCATCCCTCTACCCACAGGTCCCCACATTCTTTATTCCTGTTTCTCCCACATTCTAAAACCAGGATCTTCCCAGCCTGGCAGAAAAATGGGTTCCTTGCCAACGGCACCAGATATGTATCCAATGTCCCTACCCCCCCACACTTTAACATCCTATCCCAACTATTCAGTGTCGCCTACCAATGGGTTCCTGAACTTCTGTCTTTTATATGCTCCCCTACCCCGCCTATCTAAATACTCAGAAAGTTGTGCCTTACAGTCCCACTGTTCTAGGTCCGCCCATCTAGCTACTGAGGCTTGTGAATCCAGTCACTTACATATCTTTGCTGTGCTGCCAGGTAATATGTACACATGTCTGGGAAATTTACTCCCCCCTTACCCGTATCTGTTTTAAGGTGCTGCAGGCTAATCCTTGAGCGCTTTCCCTGCCAAATAAACCCAGAGAACAATTTCTCCAACCCTTTTATGTCTCCTCTAGAAATTCCCAGAAGAAGCATCTGCATAACAAATAACAGGTGTGGAGTATATTCATTTTTATCAGATTTATTTTCCCCAATCACGAAATTTGCAATGAGGTCCTCTGTTTAAGATCGGCAGCAACCATCTTGAGTATGGGCTTATAATTAAGTTTATACAGATCCCCTACTGCCAATCCAATTTTTATCCCCAAATATCTGAAATAACCTCCTACCTTCTTAAATCCTCATCCCTGTTCCCTCTTGTCTCTTTTGGGGAGCCTCATAATCTCAGATTTGTCTAAATTTAATTTAAATCCTGAGAATTCCGCAAACCTCTTAATGATCTGCAGAAGTCCAGGCATAGAGTTCTCAGGATCTGTTATAAATAGCAACATGTCATCAGCGTACATGGCTATTTTGTCTTGCTCCCCTGATGCTCCTCTCACCCCCTGTATGCTCGCCTCCTGTCTAATGGCTGCCGCCATGGGCTCCACTGCCAAGGCAAAAAGCAACGGAGAGAGCGGGCACTCCTGCCTCGTGCCCCTGCCTAGTCCAAAGTCCGTCGAGAGGGAGCCATTTACCAAGACTCTTGCTCTGGGTGATCTATACAGAGCACGCACCCATTCCTCAAATGCTCCCCCCAGACCAAACTGGGCCATAGCCCCAAATAGATACTCCCAACTCTATCCTATCATTTGCTTTTTCCACATCCATTGAGAGGATACAGGTGTCTTCTTTCCTCCTTTCCTCCAAATCACATTCGAAGCCTCCTAACATTAGTGGTATGATAGCCGCCCTAATGAACCTGGTTTGGTCTGGTTGGATCAGATCAGGCAACACTTCCTGTAGACACCCCTCTAAAACTTTTGCAAATATCTTGGCATCACAGTTAATTAGGGAAATCGGACAGAAAGATGCACACTCCAAGACATCCTTCTCTTCCTTTGGTATCAGGCATATGACTGCGTCAGAAAAGGTTTCCGATAAACCCCAGGCCTGCCCATTCATCTTCTGAAATACCTCACAGAGTGGTCCGGATAGCTGACCCGCCAAACACCTGTAATATTCTGTTGGGAAGCCGTCCGCCCCTCGCCTTCCCACCTGTAGTCTCTGTATTGCCCACATCACCTCCACTCTCTCTATTTGGCTGTTAATGATTTTTCTCTGCTCCTCACTTAACTGGGGAAGTCTCAATTTGTCCAGAAAGTCTTTACCCTTTCCCTAGCCCCTATCTCCCTTCCACCCGGTATAAGAGTTCATAAAAACTATGAAAACATTCTCTCACTTGCTTTTCTGCTTTATGTAGGATCCCCCCTCTGTCTTTAATTGCTGAGATGTGGGTTGGGCCCTTCCCTCCTCACATCAGATGCACCATCAGAGGTCCTGGTTTATTCCCCCATTCATATAACCTTTTCCGCCCAAAAGTCCATGCCTTCCTAGCCTCCTCACTGAGCATAGTGTTCAGGGCTTCCCTCGCTGCTTTTAAACTATTCCGGTCCCCCTCGTGTCCTCCCCCTGCCACCTTCCTTTCCGATTCTCCCACTTTACTTTCTAAATTCACTCTTCTGGCTTGTTGCAGTTTCCTATCCCGTGACATGTATTTTATTATCATCCTCCTCATATATGCCTTTTCCGCATCCCATATTACCCCTTTACTAGTAGGCGAATCCCCATTATTTACTATGTAAGTTTCCCAACAATCCTTTAAATACTCCTGAAATTTTGTATCCCCTAGCAGATAAGTCAGAAACTTCCAAGGTGGAGGGCCATCCCTTGGCCTGTTCGTCTTAAATGAGACTATCACCATGGCATGGTCAGATATATAGATAGGGCTGTGGACGCATCATTTGGAGCCTTCTGGGGATAAAAGATAATCTATCCTTGACCATGTGGCGTGCTGATTAGAGTAGAAAGTATACTCTTTAGCACCCAGGTTTGCTTCCCACCACCCATCCACTAACTTCAACTCTCCCATACCTCTACGCCACTGTCAAATTGCTTCACTACACCAGCCTCTGCTCTGCGAATGATCCAAATACGGATCCAGAGTGCAATTAAGGTCCCTCCCAAGACCAGTCCAGGGAACTGCTCCTTTACCAGAAGTGAAAGAATTGTGCTATAAAATGATGCCTCAAATACTGCAGGGGCATATATACAGTACTTCCAAAGGTGATCTGCTCTCCCCAGAGCTCCTCCTCTACAAATACATATCTCCCACCACTCTGATCTCTAACCACTCTTTTTACATGAAATGGGAGATTTCTCCAGAAGGATAGCGACTTCTATTGTGCACCTTAAATGAGGCCACAAAACATTTCCACCCATCCCCTCACTAGCTTCAAATGCTTCACCGCAGTTAGATGCTTTCCTGTAGCAACGCCACCTGAATCCCTTGTCGCCTATAGCCGTAAGCAGTTTAGTTCTTTACGGGTGTCACTATTCCTCAAACATTCCAAGAGCAAACCACCAGATCTTGTTTACTAGCCATTTATATAATATATGCAGATCCCGCCTGTTCACCTCCCTTTTCCAGTGGTGGTGTGCATATTCCCATTCTTCTGACCAATCCTTCAAAAAACTGGCACATTGTCAGTTTTCCTCCATATGTATGTGTGCAAACATAACATTTTAACAAAATAACTATGGTATACCCAACATGTATACAACCTTTAAATATTCCCCCCCAATTGTCCAAACACTCGGACTTAACCCTCCCCCATTTGCCAGTCTCTAGAACTCGACTGGTCACTTGAAAAATTCCCCCATAACACATTTGCTGCCATACTTCTTTTCCTGACATTATCTGCAAACCTTGCATGAATGTCATAAAATCCCACCAGATAGATATGGTCAGTAGCATCAGTTGCTATCATGCCCTCAGGTCTATTTTAACCATTCTCCGTCCTTGTTGACTGAGCAGTTCCTTCCCTCCCCACAAGGAAACCCTCATCTTGTTCATGTGGTATCTTCCACCCTACTTATTATTTTACCCTCCCTCCCACCTGTTATTTATTTCTTTTCCATACCCTGCATTACTACTCTTCCACCACGATTTACCCTCTCCCTTTCTCTTAATTAGTTTTACCCACCCAACCCCCTTAGTTTAGTCCATAATTTGAACATCCATTCAGTTCCCTGTTTCCCTCCACCAGCCATCCTCTATCCTGGCCCTATGTTCCTGCGACCGGAGGCTGGAAGATACATAAACCAGTTCCGTTGTATTCAGCAGTACTGAGTATGGTGGAAAGAGAAAATCCTACCCCAAACCCACTGCATTACTCAATTCCATCCCTTTCATTATTTCCCTACATGTCCAAAGAACCAAACCTCCCATTGTATTTATCCACCAACCCCCCCCTGCTTGAGTTTAGGCCATAGGGCAATTATCCAGGTAGTTCCAGTTCTTCCTTCCCATCCATCCTCTATCCTGGCCCTGCACCTCCTGTGACTGGAGAGCGGGAAATGAACAAACCAGTTCATATTATATTAATGAAATATGGTAAGAAGAAGTAGACACTCAGCCCCAAACAACGCATTACTCAGTTCCATTGCCTTCATTACTTCCCTTTGTGCTCAGAAAATCAGACCTCCCTCATGATTACCTATAAAGAGACAGACGAGTGCTCAGCACCATACAAGCCTGCTATCATCATAGTCAGATGAGATTTAAAGTTACAGGCCCATCTTCCTCCACCTGCATTACTTGCTTCACCCAATCTTCTGGTGCAAACTTTCCACAAATTTCATCACCGTGTCCACTTCCCAAAAGGAATAGGTAGCCCTTCATGCTTCACCTTGAGAGTCGCTGGGTACAATAGGAAATTCTCCACTTTTAAGGACTGAAGAAAGGCCATGGTCTCATTGAACTTCTTTCGCTCATTAAACAGTCTCAGAGAGTAATCTTGGGATAAGAAAATTCAGTGCCCTCTTATGAAACCTCGCCCTTTTCCCAAAAGACCTTTAACACTCTCTCCCGATCTTGAAAATTTGGAAGCACATAATTATTTGGAGGCGGCTGCCCGCTGAAGGCCTAGGATATTATTTCCGATGCTCGCTCAGCATAAGCTACCATGCTTCATTTCAATTCCCAGGAGCTTGGGAAGAGCCTCTGTGCAGAAATCCAGGCATTTCTTCCCTCCAGTCCCTCTGGCATACCCCTTAGGCGAGATTGAGGCAGCAGTGGTAATTCTCCTGATAATCCGCCACTTCCTTCATTTCCTCCAGTTCTTTCTGCAGGTTCAGAATTTGTTCTGGCACCCCTACATTTCATCCATCACCCGTGACACTCGTTTCTCCACCTCAGTGATCCTCGATCCTTGTGCAGCCTGCTGTGAGAACCTCTTGCAGCCCGATCGTCTATCTGAGTCTCCAGCTGGAGTCGGGGCTCCAGCACCACCAGTACTTGACCCGTAACTCGCATCCTAAAACGCCACCTCTGAGGCAGACAATGACACAATCTGCTGGCTTTCCGTGGTGCACAGGCCACTCCTTCTTCGGAGTTTTCCCAGTCGCACATTGACTTCTACCGGGGGCCGACGATAAATACTCACCCATGATGGGTTATTGCACTTCTCGCAAACAAGAGCAACCGTATTTTAGAGCAATTTTTCTGTTTTTCACTTCATTTTACTCCAAGGATGAGGAGCGAGGCAGAAACACGTCCTTCACTTTAGGTGCTCATTAGCGACCCCCCATGCTACTTTTTTAATTTTAATGTTATTTGCATTTGTTTGTTGAAAAAGTGGATAAAAATTGAATTTTCTGCTATTTTTTTGCTAATTATAAAAAAACTAAAAAGTGTTTACAAATGAAACACCACTCATTTTGTAGCTATTTTTGTGCTGAACAACTTCTATGCTCACAGTACTATGCTATTATTTTTTATTTTAAAGTTATTTGCATTTGAATATGGGTTAGTACTGGTACTGAGGCTGAACATTCTAAATGAGTTCCAGAGTGATTGTGACATATCTATTAAGGCCCGAATATTCAGACTACACCAGGCAGTGGTGCAAGCCTGGGCGCAATGCAACTGGGATGCGCCAGGGCCAGGTGATATTCAATGGTGATGCACCATGGCGCAGCACTGTTGAATATGGCACAGACAGCACACTCACTGTGCATGGCACAGTGGCGTTGCGCCAGTGCAAGTCACAGATTGGGAGCACGAGGATGCGAAGCGCAAACACAGTTGAGCTGGGTGCATCACCTGCAATAGTCAGCAGAGGGCATGCAAATTAGGCCATAATGTATGCAAGGAGCAAATGAGCCCATTTACATGTCATTATGGCCCCATTTGCATGCCTTGCACAGGGCAGCCTGGAGAATTACACCTGGCACCCTGTACAGAGTGACGTGTGCAGTGGGGATCCCGGGGCATCACCTGCTCTGTAGCCATGATCGAAGTTAAATGCCAGATATCATTTCCCTGGTAGTCTAGTGGCATCCTCCTCCCATGTCCCCCGATCTGGGTAAAATACTGTAGAATAAATCCTTGGTGGTCTAGTGAAACCCCTGCCTGTTGCTGCGATTGCATTACATTTCTGTATATCATTTTCCTGGTGATCCAGTGGCACCCTCACTCCTCCCCCACACAGAACCCTTGCCCACCCACTTCCCCCGTCATTGGCGAGCGGCTGCAACTACCTCATACCTGTCACCCACCTAATGACAGATACAGTATGGACTTCAGGACATACAGAATAGATGTTCCAAATATGTGAATGAAGTCATTCACATATTTGGGACTGTTCTAGTACAGATTTTGAAGCCCATTGGTCCACACTTGTACCAATGGGTTGCAGTTCGAGGCTCGTGGTCTGTCATCCGCAGCGGTCGGGCAGTATGTGCGGGTGGTTGCGCCGCCTGCCGGCTGACAGGGAGGAGGGGTGGGCAAGGGGTTCTGTGTGGGTGGGAGGATGGGGGTGCCACTGATCACCAGAGAAAGATATACGGAGATGTACTACGATTGCGGCAATGGGTGGTGGGGTACCACTAGACTACCAGGGATTAATTCTACAATATTTTACGGCAAGCGGGGACATGGGGGGTGCCACTAGACTACCAGGGATTAATGCTACAGTATTTTATGTTAATCAGGGACACAGGAGGGGTGTGTGTGCCACTAGACTACCAGGGATTAATACTACTGTTTTTTACGGCTATTGCGGCAATGGGTGGGGGGGTTCCACTAGACTACCAGGGTTATGTGGGTGCTTGCGGATGGTGTTCTGGGTGGCTGCTGTGTTGTGTTATGCAATACAGCAGCCCACCTGGGGTAATCAGATTTTTTCCCTCTCCTCAGGGCTCAACTTTGAGCCCTCTTTATGTGATGCAATGCATGGTTGCACCAGCATGCGCCCGCACATCCCGGCTGAATATTGGGATGTGCCACATACATTACATTGCTCCCCAGCACATGGGATTTGTGCTGTGCCTGGCAGCCCTTTCCAATATCACTGCAATGTGGGGAGTTACACCAGTGCAACTCTGTTGCGCCATGCTTATCCCTTTTAAAATCTGGGCCTATGTGTATAAATTCTGTGATGATACATTCTACTATGTATAAATGTGAGATTTCACATTTATCACATAGTAGCTGAGATTTATCACATAGGATTTATGTCCACGCCTATTGCATAATGAGATTATCACACACTGAGGGTGTATGAAAAATCCTCATTAGACAAACCTTGCATAGGCATTATTTTTTCTATAATAACAGGTGCAAGGTTTCGAGAGAGACAAAAACTGTAAGCTGTATTTGTGTGAGCAAGCATGTCTCTAAGCAGCTGCCATAGTCACACAAATACAGTGTGCTTTCTTTCATGCTTCAGTGAAGTAAGAGCGAGAGAAAGAAATTGCCATAATAACCTGCTAACAAGTTATAATATATGGTTTGGGCTTATTATGTATGGAATTCTGTGGCTGCTCAAATGTTATTATGAATGTTCTAAAAGTTGTGCACATTCTAAGTTATTGTGCAGTTTCTGTAATCAATATTCATGAGCTCCTGATTAATATTAATTATCCCATGCACTATCCGCCACCTGACTGTCAAAACAGCTCTGTTTAAACAAAAATAAAAACAAAAATGGCTGTGCCACTTAGGGAGTGGCTCACCAAGATGATTCAGACACGAACTGCTGTAGTCAGATCTGTGTTTCAAAACCATACAGATTTTATTGATTTCTTTTTTTTTTTACATTTTTTATTCATAAACTGCTGCCCAAATGGTAGTAAATACAGGAATGGAATGAGACCACACCAACAGACACTGACTTGACAGACTGAGCTGCCAACAGTAACCACGAGTACAAGCACAAGGTATGAAACCTTGTAAAACATAAAAGTTTTAACTTTTTTTTTCCTGCATCTGGAGGAACCATATACTATAAAAAATTAAATATGGGTGAGCATACACAACTCGCCTTATGTTTCCATTTTGGGGTTGAGATACCAGCATGGACCTCTCAAGTTTTGCTCTCAAGGTCCATATACTGGTATCTCAGTCCCTCAATGAAAACACAGGCCTGTTGTGTATGCTCACCCATACTTTATTCCTTTTATTAAGGAACCCAGTGGGTTATTACAGCTGTTACCAGGCGTGGATATCCATTATAGGGGTTCACCAGATATTATACACATTTATTCAGGAAACTGTATCACCACTTATTTGCAAAATTGTATTTTCACAGCCATTAGTAAATAAGCAATAAGACATGACAGGGTATAGATTAGACAGTTCTAATGCATGGACAGGGGCATAGTATCGCACTAAGCCATAGGCAAAGTGCCTTCAACTTCTAGTCAGTCCATTAGAGCGCCAATGCACATCCCTGAGTGTCTTATTGTGCTTGTAAAATGGGACTCTGAATTTAACATGCAGGAATAAATCAATATTAATAAGTTTAAGAACTAAAACTGTAAATATTTGTAGTTAATTTCACCCAAAATTGCCCCCATCTGCCTGCATAAGCAAGGGAGAAGAAAACAGTATTTGATCACTGTAGATGAAGGAGAAGTGTGACTGTGATTGTTCACATTGGAAGTTTGTGGCAGTGGCAGTGGCATGGGGGACAGGACCTATGGGGAGAGGCTCGAAGAGCTAAATATGTACACATTGGAAGAGAGAAGGGACTGGGGGGACATGATAGAGGTCTTCAGGTACATGAAGGGGGTAAATAGGGGAGGAGCAGTCAGGGTGCTTTGAAGGAAGGAGGAGGGGTCAACTAGAGGGCATGGGTGGAAGCTGAAGGGGGAAGATTCAGAGGAGAAAGGAGGAGGTGCTACTTCACTGAGAGGGTGGTGGAGCCATGGAATGCGCTGCCCGGGGGGCTGGTGGAGGCAGAGACTGTGGACGGGTTCAAAAGGGGGTGGGACAGGTACAGAGGAAGGGTTCTGGAAGCAAAGTTCAGTGCAGCGAGAATATCCGGAACTGGGAAGGTAAAAGCCAGAGAAGGCGAGGTGGGCAGCAAGGTCAGCTCCCAGGGTTGGGGCTGACCAAACGAGCAGACACGAAAGACCGTTAGGCCTATTCTGCTGGCATTTTAGTATGTTAGTATTTTTATTTCATTTAAAATGTTTCACCTTATTTTGATTTTTGTCAGTAATGGATAAGGACATCTAGCAAGTGGCTGGTTGGTGGATGAGAGGTGAGCCAGGAGCACAGATTGAACTGAAAGTGAGCACAATAATTTATTTCAAAAGTTAAGACAAAGAGGTATTGCCCATAAAGCATTTGATTAATGTATTTCTTTGAATTTCTATTTTTGTCAAGCAGTGGCTAGAATGTGAGTTGGAACTAATAAGTGTCTGGCAGGTAGGTGTGGGGCAATTAGCGAAGTTCATAAGAGATATAACTGTAAAGCAGGGTCAATGAAAAAAACTAGAAAATGAACAGTAATAAGAGGAATTCTGTTTGGTATACCTTATGTTCCTTCATTTTATTGGTTACTACTTTGCTAGTATGCCACTGAATGTTAGGGAGCTCGGTAAGAGCAAAAAATAATGGTGGCCGAACATTTTTAAACATTCTAAGTATTGGCACAAGGGTTTCACAGATGTACAGCATCCTGGTTGGCAGAACTTGTTTTTACCCATGCAATACACAGCTCTAATGCACAGGTATCAACCAATCAGAATGTAAGATTTTCCCATTCCATTTTATAAAAAAAATGTTATTCACCCCTGGGGTGATAAGTATTTTATTTTCCTTGCAGCCTAAGTTATTTTCCCTTTATACAGTAGATACATACATAGATACTGACAGCAGATTAGGACATCCAGGCCCACTCAGTCCACCCAGATATACTACTTATTTGTTAACCAAGGACCCTAGGAGTCTCTGATGCATCCTCCCCTTTCCCCAGTGTTATTAATCCATTGTGCCTATCCTATGCTACCTGGAAACCCATTACAGTCCTGGTCCCCACCACTTCTTCAGGGAGTGCATTCCAACCATCTACCACCCTTTCCATGAAATAGTGTTTCCTAACATTTCCCCTGAATCTGCCCCTTCCAGTTTCATGTTATGGCCCTCTTAATTGAGTGTCTTTTCTTCAGGAAAATACTTCTGTCTGGCACCCTGTTTATACCTTTAGGTATTTGAATATCTCTATCATGTCACCCCTTTCCTTCTTTGTTCCAGAGAGTACATGTTAAGCTCTTTTAACCTCTTCTCACACGTTAGGTGGCTCAGCCCTCCTCTGGACTCTCTCCATCCTATCTACTGTATGTCCCTTCTGAGGTATGGTCTCCAGAACTGAACCCCGTACTCTAGGTGTGGCCTCACCAGTTGCTTGTACAAGGGCATCAAAACCTTCTTGTGAAATTCCTACCTATGCATCCCAGCATTCTGTTGGCCCTTGCTACTGCCCCCTGGCATTGTTTGGCCATCTTGAGATCATTGGATATGATTATACCAAGGTCCTTCTCCTGCACAATCGCCTCCAGTACCTGACCTCACATCCTGTACTCTGCTCCCAGATTCCTGCTATGCATAATGTTGCACTTCTTTGTGTTAAAGCTCAACTGCCATCTCTAGACTACTCCTCCAGTTTATGCAAATCCTCCTCATTTGTTCCACCATCCCAAGTGTTCACGCAGTTGCAGATCTTTGTATTGTCCAGAACAAACATACCTTCCTCAAGCCCTTCAGCAATGTCCCCTATAAAACATTGAACAGGATTGGCCCCAGCACTCACCCCAGCGGCGCCCACTGGTTACCCTCCCTCCCCAATGGAACTTCATTTACTACCATCCTTTGCCTTCTACCCTCTAACCAGTTTTTCACCCTTTATAAAATGGGTATGGAAAATGCTGCATCCTGATTGGTTAGGAGTACCTATGCACTGAGAGAGAGCATGACATATGGTGAAAAAAGTGCTGATAGTCAGGACACAGCACACTAACAATATCAATGCCTTTTTATTCCTAATTTCCATCACAAACATGGCTGCACCTTTACTCATTAAAAAAATCACATAGACTCTAAAATTAAACTCTCTCAAAATAAAAAGCATAATCAAAACTGATTAATTGTTCTTTATCTTTATATTGCCCTCATTACAAGTATACACAAATTTACAAAGATTTAAAATAAAGTAATACTGTCAGTTTTATTTATTGAGCAACCATGGACCCCCAACTGCCTACCATGGAAATCTTTGCTGTTGATCTGCCCTAGATACAATTGAAACTCAAGCATTACTGTGGCATTTTGTTGTGTGTGATTGTATTTGTGTGAGGAGAGGTGAAGATTCAGCCAGTAGAATTCTGTAGACATATGAATTCCTGCATTCCATGATTAAAAAAATAAAAATCCATCTGTTGAATGATGAATTCTTTTGTTAGTTAATGTTTAACAAAAGAAAATACAGTACATGTTTGCAAAAAAAAAAAACTTTTTTTATTTTATTTTAAATGTTTTCCAGTTTGCCTAATAAGACACTTTGAGATAAGCAATGTACTGGCACAATGCACTTCAAGGGGCTGATAGCACTCTGCTGGAGGTGCTGTGCCTCACTATGCCCTTGGGCGTGCATTGTGCCAGCACAAACGCACACGGACACTCTATCGTGTCTTATTGCTTATGTAGCCTCATCACAATGGCATTCAGTGTTACATGGTATACATGGAAAACTCCATAAGGCATCCAGAAATATGTTTTTTATTCACTCTGGAATAGTACAAACAGTGGTGACCTAGAACTTGGTTTCCACTTCGCTCCATCACTCGTTGCTAGGCAGCATTGTTGTCAATATTCCAGAGTGAATAAAATGCATATTTCTGCATATCCTATGGAATGTTCCCTATATATATCTATATAGTTTTGTACTATGCTGTGAGGTGCTGTGGGTGCTAGAAAGGCACCAAATAAGCAAACATCCCATCAAGATACTCAACATGTGGTACTTGTTATTCATATTCTGGATAAAACAGTTAAAAAAACTCTATGAAGGAGTCACGTGATGATGTCAACTGAGTAGCAGCATCTTTTGGTAGCTCCTACTTCTCCATGGATAAACCCCAAATCTACCTAATTTACAGACATAATTTTCCTCACCTACCTGTGGCAGAAGGTGTCGGGACCTGGTATCGGCTCAACAACAGGATTTCAAGGCAATACGGAGCTCGAGATGAAGTCTGTTCTTCCTCGGCATATGCCACCACCCACTCCGGACAAGGCCTCAAAAAAGCCCAATGCACAGAGTACAGGGAATGGGTGGTCATCGGTCCCTGCTTCGGGGGCTACTCCATTAGCTGGGGAGTGCTTTCCCTCAGAACTCCTCCCTTTCTGTGAAGAGATGCGGTCTCTCACCAGGGACATCAAAGACATGAAGGTCTCCCTTGAAGACTTGGCAAAAAGAACAGGAGACAATGACGTGAGACTAATAACCCTAGGAAAAAAAAACAGAGCACAAAGACCTCAAAGTAGTGGCCCTAAGACAAAAATCAGCTTGCCTTGAAGCAAAGCTGGAGAACCTGGAGGGTCGGAGCCAGAAGAATAATGTTGTCATCATTGGGCTCCCAGAGTGAGAGGAAGGCTCTGACCCTCTCCTTTTTATACAAAAGCTGGTGCAGAAGTCGGGGGTCCTCACTCTATGGGGCTAGCTATTCAATAGAGCGAGTGCACCATGCACTGCACCCTCAGGATGGGGCCCTCCTCGCCTGGTCATCCTACGGTTCCTGAACTATTTTGAGTGACAACATTTCCTGGAAAAGTTCAGAGGGAAGCAAGAAGTGCTCTGGGGAGGTCAACAGCTCCGAATCACCCAGGATCTGCTGAGTTCAGTACAACAAAGGCACAAGGCCTTCCACCCAATTGTTGTTAAGGTTCTTGCTGGGGGCCTTAAGTTCTGCATGAACTACCCAGGTCACCTACAAGTTTTAGTGAAGGATCAGTGGCTATCCCTCAAGACACCAGAGAAACATAGAAACGTGATGGAAGAACAGGATTGCCTGGCTGACCAAGTCTGCCCAAGGCGCCTAGCAGAGGGCTAGAACTTCCTCCCCAACCTACTTCTCATGAGGCCTTCCCATGCTCTCTTAGAGCCCCTTACAGTGACCTCCCCTATCATCTCCTCTGGGAGCTCATTCCATTTGTCTACCACACTTTCAATGAAAACGTTCTTTCTGATGTTTCCCCTAAACCTGCCGCCCTCTATCTGCAGCATATGCCCCTTGGTCCTCTTTTGCCCCTTTAGTTTAAAAAGTCCCTCTTCTGGTTCTCTGTTTATCCTCTTAATATATTTAAAGGTCTCAATCATATCCCCCCCTATCCTTCTGTACTCCAGGGTACATTCCCACTTTGCTCAATCTATCTTCATATGTCGGGTGACTAGGCCCAGCTACCATCTCAGTTGCTCTTCTCTGCACCTTCCAGCCTTTCTCCATCTCTTTTCAGGAACGGTCTCCAGAATTGCACCTCATAATCCAAATGATCTGACCAACTGTTGATATAAGGGATAATGACTTCTTCTCTTCCCGCTAGTGAATCCTCCTGATGTTGCCCAACATCCTGCTAGCCATGGCTATCACCTGCCTGCATTGTTTCGCTAACCTTAGGTCCCTGGAAACAATAATTCCCAGGTCTCTCTCCTCCACAGTCTCTTCCAGTGCCAGACCCCTAGGTAGTAAGTCTCATTCTGGTTTCTCCTCCCTAAGTGCATGATTTTGCACTTTTTTATGTTCAAGTCCAATTTCCATCTTTTGGACCATGCTTCCAATAATCCTAGGTCCCTATGCATATTCTCTCTCTCTCTCTCCTCCTGGTTTTCACCCCATTACAGATCTTCATGTCATCTGCGAAGAGATACACCTACCCCTTAGTCCCTTAGTTATATCTGCCACGAACATGTTAAACAGCAGTGGACCCAACACGGACCCTGGGGAACCCCACTTGTGACCTTACCTCCTTGAGGCAACACGATTTACTATTACCTTCTGATTCCTCTTAGTTAGCCAGTTTTGCACCCATCTAACAACCCTCGCCTCAGTCCCAGTCCATCCAATTTATAGATCAGTCCCCATGCGGAATGGAATCAAATGCCTTCTGAAATCAAGATATGCAATATCAACTGAACCTCCTTGGTCCACTTCCTAGTGACCCCATCAAAGAACTCTAAGTTCGTTTGACAGGACCTCCCTTAGTGAATCCATGCTGATGCCTATCGATAATTCATTGTCCTCCAAATACTGCTAAATCCTGCCATTCAGTAACTTTTCCAAATTTTGCCTACTATGGATGTTAAGCTTACATGCCTATAGTTACCCATCTCTTCTCTATCACCCCCTTTATGAAGAGAGATGACGTTTGCCATCTTCCAATCTTCTGAGACCTCCTCTGTCTCCAGGGACCTGTTAAAAAGAGCTGCTAAGGCAGCCGCCAGAATATCCCTAAGTTTCTTAGCACCCTAGGATGCACCCTCATCTGGCCCCATGGCCTTGTCCACTTGTAACTGCTTCAACTCTCTCAAGACTGCCTCCTCCTCGAATGGGCTTGTATCAACTCCTATCTCTGCTTAACTCCTGTACTAATGAGTACAAAATCTCCTCCACCCCCAAATACTGAGCAAAAGATTTATTTAATAACCATGCTCTTGTCCCAATCCTCCTCCATCGAGACCCCTTCCTGTTTCTGAGTCTACTTATCCCCTACCAGTTTTCATCCTCTCACTGACATACCTAAAAAGATTTGTCTCTGGTCTTGACTGATCTGGCAGTTTCCTTTTCTGTTTTGGCCTTCGCCTCCTCACCTCTCTGCCTGCCTCCTTTGCCTCCTCTGTTATATTTTCTAGTCCTCCCCTTTGTGTTGTCTTGCATTTCATGAATGCCCTCCTCTTCTCCTAACCCTGCCTGCCACCTCCTGCTAAACCAATGAGGCTTCCTCTTCCTCCTGGTCTTATGAGTTCTCCTGACACAGCTCCAATTATGGCCTCTTTAATGCCCTCCCACTTACCTTCCACCCCTTCCATAAGTCTCCTTCATTACGCCTTCCACATAGTCCCTATTCTGGTAAAGTCTCACCTTCTAAAGTCAAGCACTTTTGCCTTGGTTCTAGTACCCATCGCAGCTGTACACACAGTGAACCAGATAACACTGTGGCAACTTGAACCAATGTGTTCTCCTATCTTAACTTCACTCACCCCATCTTCATTTTTCAGGACTAAGTGCAGCAAGGCTCCTTCCCTGGTGAATTCTCTAACCAGCTGCCTCAGCAGGGTTGTCTGCAGACAATCCACTATGACCCTGCTCCTCCCTGATTTGGCCGATGAAGTGTCCCAACTCACGTCAGGTAGATTTAGATCCCCCATCAACAGCACCTCACCTTTATTAGCCATTCTCATTATTTCCTCTAACATCGCCTCATCTTCCGAATTGGTTTGTGAGGGCGGCCTGTAAGTCACCTCAGCACGTACTGCTTTCCCCTTCCCTATAGGCAATGCTACCCAGATGGGCTCTACTCCTCACATTCCGCTCTGTAATTCCACTGCCCTGATGCCCTCCCTCACATACAGTGCTACCCCACCTCCTCTTCTAGTCTCCTGTCCTTCCTAACAATGTGTACCCAGGTATTTCCATGTCCCAGTCCTGGTCCCTTGATCCCAAGTTTCTGTTACCCCACCAGATCAAGGCCTGCCTCAGCCATGACTACTGTCAGGTCTGGCTCCCTGCTGCCCAGGCTCCGTGCATTCATGCACATTCCTCTCCACTTTCCTAGCCCCATGTACCCTTGATCCCCCTCTATCTTACCCCTCCATTCTCCGTCAGATATATATATATGTTTTTCCCTGTACCTATTCTTGTTTTGACTTATGCTTTGGGGGGGGGGGCTATCTGTCCCCTTGAAACTCTGTCAGAGACTTCTACAGTTCTGACCCTCCCTGCTCTAGTTTAAATTTAGCTCACCCTCCAGGAATTCCTGCATTCTGCATCGCAACACTGACACTTCCTCCCGATTTAAGTGAAGCCTATCTTGAGCACAGAGACTTTCATCCTGTCATGTATTGCCCCAGTCTCCCAGAAATCCAAACCCTCTCTCTGCAAACCAGCCTTTTAAGGTAGCCCTACCAGACCACTTCAAAGACAGCTGATCCTCCCACATGTTAAGGTGAGGGACTTTAATTAACAGACCATTGACTAGAGATTTGTGCAACTTTTAGTCTTCCTGTTGAGACTATTTCTGCTTGGTAACATCTCCTCCCTTCACCTTAAAGATGGATGTACATTGGGATGAACATTTCCTGTTACTTGACCAACTCTAGTTCATAGCCTGAGGCTTTGAGGAGCAATGGAGCAGCTGTTTTAGTCCTTGGACTGAATACATATTTTCTTTTTTATTTTTCATTGTCCGTTCACTGCAGGACTAATATGAATATTTTGTCTGCTGCCTGCTATGGACATTTTGCTGGGCTATTAGGTTAAAAGGAGTAGAACCTGATATTATAAAAATGGTGGCTGAATCCTAATTTCTGTTACAGTCCACACTGTCAGAGAGAAAACTTTTTTTTCATTCTCTTTTTTTATTTTAAGTGGCTCCAGATCCCTGTTTCGCGGGACCTTCCCCACGTGGTTTCAAGGGGGTCATTATAGCTATGCCGAACAGGGCTTAAACTTTGGTTGCTGGATTTGATCCCCCTTTTTTTCTCTTTTTTTCCTTTTTCTTTCCAACCTTTAGCATATTACTCCACAGCCTACAGGTTGGTGGGGGAAGGGGCTCCGAGAATGTTTAGAACTATTGTTTTATGTCATTTGATGTTTGGGAAGGGTACCCTCATATATTCTATATCTGAGGTGGTTTTTGGGGTTTGTTTGGGGACAAGGGGTGCTGGGCGGGCAAAACTGGTTGTACACATTATGGACGGTGCATCCATAGTTTAGTGGGGGCAGGGAAGTATTACTGACATCGTTATTTGGTGGGGACATTGTCATTTTAGGGTTAGGTGGGCAGATGGGACTTTAGCTCTTTAGGATTAATTCAGATATTTCTCTCAAGTTATAAGTTCATGCTTCTAAGGGCTGCTGGGTGGTACTACTGGTGGGTGGGGTGGGACTTCTCCAGACTATGATTGTCTCTATTCAGTTAGTTTGGTCCCGGTTTTAACTACTTTTTCTCCCTCCCTTTGACACCCCTGATCTTGATAAGTTATGGCTCACAATACTAAATGCTGTTCCTGGAACATTAAAGGGGCCCAGTCCCCTACCAAGCACTCCAAGATTTTACTTCACCTTCAAAAGCTATACATGGATGTGGCCTTTCTCAAGGAAACCCATCTTCCCTTATCCCAGATATTATTACTCCAATGCTCTTGGGTTGGGCAGGTTTTTGGTGCAGGACTGGATTCCCATAAAAGAGGAGTGGCCATATTAGTGTCATGATCTATACCATGCCATCTCCTACAGGAAGAGACAGATCTTCAGGGGCGATACATCCTGGTAAGGGTCTTACTGGGGCACCTGGAAGTGATCCTGGGTTCCATTTATGGACCCAATACCAAGGATCCTGCTTTCTTCTCCCAACTTATTTCTGTCCTATCCCCTTGGGTCAATCACCCCATGGTTATTGCTGGAGACTGGAAGGCAGTCTTAGACAATAGCCTAGACAGAACAGTGAGATGCAGCTGTTGCCTTACTCAGTCAACTAGCCCTGAGAGACCTTATGGATTCTCTAGGGCTGGCTGACCCTTGGAGGATCTTACACCCAGATGCAAAGGATTATTCCTTCCATTCTCTCATCCACAACTCCTTTTCCCACATTGACTACTTTTTATTAAGTCTCAAAACCCTACCAGGTGTTGCTCTATGTCAATATGGTGCCAAAGTGATCTCAGATCATCATCCTGTATTGCTTCAGGTTACACTGGTCACTGGGTCTGACCGTGATAAGACCTGGTGTCTAAATAATCAGCTACTACATTATCCAGAGGTAGCCGACCGACTTCCTCAGTTTATTTCCAATTTTTTTTAATAACAATGCCCCCACTATGCCCAAGTTGGACATGCTCTGGGGAGCTTTTAAATGTGTTATTCATGGTGAAATTGTCCGCTTGACCACTATAAGGAAGAGGCATAAGACCCAATTAGCTTCTTCTCTTCTGCATCAAATCAAGACTGCCAAAGGGAACCTCTCTCTGTCCTCTCCGCAGTCAGACTTAGAACATATAGAAGATCTTCAAGCCCAATATGACACTCTGTTAGGGGAAAAGGTAGAACATCTCCATATGAGGACTAAAGTTAAATATTTTGATTAGGGAGAGGAGGCTGGGAAACTTCTTGCCGTATGCCTCTGTTCAGAAATGACAGATCAAAATGTGCCATCCCTTAGACTGCCCTCTGGCAGCCTAGTCACCTCTCCTAGAGACACTGTGTCTCAGTTTCAAGAATATTATAGATCTTTATATGTGGCACCTCCCACCCCATTTGATTCCTCTCAGTTTGAGGATGTTCTCGACAACATAGAGTTACCGGCTTTAGGCAAGGCCCAAGTGGATTTGCTTAAGGTCCCTCTAACTCTAACAGAAATTTATACTGTGATAGATTCCCTTATCTCTGATAAACCTCGGCCCAGATGGCTTTTCATCAAACTTCTGTAAGAAGTACAAAGAGGTATTAGTCCCATATCTTCTAAATCTTTTCAATAGGTTTTTCACATGGCCTGTCAGCTCTTCCCTCATTGCTGCCACTATCGTGGTACTTCCCAAGCCAGGGCGAGACTAGTCGGTGGTCTCTAATTACCAACCCATATCTCTAATTAATGGATCTTAAAATTTAGCTAAGATCCTCGCTATGAGGCTTAATTCAGTATGGGAAGGCCTTCTCAGCAGGGAGCAGGGAGGATTTGTTTTGGGGTGTTTATCTGCCGATCATCTCCGAAACTGCTGCATCTTATTTCCGTGTCCAGGATTCCACCACACCTTCAGTTCTGGCCTCCTTGGATATGGAAAAACATTCAATAGGGTTTCATGGGACTATCTTTTAACCTGCTCCCAAAATAGAGTATTCCTCCAGAACTTATTACTTGGATCAAGGTGGTTTACACCTGCCCCTTGGTGCATATCCTCTGTAATGGGGTTCTTTCTGAGTTCTTTCCCCTGCAGCAGGTACACATCAAGGATGCCCCCTTTCCCCTTGTTTTATTTAATTTGTATCTTGAACCTCTAATCAGGAAAATAAATTTATATCCACATGTCCATGGTGTTTCCCTGGGATCCTGTCAATATAAGTTGTCTGTGTATGCTGATAATGTCCTTCTCCATGTCACATCTCCAGTATTTTCCCTAGCAGCAGTGTTAGAAATTGTTGCACAATTTGGTGCTATCTCCAATTACAAATTACATAGAACTAAGACCTAGGTGATGCCTCTGAATAATATCACTACTCAAGCAAGTATAGAACACCTTGGCCTTCTCTGGGTCAGGGATAAGTTGCATTACTTGGGCATACATCTTAATGTTGACCCAATGAAAATGCAGCAACTCAATATCAACATTTTCTCCCAAATTAGAGTTGGCCTGGATCGGTGGTCCCTATTGTCCTGTCAATGTGGGGCAGTATAAATATACTTAAAATGAATATTCTTCCTAGGCTTTTATACCCCCTTACAATGCTTACCCCAAAATTACCTAAAGCATGGTTTCACCACCTTAACAGGATCTTTTCCAAGTTTCTCTGGAAGGGGAAGCCACCCCAGTGAGCCTCCATGAAATTGATGAGAACAAAAGAAGCCGGGGGTCTTCAAGTTCACAATATATTTACTTACTACCTGGCTATTCACTGCTCCAGATCCTCCTCTTGGTCCTGTTCTATGGGCGACCGGAATTACATACCCCATTGTTTGTAAATAGAATATACCCTATGCTCCCTTTATAACCTGGACCCCTCAGCCTTGTTGTACGTTCCTGCCAAAAACATGCCTAACCACCTATGGATACTCCAATAGGCAACTGCCTTTATGCTTTCAACAGTTATGTTCCTACTTAAAATAAACCCCAGTTTGAATATTTCCCAACCTACCCTTGGTAATCCAAATTTAAGAATAGCCAGTAAGATCTTCACTAGACAAGCCTGGCCATTCCTTGCTTCTCTCCGGTAGAACATCTAGTACAAGATGCTAAACTTTACTTTCCTAGAGGCTCAATCCAAATTTAATTGGCCTGCAGTCATAGCCTTTAAGTATTATCAGATTCAGACATATGCTCTTACACTCTTTTGGACCTGGTCATTGGCCTAGGCTATATGGAGATACCTTGCTCCATATGGCTTCGGCTCTTCTCTTTACACAATGTGGCTTACTACCATGCCCAGCTTAGGGAGGTTCTTGCTGACAGAGAGCCTGCTTTTTATGTTGCTTGCATACATGTGCAAGAAACATAGTGCCATCATTCAAGTTTTCGGAGGTGTGGCAGCCCTCTTCCAATTCAGTCAGTGTGTTTGCAAGCGCAGCCACAGTTCTCCAATCGCTGCTGGAGCTGTCTATGACAGCAGTCTAAAATGCAGTGGTGTACAGTTGAAAGGGGGAGCTACACTTCAGTGAGCAGTGATAAGATATCACCTGCTCATGTGCGCTCCCCCTGCACACACACACACGTGCTCGGCCCCCCTGCACACACTGTATAGCCAACGGGGGTGCCCAATCCACCGTTGGCTGTACTGCCCCCCAAAAACTGAGTTGCACACGCCACGCTGGGTGCCCACCCCAGTGTGGCAACACATGGTATAGCCGACGGGGGTGCCCAGTCCCTGGTCGGCTCCACTGTCTCTCCCCCATGAAAGTACACGGTGCCACGCAGTTGGTGTGTGAAATCACTGTATGGGACACATTAAGAAAATCACAGTGGCACTGTTCATGAGCAGAGGTCTTAAAATGGCTATTTTGAAAATTTGGTGGAAAAATTCCTAAAAATGACTGTTTTACAAGCATGCGTTGCACTGTTCCTACGCACGCTCATAAGTTTGCAAATTTTCAATATTTTCACTCCAGATTTTCAACATTGCCATTTTACCACACCTCCTTATGAGCAGTGCAGCTGTCATTTTTTACATATCACCTAAAACGTGAGCCTCCCATGTAACGCACAATGGCGCAGTCGGTGTGCAAAATCACTGTATGGGACACATTAAGAAAATCACAGTGACACCTTTCATGAGCAGAAGTCTTAAAATGGCTATGTTGAAATTTGGTGACAAAATTCCTAAAATTACTGTTTTACGAGCTCGTGCTACGATCTCCTACACGTCAGAAGTTTGCAAATTTTCAATATTTGCACTCCACTGACTTCAAATACCTACACAGCACATACAAGCAAGCAACATTCGCATTGACAAATGCTTGTTTTACCCTCAGACTACTCTTCCTTCTTCACATGGCCCTGAGACAGGGCTGGGATTTGGAAAGCCACTTGTAAGTATATGAAATGGGACCGCTACCATCTAATGCAATTCTAAATTTTGCACAGCATGTACTGTATCCCAATTAAACTACATCATATGGGCAAGCTGACCTCAGATCTACATACCTGGTGCCAGAAAGAACCTAACACTTTGTTACATATATTGTGGGCACGTGAAAAAGTAACACCTTTAGGGAGGAAATCAAACACCGGTTGGACCCACTATTAGACTAGAGCATATGTTTACCCTGAAATTTGTATTATAGGGATTACCATTGAGGCCCCATAAGTAACCAGAAACCACATATAGCTCTAATTGCTGCAAGCACCAAGACAGTTATACTCACGACATTGGTATGATAACCACCTTCCTACCTACATGGAATGGTACCGGAAATTCTTTACCTTCAGGTGGAACATAGCATTGCAGATATATTAGGCAACAAGAAAAGAGATTTCAAGATATGGGAACCCTTTACACCCTGCTGACACTGCAAGCCACTTCCTAATTGACAGATTAGATTCCATGCAGTATATCCCTCCAAAGTGAGGATCAAAGTTTGACATATACCATTCTATTAAGTTAAAACTGCAGCAAGCTGCAGAAGAGTGGGTTGGGGAGGTATGGGGGATTAGGAGGTAGCTGGGGATGAGGGACCCCTTTTTATTTATTTATTTTATTTTCCTTTTCCTTTTGGGGGTTAATAGACAGGTGTATGGTAAACATTCCACTTTGATTGTACCATGTATCCCTTTCTTTTTTTCCAAAATATTGTATTGTGCCATTGGACTAACATAGTTTATGTGATTAGCTAAGTATGATCTTCAGCTTTATGTAAACCTGTCAGAAAAATTCAATAAAGCATATTAAATTTGAAAAAAAAATAAAAAAACTCTATGCCTCTTCAGGTGGCCTGGTTAATTCAGTATAAACCCTTCTCCCCAATCCTAGTCACTTTCTACACACCAGTCCCTTCCCCATCTTCCTCTACACTCCCTTGCATGCGTATACACACACACACACACACACACACACACACATATACACTAAAATAAAAATAAACAAAACTTATGGGCTAGTTGTCAGGGTTTAAAGATATTATAATTAATGGATATTGTTTTTTTCCATAGGAAACCCATGGCATAATTTGCAAACACACGCCATGTTTCCCTACAACTGCGCATATGCAGGTGCATCTCTGCCCTTCCTCGTTGCCGGACACCGTGACTTACTGCTGGAGATGACACCACAACTCTGACTCGGTGGTAAGTCAAAAAAACAAAAATCAAAGAAACAAAATAAAGCTGGTCTAAAAGTGGGCTACTTTATGAGAAAAAAACAGTTACATGTTCTTCAGCAGCCGCATCTGACCACGAACCGGTTGGGCTGCGCTGCACAGAGAGGTTTTATTTTATATAATTGATGGTGGAAAAATGATAGCCATCATCATATACAATAAAACATGAAAATATTACATATACTCGGTGTTGGATACTTGCACAAACCCCTCAAGCTTCGCTCTTGGGTGTTATGTAGCATCTAACACTTTGGGTGTGTAAAATTCTTGTTACACACATCACCACATACTTCATTCTATATGTTACTATTTTATTCTTAAACTGTAAAAATGCAACCAATTTTAGATAAGATGGCAATACCACTGTATTTCAGCCTCAGTCTGTCATACAGTGTCTGTCTGTCCATACATCCTTCTTTCCACCCACCCCCCATCATCTATCTATCATCTATCTATCTCTATCTCTATCTATCTTTCCAGCCAGCCATCCATCCAGCTATCTATCTATCTATCTATCTATCTATCTATCTATCTATCTATCTATCTATCTATCTATCTATCTATTTATCTATCTATCTATCTATCTATCTATCTATCTATCTATCTATCTATCTATCTATCATCTATCTGTCACTCTACATATGAGTTCAGGGATCTGGTGATATCAGCTATGTGAATCCTGCAGAGAACATATCCTATAGTGTTCACACAATAAATATCTTCATGTTCTGTAACTCATAAGCAATTAAACAAGAAAACTGGAAGCAAGAAAAGACTGCATTAACAAGGGAAATGGAATAATGAATAAATAAGACTATTTCTTTAAAACAAACACAAAAAAAAACAGTACACTGAGTGCAGTTCATAAAAATATTAGCATACTGGTCAAATCTACTTTTCTAAGTATAAATTCTTTTTATTTTGTATCCTAATCCTTGCCAGTGTACAATGATATTTCTAAGCCAAATGTGGCAACCATCTTTTTTTTTGAGATAAAACATTGCAAAACACTGACATGCTGGTGGAAATAGAAATTTTACAACCAAATAAACCTGGAAGATGCTTGCAATCTTTATTGTAAAAAAATGTTGGATCACATGTTTTTCCCAATTTTGTTGCAATGCTGCTTTAAACAGACTTTAAACAAATGTCCACTTAAATTAAAAAAAAGTAAAAAAAAAAAAAGGCTTATGTTACCTTTAAATTAATCAGTTCATGAATGATGTCATTGCTAGAATGAGGCAGTGCTGCATTTATGAAGACTTGCTGTGGTATTACGGCCTTCCAACTGTGAGTGTGAATCAATTTAGGTTCTTGTGCTACTGGTGACAAAGGGTTAATAATGGGGAAGGGGGAGAGTCACGCTTCTTTGCTAATATTTTGAAGTAAGTTACAAACAAGATTAATGAGGAGCACTTACTTTTTGTTGTTGGCAGATGAGCTCCACTTAGTAGAGCCCTGCCAGTTCTTCAGAACTTTTCCATTACTATCCTGTGCTTTATTGGATTTGTGGAGGAAAGAAAAGCCACATTAATTAGTACAGATTTCACGGAGACCTGACAAACAGCTAAAACCTTCTAAAGCCTAATTAGACACCCCTGGTTCATTCTTCAATAAAGCCATGGATGTAACATGTTAGTGTCTTATGTAACATCCTGAATCAATGCCACCCTTCCTATCCCTAAAAACCTTAAAACGTACTGTCAATGATTGGTGTGTCTTGCAAGATGTCTCTTTGGATTAATAATACATATGTAAGGCCTTGAACTTGTTAGTAACTTTGCCTTGTAGAAACTGATTTTCAAACACTGGTCCCAGTACTTTTCTTGTTCTGTCACTATTGCCCTTTAGAAAACTTGGTGGGTGATTAAGATTTATACACTGGTAGAAATTAATAAGCACCATTTTAGAACTGTATGAAGTTTATGTCCTCTAACCACAGAGTTCTGTCATAGAACATGAGCCATTGTAAGAGCTTGACAAGTGCTAACTCACTGCTAGTGCTTGGTTGGATTCTCTAGAATCCATTCCACTTGGTTTAATGGAATTTCAGAAATTCCAGTTCCAATCTGATTCTGTTTATGGTATCCAAATGGAATTGGGAACAGAATTGGAATTTCTGATTCCTCATCCTAACAACCTGTAAAAATAAAACCTCCCCCTCCTAGTGCATAAGCCATCCCTCACCCAGCTTGTGACCACCACCCTTTCCCAACTCTTTCCAGTCCCACTCCCATTCCTCACATTATGACCTCATTATGACTGTCACCTGGCTTCTGGAGAGGGAGTCCTCATAGTGTGTCTTCCAGCTGGCAACTTCTCTCTCTCTGCTGATTCAGTCATGTGGTGGCCAGTAGTCTGTTGAAAGATGGTGTGGCACATCAATTTTCACTGTTCCATCTTGGCCTTTAGTCAAACTCTGCATCTCCCCTGTTAGCACTGGCAGGTATCTCCTTGTCCCCAAGGAGGATTCCGCCCCCCCCCCATGACAACCAATTTATTTATTTATTGAATTTTGTTGAACCGGTAAGCCTACAGGGCCTAGAAGTCCCTTTTCAGGGGTGACTGAGGGAGGGAATACAGATGGTATGCAACTAAAATTGAACCAGATTAAGCTGTTGGTGGTATTTTTTTAGTGAATGTTGTCTCTCATCTGGCCCAAACAGGTTACCCCACTGAACCTGGTCCCAAGTGCATTCAATTCAGACTGATCAACACAACATGATGTTGATTAGGTACAGCATTGTTGTCTGCTGGTAGTCTACCAGGACCAAAACCAAGAGAAGTTCAGCAGAGTCATCTTCTGTCCAAAATTTTTTGCAGGACATCTAACCTTGGAACTGTACTGCACAGAAGGAACAGCACACAAGAAAGCTCACTGATATCCAGGAGGGTAGTCGCCAGCTGAGGGGATTCCAAAAGGTCACCCGAGCTTTAAACTTAATTAATTGACTTTGCAGCTCATTGGATCTGCTGGATTTGATTTTTCTTGTTGGACTAGATTTTTCACGCCCCTCCCTTCCTCTGCCTGTTAAATGAGTGGCTAGAAACCTGATGCAAAGGAGGTGGAGCAGCACTAGCCCAATTAGGGCTGGAGGTAGTAGGACAGGGAAAAGGGAGGTAACAAAAAAAATTGTACATAGATGTCTTGCACTATAGATGAGACAGAACTTGAGACTTAGTTGCATGCTGTATAAAATAATGGTCAAAGACACAAAGAAGCTAACTGAGTAGAAACAGGAACTTTGGTGTTGATCTACCGCTAAGTGCTACCCTCAGATAAATAGATACAGTACATAGATAGATAGACAAATAGACAGACAGACAGACAGACAGATTGAGTGATTGATTGATTGATTGATAGATACTTTATTTGTATAGCGCTCTGTTCCTGAGACTCGGAGTGCTTCACAATCAATATAATACCACAATATTAAAAGTATACAAACATACAGTTAAAATCTACACCATTATCCAGTGACACATAATAAATAAAATTATCTATCTAATCAATTTCAGTAAAAATTTAATTAAAAGCCTGGTTAAATGAATACGTTTTTAAACCTTTTTTGAAAGTATCCACCGAGGGTGCCTCCCGTAGCTGTTTAGGTAATTGATTCCATAGGGTGGTGCTGCCACTAAGAATGCTTGGTCGCCTGAATGGCGTAGTCTCGCCTAGGAATATCCAGGAGACAACCCTCGTGGAATGGAGAGCCAGGGATGGAGGATGCGCACAAGGAGCACTTGAAGGTAGACTGGTCCCTTCATGTAGGGCTTTATAGGTCAGAGCCCGACCTGAATGCAATCCTCCACCTAACTGGCAGCTGGTGTAGTTTATGAGGATGGGCTTGATATGATTGTACTGGCGCACACCCATCAATAGTTTTGCTAACGCATTATGCACCAGCTGCAGTCAGTGGAGGTTACTTCCAGATAGCCCTAGGTACAGGGCATTGCAGTAATCCAGCCTGGATGTTACAAAAGCATGTACTAGTGAGGCTAGGTCCTCAGGGGGTAACAGGTTCCAAATCTGGGCAATGTTCCTTAGATGACAGAATCCACTCTTAACAATGGCTGACACCTAAGCATCAAGTGTCAGGCCACTGTCAAGGATCACACCCAGATTCTTCACCTGCTCAGATGGGTTCAGTGACACCCCCGCCCAGTACAAGACTAGGTGGCCTTCACAAACCCCCATCCCCCATGATAGAAACATAGAATTTGATGGCAGATAAGGACCACTTGGCCCACCTAGTCTGCCCATTTCCCTACCTAACAGATAAGCTGCAGATCCTAGTTAGCCAACAGCCTACTTCCTCCTACCCCTCACTAGAATTGCCTTATGTCTGTCCCATGCATTCTTTAATTCCCCCACTGTTTTTGACTCTATGACCTCCTCAGGAAGGCCGTTCCATGCATCTACAACCCTCTCTGTGAAGAAATACTTCCTCACATTACCTCTGAGCTGTCCCCCCTCTATCTTCAAATTATGCACCCTTGTTCTTGCACATCTCTTTTTCTGAAAGATGTTACCCTCTTAGACTTTGTTGATTCCCTTTAGGTATTTGAAAGTTTCTATCATGTCCCCTTCTCCCTCCTTTCCTCAAGGTTATACATCTTAAGCTCCTTTAGTCTTTCTTCATATGTCTTCTGGTGCAGACCCTGCACCATTTTGGTTGCCCTCCTCTGGACAGCCTCCACCCTGTCTATGTCTTTGCGGAGATGGGGTCTCCAGAACTGTACACAGTACTCCAGATGTGGTCTTGCCAACTGTCTGTACAGAGGGCCAACAACTTCCTGTTTTCTACTGGTGATGCCTCTCCCTAGGCATCCCAGTATCCCCCAGCCCTCCTTACTGCCTTCTCACATTGCTGGCCCACCTTTAGGTCATCTGATATGACTGCCCCCAGGTTCCTTTCCATTTTTGTTATCAGTATCTTACCCCCCCATTGTGTACTCTTACCCTGGGTTTTTGTTTCCCAGGTGCATTACTTTGCACTTCTTTTCCATCATGGTGACAATCTCTGTCTTGTCTGGGTTGAGTCTCAACTAGTTTTGGGACATCCAAGTCCAGATCTCACAGGCAGTTGTTAAATACAGAGTCTGCTATCTGGTTACTTGGTGCACAGGACAGGTATAGCTGGGTATCATCTGCATAGCAGTGAAAACCCACTCCATACCACCTGATAATCTCTCCTAAAGGCAGCATATACACTGAACAATAAGGGTGACAAGACCAACCCCTGCAGAACACCACAGTTAAGAGGTTTTGGGTTAGACAAGGCCAACCCCATCACTGCCCTCTGCACTCTACCTTGCAGGTATGATCTGAACCACATGATGATTTTACCGGACAGACCACACCAGAACCATAGTTGGTCTAGTAGCACCTCATGGTCCACAGTGTCAAATGCTGCTGAGAGATCCAGAAGGACCAAGATGGAATGATCTCTCCTATCTCTCGCCATTAGGAGATCATTAAGCACCTTCACCAGGGTGGTATCCATACTATGCCCAGCCCTAAACCCAGACTGGAAAATCTCATAGGTGGAAGAGGAAGTGAGACATTCCTCAAGCTGACTTGCCACCACTTTTTCTGTAACCTTCCCAAAAATGGGAGGTTAGAGACCAGCCTGTAGTTGACGAGACAGTCTGGGTCCAATGAGGTTTTATGTAATAGGGATCTGACCAAGGTCTCTTTCATGACCAATGGGAAGACCCCATTCCTCAAGGAACTCTGGACAATCTCGGCAACCACAGGTGCAATCAGGTCCATACACCAAACCAAAAGTTGTGTTGGACCTGGGTCCAGATCACAATGTGTTGGCTTCAGTCTTGAGAAAACCCACACCACCTCTTCTACCCCAAATGGATCAAACTCAGTCCAGACAGGAGGAGTGTTCTGCAATACCTCAGAATGGACCCCACAACCTTTGAGTGATGGAGGAGGAGATCTCAGCCCTGATAGTGGACACTTTATCAGCAAAAACAGAGCAAACTCCTAGCACCTAGGCTTGAACCTGCTTCTCCTAGGTGGAGGCAGGCAGGATGTAATAACCCATCCACCTTGGGGAAGAGATGAGCCAGTCTGTTCATTGCCGCAGCAATCTCCCTTGACAAAAATTCTGCCTTCTTATAGGAGATTGCCCTGATAATCCCTATAATGGGACATCAGGGCCAATTTGTCCTCCATTAGGACAGATCTCTTCCACCGCCTCTCTAACCTCTGACCCTTAATCTTTAACTCCCTGAGTTCCCCATCAAACCAGGGAGGTCTCTTATCATTAGATATGGGTCAGTCACGAATGGGTGAGATTGAATCAAAGGTGGCCACGATGGTACTATTATATGCCACCACCACCTCCTCCATTCCAATCGCCCAAGCAGTCCCCACACTCTATAGGTCCAGCAACACCAATAACATAGATGAGGACAAACTCTGCAATGGGTGGTGCTGGACCATTTCCACAGAGACACAGGCTTCAGGTGGTCCCCAAACCTGAACCTCATGGTGCTGTGCTCCGACCAAACTACCGGATCAACTCTAAGGTCGGTGATCTCAAGACCTAATGAAAACACCAAGTCCAGTGTGTGGCTGTGTGAGTGGGTCATTGAGGTCACATTTTGTGCCAGGCCCAACCCCTCCATACTCCTTAGGAAATCATTACCAAAATGTGGAGAGCCCGTCATCTACCCAGGCATTGAAGTCCCTGAGAACTAACCATCTCAAGGACTCCAATGCCAGACCAGAGACAAGCTCCCCCATCTCCCTCAAAAATTCACCCTCCCTATCTGGGGGGGGCGATAGAGCAGGAGGATCCTGTAACCCATGCCAGGAGTCCCCAGCCCCATGGCAACACATTTAAAGGGCTCAGTAGGACACATAGGTAGCACCGTGAGACCCAGGTTGGATTTAAAATGAATGGCCACCCCCCCACCTCTGAGATCCTTCCTCAGGCTGTGTATCACGGAGTACCCAGCTGCCATCGCCACCTCCAAAACAGGAGTGGCATTTTCATCCAGTCAGGTCTCTGTGATGCAAGCCAGGTCTACCGAGGCAATCAAGTCTGCCATTATGGCAATCTTGTTCTTCATCAACCTGGCATTGCATAACACAGCCTAAGTAGGATGAGGGGGGATCGCTGGATCAGCTACCTGCCCATTAATTTCTGTGGAGCCCTTGGGTATGGGCACTAAACAGGGATGACCCCTCTCCAGTAGCCATTTCACCTCAGGGTGTCTCCTTGGCCTCACTACCTGAACTGACTCTGGCAGCCACCCAGACCGTCCTTCTGGAACCCTCCTCTGAACAATTCCTAGAGTCCCACATCTCCCATAGGTCTCTAAAGGGAGTAATTGGAGCTCAAATGGACAGAGGCTCGAAGGAGGCCACTGAGTAGCTGCACCTTCCCAAGTTCTTTCTCAGGCACATATCTTAAAATTCTAAGATCTGATGTCCCTCCCCAAAGCAATAAAGCTCAATACATCTTATCTTAATAACAACAGTCCTCTTAAACCCTAAACTATAAAAAATAATCAAATTAAGTAATATCAAATTAAAACTCAATAATACCAAAAAATAATCCCAACCCACCTCAGATTAAAGCCCCATAAAAATAACTATATAAAGTGATTTAGACAGTTGCAGCACTAAATTAAATCATTGGGAAAGGGGAAGGGAACGACTTCTGCAGAGAAGAGCTGAACACTACTGCAAACCGATACTGCACTGAGAGAGCTGTGTTGGAGAGACAAATTCGATGCGGAAGGACTTAATGCAGAAAGGGGGCTGTTCACAACTGCAAGCAAGTCTTGGACTGGGGAAACTGTTTTTGGTGGGACTAATGAATTAATGTGGAAGGATGGCGAAGAAGGAAAAAGGGACCGTAGGTAAAGTGCGTGTGCAGCAAAATAGTCATCATAAAGGCTATGCAAATATAATTTAGGGAACGGGAAAGGGAACATTGTTTAACCAGGAGTAGCACACTAAGCCGAAGCTTGTTTCTAGATGCTACAAGGAAGTTAAGTGACTTGCTCAGGATCACACAGTATGCACCTAGGTGGCTGTGGGATTCAAACCCAGGTCTCCAGATCTGTAGCTCAGAGCCTTAACCCACTGCACTGTACTGCCTCCATGAGGCTCAGGACCCCACTTCCCAGCCATGGTGCTCTGCCATGACTACTTAGAGAGTGTGTTGATTACACGGGTGAAGGGTTGGATACAGCTTGTTTTCTGAAGATTTTGTTTCTACTTGATTGCATGGAGGAGAGAGAGACACAGGGAGGGGGGAGAATGGATCAGTGGGAGGGACTGCAGAAATTGGTGGAGAGGGCAGAGTAGAAGGGTGAACCAGGGGAGGGTCAGTGGCAGCAAAGAGGAGGGAGTGCCAGTGGAGGGTAGGTGACATGCAGGAGGGAGGATTGTGGGGTGCAACAACTGTGGAGCAGCCATATTCGTGAGCACCCGGTGGAGGCTGGGGAGTGCCCAGTTTGTCAAAGGCTATGGAGGCTGGAGGCTGAGCTATCACAGCTAAAAAGGGAAATGTCTTGGTCAATTAGGAAACTGGAAAGGAGAAACACAGAAGGTAAATGGGTAGGAGACAGGAGGCAGGACAACAGAAAGTTTAGGAGGTGGACTGAGCAGGCCACATTGGGGGAAGGTGCCAGGACAGAGAGATGGGAACATGGGGGGGATGGTGGCAATGCAGGAAGGGGTGGAACTGAGCATTGAAGGGATTCTGAGTTTGCAGAAGGAGGAGAGAGGTAGCATAAAGGAGGATAAGGGAGAGGGGGAAGCTGAAAGGAAGCCAAGATGCAAAGGAGAGGCTCAAGATAGCAAGTGCCTAGAGGGCAAAACAGAGGAGTTGAATGAGATGGTTACCAACCCAAAGAGAAAATATGAGGGAGTACTGGCAACAGAAGGACAAGGGGGGAGTAGTGACAGATGTCAGAGAGGCAAAGAGGAGTAGAGAAACAGGTAACACTAGTGTGGAGTGTAAGGGGAGAGAAACTCGGGGCAGGGCTCAGGGTGAGGAGAGAATCAAAGGATTTGAAGAGAAAAGGGAGGTAAAAGGTGTGCCTAGATCTAGGAGTAAGGAAAAGGCAATAAAATAATAAGCAAAATGAGGCAGGGTCCTCCTCACTGGGGACTTGATGTTAAGAGGAATTAAATGGGGGGGCAGGGGTAGTGTGGTTTAGGTAGAGTGCTTGGCTAGTATGACAGCATCAGAGGTAATTCATCATATTTCATCATGGGTAAAGCCACAGGATGAGAAAATACACCTGATTTTCCATCTGGGGACAAATGATTTGATGGGAACAGCCTGTTGGAAGTACAGGCGAGATTCACAGTGCTTGCTTGGTTTTATAGCAGCTTGTGTTTCTGATCTATAGCTTTTTCAGAGGTGTTGCCTGTGCCTAAAGTGAGCACCGAAAGGACACAAAGGATCAGGGAGTTCAACCAATGACTAATGGGATGGTGCAGGCAGAGGGGGTATGGGTTAGTGGGGGACTGGTGGACAAAATGGAATAACGAAAGCCTATATGCCCAGAACAGACTACACCTAAATGAGGAGGGAAAGACGGTACTGAGAATCAAATTGAAGGAATTCATTGAGAAAAAATATGGTTTAAACTAAATTGGGAGGGAGGGGAAAATAACTCACCAAATGGTGTGCCAAAAGTCAGGAGTGTCGGGGGCATTTAGCCCCCCCCAGGAAAGAAAAGGAATGTTAAGCAAAAACATGCTTAAGGGTGGGGGTGGGAGGGAAATTAGTGGAAGGGACTTTCCATAAATGCCAGAAGCCTGGGGAATAAGTTGGTAGATTTAGAAATATTAATGGAAGGGAGGGATTAGATATTGTAGCCGTAACCAAGACCTGGTGGTCCAAGCACCATGACTGGGAAGTAGGGGTCCCGAGGTACAGGTTATTTAGGAGGGATAGGATCGGTAGGAAGGGGGAGGAGTAGCACTATACATCAGGGAGGGAATCAAGGTCACAGAGGGGATGGAAGAGCAGGGAGAAGTGGAAAGCATATGGGTCACGCTGGAGAGGAAGGCTGGGACAGGATTAAGACTGGGGTGGTATACAGACCCCCTGCGAAGAGTGAGGAAACAGACATGCACATGCTGTGGGAGGTTCAAAGGATGGCTCAGAAGGGGAAGGTTCTGCTAGTGGGAGACCTAAATCTCCCAGATATAGACTGGGATTTCCCATCGGCAAGGTCAGTTAGGGAGGGAGACTCTAGGTCACTACAGGGTGCCTTTGCAGCAGCTGGTCAGGGACCCCACAAGGGAGGGAAACATACTTGACATAGTCATAACCAATGAGGATAGCATGGGGGTGGTGGCTAGCCGGGGAGACAGTGACCACAGCACAATGGGCTTCAAGGTCAGAGCAGGGTATGAGGTTAGTCCAACCACCAATGAAGGTCCTAGACTTCAGGCGATCAAATTTTCCCAGGAAAAGGAGATATTCCTGGAAGAAGTAGGGGATGGAGGGATGGAGGGAGGGGCGGAGGAACTATGGAAAAAGGTCAGGGAGGCCCTTACAGCAACTGAGGGATGTGTAAGGAGGGTGAGGAAAACAAAAGAAGAAGGAGGAGGCTGCTGTGGTTCAATAGTGAAGTGAGGGAGGCAATAGGGGAAAAAGAAAGAGCATTCAGGGAATATAAGAGGATGCAAGGAAGGAGGATAGGAAACTTACAAAAGAAGTTGAGGGTGGCAAGGCAGAGGATTAGAAAGGCTAAAGCAGAAACGGAGGGGAGCAGTGCTAGGCAGGCCAAATGGGGGACAAGACATTTTTTTTGATGTGTAGGGGAAAGGAGGAAGGTAAGGCAGGGGATAGTAAGGATTAAGGGGAGAGGGGATTGCAGGTGGAAGGAGATTTCGAGAAAGCTTTGGTGCTGAATCGGTACTTCAACTCGGTTTTCAGAATGGAGGGGTAGAAGGGGACCAGTGCCAAGTGAGAAGGGAAAGGGAGGGGTGGGATCCTAGCCCAATCAGTGGGGAAGAGGTAAGGAGGAATTAAGTAAGCTGAGGGGTGAACAAGGCCATGGGCCCTGATGACCCTACACCCTAGGGTGCTCAGGAAATTAGGGGTAGTGGCGGAACCATTGGTGGAGTTATTTAACTTGTCCCTGGATACAAGGTGGTACTGGAGGACTGGAAGAAGGCAGATGTGATGCCACTCATAAAAGTGGCAGCAGGGAGGAGGTGGGCAATTATCGCCCGGTCAGTCTCACATCGGTGGTGGGTAAAGTAATGGAGACAATATTGAAACAAAGGGTGGTTAGCTATTTGGAAGGGGGGGGCTGCAAGACATTCGGCAGCATGGCTTCACTCGGGGTCAGTCATGTCAGACGAACCTGATCAAATTCTTCAATGAGGTGACAAGGGTGGTTGATCAGGGTGGGGCAATGGACATGGCCTACCTGGACTTCGGGAAGGCCTTCGACACAGTGCCCCACAAAAGACTGGTTAATAAGTTGGGGAATCTGGGGTGGAGCAGAAAATAGCAAGATGGGTGGAGAACTGGCTGACGAGTAGAAGCCAAAGAGTGGTGGTCAACAGGGTGCACTCTGGGGAGACAGGGGTGATGAGTGGGTTCCCCCAGGGGCT
This sequence comes from Neoceratodus forsteri, assembly GCA_016271365.2. Taxonomy (NCBI): domain Eukaryota; kingdom Metazoa; phylum Chordata; order Ceratodontiformes; family Ceratodontidae; genus Neoceratodus; species Neoceratodus forsteri. The sequence continues at coordinate 30,224,344 of CM028134.1, forward strand.
GGTGTTGGGGCCATTCTGTTTAACGTCTACATCAGTGATATAGCAGAGGGGCTTCAGGGGAAGGTCTGTTTTTTTGCGGACGACACAAAACTCAGCAACAGGGTGGACTCTCCAGGGAAGGGGAGGGGAGTGGAGGCAATGAAGAATGATCTAAGATTACTGGAAGAGTAGTCAGAAACATGGCAGCTAAAATTCATTGCCAGGAAATGGACAGTGATGCACTTGGGAAGGAGGAATCCAAATACCACATACACACTAGGGTGAAGATAATGGTTGCAACCAGGCAGGAGAAGGATCTAGGAGTTATAATCACTGATGACCTTAGGGTGGGGACCCAGTGCAACAAGGCAGTGGGCAAAGCTAACAGGATGCTGGTGCCACTTACAGTTCCATGGTTAGCCACACCTGGAGTATGAGGTCCAGTTCTGTGGCCCCATCTGCAAAAGTCATAGATGACATGGAAAGGGTGCAGAGAAGGGGTACTAAAATGATACATGGGCTAAGTGGGAAGACATATGAAGAGAGTTTGAAAGAGCTGGATTTGTATCCTCTGGAGTCAAGAAGGGAGAAAGGGGACATGATCGAAACATTCAAGTATGTGAAGGGGATCAATAAAGTGGGGAAGTGCTGATTTTCAGGGAAGGTAGATACAAGAACTAGGGGGCATGGATTGAAAGTGGAGGGGGGAAGGTTTAGGAGAAATGTTAGGAAGTGTTACTTCACGGAGAGAGTGGTTGAGCCCTGAAATGCACTGCTGGAAGAGGTGGTGAGGGCCAGTACACTGGAGGGTTTCAAGAAGGCCTGGGAAAAACATAAGGGGTTGCCAAGGGTAGAAGTGGAGAGAATCTTGGATGGGGGGACAAGTAGAGGGGGTGAATGGGCAGACTTCATGAGCCAGGAACGTCTTTTTCTGCTGACACATGTCTATGAATCTTTGAAGCTAGAAACTGATGCCTGGAAAGCCACCTCCCAGCACCCGTCCCAGAGAAACCCTGGCTTATGGGAGTGTTTTAGAGAGAGATTGACCTCACCTTATCAGTTCAAATTTACTTCATGACCGTGTTGGCCTTTTCCTTTCCAACTGGAGTGGACTAATGCAGTTAGGAGTAGGATCACTCGGGTGGGGCCCTGGGTATTAGGGTAGCGTCCAGGTGAATTTAGTGAGTTGGATACAGGAGGAACCTCGGCTCAAGAAAGAGAACATCAAACTAATCAAGATGGGCAATTGGAGTCAGAGAGTGTGGAGGAAATTAGGAATTGGATTCAGCCTTGATTGTGACTGGGTCAGCAGCGTCATGGGGGGGGGCAACTTGGGAGGCTATGGGCTAGTAGTCCAGAAATATGGATTGGTGCAAGACGTGAGCAACCAGTGTAGGGACTAAAGAGGTCCAACTCAAAACATGACACTGACCAGACTGGAGAGCATGTGACAAGATATGTGCTAAGATAAAAGGCAGGGGGTGGGCAACAGGAGGGTTTAGTCTGTTCTCACTATAGTAGACTGCAAAATCAGAACAGGATTCTGCATCTGAAAGTTTTTTCAAAATTCAGATTTTTGGACATCAATACCAAAACATAGAAACATAGAAGCTGATGGCAGATAAGGACCACAAGGCCCATCCAGTCTGCCCATTTCTTTTTCTACCTTATGAATGTGCCATTGGTCTTTGCTCTGTCAATGGCCTATCTATTCATACTCATCTGTATTGCTCCCTTATGCCTATCCCCTGCCTGTTTGAAGCCCTGTATGGTATTCATATCCATCACTTCCTGAGGAAGGTCGTTCCATGCATCCACCACCCTTTCTATGAAAAAGAACTTCCTCACATTCCCCCTTAATCGGCCTCCCTCTAATCTCATGGTGTGTCCTCTTGTCCTGCTATTTTTCTTATATTGAAACATGTTAGACTCTTTCACCTTGTTAATGCCCTTAAGGTGTTTCAATGTTTCGATCATATAACTCTCTCCTCCTTTGCTCTAGGGTATACATACTGAGTCTGCTAATCTGTCCTCAATGTTTTCTGTTGCAGTCCCTGCACCATTTTGGCTGCCCTTCTCTGACTGCCTCAATTTGGTTAATGTCCTTGTGCAGGTGTGGCCTCCAGTACTGTATGCAGTACTACAGATGTGCCTAACCAGTGTCTTGTAAAGAAGGATTATTACCTCCTCTTATGACTTGTAATACTCTACTAATACACCCCAACATCCCCCAGCCTTACTCTACTGTTTTAGTGGACTGTTTGGATGATTTCAGGTCATCTGTAATGATGATGCCTAAGTCTCTTTCTTCCTTGTGACTGCCAGCAGCTCACCTCTCAGCCTATAGTTGGCTTCAGGGTTTCTCTTCCTATGTGCATGATCTTGCACTTCTTTGCTAAACCCCAGTTGCCACTCTATGACCATTTTGCTAGTTTATCCAGATCTCTTCTCATTCTGCCCACCCCATCTGGATCTATCTACTGTTGCAGATCTTGGTGACATCTGCAAACAGACAAACTTTACCCTTTAGTCCAGCTGCAATGTCACTGATGAAGATATTGAAGAGGACTGGCCCAAGGACTGATCCCTGAGGTACCCTACTTGTGAATTCTGAATTCCAAAAAAAGTGCCTGAATACGATTATGTTGGTACATATTCTGAGTAACACTACTCACTACCATTCTGAAATGGTCTCTACCCTAGTGTGTAAATCGGAAACACTCATTGAACTCACTAACATTCTAGTAAATATGGACCTTAACAGAATGGCAACCAGTATTTGAAACACAGTTTCTATAGAAACTAATGGCTTGAAGCAGGTACAATGCAGTTCTTTATAAAATGGGAGAGACATTCTGCTTTCTGATTGGTTGTGACCTGTGAATGAAATTTGTTTCATGCACAAGAAATATGTTCCTAAAAGCAGGACCGCGATTACTCAGACAAAATCACTATGCCATTAGAATACTGAAGTTTGAAATGCCACCATTATAGAATAACAACCTTAAACTGGGCCCTAAAAGTAAAACTACCTTAAATAAAAAAATAAAACAAATTAATTAAATGTTGTTTCCCTGATCAACACACTCTCCTTACACACAAAAACAAATTTGAAACATTAAGTATTATTTATAGTTTTCATTACTACTGTTTCTTTGCTGACAGTGAAAAATCCCCCTTCTAACTTTACCCGCTCATCAGGGAAATCTCTTCTGCTTACCCTGACAGTGAGATAATTGATTCTCTGGCTCTAGAAGAGGCCTTTATAATGTATGGTAGAACACTGTTATATGCCGAAATTCATCTTTTAACACTGTTGTTATACCATCGATGAGATGTCACTATGTTGTTAACCCATCTATGGTAAGTCACATCGATGGTATGACAACAGGGATGGCTCTGCACATGCGCGCTGCCCAAATCAACGGCCTTCCTGAATTGGCCGCAGTGGTGAGAGCATGACCCAGAGCAGCATGGTGGTGACTGAAAATAGAGATAGTAAGACTCCGGCTTCTATTTTTTACTAGTTATGGGGACCATACACTATAAAATATAATGTATGGTCATATAGCGACAACTAGTTTGTGCAACCATCTTGAGGTTACCATGGCAAAGTAATCCTCTCAAGCTTTGCTCTTGAGGTTTACATAGCTGCCATGGCATGGTTAATAAACCGGTTACTGATATATGGCACACACACTATCCTCTACGTTATGTGTGTACAGTACGTTAGAAAGGAACATTCTGCCAGTGGAACTGAGCAGAATTTTGAATCCCTGAATTCCATGGTAAACATTCCATAATAAACATTCCATATCTTGAATGCAAGGGAAAATAAAGAAAAACAAAAACAGGATGAAGAAAGTAGGCAATAATACTTTATAAACAATGAGAAAAGGTGGGAAAACACATATTTTTTTGTTCTTTTGAGTAATGCTCCTTTACTTTGCTGTTTAAGTTTTAACATATCTGGAAACCAAGGTTACATGGATTGAGAGAAGAGAGAGGGAGAAAGAATGAACATTTAGTAGAGTGGCTGCACTTCCGCGTTGCCCCTCCCTTCACTAAGCAAAACAAAAAATCAGAAGCAATAGTTTTTATTTTCTAAACTCGTAGATGTCAACATGGAGGGGCAGGTCAGACAGCTCTCCTGATACCTTAAAACTTAAAACAGCAAAGCAACGGAGCATCACTCAAAGAAAGAATATATATATATATATATATATATATATATATATATATATATATATATATATATATATATATATATATATATATTAAATTCTATCACGGCAGTATATGGACATATCTCTCCTGAGGGGGAGGGGGGGCAGACACCATAATTCATGCTCTCATTAAAGAAAAAACATAACTATGGATGCTGCCAAAGGACAAAAGTCCAACACAAACCAGGTGGAAGGACTATTTTTTCATAAAGTCATCAAAAATGACAGTCTTTTTTCATAGATAAACCTATTTATCTAATGTTAGAAATGCTTTTAAAAAATGTAGCCTATTTTATAAGCACAATAAGACATTCCAGGGGTGTGCATGGAACAAATTTTACCACACTTCCAGGGCTGAATGTGCTCGCCTGCAGCCTAACACCTTACTATACCTCGGCAGTAAAATATTGTTCCATGCATACCCTGTCATTTTATTTTATTTATTTAGTTTTGTTGTCTGGGTAAGTGCACTAGATAAATCCACCTATTTTCAGGCATGACCTGGGGGAGGAGGATTCAGATGAATGCCAACTGACCTTGAACCAGATGAAACTGTTGGTGGTATTTTAAGTGAATGAAGGAAATTTGGCCAGGACACCGGGGAAATTATAGTCTTATTGCTTACTTATGTTACTAACTTGAGCCTCTAGTGGCCCAGTGATGCTGAGGGTTGAGGCGCTGGACACCACACCTTGTGCTACACCAGTGACCCAAATTCAGAAAAGAGCTTGGGTCATCGGGGGTTGGCAGGGGAGGGAGAGGATTGAGTGTCCAGAGGACAGTTCTCATCTCCCTGGGGTGGGTTCTGTGGATCCACGGTGCAGTAGGGACCCCCAGTGGAGACTGGGGGTACTATTTGTGCCTGGTACATAAGGGGAGGAGCTGGCAGATGCCCAGCTTCTCCATGTAGGTGTCACTGCACATCCACACTCCTGGGGCAACCTAAAAGAAGAAACCCCAGGCCGAGGATAGGTGAAGGTGCCTCTGGTCTCAGCCATACACCCAAACATCAGGCTTACTTTCCAGAGGGTCTGCCAACCCAGCCTGGCGATTTGATTGTAGATAGAGTGCCAGAGCAGGCAGTTCCACCTTGGGGGGGCTCAGAGCTGGGGGATCCACTGGGTGGAGTCAGACTGGATTGTTGAGCTTCAGACTGGGAGAACCATGGCTGGTAAGGTAGCTGGAGAGAGTTTCCTGGTTCCCAGAGAGATATGAAGTCTACAAAAAAAAAAAAAAAACATGAGCCTCTAGCACAGCCATCAGGAACTATGTAATGTCAGTGAACAATTACAAATACATAGAAAATGATGGCAGAAAAGGCTCTTGACCATCCAGTTTACGCACCCTACCTAACTATTATGCATTTGCCCCAGTGGCAATCCTCCCCTTTTTTACTGTCCTCTCATTTGTCTAACTAAACTCACATGCCTGTCCCATCCCTGCTTGAAGCTGCTGATTGACTTGACCTGTACCACTTCTTCTGGTAGCTTATTCCACTTATTCACCATCCTTTCCCTCTCTCTCTCTCTCTGGACACTCATTCCGTCCTGGGCCCCAAGGACTTGCCTCTCCCTCCCTTCTGGGCTCCCTGAACACCCCTCCCTCTTGGTCATCCCCCTTCCTGCATGGCCCCTAGATTCACCCTTCCCAATGGGCCCCCTGGACACCCCCCTCCCTCCTAGACCACTTGGACATCCCTTCCCTCCAAGGAGGGGGCATCCATGGCGTTGTGTGCCACAATGTTTTGTCCACAAGAAAACCACGCTAACTCAGCTGCTCCAGTATTACATCAAATTGCCCAGTTGATGATATAATTTCAGAGCCATGGATCCTGAAAAGAACTCCACCCTCATACTCCTCAGCATTTGTATAACTGCATCCTGGGAAACTTTTTTAGCACTCTGGCCTCCATTTCAGGATGATCAGATGGTCCACCCTGGCACTTTGACCATGACTGCCGGCTGAGTCTGCACACACCTCAGTTCAATGTTCTGATCCCTCCAACTCTTTCTCTTTCTCTTTCTCTCTTTCTTTCTTTCTCTCTTTTCTCCACCTGAAGGTAGATGCCTCTCTCAGTGCTTATCCCTTATCTTTAAATGTGGTCTGGGTTCCCTTTCCTGGTACCTCAGCTCATTCCTTACCTGTTTCCTCTCCTTCTCCTACCCCCTCAGAAACTTTGACCTCCCACTCCTTCTCTAGCCCCTGCACTAAGAATTCAGCCATTTAAGCCACTTTCTACTATATGCTCCCTCCACTGTTCCTCCTCCTCCTTCCCTTGCTCCCCTGAAATCTCTACTCCGAAAACACACTTTTCATGGCTGTACTTTTACCAAACCCCCTCACACTCTCTCACTGTTTTGTCCTTCAGTCACCTGCCCCCTCGCTTCTTTTCCTTTAGCCTACTTATTGAGTCTGAACTACCCCAGCATTTTAATGTTACGGGTGTTCACCTCTAGAGAAGGGATATGCGGGTCTGCTCACTTCTGGTCACTTCATTGTTGCTTAACTCTTATCCACTTCATCTCCACATGATTTGTGTACTCTGTTTTATAATTGCACTTTTAAGTCATTATTTGCACATCTGCTCACCTTTGTACATTGTTTGTTTTAGTTAGTTAGTTAATTAATTAGTTTTTTGGTAACTGGGAAAGAAGAGCTTATAAATACTTCCTGTTCCTGAAGACAGCAGGTAATAGAGCATTCTCAGTGGTGGACCTGCTCTAATGGACTGAAGTACGCAGGCAATAGTGTTCTCAGTCCTGTACTTGGTCTTATGGACTGAAGTCTGCAGGGGATAGAGCATTCTCCTTGCTGGACTTGGTCTCATGGACTGAAGTCATCCAGGGTTAGTGTTCTCAGTGCTGGACCTGGTGTTATGGACTGAAGTTGGCAGGGAATAACATTCTCAGTGGCAGCCCTAGTCTCATGATTTGTGTACTCTGTTTTATAATTGCACTTTTTAACCATTATTTGCACATGTGCTCACTTTTGTATGTTGTTTGTGTTAGTTAATTGGCTAGTTAGTTAGTTTGCTAGTTAGTTAGTTAGTTAGTTTGCTAGTTAGTTTTGGTGACTGGGAAAGGGAGGCTTGGAAATACTTCCTGTTCCTGAAGTTGGCAGGTGAAGGTGAAAGAGCATTCTGAGCGACAGATCTGGTCTTATGGACCAAAATTAGTTAGTTAGTTAGGTACCCAGTAAGGAAGGCTTGAACTTCCTGTTTTCAGCCTTGCCCTTGGGGAGGATACAGATGCAAATCTGTTATACTAAACAAGGTTAAGCTGTTGATAGACTGGTGAATGGGAGAAATTTGACCAGGAGATGGGGAAAATCTCCCTACTGTTTTTGAGAAGTGCCATGGGATTGTGATTGAGTTGAATGAGACCCTATCCCATTTATTATGCAGAGAGAGTTAAAAGCAAGGATCTCTTCTGCCCTGTCTAATTCTACCACTTGACTGTTTCATGTCTGTCTGATTGCACAATCACATTTTCCTTGTGATACCTTGGGATTAGCCACCCTAATGGTTCCACAACCTCCCCTTATTTCCCATCTTCACTTGCTGTTTCTATTTTTTTCTTTCTACCCTTGCTTCTTTGTGGTTAAAATAATATAAGTGAATCTTTACGTGAAACTGAGATCCTCTAGTTTGCAAATGTATACAATTCTATTGTTGCAGTGAATGTAGAAAGCTGCTTAGGATTGTTAAAAAAGTTAGCAATTTGGAACACAGGGGGCTGACCTTGAAAAAACTTTTGACCTTTCCAAGATTGTTAACAGAATAGTCAGCCAGAGAGCCACTCTAGGACAGAATATCTTAATTAGTTGCACCTGTTAAGAAGACTACTGTACTCTTTAGGTTGGTCGCAGGAAGGGCAATGCAAAGTTTTGTTACATTGTGTAAAAACAGGGGGTATATCTTAATGAGAACAGGATGCATAATTTAGTTGCCAGAGAAAAAACACTTATGAAAAGAGAGTAATGTTTTGTTTAGAAATACAACTGAAGATTTGAAAGCAACTCTCAGATGAAGGACTGTGTTTTTTGTTTGTACTGCCTTTAAGAAGAACTATCCTGATCAATTTCTTTGTTGTTATTTTATTGCTATTGATAATAATAAAATGCTACTTGCAAATTTTATAATTTCTCTTGGTCTGTCCATGTTTCTGACTTATGCCTCTATGACAGTTGCTGGCAGACAAAGCGGATTTGCACTGTGCATACTCTAAGCCACGTAGTTTTGTGTGTGGGTACTAGACCTGGTACCAGGGAAGCACAGAAGAAAGGTATGGATCCTGCAACAGCAAGACCAGGAATGATTAACAGAAAACTGGCAGCCAAACTAGAAGCAGAAAGAAAAGTCCAAAATGAGACTGTACAGCCAGCACCAGTGATGAGAGAAGAGGAGGTAGGGATAGAACCTGAAAGCATGTCTGACTTCTACAAATGGTGGGCTAGACAACAAAGAAAGACAGGGAAGGGAAGGGAAAAGAAGAGAAGCAGCAGAAGAGAGATACAGTGACACAACACTGATGGTTGTATGCCTTGTAAGCTAGCAAAGCTGGAGAATCTTGTACTGGCCCAGCAGATCAACAAAACTTAAACAACTTAAAAGACATTAAACTTAAAAAGCGGTGTCCCTTAGATGATATTGAAGAATGCCTGACAAATTTTGAAAGGGTAGCCAGAGCCTGCCAATGGCCAAAACAGCAATGTGCAATCAGGTTGGTACCTTATCTGATAGGTAAATAATTGCCTCCACAGTTATATGGATACTGTGCAGTCAGAAAACTATGACATTGTGAAAAAAGAAATCCTTAAAAGGTATGGTATCTCAGGAGAGACCTACAGGCAGAGATTTCAGTTCCTGAAGTACCACTCAGCCAACAATCTTTGAGAAGCCTGTATGGGGAACAGTGCTGGAGAACTATCAGCTACACACTAAACTGCTGAGGAGGAACGGTTTGAGCAGGAGACTGGAAAGGCATTTTTGTTTTTAGTAAAAGTATGCCACTGTTACATCATTTTTTTTTTTATTTCCAGTTCTCTTTCCAGTACAAGTTGTGCAGCAGTGTTTTGGAGTCTCCTTGCTGACCTCTGTTTCCTTTCCCTCAGTAGAACTAGAGTCCATGCATTGGCAAAGGAGATGACTACCAGGAGGAGAGCATAGCAGGGTGTCCTGTGGAGGGCTGATGGTGAGGAAGGAGGCTTCACTTGTGAGGAGCAGAGGACTGCTGTAATCTGACTGCCATTAGGAAAGCTGCAGTACTGCTCTCTTATTTTGGGATATCTTTATATTTTAATTTCATCTTCTCCTCAGTCCTGTATTTGTGTCCTCTAAAGAAGTTACCATATTAGTAAAAGTAGTAAAAAATCAGTTAAAAACTCACAGTAATTGTAGATTTTAAATACATTTTTATAACTCTGTGAAACCTACTAACACCATAGGAGCTCAGTTTGCTCTTTTAAATGCACAACATTGAAGCAGAGAATGATTAGCGATTGATCGTTTATAAACGCTTACGCATTTATTTCATTATTTGTTAAAAAAATAAGTTAAAGTAGTTTTCAAAACATTTTATTTTCCATGCCAGGAGGGTCACGTGACTAGAATAGCTAAACATGCACATGCTCAAATCAGATAGGTAGATGCCCAGTTAGCCATAGGTAGGTGCCATTAGATGCCAGTGGACAAACTATTCTGTTGCTCTGCAGTGTTACAAGAAACTCAAGAAAGCATAGCCCAGCAATTAGTGTGGAGGAGTGCAGTACTTCAGTGCTCAGGGGTAGGACAGCGTGGTGGAGGCAGCCAGGCTGCAAGAGAGCAGAGGTGATTTGGAGGGGCAGAAAATGAGAAAAACAGCATGCAGCAAGAGTAAGTGCAAATAAATTCAAAATCAATTGAATTTGGATAACACCTCCTCTGTGAGCATTTAACGGTGCATAGGGTGCTATTAGAGGTCTTTTTTGAAGCGGAGATAAAAAACTTTTCTTCTCCTTGTTTTAATTTAATACAATGGGTGAAACAAAAATAGCAATGGGGTGGAACTTTTTGGACTAGCAGGTAACATAACTTCACTAACGGATAAGTGGATAAATGACAATTTTGAGCAGATAGGACACCAGGGTGTTAAATTAATAAAATTGAAGTAGTAAATGCAGTTTTAAAGGAAAAGATATTTAGGTAGATTTATGATTTATATAACTCAGCAGATTTATCAGTTGCCAATAATTGATTTATTAATATAAGTCCTTTAGTTGTGTTTTAATAGTAGAAGAGTACCCTCACTGACTCCCACCTGTTTCATTTTCTTATAGCATTCTTGGCGGCAGGGCCCCAGAGGCAGGGGGTTCATTTGAATTTAGATAGGTGTTTTTTAATCTTGTGCTATTGAAACAAGCAGAGAAATCTGGGACAAGTACAAATAAAAAGATAGGATTTCATATAAAAGAAAAACAGTTTATCAATCAGCAGGAAATCATAAAGGCTACAGTGAGCACACAACCTTACGGTCAAGCACCTGTGCATTGGGCTTGGACACTTAAGAACTTAGGATGCAATAAGAAAGAAAGATTGAAGCTAGGAAGACACTGCTAACTTAGAGGGTCTGATGAACAAAACCAGAGGAAAGCGAGCTCAACAAGAGCTCACCTCAGAGGACTTTTTCCTGTGCTTTCTGTTTTTTTCTTTCTCTATTTATGATTCTGAAATATTTGATTGTGTGAAACAGAACTAATATAATTTGATCTATTGATCTTCTTGTTCAACTTATAGAGGAAGGTCATGAATATAATAGAAGAGGAAATGCCTACAACAACTAGAAGTGAGAAAACTTTAAGAAGTGAAAATATTCCAAATCCAGAAGTGCACAAGGACCTCATTCCTCAAATATTTAGCTTTAAGAACACTATATAAGATATAAAATACAGTAAAAAGGGAAGATGGGCAAGTCGTTAAAGAGACAGACAAAGGGCAAAAGCTCACATCAACACCCTTACTCACTATTGTGAAGGCTTCTAAGAAAACACAAAAATCTGATGATGGGACCCTTAAACTTTAACAATTGTTAACCCTACTTCCCTACCTGACAAGGAAAGGGACAGAAATATTAACAGAAAATGGGTTAGATTTAGATATATTAGACAAACCAGAAGAAACAAGGATATATTTCTCAAAGGTATTCAACAATCTAGAGGAATTCAACAATCTAGAGGAAGAACAGGAAAGACACAACAGGGGTAATTAATAAGTATAGTACTTCAGCAAAAGAATGTGATAAGGGAACAAAGCAGGATTCTAATATCTTAGTCCCATCAGATCACTGGAGGAACAACCTAGCAGGACATCTGAATGTATAATATTACCAGATATAGAAATAAGGGACAACAGCAAAGAACTTAAGAAAAGTTCCCTGATTTGTGGACAGAAAGGGAAAATCATGAGAACAAAATCCAGACAAAAAACAAAATAAAGAGAACAAGCATTTGTCAATGCTGAATGTTTGCTTGCTGGCATTGGCAGTGGTAGTGTAGAAGTTGCAGAGCTGCGTAATAGGAATGGCAGTGAAGTACTGAACTGAAGCCAACCCCACCACCACCCTGCAGAGTGTGACAGGCATTGGGGTGTGCGTTTGGGTCGTCAGGCATAACAGCCATGCCATTTCACCACACCCACCCTGCAGACACTGACAAGTGTCACGTGTCCTTGGGGTCTTGGTTCTTATACACTCCCATTTCATTAGGAAACAGCAGTGAGATGGGTGCTATATAGGAGAAGGGAGTGAACTTTGGGGCCGAAGAGTCCAAGGCATACCTCGATGCCTCTCACTGGCTGCAGGGTATGGAATGGTATGAGCATTACAGGCAAGAATCCCAAGTCACACCCCTGATGCCTGTCATTCTCTACAGGGTTGGGCATTATGGTTGGAAACCCTAATACCTCAGGCATTCATTGGTATTTTCACTTCAAATTTTCAACATGTTTTTTTTTGTGACCCCACCTCATGAAACGGGGGAATATCAGTTTGTTAGCTTAAAGCTGCTTATGCACAGCGATTGCATTTAGCACCACAGGTGCAAAACATTCTGAAAAGGATGTAAAATGATAGCTCTACTGTTCATGGGGAGGTGTAAAAATGGCAATGTTGCAAATCTGCAGTAAAATATTAAAAAATGGTGAAGTCACGAGTACATAGAAACTGTGCAACCACAATCGTAATATAATTAGGTTGGGGATTTTTATAGCAGATTGTCAACTCAGGCATTTTGTGCCTCTGATCATGAACAGTGTCACTGTGATTTTCTTTATCTGTGCCGAACAATGATTTCCCACAGCTTACTTATCAAGATCTCATGCTGAAAGTGTGAAAACACACTTCAGCCATGTTGTGAAAATGACAGCTGTACTGTTCATAAATAAGTGTGAAAAAATGCCACTGGTGAAAATCTGGACTGAAAATATTGCAAAGTCATGAACTTACAAGGGTGCTTGGAAACTGCGCAATGCTCACTCAGTCATTTTATGGACTTTTGTCACCAAATTTTCAACATAGCCATTTTAAGACCTCTGCTCATGAACAGTATAACTGTGATTTTCTTAATCTGTCCTAAACATTGCTTTTGCACACCAACAGCACCATTGTGTGCTACATGTGTGAAAACACATTTTGGGCGACATATGAAAAATGGCAGCTGTACTGTTCATAAGGAAGTGTAATAAAATGGCAATGTTGAAAATCTGGAGTGAAAATATTAAATTCTCAAACTTACGAGCATGCATAGGAACTGCGCAATGCACTCTCATAAAACAGTCATTTTTAGGAATTTTTTCACCAAATTTTCAACATAGCCATTTTAAGAACTCTGCTCATGAACAGTGTCACTGTGATTTTCTTAATGTGTCCCATACATTGATTTTGCACATCGACTGCGCCATTGTGTGCTACATGGGCAGAAACACAATTTGGGCAAGATGTGAAAAATGACAGCTGTACTGCTCATAAGGAGGTGTGGTAAAATGGCGATGTTGAAAATCTGGAGTGAAAATATTGAAAATTCGCGAACTTATGAGCGTGCTTAGGAACTGCGCTATGCACGCTCGTAAAACAGTCATTTTAAGGAATTTTTTCACCAAATTTTCAACATAGCAATTTTAAGACCCCTGCTCATGAATGGTGTCACTGCAACTTTCTTAATGTGTCCCATACATTGAGTTCGCACACCGACTGCGCCATTGTGTGCTACATGGGCAGGAACACATTTTGGGTGAGATGTGATAAATGACAGCTGTACTACTCATAAGAAGGTGTGGTAAAATGGCAATGCTGAAAATCTGGAGTGAAAATATTGAAAATTCATGAACTTATGAGCGTACGTAGGAACTGTACAACGCACGCTCGTAAAACAGTCATTTTTTGGAATTTTTTCACCAAATTTTCAGCATAGCCATTTTAAGACCTCAGCTCATGAACAGTGTCACTGTGACTTTCTTAATTTGTCCCACACATTGATCTCACACACCGACTGCGCCATTGTGCGCTACATGGCAGAAACACATTTTGGATGAGATGTGAAAAATGACAGCTATACTACTTATAAAAAGGTGTGGTAAAATGGCAATGTTGAAAATCTGGAGTGAAAATATAGAAAATTCACGAACTTACGGTAAGCGAGGAACTGCACAACGACGCCAGAAACAGTTTTAGTACTAAATTTTTAACATGGAGTTTGGGATTCTTCCAGCAATGTCATACATTATTCAGGACTAGCGGGTGATCACGTAGTAACTGCGAAATCACCTTCCGGGCCCGACTAACGCCATGACCATGACATCATTCATGAGAAGGGGTCCCAAAAAACCCATGTTGAAAATTTGGTGCAAAAATTCCAAAAAATGCCTGAGATATGAAATAAAGTTGAAAACCCCTATCTAGCCCATTATACAGCTTACCAGGCATTTCCTCAGTTCACGGTCGACTTTGAAGAGTGCAGACGTGTTCCCGGTCCATCGCAGATCATCGTGCTGAGCTCCGGAGGTAAGGATGGGGTGAGGGGTGGAGGCAGGGTGCGCAGTGGGTGGGTGCGGGTTGTGGGGGCTGGGAGAAGCGCCTGGGGACCGCTTTTATTTTGCAGGTAAAAAAAAGACCACGGACGCTTGCCATGCTGGGGTGGCCCAGCATGGCACAAGGATGGCTGGGGGCCGGAGCTGACGGGATTGGGCACCCCATCAGACATATGATCAGTTGCCACACTGGGGTGGGCTCCAGCATGGCACCCAGTACTCGGGGTGAGGACAGTGGAGCCGACGGGGATTGGACACCCGGCCGCTATTCTATGAGTTGCCACGCTGAGTGGGCACCCAGCGTGGCATGCGAAGGCTTTTGGGGAGCGCAGCACAAGTCGATGGGGATTGGGCACCCCGCCGGCTATACGTGTGTGTGAGGGAGAGGGCAGCAAGCAGTATGCGTGTCCTTTCTGTGTGTGTGTAGGGGAGCTGCGATGATCAGGCGATATCTGATCACTGCTCACCGAAGCGTAGTCCCCTTTCAACTGTATGCCACTGCATTTTGGAGCTTGTCATAGACAGCTCCAGCATGCATTGACTTACAGGCCGCCTGCCAACACACTGACTGAATTGGAAGAGGGGTGACACACCCAAAATCTCGATGATGGCATATGTTTCTTGCACATGCGCAAGCAAACATAAAATGACAAAAGAAAACTGGCAAGAAAAATTAAGCACTCAAAAGAGAGACAGCAGAAGATGGGTTGGAGTCCTGGGCAAAGGTGTATAAGTTAGGAGTACTTGATACAGACAAAAGTGCAGCACAAGGAAGTACAGTACACCTCTGAAACAAAAAAAAAAAATGGGATAACACCAGCAATAAATAAGCATTTGTCAATGCCGAATGTTGCTTGCTTCTATGTGCTGTTTAGGTATTTGGAAGTCATTGGAGTGCAAATATTGAAAATTTGCGAACTTACGATCGTGCGTAGGAACTGCACAATGCACGCTCGTAAAACAGTCATTTTTAGGAATATTTTCACCAAATTTTCAACATAGCCATTTTAAGACCTCTGCTCATCAACAGTGTCACTGTGATTTTGTTAATGTGTCCCATACATTGAGTTTGCACACCAACTGCGCCATTGTGCGCTACATGGGCGGAAACACGTTTTGGGCAGGATGTGAAAAATGACAGCTGTACTGCTCATAAGGAGGTGTGGTAAAATGGCAATGTTGAAAATCTGGAGTGGAAATATTGAAAATTCGCAAACCTACGAGCGTGCGTGGGAATGTGCAACGACACTGTAAAACAGTCATTTTTAGGAATTCTTTCACCAAATTTTAAAATTCCCACTTTAAGATCTCTGCTCATGAACAGTGACACTGTGATTTTCTTAATGTGTCCCATACACTGAGTTCGCACAATCGACTGTGCCATTGTGCCATATGGGCGGAAACATGTTTTGGGCAGGATGAAAAATGACAGCTGTACTGCTCATGAGGAGGTGTGGTAAAATGGCAATGTTGAAAATCTGGAGTGAAAATATTGAAAATTCGAAACTTACGAAAGCGGAGTAGGAACAGTGCAACGACACCGTGAAACAGTCATTTTTAGGAATTTCACCAAATTTCAACACAGGCATTTTAATATCTTCTGCTCATGATCAGTGTCACTGTGATTTTCCTTAATGTGTCCTATACATTGAGTTCACAATCGACTGCGCCATTGTGCGCTACATGGTGGAAACATGTTTTGGGCAGGACATGAAAAATAACAGCTGTACTGCTCATGAGGAGGTGTGATAAAATGCCAATATTGAAAATCTGGAGTGAAAATATTGAAAATTCGCAAACTTACGAGCGCGTGTAGGAACTGCACAACGCACGCTCGTAAAACAGTCATTTTTAGGAATTTGTTCACCAAATTTTCAACATAGCCATTTTAAGACCTCTGCTAATGAACAGTGTCACTGTGATTTTCTTAATTTGTCCCGTACATTGATTTCACATCCCGACTGCGCCATTCAGCGATACATGGGCGGAAACACATTTTGGGTGAGATGTGAAAAATGAGAGCTGTACTACTCATAAGAAGGTGTGGTAAAATGGCAATGTTGAAAATCTGGAGTGAAAATATTGAAATTTATGAACTTACGAGCCTGCTTAGGAACTGCGCAACGCGCTCATAAAACAGTCATTTTTTTGGAATTTTGCACCAAATTTTCAACATGGGGTTTTGGGACCCCTTCTCATGAATGATGTCACTGTCATGGCAGTATTCAGGCCCAAAGGGTGATTTCACAGTCACTGCACAGTCACTGCATGAAATCACCCTTCGGGCCCGAATAATGCCATGACAGTGACATCATTCATAAGAAGGGGTCCCAGAAACCCCATGTTGAAAATTTGGTGCAAAAATTCCCAAAAATGCCTGAGATATGCAACAAAGTTGAAACCCCATTCTGTAGCCCATTATACAGCTTACCGGCATTTCCTCAGTTCGCGGTCGGCTTCAAAGAGTGCAGACGTGTTCAAGGTCCACCGAAGATTGTCGCGCCAGAGTCCTGAGGTAAGTATGGGGGGTGGGGGAGGCTGGTGCGCAGTGGTGGGTGCTGGTTGTGGAGGGGGCTGATGCGCCAAGGGACCGTTGGGTTTTCAGGGTATTTAAAAAAAAAAAAAAGATGATATGGGATGTTTTGCCATGCTGGGGTGGCCCCAGCATGGCATGAGGACTTTGGGGAGCCGCTCAGCTGACGGGGATTGGGCACCCCATCGGCCATAGAGATGGTGCCACGCTGGGTGGCCCCAGCGGCAAAAGGGGGCGTTTCAGCCGACGGGGATTGGGCACCCTGGCCAGCCATGGAATTTGTGGATGGGCGTTTCAGCCGACGGGGATTGGGCATCCCCATCGGCAAAGGGATCGCCACGCTGGGGTGGGCTCAGCGTGGCAACTACTACTGGGGGTGGGGAAGGGGACGTAGCCCAGCTGATGGGGATTGGGCACCCTTGGGTCGGCTATACAGTGTGTGCAGGTGCACACGCCTGTGGGGGGAGAGCTGCGCATGAGCAGCCTCTTATCGGTGCTCACTGAAGCGTAGTTCCCTTTCAATCAGAGTGTACTGCATTTTGGAGCATGTCATAGACAGCTCCAAAATGCATTGGTTTACAGAGGCCACGCCTGCCAGCACACTGACTGAATTGGAGGAGGAGGTGACACACCTCCGAAATCTCCACTGATGGCACTATGTTTCTTGCACATGCGTGCAAGCAACATAAAAAGGGAAAAATAACAACAGAAAAGGGGAGTTTGGAAGAGAAGCCAGGTTGATAACAACAGGGGGGAATCAGATAAAAATTAAACATCTGCTACTAGACCAAGGAATGTAACAGATAAGAAGAAACAGCACGTAGGGTATGAGATTGGGAATGAAGAGATGCAGAAATTATCAACCATGGGTGAGGAAATATGATCAACTGAGGAAGACAAAGGGGTGACAACCTAGATGGGGAAATAGGAAAGGCCATGGAAACAGTGATGTTAATAAACAAAGACACTCAGTGCCTAAAGAGGGAGAAGAAGGTAAAGGGGACTTTTCAGAATTTCCTGAACAAAAGTTAAAGACAGATTTTGTTTTATCACTAAATAAGGTTGGAGGTATACCGGAAGTGCCTGAAGAAAAATTAGGCAAAACGATGAAGAGTCTGCTGACCACTATTTTGATGACTACAAACATGCTACTGACCATATAAGTGTAATAAGACTGCTACCAAAATCAGAACTAGTTCCACTGGTCTCTGACCAATTTTATGTATTAAAAGCTATATTTAGTAAAAAGGAAGAGATAAAGAAATGGGAATGGACATGGAAGGAATTTTAACCTTAAATGACCTCTTCCCGGAATTCTATAAAGGCACCAAGGGAAAGAGTGATAAAAATAACAGGAAATTGATATCCTTATTTGGATTAAAACAAATGAATAATGAAAACAAAAGGAATGTGAAAGAAAAACTGATAGAGACCCTGAATACTTTTAAAGATACCATACATATTTGTATCCAAGAAATACAAAGGGCAGTCAGGTGTGAGACAGACGACCATATGCCTTTCTGGCTAATAGAGGGTATACTATATTAACACTTATTATCCAAAAGAAATATCTTGAATGAACTAGGAATTTTGTGTATAAGGAAGATCATCCAAATAAGGATATGGACAGTTGGCACTCCATCCCAAAAAGCAATTTAACCAAATGGGAAATATTAATAGAGAATGTGAATAAGTATGAGATTCTAATGAACGGATTGCTGACAATTGTCAGAAATAAGTACCAGAAGGAGACCACAGGCAAATAAGCATTCAAATTATATGGGAATTCCTAAGGAAATATTGATTGTAACAGTGGTTTGGCTAAAATACTATCATCATGGAATGTGTCAGGCATAAGGATAAGCTGATGGATACAGAAGTAATGATGTGGCTACTAGAATTTTATTACATTTGTATTCAAGAAACATGGGTAAATGGCAATATCTTTCTGACGGCTTTAAATCTTATTGGAAATCAGCTAAGAAACACAAAAGTATGGTAAGAGTATGGGCGGACTTGCAGTTTTCTGTAGGTTAGATAAGAACATAACTACAGAAGAACTACAAAGTAACAGTGATTAGCATTTTGGCAATCAGGGTACAGAATGGAAAAAAAAGAGACAGCAATAATAAACATTTATTCCCCACCTGAGAATAGTGAATATGGTGATAAGGATTGGTTAAAACAGCTAGGTTTATTAATACAGGAATTATTATTCAAAAATCCAGCAATGAATGTTGTTCTACTAATTGGTGACTTCAATGCCAGAGTAAGACAGCTAGCAGGGGCTACTAAAGACTCCCTGAATATGCTATATTCAGGAGAATATCAGACCCACCACAGATAGGAAATCTAGGGACCAGATGATAAATAATAGAGGGATAAAGTTACATAAGGCAATGACAGAAACATAGAAACATAGACTTTGACAGCAGATAAGGACCGATTGGTCCACCTAGTCTGCCCATTTCTCTACCTAGAGGATAAGCTGCAGATCCTATTTAACCAACAGCCTATTTCTTCTTCCCCCAAAAAAATTGAGTTATGTCTGTCCCATGCATTCTTGAATTCTCCCACAGTTTTAGACCCCACAACCTCCTCAGGAAGGCTGTTCCATGGCCCACCACCCTCTGTGAAAAATACTTCCTCACATTGACCCTGGAGCTGTCCCCTCTATCTTTTAAATTGTGTCCCCTGTTCTGCACATCTCTTTTCTGAAAGTCATACCTCTTGGACTTTGTTGATTCCACTGAGGTACTTAGAAGTTTCTATCATGTCTCTCTCTCTCTCCTTTCCTCAAGGGCAGTATGTATATTAAGCTCCCTTAGTCTCCTTGTATGGCTTCTCTTGCAGAGTCTGCACCATTTTAGTTGCCCTCCTCTGAACTGCCTCCATCTTGTCTATGTCCTTATGGAGATGGGGTCTCCAGAACTGGACGAGTACTCCAGATGGGGTCTCACCAACTGTCCGTACAGGGGGATAACAACTTCTTGTTTTCTGCTGGTGATGCCCCTCCCTATACATACCAGTATCCCCCGAGCCCTCCCTACTGCCTTCTCACATTGCTTGCCAACCTTAAGGTCATCTGATATGATTAGCCCCAGGTCCCTTTCCATTTTTGTTGTTGTTACTATCTCCCCCCATTGTGTAATCTTCCCCTGGGTTTTTGTTTCCCAGGTGCATTATTTTGCACTTTTTTGCATTGCATCCAAGCTGTCATACTTCAGACCATTCTTCCAACCTTGCCAAGTCCCTTCTCATCCTTTTCATGCCTCCTTGTGTATCAACCCTGTTGCAGATCTTTGTGTCATTTGCAAAGAGGCATACTTTTCCTTCCAGTCTCTCTGCAATGTCACTTATAAAGACATTAAAAAGGACTGAACCCAGTACTGAACCCTGTGGTACCCCACTAGTAACCCCTCTTTCTTCAGAGGGCACTCCATTTACAATTAACTTCTATGTCCTGTTGTCCAGCCAATTTTCTACCCAGGCTACCACCCTGGGACACACCCCCAAGCTGGTTAATTTGACTATTAATCTTTGTGTGGACTGTGCCAAATGCCTTGCTAAAGTCTAGGTAGGCCATGTCCACAGCCCCTCCCTGGTCTACTACTTTGGTCACCCAGTCAAAGAAATCAATTAGATTCATCTGACTTGACCTTCCCAATGTGAACCCATGCTGCCTTGGGTCATGTGCCCCACTGGCCTCTAGGTGCTCAACAATTCTTTCCTTCAGAAGTGATTCCATCACTTTCCTACCACAGAGGTCAAACTGACAGGTCTGTAGTTTCCTGCCTCTGTCTTGGTCCCACTTTGTGAAGGAATCACATCTGCCTGTTCTCCCTTAATTCTTTTAGAATTCCGGGGTGAATTACATCAGGCCTCATTGCTTTGTCCACCTGCAGTTTTAGGAGTTCTTTCAGAACCCTTTCTTCTGTGAAAGGACTGGGATCGACACCCCTATCAAGAGTCAGTCCCATTGTATCAATTATTTATACCCTGGAAGTCAGGTGGCACACACCCGCCTGATCCTGATGTAGAACTACATTTTATACCTTGGCAGTCTAATTGTACCACCCCACCCTGAACGTGATGTAAAAATATATCATACCATGGTATTCCAGTGGTTCCCTGCCCCAGTTCCAGTGTCAAAACAAAGCATACCCTAGTAGTCTGTTGGGTACCCAATTGATCTCTGGACCACCAGCTTAGAACCCATCATTCACCACCCTCCATCTGGCACTAAACTCACCCTACAACACCCATCCATGACTGTGGGCAGGTCATTTGATGGTGATGAGCACAATTTCTCCTCTCCATCTCAAGCTGACCACCATCTACAGATATCGGTGACCCGAGGCATGTGCATACTGTAGAACAGCCTGTTCACAGTCCAAGGCACTTGGTCCCTGATATTCAGATGGTGTCTGGCTAAGGTGGGGTGAGGAGGGTTCAGCTTATTTCCAACAAAATGATCTGACTGCAGTCACAGATGGGTGTTGTACAGTGAGTCAGGCGCCTGACAGGTGCGGAGGGTGGCGGGTGTTGAGTTGGCAGGCTGGGGAGGGGGTAGTCATTTTACAACAGGGTCTGAGGTGGAAGGGATGTATCATTTGACAAACGGGGTATGCTTTATTTCTTCATCAGGATTAGGGTGGGAGGAGAATACCATTAGACGACAATGGAATGATATATTTTAGTATCAGGATTAGGGTGGTGGGGTAACACTAGACCACCAGGGTATGATGTATTTCTACATCGGGATAGGATTGGGTTAAAACTTGAATGCCACAGTTTTACTTTTATGCAATGGTGAGCAGGTAAAGGTGGAAAAAATGGCCAAAACTATGCATAATGCCTCCATGCATAAAAATGTATGGTGGCGTTGCACAAACCTGCTAGTGGCCACATAATTGTATTTATTTATTTAGTAATTTATTTATTGAAATCTTGATACACCTGTGAGCGGATGCTCATTGAGAGGTCCCACATCATGTACATAAACAACAATGCAAGGAATTCAGCACAATATACAGATAAAACACTGAGAGTACAGTAAACAGATAACAATATTAACATAAGGGTACATAAATCCAAGCCAAACCAGTAACTGCGGAGATGTGCAAAGTAAGCCTGCATCAGAAGGAGAAGTAGGGGAAAGGGGGAAGAAGGGGTGAGGTAGACAGGACAGAGTGGACGGGGGGGTAGGCTGGGATAAAGGTGTTGGAGATGGGGCTAAGTGCCGCAGTTTGCAAATGGACCCTTACGCCATACATGCTACATGTGGTCAGTAGTATGCCACCCTCATAATATGGCACACAGCAGGAGCAAGGACACTCTTTGATTTGGCATGCACAATCCTCCTTTGCTTCTAGGTGTCTGGTGCCAGCAAAGGGATGTGGTGTGCTCCACATGTGCACATTGCGTGGCACCGCCATTTCCCATTCTTCATGCCGGACAGGGCATGCTGCCTGTAAGAATATGCTTCCCTGATGGCCCCATGTTATTATTTGAGTGGCACAAATGGCGGTCTCTGAATATTGTGACCTATTTCTTAAAGGGTGCATACTGATGCTGTGGATTTGATTAGAGCTCAAATTATAAATTGTACGTGCTGATGTCAGTTTGTTTTAGAATTTTCCCTAGGAAAGTCTGCAGCTTGTTTCCAGGTGCATCCGGGAACCCAGAGAGGTTAACTGATTTGTTTATGATCACACAGGATGCGAGTGAAGGTTGTGGGATTCAAATCCAGGTCTTCAGGATTCTCCAGGTTCACATCTCAGCTCTCTAACCTCAATACTGCCTTAGGTGTGAAGATGTATCCATTCCTTTTACAGACCTTCTGCTGCAAACTCGTATCTCTCTATACTGCTGTTGCATGTCCTTTTTCCCAGTGCAAGCGTACAGCATGATATCATTGTACGTACAGTCAGTGGTGTAGCCAGAAATTTCTATTTTGTACACACTTCATCCAGCTGCTGAACCTATAAAAAAAATTACACACGCTCTCCAATTGCTGCCCCACTCCATACAAAACAAAACAGATTGGTGTAATGTCTCATGTGGAATTCAAGCAGGTTGTACACATATCTGTGTCCTAAACAATGGATGCTTAAACAGCTACAGAAACTACATTATGGTCTAAACTAACTCAAATATTCCAGATAAGAATGATAATGGTAACAAAAAGGCATATGGTTTGGGACAGGTACTAGAAAAGTGGTACACAGATGTGTACAGTGAGTATGCTTGTCTGAACCCTTGCATAGAGAAGTTCCTCTCCTCCTTCTCCCACTGGGCTGTCAATCACTGCCACATGGACTTGCTGTAGGCAGTACCAATTCTCATATTTTGGTTATCTGTGTTCATTGCTACAATTGTTGCAGGGGCACTACATGTTGTTGTGCAAGACGCATCAAACAGTGACAGGAAAAATATCTCTGTGCTCCCTTAGGGTTCTCATATATTACAGTTATCAGAAGCCCATATGCAGAAAGGTACAGTAACTGTAAACTTCTGCTTACACTACAAATCTCTCCAGTGAGCACTGTGGTGCAGTGGTTGTACCTACGTGCAATCTGTAGTGCAGTCAGTATAGAAAGGACTTGGGTTCAGATCCTAGCCATGGCAAATTATCTTGCAGGTTGTATAACAGGGACTTTATACTGTAATTTGTTTCTCATGTTTTTTTTTTTTGTTTTGTTCAGTTTTCACTTGTTTATGATAGTAATAAGGCACTGAGAGGGGAGCAACAGAATGTTAATTCAAACCCTGGCCATGCCATATTCAACAGTGGTTGAAAATGGATGCTCTACAGTAAAAGGGTTACATTGGTGTCTGAGAAACCATCACACAGAATAGACGAGAACAGTTAGGAGTTTAACTCCAAAAAAAAAACAGTTAATATGAGCAAGATAAAGACAAAAGAAATATTATTGCTTTACAACAGCAGCGTGTGATGTTTTTCACAGTTGCATTTCCTATTTGATTTGTATGAAGTAGCTGATCATGTGTGGGTGCTTATTTTGTTATTGTTCCTTGTCTTTCCTTGTCGCTAGCAATATTACTTTATGCAGCTGCACAGACCTTCATCAGGGCCACCATTCTTAAACTAATATGCAGAGCTGGCAGTCCCGGCAACTGCTTTGGCGTCTTAGCCAGTGAATACACTGTTTGCATTCTCAGTCTCTACACATTTGAAGGTGTGAATGTTCAGTGCACACTTGGAACCATTGATTATAAAACTAGCATAACACTGTCTTGGGGGAAAAAACTTATCCTTCACATCAGCTAATGTTGCATGGCACTGAAACAGACAGATCTATAAACTTCTACCTGTCTGGTTCTTTCAAAATACAGTGCAAACTCAATTATACAAAATTCTTGGGTAACCTCCTATTAGTAAGAGATAACACAAGTGTATATGTGATCATAAAGGAATAAGTCAAGTCTTGAGAGGCTGATAGGCATGAGGTGTAGCTGAGTGCTGCATCCACTTAAGAAGTGCATTATTCCCTCACAAACACATACCCTGGAATGTATTATTTATCCTAATTATCAACTGAGATTTTATTTGTAAAAAAATAACATGAAGTTTAGGTTAGGTGAATAATCAATGATCATGTGACATGTATTGATCAATGAGGTTACAAGATTTTCATGACCCAATTTATAAACTTGGATAATCCGGAGTTCATATAGCTGGGAGTACAATGTGCAGAGAGATTTACTTGGGAAGCATGCTGCCAATTCATTAAATGGATGTTCAGAGGATAAGGATTTATTACATCATGACTGTACTGTTAAAGGTGATATAAAATGGATAGAAAAAATACTCAGACCTGATTAGTGGGTGGTTTATATTCCATTGCTGAAGCAAAAGGAGTTAACACACTCCCATTGACACTCCTCCTCTGTCCCCCAAATAAAAAGAAATGGCAAGAAAGCAGTGCACTGCCAACACAGCCAAAGCTTAACTCCCTCCACTTGATAAAGTTATAGGGCTTTTAGCAAAGAGCTCCTGCTAGAGACGCCTGCCAGAGTCGTGGTAAGCCAAGGGAAAAGAAGTGACTTTTTCAATTCAAAATATTCAGTGACCTCTCTGATTACTGAAAATTTAACAGACAGGGTGGAGTCTGTTCTACAACACAACTGAAATATCAAATAGCAATACAAATAGTGGACTTGACTCACTCACCAAATTAAATTAATCATGTCTGCATTTCTACAGCATGTTTTGGGATCTCCATCAGTAAGGCGGGTGATGCAACTGGGTAGTAGGGAGGAGTGGCTATCAGGTTTTGATCTTTTGGTGAAGGGTTACTGAGTTTGTGAATAGTAAAGGGATTTGTATGAGTGAAGCGCCTCCGTAATGCGGGGGTCCTTTTGGATAAGCCCAAGCTGCTAGGCCCACAGAAACATATGATGTTTATTATACCCACAGTAACAGAGGACCCAATATCATTGTCTGTGAACTGATCTGTTTAGGAAACAAACTGGCAGAAATATGCTGTTATTGGCAAGCAACTGTCTCCCATGCCACACCATCAGCAGCATCTCCAAGGGCCTGTTGATGTGGTTAAAACAGAACTGCGGTACAGAGGCTAGTTTTGATGAGAGAGATGAGGAATTGTCAATAAGGTTCACTAAACATGATAATAATTACCATGTCCATCAAACCAAAGTTCCTTCTGCTCATCTCTGGTCACTGTCAAGGTAGGAATTACAGGCCCCTTGTCACTTATTGAATGGTAGGGGAGTTTTCTGATGTCATGGCTAACATTCCCCCCATCCATAAAATAGACCCATGCAGCCCACGTCCAGAACACACCTGAAACAAGCTTTCACACTTAGTGTGCCTTTCCTGGCTGGAAAAGCATAAATAAAAAAAATATATATATATATACTGGCGTGGTAGCGCCAGTATAGTTAGGGTTGAGTAAGCAGTTTAATGTTAAACCCCAAATTGTGCACATTAATAACTTTGTCACCGTACAACAGATTTGCCTGAAAGATTGCATGCATTGTCTGGCACCATAGATCTCTGGATCTGGCAAGTTGTGTTATGGTCAGATGAGTGGTTGCAGAGCTACAGTATGCCAGAAAGCAAAAAAAAGTACATTTTGCACGTTTCTTTGCTCGCGGCTACAGCCTGCACAATTTGTCTGTTTGGTATGACATCTTCAGGAAAGATGCAGTCTGGGTCACTGATGTGCCTTTTGAAGATTTGGTGAAAAAATATGAGACCGTTCAAAAGTTATTCAAAAAACAAGTTTCCATTATAGTCAATGGGACAAAAAATTATGTGCGTCTCCCGAAAGCTGCCACCATTACATTTTACTGTCGCAAATGGTCCTTTTACTGTCGTGCTACAGCCAACTTGTTTTCAGTTAGCGAGAGAGAAAAATGCCTGGCTTTTAAATTTGGGACCCCCTAGGTAAACACTGACAGTCCTGAGGATCACAGCACTATCTTTTTTGGGGGGAACCCCCAGAAATGCCTTTTTCAAGATTGGACCCCTGGTTCTCTTGCAAATTATGACAGTATAGATGTGACACTTACGCAAAATCATGAAAGTGTTGTGCCTATTTCTTGTGAAACTGTCATAGCTTGCGATAGTACTTTACCAAAAAAAAACAGTTCTTTGCCATGCAACTGCAACAAAATGATTGGGGCTTTTGGGCTGAAATTTGCAGGGTAGCAAGCCCTGATCCCATAAATGTGCCTTTTTGTGGTTTGGTCCAAAAACATTTAATGGGCCCATAGCTACAGTGCTCCGAAGTTGAGAATTTCCCATAGAATAACATTGCGGCACCTGTTATGCCTTTTGGCGCCCATATCTTGAAAATGAAATGAGATATGGATTTTTTGCTACCCACAACAAGTAATGAAAACAAGTCTGAACATCAAAGATTACACCTGCAGTGGAATTTTTTTCCTAGGTTGTTTGGTTACTGAAATTTTGGTAAATTAGTGTTCCAAGGGTTGCAAAGGTGCCTCTTCAGCACTTTATGGTGCCCGTATCTTGGAAACGATGTGGGATGCAAATTTAGTCAACTTATCCTGCATTGAGGTTATGCTGTCATGATTACAATGGTACTGGAATTATTTTCATAGCTGCTATGGTTGCTGAGATATTGGCAAATTAGTGTTACAAAGGTTCCGTGCCCTATAGGGCTGCTATATGACTCTGTAGTTATGTGTAAGTGGGAGTGCAGGGCCCAGAAGGCCTGTGCTCCCACATACATACACCATTATGCAAAAAATGTGCAATGTGAAGGGAATGCAGGGTCCGAAAGCCCGTGCTCTTAATAACACATACCAGTAACCAGTTACATTACACTTTCTCAAAAAGAAGGGAAATTCATTGCAAAAAAGCTCCATTAATTCATCAGTTAGGGTTGATAGCACAGTGACAAAAGCATGGAAATGTGGTGTTAGGGTTGCCACCAATACCCCACCACTCCCCCACACACACCAAAAGACGTCGGGGTGAACCATGGGGTCATCAGGTCT
Organism: Neoceratodus forsteri; assembly: GCA_016271365.2. Taxonomy (NCBI): domain Eukaryota; kingdom Metazoa; phylum Chordata; order Ceratodontiformes; family Ceratodontidae; genus Neoceratodus; species Neoceratodus forsteri. The sequence goes on from CM028134.1 coordinate 30,251,654, forward strand.
AACTCTCACCCCATTTTCCTATACTGTAGCATGTCAGCTTGGTTCCACATGGAATGGGGTGAGAGTTGGGCCTTACGACCCCGTGGCACACCCGTACATCTGTTGGTGTGTGGAGGGGGATGGAGGGTGGTAGGGGCGGCAACTCTAATACCTCATTCCCATGCTTTTGTCATTGTGCTATTGACCCTAACTGATGCATTAGTGGAGTTTTGCATTCAATATATATATATATATATATGTAGAGAGAGAGAGATCTTCATTTAAAGATTAAAGCAAATGAGACATTGAGGTTGAACCCTTACACCCCTCACACACCCACCCCAATCCTCAACAGACTGATAGATGCGGGGTGTGTCATTGAATCATGAGGCCAAATCTCACCCATTCCATGTGTGAGCATGTTGACATGCTACAGTAAAGAGAATGGGCGAGATTTAGGCCTCACGACTCAATGACACACCCCAGAGTCTGTCAGTCTGTGGAGGATCCGGGGGTGTGTGGGGGTTAAGGGTTCAACTCTAATGTCTCATATCCTGACTTTTTTTACTTTAATCCTAAATGAAGCATTAACACAGTTTTTTGCATTGAATTTCCTTACTTTTTGAAAAAGTGTAATACAAGTAGTAAACAAGCATTTGTCAATGCCGAATGTTGATTGCATTGGTGTGTTGAGCTCGCTCACTGCCCCTCTATCACTTGCTCAGTCTGTTTCTCCCGAGGCTGCAGGCTGCTCTGTTGTACTGGGCTCCTGCCTGTGTTGGCACCTTGTGCTGCCCACTAAGAAATCCGGAGCTGTCCCAACAGACCTGCGTTGAGGTGGCTCACTATCCATCTCTCACTCACTCATTCTGTTGTATTGGGCTCCTGCCTCTGTTGGTGGCTTTTTCTACCCACAAAGAAATCTGCAGAGGTCCTGGCACAGGTCTGTTGAGCCTGCTGACTCCCCCTTTCTCATTCACTCATTCCGTTTCTGCCGGCGTTGCAGGCTGGCCTTTTGTACTGGACTCCTGCCTGCATTGCTGCCTTTTTCTGCCAACAAAGAAATCTGCAGCAGTCATGATAGAGCTCCATTGAGCTTTCTCACTCCCTTTCTGTCACTCGCTCATTGTGTTTCTCCCAGTGCTGCAGGCTGTCCTTTTGTACTGGGCTCCTGCCAGCATTGTAACTTTTCTGCCCACAAAGAAATCCACAGCTGTCATAACAGAGCTCCGTTGAGGTCACTCACTCCCCCTGTGTCACTCACTCATTCTGTTTCTCCTGGCACTGCAGCCTGCCCTTTTGTACTGGGCTCCTGGCTCTGTTGGCACCTTTTTCTGCCCACAAAGAAGTATGCAGCAGTCCCAGCAATGCTCCATTGGGCTGGCTCACTCCTCTTCTCTCACTAGCTCATTCCGCTTCTGCCGGTGTTGCAGGCTACCCTTTTCTATTAGGCTCCTGCCTGCATTGCCGCCATTTGCAGCAGTTATAATACAGCTCCGCTGAGCTCGCTCACTCCCCCTCTCTCACTGGCTCATTCTGGTTTTCCCGCCACTGCAGGCTGCCCTTTTGTACTGGGCCCCTGCGTGCATTGCTGCCTTTTTCTGCCCACAAACAAATCTGCAGCAGTCCCAACAGAGCTCAGTTGAGCTCACTCACTCTCACTCCAGCTCATTCTGTGTCTCCTGCCATTGCAGGCTGCCCTTTTGTACTGGGCTCCTGCCTGCATTGGTGGCTTGTTCTGGCCAGAAAGAAATCTGAAGCAGTCCCGACACAGCTCCATTGAGCTCACTCACTCCCCCTCTATCACTCACTCATTCCATTTCTGCCCACACTGCAAGCTGGTCTTTTGTACTGGGCTCCTGCCTGCGTTGCCACATTTTCTGCCCACAAAGAAATCTGCAGCAGTCACAATAGAGCTCCGCTGAGCTCGCTCACTACCGCTCTGTCACTCACTCATTCTGTTTCTCTTGGCGCTGCAGGCTGCACTTGTCTAAGGGGCTCCGGGCTGCGTTGGCACCTTTGTCTGTCCACAAAGAAATCTGCAGCTGTACCAACAAAGCTCCGTTGAGGTCGCTCAGTCTCCCTCTGTCACGTGCTCATTCTGTTTGTCCTGGCACTGCAAGTGGCCCTTTTGTATGGGGCTCCTGCCTGCATTGGTGCCTTTTTCTGCCAACAAAGAAATCCGCAGCAGTCCTGATAGAGCTCCGTTGAGCTTACTCAGTCCCCCTGTCTCACTCACTCATACTGTTTCTCCCACCGCTTCAGGCTGGCCTTTTCTACTTGGCCCCTGCCTGCACTGATGCCTTTTTCTGCCCACAAAGAAATCCGCAGCAGTCCTGACAGCACTCCAGTGAGTTTGCTCACTCCCCCTCCTTCACTCACTCTCTCATTCTGTTTCTCCCAGTGCTGCAGTCTGCTCTTTTGTACTGGCCTCTTGCGTTGGGGACTTTTTCTGCCCACAAACAAATCTGGAGCAGTCCTGACAGAGCTCAGTTCAGCTCGGTCACTCCCCCCTGTTACTAATTCCATCTTAATCTGTCCCAAACACTGATGTCCCACAGAGACCGTGCTATTCTCTGTCAGGAGTGCAAAAACATATTTTAGCCAGCATGTGAAAAATGACAGCTGTACTGTTCATAAGGAGATGTGAAAGAATGCCACTGTTGAAAATAAGGCATGAAAAAATTACAAATTTGCGAAGTTACAAGGGTGCATGGAAACAGTTGAATGCATGCTTGTAACACAGTCATGTTATGGAGTTTTGTCACCAAATTTTCAACATAGGGATTTTAGGACCTCTGCTCATGAACAGTGCCACTGTCATTTTCTTAATCTGTCCGAACACTGATTTCCACAGCGACGCGTTATTCTGTGCCACAACTGTGAAACCACATATCAGTCAGGATGTGAAAATGACAGTTGTACTGCTCATAAGGGCGTGAAAAATGCCATTGTTGAAAATATGGCATGACAATATTACTAATCTGTAAAGTTACAAGGGTGTGTGGAAAATGTGCAACGCACACTTGTAACACACTCATTTGATGGGCTATCATCACCAAATTCTCAACGTAGGAATTTAAGGACCTCTGCTCATGAACAGTATCAGTGTCATTTTATTAATCTGTCCCGGACAGTGATTTCCCACAGCAACCACTCTATTCTGCGCTGGAACTGTATTATGGTGATTGGTGACATGGAATGGGAAGGGGGTACTACTGCTATCACTGGTACAGGGACCACATGCTGTGCAGTGCGCCAGGTGCATTTCACTGGCCAGCCCTGCACAGAACAAGTAAATGGAGCAATAATGACATGCAAATGGCCCCATTTGCACCTTGCATGCATAATGGCCGTTTGCATATCCAGGTCTGAACATCTGGAGATTGCACCCAGTGCAGCTCCAGTTGTGCTGGCGCATTTCCATTCCAGGTATGCAGGCCTGTCTGAGGGATGTGCCGGTGCACTGCATCTGTGCTGCATGCATTCTTTGATATATTCAGAAGGGATGCGCCATGGCACATCTCTTTTGAACATATCCCTTTGTTGCGTCAGCGTAACTCAGTTGTGCTGCGCAACCACTTGCTCCATTGCCAGGCGAACTTCGGAATACGGGGCCATAAGTTTATGGGTTCAGTTGGAGGGCCTGTTATGGATATACGAGTGTCGCTTCACACATTCCCAGGATCAGAGGACTGCAGACTGAAAGTGAGCAGTCCTGTGGTCCTAATGACACAAGAGGTGACACTCTTAGATCCATAAGAGGGCCTTCAACCAGACCCATAAAATTATTATATATTGGTAACTTTTTAAAATAAAAAAATTATTTTTTCAATTTAAAACACTGACAGCACGAGTAGTAAGTGAAAAGCCTGTTACTGTGGCTCAGCACTGACATACTCTTACGTAGAGATGGGCGAAATCTGCGAATTTCACCCAGGGAAATATTTTGTGAAATTTGCGCATTTCATGAAATATTTCGCCAGTGCAAAATAAAGTGGTAATCGCACAAAGGTTGTATACTGCCACTGTGCAATGTCACGTGGTGTGCAATTGTGCAGTAGTGGTATACATGTTATTCAATGGGTACCACTCAACCGTGTGTCATTGCGCAGTAGTGGTATACAACCTTTGTGTGATTACCACTGTATGAAATTCTGACCCTAAAATTCTGCATTTTGCAGCCAATATTTCATACAGAGGTAATTGCACAAAGGTTGTATACTACTGCCGCACAATGACGTGTGGTGCTCAGTTGCATGGTACCCATTGGGCACTGCACGTCATTGTGCAGTAGTGGTATACAAACTTTGCACGATTAACACTGTATTTCATATAGTGAAATATTTTGTGAAATGCACGAATTTTGTAAAATATTTTGCAGGGTGAAATTTCTGATTTCATCGGAACTTTGCGGGCAAAATTTAATTTTGCTGCATCTCTACGGTATGGTAATAAGAGTATCTCATGAGCAACTGAAGGAAGCACTGTGATTGGTCAGGGACTCTCCTGCGATCTATAATTATTTTTACTGTGCCTTATCAGGTTCAATTGGATTCAGTGGGTGGGAGACTGTGAAAATACCATTTTTATGTTGCTTGCACGCATGTGCAAGAAACATAGTGCCATCATCGGAGATTTCGGAGGTGTGTCACCTCCTCCTCCAATTCAGTCAGTGAGCTGGCAGGCGCGGCCCCTGTAAGCCAATGCATTTTGGAGCTGTCTATGACACGCTCCAAAATGCAGTGGCATACAGTTGAAAGGGAACTACGCTTCCAGTGAGCAGAGATAAAGCGTAGCTCCACACACGCGCCGCCTGACGTACTGTGTAGCCGACGGGTGCCCAATCCTCGGCCGGCTGAGTTGCATCTCCCCAGTTAGGTGCCACGCTGGGAGCCCACCCCAGCGTGGCAATCAGTCCATAGGCCGACGGGCTGCCCAATCCCATCAGCTGAACACCCCCCAACATTCCAGTGCCATGCTGGGAGTCCACCCCAGCATGGCAAACGGTCCAACGATGTCTTTTTAAATTTTAACCTGAAAACGAAACGGTCCCCAGAGCGTCTCGACCGCCCTCCCACAACCCGCACACACCACTGCGCACCCAGCCTCCCCGCCCCCCTCACCCCATACCTACCGGACTCCATGCGGCGATCTTCGGTGGACCGGGAACACGTCTGCACTCTTCAAAGTCGACCGCGAACTGAGGAAATGCCGGTAAGCTGTATAATGACCTAGATAGGGGGGTTTCAACTTTGTTGCATATCTCAGGCATTTTTGGGAATATTTGCACCAAATTTTCAACATGGGGTTTTTGGGACCCCTTCTCATGAATGATGTCACTGTCATGGTGTTATTCAGGCCTGAAGGGTGATTTGGCGCAGTGACTGCGCGTGACTGCGAAATCACCCTTCAGGACCGAATCCACCATGACAGTGACATCATTCATGAGAAAGATCCAAACCCCATGTTGAAAATTAGCAAAATCAAAAATGACTATTTTACTGACGTCGTTGCGCAGTTCCCTCACGAAGCTCGTAAGATCGTGAAATTTCAATATTTTCACTCCAGATTTTCAACATTGCCATTTTACCACACCTTCATATGAGTAGTACAGCTGTCATTTTCAATTCTCACCTAAAATGTGTTTCCGCCATGTAGCAGAATGGCACAGTCGTGTATTGTAAATCAATGTACGGACAAATTAAGAAAATCACAGTGACACTGTTCATGACAGAGGTCTTAAAATGGCTATGTTGAAAATTTGGTGAAAAAATTCCTAAAAATGACTGTTTCACAATGCGTTCGCGAGTTCCTCATGAGCTCGTAAGTCACAAATTTTCAATATTTTCACTCCAGATTTTCAACATTGCCATTTTACAACACCTCCTTATGAGCAATACAACTGTCATTTTTCACATCCTGCCCAAAACATGTTTCCGCCCATGTAGCGCACAATGGCGCAGTCGGTGTGCAAACTCAATGTATGGGACACATTAACAAAATCACAGTGACACTGTTCATGAGCAGAGGTCTTAAAATGGCTATGTTGAAAATTTGGTGAAAAAATTCCTAAAAATGACTGTTTTACGAGCTTGCGTTGCGCAGTTCCTACGCACGCTCGTAAGTTCGCAAATTTTCAGTATTTGCACTCCAATGACTTCCAAATACCTAAACAGCACATAGAAGCAAGCAACATTCGGCATTGACAAATGCTTGTTAGAAAAGAATCACTATGGATTTGCCATCTGGGAGCATTTGGGTGCAGGGCCTGAGTGACAATATGGAGCTGTCAGCCTTTCTGATGTAAGAATAAGGTAAATCATAATGGAGAAGTATGAATTTGGCATTTTTTATAAATTATTGACAAAAACAGGATATGTACCTAGATTATTAAATTAAGCTCTATAATAGGGACATTAATGAAGTATCAGTAATGGATTGAAATTGCTATATCTAGTAAATGAAAATCTCTATTTTCCCCGTAAAGCTTTTTACTCCTCGAGTCAGGCAGGCAGGCAGGCTCTCTCCCACTGCTGCAGCCCTCCCCTGATGTCAGCAGCAGGGTAGTCTGGCATTTCTGGTTATAGGAAATGTCAGCTTGCAAGTCAATGAAATCAGCCTGATACAATTTATTACACTGCATTATGAAATGGATGTAAAGAATGCTAAATTCTGATTGGCCAAGAGCTGCTTTCAGCAGGGCCGTCATCCCAGCACAACGGCCCAGCTCAGAGTAATAGGTTTAAAAAAATGCATAAAATGTACTAACAAGCATTTGTCAATGCTGAATGTTTGCTTGCTGGCATTGGCAGTGGTAGTGTAGAAGTTACAGAGCTGCGTAATAGGAATGGCAGTGAAGTATTGAACTGAAGCCAACCCCACCACCACCCTGCAGAGAGTGACAGGCATTGGGGTGTGCCTTTGAGTTGTCAGGCATAACGGCCATGCCATTTCAGTACACCCCACCCTGCAGACACTGGCAAGTGTCATAGTGTTCCTTGGGGTCTTTGGTCCTTATGCGCACCCCATTCCATTAGGAAATACAGTAGGATGGGTGCGATATAGGAGAATGGGGTGAACTTTGGGGCCGAAGAGTCCAAGGCATACCTCAATGCTTCTCACTGGCTGCAGGGTGTGGAATGGTATGAGCATTACAGGCAAGAATCCCAAGTCACACCCCTGATGCCTGTCATTCTCTACAGGGTTGGGCGTTATGGTTGGAAACCCTAATACCTCAGGCATTCATTGGTATTTTCACTCCAAATGTTCAACATGGTTTTTTTGTGACCCCACCTCATGAACAGGGGGAATATCAGTTTCTTAGCCGAAAGCTGCTTATGCACAGCGACTACGGCATTTAGCACCACAGGTGCAAAAACATTCCGAACAGGATGTAAAAAATGACAGCTGTACTGTTCATGGGGAGGTGTAAAAAATGGCAACGTTGTAAATCTGCAGTAAAAATATTTAAAAAAATGGTAAAGTCATGAGTGTACATGGAAACTGTGCAACGCACACCCGTAATATAATTAGGTTGGGAATTTTTTTACAGCAGATTGTCAACTCAGGCATTTTGGTGCCTCCAGTCATGAAAAGTGTCACTGTGATTTTCTTCATCTGTCCCGAACAATGATTTCCCACAGCGACCACACATCTCTGTGCTGAAAGTGTGAAAACACACTTCGGCCATGTTGTGAAAAATGACAGCTGTACTATAAATAAGGCAGTGTGGAAAAATGCCACTGGTGAAAATCTGGACTTAAAATATTACAAAGTCATGAACTTACGAGGCTGCGTGGAAACTGCTAATGCTCATCGTAACACAGTCATTTATGGACTTTTGTCACCAAATTTTCAACATAGCCATTTTAAGACCTCTGCTCATGAACAGTGTAACTGTGATTTTCTTAATCTGTCCCAAACATTGCTTTCACACACTAACAGCACCATTGTGCGCTACATGTGCGAAAACACATTTTAGGTGGCATATGAAAAATGGCAGCTGTACTGTTCATAAGGAAGTGTAATAAAATGGCAATGTTGAAAATCTGGAGTGAAAATATTAAATTTGCGAACTTATGAGCATGCATAGGAACTGCGCAACGCACGCTCGTAAAACAGTCATTTTTAGGAATGTTTTCACCAAATTTTCAACATAGCCATTTTAAGACCTCTGCTCATGAACAGTGTCACTGTGATTTTCTTAATGTGTCCCATACATTGATTTCGCACATCGACTGCGCCATTGTGCAAGCCATGGCGAGAGCACATTTTAGGCAGATGAAAATGACAGCTGTACTGCTCATAAGGAGGTGGTAAAAGGCAATGTTGGAAAATCTGAGGTAAATATTGAAAATTAGCGAACTTATGAGCATACGTAGGAACTGCACAACGCATGCTTGTGAAACAGTCATTTTGGAATTTTTCACCAACTTTTCAACATAGCCATTGTAAGACCTCTGCTCATGAACAGTGTCACTGTGATTTTCTTAATTGTCCCATACATTGATTTAGCACACCCGACTCGGCCATTATGCTGCCTACCTGGAAACTGCGTTTGGGTGAGATGTGAAAAATGACAACTGTACTGCTTATAAGAAGGTGTGGTAAAATGGCAATGTTGAAAATCTGGAGTGAAAATATTGAAAATTTGTGAACTTATGAGCGTGCATAGGAACTGCACAACACACGCTCATAAAACAGTCGTTGTTTGAAATTTTTCCACCAAATTTTCAAAATAGGCTTCTTGAGAGCCCACTTTATGAACACTGGCAGTGTCATTTTGTTAATCAGTCCCAAAAGGTGATTTTGCGCAGTGACTGTGAAATCACCCTTCGGGCCCGAATAACATCATGACAGCGACATCATTCATGAGAAGGGGTCCCAAAAACCCCATGTTGAAAATTTGGTGCAAACATTCCAAAAAATGCCTGAGATATGCAACAAAGTTGAAAACCCCCTATCTAGCCCATTATACAGCTTATCGGCATTTCCTCAGTTCGCGGTCAGCTTTGAAGAGTGCAGACGTGTTCCCGGTCCACCAAAGATCGTCGCGCTGAGGTCCGGAGCTAAGTATGGTGTGAGGGGGTGTGGGGATGCAGGGTACGCAGTGGGTGGGTGGCGGGTTGTGGGATGGGGCCAGGAGACTATGTGGGACTGTTTTTCGTTACAGGTGTTCTTTTGTTTCCAATGATGGCCGGGACATTTTACGCTGGGAAGGCTCCCAGCGTGGCACAAGTTGAGGGCATTCAGCCGATGGGGATTGGGCACCCATCGCCCCAAGCATCGATTGCCATGCTGGGTGGGCTCCCAGTGTGGCACCCAGTACTGGGGGAGGACAGTGGAGCCAGAGTTAGGCACCCCGGCTATGTCATGAGTGCCCACGCTGGTGGGCACCCAGCGTGGCATTCGAAGCTTTGGGAGGCGGAGTGCAGCACACCGTCAGCTATACGGTGTGTGCGTGCGGGGGGCACGACGCCATGTGTGTGTGTGTGTGGGGAGCTGCGACGAGCAAGCGATATCTTATCGCTGCTCACTGAAACATAGCTCCCCTTTGAACTGTATGCCATTGCATTTGGGCTTGTCGTAGACAGCTCCATCATGCGATTGGCTTACAGGCAGCAGCATGCCAACACACTGATTGAATTGGAAGATCGGGTGACACACCTCCGAAATCTCGGATGATGGCACTATGTTTCTTGCACATGCTTGCAAGCAAACATAACAAACATAATAAATGTATCTTAATTTTTGAAGACTTTTTTTTTTGTGCGTGCATATGTGACGTATGAATGAGGGATCCACTCACTGTAGATCAAGGGAGGATGTGAAATGGTGTAGGTACATGGTGGGGTGAACAAAGTGGTAGACAATAAGCCCTACCAGAGCTTCAGGCTGATGTAGCACAGCGATACATGGGGGTGAACAAAGTGGTAGACAGTAAGCCCTACCAGAGCTTCAGGCTGATGTAGCACAGCTGTACTAAGGCAAGGGAGGATGTGAAATGGTACAGGTACATGGGGGGAAGTGAACAAAGTGATAGACAGTAAGCCCTACCTGAGCTTCAGGATGATGTTGCACAGCTGGACTAAGGCACAAGCACCCACGGCATGTTCTTATAGTCTCCATTTATATGCCCATTTATGTTCTTACAGTGCTGATTGCCTAACTGAGCCAAGATGTAAAACAGATACTAAAATGTCAGGTTTATTTCAGGTGACCAGGATCGTAGTGGGGAGAGGGGGCAAGTGAAACAGTGTCCTGAGAATGTGCTTAAACTTATTAACCGTTGCTGTGCCCGCGGTGATACACCGTCCAGAATCTCTATACGCTCAAATTATGTTTGCAGCCTAAAGGTGCTTAGGTGGATTAGCATTTACATTACTCAGCGGCAAATCTTTTTAATACTTTTGTGATCATCGGTTAAGATATAACCACTAACTAATGAGACACTTGGGGCATGAAACTGTGCTACCAGCAAAGTTGCATTGCAAAGCCCTGAATATTTATCTGTTGTTAATGAAATGAAAACTGTCAGCTGATAACATTCAGCCACTGTCCATTGCACAGAATAGACATCTCACTGATAGATCTGGAGCAAAGGGACTACGCACTGCAATAACACCACTACAGCTCCAGACACGGAAGAAAGAAGTTCATGCACTTTCATCGCTGTTAACTTTTCAGCATTTTAAAACAGTTACTAGCATCTGCACTAAGATGTTACACGTCGCTGAACTGAATTGTGACACCAGAATCCCTGCGATCAACATTTGTCAGCAAAAGTGAATTGAAAAAATCAATAGATGTATAAAATGGTAAGTGACATGAGTCAATAACAACATATCTGCATGTAATACTTGGCTTAAAATTTGAGCACCACCATATTCCACACCACAGCGTCAAACAGGGATGCCATTTATAATTCAGCTAATGTCAAGCAGTTTTCGAGCCATAAAAAGAATTACTGTATCAGTATGATGGCAGCAACAGGATCAGGAAATTATGAAATAAAATACAACAGCACCCCCGTCTGCCATATGTTGTGCAGGTAGAGGGAGTGCATGAGCACCCAGGGGTGGGCTGTTATGCAGCTTCAGATTCACCGGAAAAAGTGTGGATTCGATTGTGAGCTACGGTTGAATTTGTGTTTTCTTTTTCTATACCTAGTTTTCGCTATTTTGTTAGGCACATGTCCAACCTAAGATGTTTAGGGTCACAAGGTGATGTGACTTCATTGAGCATCTGATTTGAGAAGAGCTGTGTGATTCTATCTAAATGCCAGCTCACGGCAATTCAGAGAAAAAAAAATATTTTGAAGCTGCATTACCAGACTAAGTGTGCAGTTTAGTGAATTACCACACAGGGGTGTGTATATGACAGCACTAAAAAGCGCATTAAAGTGCTTCAGTCATGAAAACCTCCCCCACTGGCTGCTGCTGAAATGCATAGCAGTATGTTCTCCTTTGTGCATTCTGGCAGTTCTTTGCTTCAGCTGCAGGTAGTACAGTACGCTCAAGTTCGTTTGCATAGGTTTTAGCAGTGGGGAGTTCACATTGACAGTCTAGTAAGAGAAAACGCTTGGAATTACACATACAACAAAGTCTGAGTTTTCACATCAAATGCTGAGGTATTTTTTTTCTGGAGGATTAGAACCCATGGAGTCCATGAAGGTGTGCTTTGGAGAGCTGGCGTGTGTAAGGACTGTTAGGCACCCACACATTTTGGTGGTCCTGCTTTGGCAGGAAAAGTTTATTAAAGTAATGATGTGTGGCTTCTCTCTCTAAGCTAGACAAGACTACACCATCCTATCAGGCAACTGACACAGTTGATCTGTGTGTGTGTGTGGGGGGGAGCTGCTCACTGAAGCGTAGCTCCCTCTTTCAACTGTATGCCACTGCATTTTCAACTGCTGTCATAGACAGCTTCAGCAGTGATTGGAGAACTGTGACCACACCTGCAAACACACTGACTGAACTGGAAGATGCTGACACACCTCTGAAAAACTCAGATGATGGCACTATGTTTCTTGCACATGCATGCAAGCAAACATAAAAAGGACCCATTTCAATTTTAGCAATAAGGCATTCCGGGGGGGGGGGTGTTATGGTAGGCTAACGGCCCTTCTCGGGTGGTGGAAGCAGACGGCTATGCCTCGTGCTTCAACCCACCTGAGGTGGGCCATTATCCCACCATAACACACCCCCTGTCATGCCTTATTGCTTAAGTGATCAGTAAGTAATAAAAAGTGTTGCTGCACACAAAGGGCTAATTGGGATCAGCCTCTCACTTGGGTGTGAGGCTCTTATTGCTGAGAATTCCGCTTTAAGGAAAATCTTTAAGTAAATTCTGGGATTGTTTAACTACATTGCTCTTTTTCTGATTGCTCAGACAGAATTTAAAGTATATTTATTTGTTCTGTTACAGACATCAAGCCTGGCGCTATTGGGCCCCTTATTCAGTGCCAGCCTTGTGCACTATGCAGACAGGAGCCTGTGCGGCGAAAAGTACACAGCCATTTTAGGTGCAATATTCAGACTGTTAGCACTCTGAATGGAGTATGCTGTCTGAATATGGGACTGGGGATCTGCAGAGCATAGTGACTATACTCTGCTCTAACACAGTCCCCAATGGAACATGACTCACGTAGCCAACAGAGACAGTGTGGCCCGAGCGGGTTTGTACTACAGCTTCTGTGAGACATATTCAGCCCAAACATGCTAATAAGCCCCTTGGTCATGTAAGGCACTATGGGCCATTTGCATGCCCATTTTGGGCTCATTATCATGTGTACACCGGATACCCCCCCCGAGTGTCTGTCCTTTAATATAATTGAATCGCTCAAGTAGTCTAGTTGACCCACATAGCTGAATGACCCTGGTAGTCTTGTGGAATACCTACACCCCATTGCCAGTACCCGTGTTTGGCACATGTGAAACATGCAGCCACTTGGGGCACCAGCACAGCCAGGGAGCCTGAGCCTGTACTCCAGGGAAGGAACACAGATCCTTTTTCTGGCTGAAGAAGTGCATGTCATCACTGCTATGGATGCCATGGGCTTTTTGTGTAGGTGTAGCTCTGGTACACTGATACAGCCGTGGCGAGCTTTGTACTAAACTCAGGGGGGGTGAGGGGAGCTGCGGCAGCAACAGATTATCAAGTGGACCAGTGAATGAACAGCTCCATTAGATCAGTGTGTTAGAGCAACTGGCTGCTGTGTCAGGTAGGAATGCGGCTAGTCAACGGTGGCACCACAGTAAAATAAAGTAGCAGAGGAGGAATGGAACCTGGAAGAAGATCAGAGAAGAGAGACAGCTCAGGCCTAGAGCTGTGTGGAATGGGACAATTCTGAATTTGTGGAATTTTGACAAGGTTTCATGAAATTCCACTAAATTTTGTGGAATTGTGACGAAATTATGCAGAATTTTTTTAATGTAGTGATTTGGTCATAACACAGCTGTCTTTTAAGCTACAAGTCTGAAAGTTGTCAGGAACACTCCATTGGAGATGTGCCAATAACTCACCAAATATCATAACATTCTGATGGACAGCTCCAAAATTATAGGTGTTCAAACTTTGGCAATTTATTTTTTATGCAAAATTTCATGAACATATTTATCTGCATATACCTCAGCCGTCTATAGGTTCAGAGATATTACATTGGCATAATTCCCTGATGATAGGTGTTCTAATAATGTGTCAGATTTTGTGACAATATGATGCATCGTCTCAAACTTATATGTGCTCTAAATCTGTTTTATTTTTTGCGGGAAATTTTATGAAACAAATTTCATCTGCATGTAACTCAGGCATGTTTGGAGCTAGACATGTGTAAAGTATCATGAATAACCTTTATGTGATGCTTACAGAATGTTCTAAATATGGAGAGAATTGGATTAGAGAATCTTAAGTTACAGGGGTTCATGATCTTACTGTGTAAATATTTGTAACATTTTCTGAAAACTCTCAGAAAGGTGGATGTTTGTAGCGTCTCTATTCTCACAAGCACAGACTTAACATTTGGCATACATATCCATAGTCAGTGTATCCTGGCGTCAAACACAGCTGGATAAATTGGTTTAGCAGTTTTACATTTGCAGTAGAAATAATATTATTGGTAACATTTTCTTACATATTTATGGTAGCATATAGATGAATCGTCCAGAATTCTTTTTGTGGAATTTGACATTAACAATGCACATTTCACTTCTTCATTTAATAAGATGGGCTGACCTTTTTGCTGTCCTGTTGTTCATCTCACGGTGACTACCCCCCACCTTTTGGTATAGCCAGATTGACTCAGTAGAACTACTGATCCCACTGATATCCTCTTTGTTCTTTACAGTGACAACCCCCCCTTAAAATGTGAGGCACCTACTCCTTTTCCTATCGACCTACCCTGTTGGAATAGCCAGACTTCTTCCTTCCTGCTGTTCCAGATATTGTCTTCCCCACTACATTTTTTTGAGTACTTCTGTGTCCCAGACCTGTATGTACATCAGGCTCCCTGGATCATAAATTTACTGGATGTGATCCTTATATATCCTGCATCCAGGTTGGAATTGTTGACACTGTGTGCTTCCATGCACCAACCTGGGGGTCTACCATTGTTGTGCTACCCAGCTCAGCTGTCCATTTCTTGGAGAAATTATGCATCTTACTACTGAACCTGCTGACCCCCTGCTCTACCTGCCTCTTATAACCCTATATTTTAATTAGAATCACCTAGATACGGCTGAGTGAAATTAGCAGATTCCAGTTTTATGGAATTTTTCATGAAATTCTACAATTTTCACAATGACTCATGAGATTTGACTAAGTACAGATGTTATTTTGCAATTTCTAGCAGCAAACACTTAATAAAATTGACACACACAGTCTCCTTGTATGGTCTAAGAACCTATCAAATTTAATGATATTGAATTCTCCAGTGTTAAAGTTTCAGGGGTTATAAGTGTGCAGCTTACATTCTTGCAAAATTACATTTTTAAATGTTGTGAAAGTTTAACTACTTTTAATTCAATCCATTTAAAACTGCAAATATGACATTTTTCAGAAATGACCATGCATGTGGTATACTAGTTTAAATGTTTCAGCTCTTGTTAAATTTGGCTATGTTGTTTTAAAACTAGAGAGGAATAACTGAAATTTAAATTTTGGCAGCATGTTTAGCAGGCTGTAACTTAGTCCCATTTGAAGCTGGAAATCTGAAACTATGTACATATACAAAAGTAGTGATAACCTGTATACGTGTCAATTTTTTAACATTTCAATGAATACTTTCAAAATTATACAAAAATTACAGAAATCAAATTTTGGCAAAATGTTTGGCTACCTATAACTCAGCTGCCATTAAAGCTTGAGACTTAAAATTCTGTGCATATACCCATTTTGGATGCTTCTCTAAGTACTGACATTGTGGAGAAAGTTGGATAAGAAATTGTAAAATGATCTGAAAATAAAGATTTAATTTTGATTAAAAGTTTGGCCACCCATAACTCTACCCATTGTTCAACCTAGGACTCTGAAATTTGGTGCATATTTGTAAGACTGAAGCTACTGTTTACATTCAAAATGTGGTGTTATTTGGACATGTACATTTGAAATTATAGTGAAATATATAATATAGCGAACCCTGTTGAATTCTCTACCTCATCAGTTATGAGAATGCCTGAACATTAATAGATTTAAAACTGAGTTAAAAACATATTTATTTAATTTTGCCTTCCCCGATAATGATTAATTCTGCTGTTTATTGTTCTCGTCTTTTATCTGATATTTATACTTGGTTTTATGTGCAACACCTTGGTTTCGAAAGGCGTTATAAAAATAAAGATGATTTGATTTGAAATGACTCAAATTTAAAATCTTGGAGAATTCCATGAAATATTCATGAAAATTCTGCATAATTCTATGGAATTGGAGTGGTCATTCTGTGTGCATTCTGGGGGTAGAATTTTATATTCTGCTCAGCTCTACTCAGGACCCTATTCGACAAACAGTAAACTAAGACACTCCCACATCGCCAGAAGAAAGATCATTCCCCAGACTGTTCCCACAGATTGTGCCTTCCTCTGTTGTCAAATACAGAGAAGAACTTGAAAAAAATGCCTTAGTTTACATTGCTAGTTCCCACCTTCTTGTTGGAACTGATTTTCGGCAGCCGTGGCTCTGGAGCTGATTCAGATTTATGCTTTGCCATGGCAATCTGAGCCATAGAAATGAAAAGACCAATTTCAATGGTCTGGTCCACCCAAATGGAGTGCTGCCAGCAGCCTGGTACTCACAGAGAGAAGGCAGGAAGGAACCCCCATCTTCTACCTTTCTCACAGCTGTGTGAGCCCACCCTGTCGCATTCAGTATGCAAATGGTTTAAGACTGTGTACAGCCAGCTAAAGAAAATTATGTATTTTTTCCCTACACTGTTTTCATACTGTATTGGCATTCTAAAGTGAATTTTTTTCACTATGTAAGCTGCAGCACCTGCACAACAAATTATATTTGATTAAAAATGTATGATTAAATATCTCATTCTTGAAATGCATTGTGATGAGAGGATTCTATTTAAAAAAAATATTGCTCCATTTCCCACTCCCATTTGCTCCATTGAAACCCCATCCCTATTGCCCCCACTTTCTTTATCCTCCTCATACTACACACACTGTCACACACGCGCACACACACACACACACACACACACACTGGCACTGGTGCTGCAGGGCTACTGATTTCTTATTATGCACTACTTGCAGCCTTTTAACCCACTGCACTGGGCAGGTCATAGTAGCCATCTGAGGGGGAGGGTTGCAATTGCTGGCTAAGGGGGGGCTTTGTTTCTTTTTTTTACTTGGTGTTGAAGCAATGGTGCCTGCTGGTTTGATTCCCACAAGCTCCAGTTGCATACTGTGTGAACCAAAGCAAGTCACTTATCCTACCCAGTGCTCCTGGGTTGCCCCTGAAAATAGGTTTTGTGCCTATTGGGCCTTACCCAGTCACCAAAAGAGTAAGATAAAGATGAAAATAAAAAGAAGAAGAATGAAACTTCTGTCTGTGGGAGAAGGTTGCAGTGGATGGGAGAGGCTTTGTTTATTTTTGTGCATGATGGTGCGCATGTATGTGGGTGGGCAGAGTTGTTGGAGCAATGGTACCTAGTGATGTGGGGCTGGACTTTGACTGATGGTCCACCCTCCTGGTCTGTCTTGGAGATTGGTGTGTTTAGACTCGGAGTGAAGGGCATACTGGTGTGGCTGGAAGTTGACTTTGAGCAATCAGACTCCTGGTCAGTTATGGGGGTGGGTGGATTTGGGATATTTAGCAGCATGTTTTGCTACACATTTAGTTTTGTTAAATTGTTTTAGTTGTACTGGCTGTCTTTATGTCTGCAGTGACTAAATATATAAAGTGACAATTTAAAAAAACAAGGGTCCAGATATTCAAACTGCACCATTCTGTGGCACAAGCCTGTGCGCCACTCAAATTTGTTGCGCAGGGGTGTGGCCAGGTGATATTCAATGAAGTTAAAGGCGGCACAACTGCTTTGAATATCGCACCCTGGCCACTCCCCACTGTGCATGGTGCAGTGGAACTGCGCCAGTGCAAGTGGTCAGAGTGGAGCATTGAGATGCGGTGGCGCAAGTGCCATTGCGCCATGCACAGCACCTGCAATATTCAAAGGGTGACATGCAAATGGGGCCATAATTTATGCAAGGTGCTCAGGGGGCATTTGCATCTGATTACAGCCCCATTTGCATGCCATTAGCATGCAGGTGCACGATCCCCGATGACTTGCGCCTGGTGCCCTGCCAGGCAGCAGCCCGTTGGGACCGGCCCCCTGCAGCCTGATCGCGGGACATCTCGCAAGGGACAAAGAACGTCTCTTAACCCTGGTGGTCCAGTGGACCGCGAGTAGTCTGATCATGGGCATCAGACCTTCTCCCCCAAAGTCCAATATCCCTGGTGGTCCAGTGGACTGCGAGTAGCTCGATCACGGGCAGCATTCCTCACCCCTCCCCAGTCCAAAATCCCTGGTGATCTAGTGGACCCCCTCCCACCGCCACTGGGCCCACCACCCGCTCCCCTGTCAGCCGGCGGGTGGCAGCACCACCACCTGCCACCCGGCTGCCTGACAGCTCGGTGAACTGCATGCCCATTGATTCAATGCATGAGCCAATGGGCATGCAGCCCGCCTATAGTCAGTCCAGATATGTGAATGAATTCATTCACATATCTGGACTGACTAGACAGTATAGGGCTGCATGCCCATTGGCTCATGCACTGAACCAATTGGCGTGCAGCCCTACCGAGCTGTCAGTCGGCTGGCAGCAGGGCAGCAGGCAGGTGGGGTGCTGCCGCCCGGCTGATGGGGGAGCGGGATGGTGCCCGTGATCGGGGCATGGGGGGGCGTTGCAGGTGTGGCGGGAACAGCTGATGGCCACCCACAGGTGGCAGCTGCTGTGTTGCGCCCTGCAATGCGGCAGCTCACCCGTGGATGGCCCTCAACTTGTTCCTGTTTTTTTCAGGCGTAACTTTGTGCAGGCGCAGGTAGGGTTGCGCTTTATAACTCTGCATGGCCCGGGCTGAATATCGGGCTGTGCAGTTTATGCAGGGCACACCTCCTCACCTGTGTCTGCATACATTACTGATGCGCCGTGGCTCATCGGGATTTGTGTGGCACACTTTTCCCTTTAAATATCACACCGGGGCGCATCAGTGGGTTGTGCATGGTGCAACACCGTTGCGCTATGCGCAACCCTTTTGAATATCTGGGCCAAGGTGTTCATTTTTACAGTATTCTTATAAGTTTTGAGGCATGAGTGGGGTAAAGAAGTATGTGGGGGACAGGAGTGTGCAAGGGTGAAGGGGTGGCACAGGTTTGTTTGCTTCAGGTGCCATCACATCTAACACGAGCCCTGCCCAGAGCCCATCCTGTCATGTATGTACAGTATATTGTTCATGTGTGTCCTTCCTTAGGAGAATGTAGCTCAGGAAGTGATACTATTAAACATTGTTTTAATTGCTGACGCTGCCCAGCCTAGGATACACAAACAAGGCCACAAGATCTCAGAATACAGTATTATCTTCAACTTTATTTTGATTGTAAATGCTTTCCCTGGCATGTCTCGAACTCTAGGTTTCAACCTTATATTTAGGGCTTCCTCAGGAGATTGCCTTCTATATTTTGGTCAAACCGCACGGACTGCACATTACCCAGTGAGCAGCAGGATGTGCTGCTAGAAGAATCACTGAATGTCAATGAGTGGCCATTGAAATAAATGAAAAGACAACAAGAGCAGTGACAGTCAGACATGTATCGTGAAATACAGATATGAACTATATGTAAACTGTGTAAAGGAGAGCAGCGTGGTTTGACTGAAATACAGAAAGTGATCATCAGTGGAAGCCCTAAATTTAAGGGACAAAACATACAGTGTGAGGCATGCCAGGGAAAGAATTTACAATCAAACTTATGTTGAAGGTAATACTGCATTCTAAGGGCTTGTGGCCTTTTTTGTGTGCCCCCCCCATATGGATGCTCGATGTATGTATATTGACGTTGTGGTCTAGTGGGCCCCCACCATCCTGAAAGGGCATGAAGGCCCCCTCCCAACCTATCTGCTCAATATCCTCAGCTTTTTCAACAGTAGGCACATGATTGCTCTATGCCATTCAGACGGTGGCCAGCCGAGGTGCTGAGTGGAGGACTGTGCTGTTCATCATTATTTATTTATTTATTTCTCAGAATTATAATACCCTTTGAGCCAGAGACTCTTTTACAAAGGTTCCACGTCAGACGTGAACACATTGTTATAACAAAAGGACAATTACAAAGCACAGTGACAATAATGCTGAGACAGTTACACACATAAGATCTTAATAGGAGTAAGAAATGGTTACAGTTGGCACAATCAAAAAGGTAAAAATAAAGAGGTAATAAATAAAAATAAACAATAAAAGGTAATAAAAAGGAGGGAGATCACGTGATGCAGAGTGCTGAGTAGCAGCTCCCTCAAGCAGCTCCTGCTTCCCGTCTCTTAATTAGCTTGTTTTGGTGCTCTATTTTATTATTTTCTCTCATTTCTAAGTCTTTACACTGTACAATAGCTGTTGCAATCTGGTCTGGTTATCTTTCGAATGGATGGAGGCTTATATGAAGAAAGCCCCACAGAAGCATACCCCTCCAGCAACTCCTGAGAAGGCCCCTAAGAAATCCAGGGCCTCGGGTGGTTCTAGCTCTGACCTCCTGAGCCAAAGTGGTGATCAGGAACCTCTAACGCTGGTCAGATTTCTCGAGGAATTCAAACCCTTTCGAGAGGAAATGAAGGATATGGCAATGGACTTGAAGTCGTTATCCAGAAAATTAGATGAGCTCTCATTGGCTGTTTCCGACATCATAGCCGTATTGTTTCTATTGAGAAAAGAATTGGTAGCCTTGACCTTGAGTTGGTCTCAGTGTGCCAGAAAATGTCTCGTCTAGAAGCCAAGCTTGAGGACCTTGAGGGTCGGAGCCGAAGAAACAGTGTGGTGGTTCTCGGTTTACCGGAGGGAGAGGAAGGCCAAAATGTTGAGACATTTATTCGGAAATTGGTTGAGCGGGTGGTAGGCCCATCCCCATTTGGCTCTGGCTACATAATAGATCATGCCCACACGGCTTTACGGCCTAAGCCACCCCTGAGGACCCCCCCTATTCGTGCCAGTTTCTGAATTACCTGGAGAAACAACATTTTCTACAAAAAGTGCGTGCCCTGCAAGAGGTTCACTGGGAACCTGTAAAGCTGAAAATCTCCCAAGATCTACCCATCTCGGTCCGTATGAAACGCGAGGCATTTCACCCTGTTGTTTCCAAGCTAATTGCTGCAGGCCTGAAGTTCAGAACGAGTTATCCGGCTAGACTACAGATTTCAACTAACATGTGATGTCTGGCGCGTCTTACACCCTGATTCCAGAGAGTTTACTTTTAGGTTCATGGCGCATGGCTCGCAGTCCCGCATTGACTATTTACTTATTTCTCAGTGCCTCCTGCCCAGGGTGAAGACCTCCTCAATTCAACCTGGCCCAATCTCGGACCACTCACTGGTGGTATGTAATTTGGTACTGCTCAATTCAGTTAACAGGGAAACTAGATGGAAGCTCAATGATCAACTTCTTAAAGATGCTAAATATTGCAAACTTATTAGGGAAAAAATAGAATATTTTTCCTCACTAAATCCCTTAGAGGGTGTAAAACCTGACATCTGGTGGGGGGCCTTTAAAGCCTTCATGAGAGGGATACTGATTAGCATGGCGGTTGGTAGGAAAAGAGAACGAGAGGAAGACCTTAAATCCCTATTATCCCAAATTAGATCTCTGGAAACAAGCCTTCCGACTAATCCTCTAGATGAGGATAGTCAGAAACTCCTGAAATTAAAGGATAAATACCTGGGGTTACTTCAAGAGAAAGCAGAACTAGCTATTATTCGTACCAGAGCAAAATGCACAGATCAAGGGGAAAAAGCGGGATGTTTACTGGCATTGCATATTAAACAGCAGGAGTCAATGAGATTTATCCCACCTATCAGGTCATCAGCAGACAGAACTCTCAAAGTGTCTCCCGAACGAAATAGCCCAGGAATTTGCTGCTTATTATTCTAAACTGTATAGTGACATGGAGAAGATATACAAGGTTATCTAAGAGGTTTCCACTTTCCCCTTCTCCCTGACATGTGCGGTGAAACTCTGGTTGTCCCTATTTCCCATGAGGAGATTGCCAAGGTTATTAGTATTAGTGAATTGCCGGCCAATAAGGTCCCTGGTCCAGATGGATTTTCTCCTTTATTCTACAAGGTCTTTTTGAGACCTTCTTGTACCTATACTTGGTCATTTATTTCAAAATATCCTATCCGGGGAGGATACAGATACATATCTCTATGAGGCCCTGATCGTTCTGCTTCCCAAACCTGATAAGGACCTTGAAAGGTTCAAAGTTATAGACCCATTTCTCTTTTAAACCAAGATGTTAAGATTCTCTCTAATATACTGGCTAACATGTTAGCAGTGGTTCTTCCTGGGTTAATAGGTACAAATCAGGTTGGATTCATGAAAGGGCAATTATCTTCTGATCATTTACGCACTTTGTCCATGTCTTCTCGGTTACCAGAGATGCGGGGTTCCCAGCGGGCCTGGTCTCCTTGGATGCTGAGAAGGCATTCGACCATGTGAACTGGAATTTCTTGTTCCAAACTTTGGAGGCTTTCCAAATCCCTTCTCTGTTTATCTCCTGGATTGCGCCCTTTATAAAAACCCATCGGCAAGGATTTCTGTGAATGTGACCTTCTCCCTCTTTTCCTTCATTCAGGTACTAGACAGGGTGCCCCTCTCTCCTTTATTATTTAACTTATATCTGGAACCTCTTATCCAAAACATTCTCAATAATGACTCCATACAAGGAGTTAGAATTGGCGGCATGAAGTGAAGGTTACCGCATATGCTGATGATCTGTTAATACATTTGTCCCATCCGTATCCTCTGTTCCGGCCTTATTAAGTGAAGTGGCAAGGTTCAGTGCTCTGTCTAACTATAAATTAAATGCCAGTAAATCCCTGTTTTTTCCCTTAAATCACAAAGTTTTCAAAACTGATATTAGTCCCTTGGGGCTATGCTGGACTCCCAGGTCTTTTAAGTACCTGGGTATTAAACTTTCACGTAACCCCTTAGTATGGTTCAAGGAAAACCTAGATTCTTTACTGCAGGGAATTACACGTGATTTAGAGAGGTGGTCCAAACTCCCTATCTCTCTGTGAGACCGAATTAATATAATTAAAATGAATGTATTTCCTAGGATTTTTTACCCGTTGTCCCTTCTTAATGCTTTTGTTCCTTTAGTCTGGTTCAAAAAGGTTCATGGTATTTTTACTAAATTTAACTGGGCCGATAGGTATCCCTGCCTGGCCTACCATAAGCTGGCAGTTCCTAAATTGGAAGAGGGGTTGCGAATCCCCCACCTGGCTATATGTTATTGGGCTAGTCACCTTGTGAAATGTTCGCGGTGGGTATCTCCCGGCTCAGAGGAAGCACAATCCATTTGGCTCAAAATAGAATTGGATGCAATTAAGGCCAATAATCTGGACCCTCTCGCGTTATTTTTCCTTAAGTTATCTCAAGTAAGTACTGCTGTAGATTGTCCCATAATAAGGACCTCTTTAAAGGTCTACCTACAGATGTGCTCCTTTTTGCAGTACTCTCCCCATCTGGACCTGGCCCAGTCTATATGGAATTCTCCATCATTTACTATTAACAAGAATCAAATCTCCCATCTTTGGTTGCCTCAACTCAAAGAGGGGAAGCTCTCAACCTTTACTGACGATAAGGAGCACTGACTATCAGCGGAGGAGATGGTTAGAAAATTTCATATTCCGATCTCTTCTTTCTTCAAAATCTTGCAATTGAGGCATTTACTAGTAACCTCCCTGGGGAGTACTCCTCCCTCTCAGAGCATCTCCTATCTGATACCTGAGATATCCCTGCTTTCTGGGTCCTCTGGCGTAATCTCTAAATTATATCAGGTTTTTTTCACAAAAAGTTCGGGGGCCCCTTTGGGCCATCAAGATTTTGGAGTAACTTTTTCCCCCATCTGCAGTTAGATTGGCATTCTCTCTGGAAGTCATGTCACAATTTTATCTCTCAGGATAGACTGCGTCTCATACAATATCACGTTTTACACAACCTATACTATTCCCCAGTTAAGCTCCACAAGTGGGGCTACTTAGACTCCAATAAATGTAACAAGTGTTTGTAAGATGAGGGCACGCCTTTTCACATGCTTTGGTCTTGCCCAAGTATTTCCACCTTTTGGGCCTTAATTCAAACTTCCTTAGACCCCTTGTTGGGCCTCCAAGAATACTTTATCCCTGAGGTATGTGTCTTGGGGGACCTGTCTTCCATTAGAGTCAGGTGCGAATTTACATATCCATGGTCGCCTTTGTCGGCTAAGAAATAATTCTCCATCATTGGAAAGACAGGTCCTCCCTTCTTTCCAGGAATGGGTAAGAGAAGTTTTATCCAACTTGCACAGAAAAGCAATAGCCAGCCTACACAACAGACTGGCAACTTATGTTAGAATCTGGGATCCCCTTCAATCATTAATCTCTTTGGTTCCAAACTAAGTTTACAATAGGCTCAATGCTTTTATAAGGCCTTTTAATCAGATGCTCGGCATTTACGGGTTCTGCGATGGGTTACTGCAGTAAGGGGAGATGGGGGGGCAGCATCTTTTTACTATGTATCAGTGTGTCTCTGTCAGCTTCTTTGTATGCTGCCTTTCATGGTGGAAACTGTGTGAATAAACTTTAAATTAAAAAAAAAGGTAATAAAAATAAAGAGGTTTTCATGCCATATTACTGCATCAGTGATAGGGCAGGGTGGGTTGGGAAGGCAGCAGTATGCTCTATGCAGTCACATTGTCAAGTCATCACAGCACACCAGGGACCTTTTAATATTGTCCCCCCACCTCCATTGGCATGTGCTATTCACAGTTAGCATGCTGTTAGCTAGATTAGTGCAGTACTAACTGTTTGTCTATGTGGGCCATCATCTCCAAAGACCAGACTCTAAACATATGATTCTGTGATTTCATGTAATGTTATCTTGTTTTTAATTGTAAATAACATGCACTTGAAACACTTTATTTGCAGAGGATGGGCAGTTGTTTGAATTAGTACCCAATTATGCTAAGTATGCATGGTATGAGTGATGTGTGGTTTTAAGGGGGGTCAGGACCCTTCAGAAAGTGCCTGCATTAGGCGGGCCCAGTGCTGAAGAGGGCTGAGACACTGCAGGCGCTCTACCTTTTCCCACACCGGTGACCCGCAGTTCAGGAATGGAGGCGGGTCACTCAAGGGTCGGCCAGGGGAGGAAGGATTTAGTATCCCTAGGACTGCTCTCCTTCTTTAGGGATGGGGGACTAGGTGACTCAGTGATTGAACACCACCCAGAGAAATCTGGGTGGAAGGTATGCACGAGTCACCATGGGGGGGGCAGCGCACAGAGTGCTGGGGCATGCTCTGAGGAGCATGAGCATGTGCAAAGTGCTCATTGCACATCCTGCAGCCCAGGGGAGAAAATGGTAGGCCAAAAATCTCAGGGATGAGCTCCATGATGCTCCACCTATCAAGCTGCTGGCCCCATCCTCTGTCTCTGGGAACCATCTACACTGTGCTCCAGAAGGGGGAGGACAGACCCCCTTTCCACCCCTATGGGGGGAATCCACAGATGATACTGGCTCTGGTTCCCCTGAGGACAGTTGGGATGGCCATGGCTAATGAGATGAAGCAGAACTAGCTGCCCATCCTGCTAAGATGAGAAAACACATCTAGAGACAAAAATAAAACAAGAAAGTGCCTGCATTTATGGCATATAATGTTGGGTTTTGTCTGGGGGGTATCCTCCAGTGTTTATCTGTGAATCTGTGTGGTTTACCTGAATAAAGAGTTTTGCACATTTTCATGGCTATATAGCAATAGCTATGTAATGTATTGCTAACAAGACGAGAGGAGAAGGAGCAGGAGAGACAGGAGCAGAAACAAGGTGACATTTATGACGTGGAACCTTTGTAAAAGAGTTTCTGGCTCAAAGGTGTTTGTAATCCTAGGCTTGAAATAAATAAATAAATAAATAAATCTGACATAGTACCTTCTACTTACACAGTGAAGTTTCATCACCACATTGGTATGCATGAGATCCCTGCTCTTCTGTGTATGTCTGCATCTCCCATACTCTATGCCCTTCCCTTACTCTATCCAGATCTAAATTATTCATGAAAGTATTGTTGTGGCACTTTTTTTTCAGTTTTCTGTGCCACCTCTGCAACCAGATGAATGCTGTTGAGTACTCACAATATGTAACACAGCAGGAGCAAGTGTCAGAGAATGAAGAACAGTTCTGTCATCAACTAATGTAGATCTGACAGACAGTATTTTTTTTACCTTCATAATATGTACTGTACTGAGAGAAGAAATGGTGGCGTGAGAATGAAATAATTCATTATGCTGATAACACCAGTTTACATAGGAATACAGAAAGAGGCAATGTAAATTGAAACCTGAGCTCTGGATTCCTCTGCTGTCCATCTGATCACAAAGGAACACTTCCACTTCAGTGGTAGTTATATAAAAATTGACCATCGCCAAGGTATTTCCCAGCAGCCGTGGAAGAAAATACTGCAGATTTACTGCTACTGTGGAAAAAAAATGTTATTTAACGTTTTTTGTTTACTGGGGTAGCGGTAAATCCACAGGATTTTCCCACGTTTGCCGGAAAATACAGCAGTAACGGTCAACTTTTATATAACTACCACTGTCAGTACAACTAATGTTGGTCAGTTAGAACTGTCATCTGGAAATGTGATCACTATAATTAAGGAACTGTACCAATCAAAGACCATAATACAAGCAATTACATTGCTTTGCAACAGTATAGATGATAAAAAGAACACATGTTACAGGTGGGTAATACATTTTACCAGACTTTTAAGTCTTGAAAGCTAGTCTCAAAAATAATTTTGCTAGCCTAGTAAAAGGCATCTCCCCTTCAATATATTTTAGTTTTTTCATCTACATCAGGGGTTCTCAAATGGTGAGGCCAGCCTCCTTGGGGAGGCCCCAACCTGTTCCAGGGGAGGCTCAAGCAAGTCTGAAAAAGTACTGTATTTAAATTTTGAGTTTTATACATTTTGTTTGAAAGGATGAAGCAAACTGAAAGAGGTTAATAGTAGGTGAAATTTATGTATTTATTTACAAATCAGGGACAAAGGAAGGTGAATGAGTCGAGGCTTATTTCAGGTGAATCCAGAGAAGAATAGGGAGGCAATACAATTCAAAAGGTAACTGCAAAGCAGTCAAGCAATACAAAATGAACAATAGTGCAAACAAATATGAAGAATAAACTAATAATGAGTGGTGGTAATTGATCAGTTTGTAGACTGATGGCAGAACAGCCCAAACACAAGAGTTGAGCATAGAAGTGCAGCAATAGTAGGAAGGAGCAAAGTAATCCCTGAGAAGTTGCTTAAGAGCAATGAAAGGGGGAGAGTGAGGTATGTAGGAAGGTTATTCCAGATAGAGAGCAAACAGAGAAAGTAGTCTGACCCCATGGAGGTACTGCAAATAACAATGGTTCAAGTATCAAAATAGTGAGCAAGTAGGCTGGTTGGGGGTTACAGTAAGTTGAATAACATTTTTTATTTTTATTATTTGTTATTCAGATAACAACTTTGAGCACAGGTGCTCTTTTTCAAAGGTTTCACATCAGTAAAAGACAAAGAACTAAATGAGAGCCAAGTACTCAGAGAGGTTTCAGTGTATTAATGGTGTACTGTGCAAAGTACAGTATGTTAATTTTCTTTGGGGAGGCCCAAGATTATTTCAGTTTTTGGGGCTCAACATTTTTTCCATGGATTTGGGGAGGCTCACTGTGACAAAGTCTGAGAACTGTTGATCTACATCATAGATTGGACTAACACTGCTACCACCTTTCTCCATCAGAACAGACTAACTAGATCCACATTGTTCTGCACAATGTCTCCTGCAGAAATCAATGAGATTGGGGGAGGGACAACGAATGGATAAGTAAGTAAGTAAAATTTATTTCTTAAGTGCCTTTCGTGTATCAAAGCGCTGTACAATAAAATACACATAAATTATAAACAAATAATAATAGTAGAATTATTTAAAAACATTCAGAAAAAGCATGATTAAATAAATACGTTTTAAACTCTGTTTTAAAACTCGAAATGGTTAGGCATTCTCTTAACCAATGAAAAGGTGTGTGCAATAGTTTTGTTGAGAACGTGCACTTCGGCACCTGTTTTTTAATTGAAGCAGAGCAGACCCCACTTTAACCTGCTGCAAAACACCATAAAAATTCTCGATATCTCATGAATCTTGCTCTTACACCTAGCTACTGCAGCTTGCTTGCGATAACAGTAAAAAAGTACCTATAGCTCTGGTAGTGGGATTTGAACTTGAATGTGTTGGCTCTCAAGCCCATGATCTAACTGCTAGACCCAAAAACATCCCTCTGCCACCTTTCTAAGGCTGTTTAGTGAAGCTTAAAGCAAACAATGGTTTCAGTGGGAGGGAACCTGGAGTAATTCAGTTCCGGTAGTGAAGGACTGACTCACTTCCAGGAGTAAAATAAGGAAAGAATGCTTCTGTGTAAAATACACCCCCCTTAAAGCATAAAACTGACTAAATAAAGTGTGAAAATTCAACATATAATGAAGAAACATATCCCCAAACCCCTGTCAGATATGTTCAATACTAGATTATAGGTGAGAGGTTCCTGCAGTGAATCCTTTCTGTTTCCAACACTGAAAGCAGACTTCTTGATAGCATACTGCTAGGCATGGCCAAAACCAGAAAAGGTGAACTTGGCCGTTTTAACCCTCTGAAGGAAAAAGTCAATGGGCTGCCAACCACAGCAGAGCTGTAAGGCAATCCATTACACAATGGGGGGGGTCCCCAAATACTGATTTGTGTTAGTTAACTGGCTTCATTAAGGATGAGTATTCCTCCATAACCCTTGCATAAAGAACCAGTCACTCCCATCACAAAAGTAAAGCACTAAACTTTCTAAATATAAACACATTTTGCTACCATATTGCTTCCTGCTAAAGCTACACAGATACAAAACAAATGCAAAAATACCTAATTCCCCCCCCCAGCTGATCACCAGCCCAAATTGAGAAGAATCCCTCTCCCTATTGTTTAGTGGTCCCTCTCTGGCTGATTACCAGCCCAAATTAAGAAACCCCACTATGAGATTAACATCAATTTCCCCATCCCCAAATCTGTGTAAAAATAACAAAAAACATTCCCAGACTCTCTGGTGTCTGTGGATCACCCCCACCCTATCATCAGATAGTACACCACCTCCCCTAGTACCACGAAGCGGGCCACTGGCACAGCTTTCCACTCACCTCCACAGCTGGTAGCCCGACTGAGTGCTTCAATGAATGAGCTTGTGCTTGTACAAAGATGTGCTAATTCATTGAAGCGGTCAGTTGGGCTGCCAGCCATTGAGGTGAGTGGAGGGCTGTGCTTGTGGCCTGCTCTGGGTACTTGGGGGGAAGGGTGGGGCACTATCTGATGACAGGGTGAGTGATGGGGGGGTCCACTAGACACCTGGGAGTTGGAATGTTTTTGTTATTTTTACACGGATTTGGGGATGGGGAAATTGATGTTAATCTCGTGGGTGGGTGCACTTCAATCTGGGCCAGTGATTGGCCTGGGTGGTGTCCACTAGGCACCAGGAGTCTTTGCCAGGGATGGGAAACCAGGGGGTGGATGTTACGTTTGGGCCAATGATTGGCCAGGGGATCCACTAGATACCAGGGAGTCAGAATGTTTTAGTTATTTTTACACAAATTTGGGAATGGGGAAATTAATGTTAATCTCTGGGGTGTGCACTTCTTCAATTTGGGCCAGTGATCATCCAGGGTGGGGGTCCACTAGACACCAGGAAGTCTTTGTCAGGGATGGGAAATCGGAGGTGGATTCTTCAGTTTGGGCTAGTGATTGGCAGGCGGAGGTCCACTAGACACCAGGAGTTGGAATGTCTTGCTATTTACACAAATTTGAGGATGGGGAAATTGATGTTAAT
Organism: Neoceratodus forsteri; assembly: GCA_016271365.2. Lineage (NCBI taxonomy): Eukaryota > Metazoa > Chordata > Ceratodontiformes > Ceratodontidae > Neoceratodus > Neoceratodus forsteri. The sequence goes on from CM028134.1 coordinate 30,281,267, forward strand.
CTCATGGGGAGTGTACTTCTTCAATTTGGACTTGTTATAGGCTGGGGTGGGGGTCCATTAGACACCAGGGAGTCTTTGCCAGGGGTGGGGAAATCCGGAGGAGAGTGAATCTTCAGTTTGGGATGGTGATTGGCTGGGGGGTCAATAGACACCAGGGAGTTCTTTTGTAGTTGCTGCTGAAAATTACAAAAATTTGCCAGTGAGTGGCGAATTTCGCTGTTTCATGGGTGAAATTTCGTGCTCTGCAGACGAAATTTCGCATTTCACACTCGCAAAATATTTCATGAAATACCTGAATTTTGTGAAATATTTTGCCACTTGTCATTTTTCAGTTTTGCACACTACTTCGGTATCATATCCAGTTCTGGAGACCACATCTCAGGATGAACATAGACAGAGTGGAGGCGGTCCAGAGGAAGGCTACCAAAATGGTGCAGGGTCTGCCTCAGAATCCCAATGAGGAGAGGCTAAAGGAGCTAAATATGTACACCTTGGAGGAGAGGAGGGAGAAGGGATATGATAGAGACCTTTAAATACTTCATGGGGATTGATAAGGTACAGGAGGGAGATATTGTTCAGAGAAAAAGGTGCTATAGAACAAGGGGCATGATATGAAGCTGGGGCAGCGCAAATTCAGGAGGGATGTGAAGAAGTACTCCTTCACAGAAAGGGTGGTGGGTACCTGAAACAGCCTTCCAGCAGAGGTAGTGGGGGTGAAAACAGTGATGGGTTTCAAAAACAACTGGAAAAGCACAAGGGAATCACAGGGAGAAAGCAAGGAGGGAAGAGATTGTGCCATAGATAAAGTAGGGTCTGCAGCAAAAATGTATTAAAAAAACTGGCAGACTGACTGGGCCTAGCGGCCCTTATCTGCTGACACATTCTTCTATGTTTTTGTGTTTCTAAGCACTTGGGGAGTGATTAGAGAGATGCAGTAGTGGAGATCATACTAGCTAGTGGATGGGCTCAGAACCAGCGGTAAATTTAAAGTAAAACTTTGTAGCCAGCCACCCTTGGGGGGAGGTGGGAGAGTGAAAGAGAGAGAGGGACACACACAGTGGTCGAGACCCCACTGGTAGTGGGCATGGGCCCCTGACCACTGGTATTCTGAGAGTGAAGCTATAGGGGCTTCTCTGCTTGCTAAATGTCTTCATACGAGCAGTTCATGAGGTGACTGTTCTTTGCATCAGGGTGTGTAGGATGACTGCTGGTGGGCAGAAATCCTGCTCTGCACTTGTGGAGACCTCTTTGTGCACCTACAGCCCTGGCTGTGTGCCACTCACTGCACCCAATCCTGAGCTGATCATGCAGCTAAGCAGGTGACTGGAGTGGGCTCTGGTACATGAGGGTGGGGGTGCTCTAATGCACCTTCCAGCAACTCTACCCCTTAGCAAGGACAGCCAGCAGAGGGGGCATTGGCTATGGAGACAAAAACCTATTATAGCACTTATGCACCCCCCTTCCCAGCCACAGGACTTCCTCAGGGGCTCAGTCAGCCTCCCTTTAACCTGCCTCCCAGTCCTCCAATTGGGCACAGAGGCGCTGCATTCACTATTCCCGCTTTCCAGGTAACATAAACCAGTGCTACAACAGGAGGAGACAGTTATTTTTCCCTCTGTGAACACAGTAAACTGTGCCTTGCTCAAATAATAGCAGAACCTGAAACTGAAAACCTGGAGTGCTTAATTAGAACTATTCTGCACCACAGTAAAATAGCAAGCATTGTAGTAATGGTGATGGGAGATACAGTGAGTGCAGGTTTTCCTAAATTATTTACTTGCTTGTGTACATGGTGTGCCACGGTGAGGCCTGCCCACAAGGAATTCTGCAGTTCAACAGGGTATCAAAACCGATGGCCTCTGCATTTTATTCTGTAACAAAAGAGCTTCCAGCCTTTGCTCCGTGGAGACCACTGCATGGATTACGCATGGATACTAAATGACTCAGTACAAACTGAGACATGTGGTTCTCTCCTGGCTTGTACTGCAGTTCATTATTAAAGCCCGCTATGCAGTTTCTCTGTACTTGACCTATGGAAATACTTGATAAGGTGATTCAGCATCCTGATCCTTTATTCTGCTTAGTTGCCATGCAGTCAAACATAATAGCAGTTAAACATGAAGTGCAGCTTAAATTAATTACACAGAGCAATTAATAGTTTTACAAAATAATACAGAATTTGGAAAGTTTGTGCAGAAGTCACAGTGGGAAGAGGTAAGTATTTTTAATTTTATCAAACCCTCCATTTTCCAATCATTTAGTTATTTAATTATGAACAGAAAGTCTCTTGAGCAACAAGTTTAAGATTTTCTGTTTCCACGTATCATACAATACAACCAGAGCACAGGCACAATGTGACAGAACAATAAGTACAACATTTAGTCATACAAAATGACCCCCCTTTGCCCCTTCCCCCCAATATACCCACCACTCCAAGCTGACTGTGGTTGCCATGACTGCTCCGTCCACTGGCTGAGAATGTGTGCCAGAGGCTTTCTCCGCAGTCAGTTCCATCAGTTCCATCACTTGGCCAGCCTGCAGAGGCTGTTCAAAGGCCAGGCAGCATACATCTCCCTGCTCCCCCCAAGAGATGTCCACTCATCTCCAGTGAGGGATTCTGGGGCTTCAGTAGGAACCTCATGCTCCAAGCTGACAGCACAGTGTGCCTGCCACTACTTTACTGCAGTGCACCAGCCCATCTGTAGGTTGCTTAACACTCGAAACCTCTGATTTAGTGCAATGGGTAAAGGTGAAGATACACTGTTGAAGGTTTAGCAAGCTCATCCTGGGAGAATACACAGCTATTTTATCACATTTCTTACAATTTTTTCTTAAATTTGTAGGGGTGGTCCTGGTGTGTAGCCACAATCAGAATCAAACAGTTATCGTACAAGTGCTCCCACCTACAATTCAAAATGATAAAATAATGGAATGAAGACAAGGTAAGAAAATGAAGTAACTTAAATGAACTGCAAGCTTTCAAGCAACTTTAGTGGGAGCACTGGTACAATAACTGATTCTGATTGTGGCCACACACCAGGAGCACCCTGCAAAATTTAAGAAAAGTACATAAGAAGTGTGATAAAATGTCTGTCTGTTGGCCAGGGTTGAGTTTGTTAACAATTAATATTGCATTAAAAACAGGAGAGAGATGTAGGACACCATTTTAAAAGCCAGGGGATGGCCAGCGCATCTAGATGAACCGCCCAAATAAATGGACCGGTGCAAAAATGCAATATTCAAATGAGATGCGTGTTCATGCATCTCATCTGAATATAGCAATGCAGCTGAGCAGCGCAAATGAGGGTCACTAACGGTGCACCAAGCGCATCCTGGGATGGCCTGAATACCTGGAATGGGGATGCGTGACCATTCCCAGATGTACCAGACCAAATTCCAGATATTCAGCCAGGAAAATGCAAATGCAGCCATTAGGTATGCAAGGCACAAACAGTCCATTTGCATGCCATATGGCGCGTTGCATACGATTCAGCAAGGAAGCACCGGCAGGATGAGCAGGATAGCCTGCACCCCCATCAAGTCCCAGCAGCCTCAAACCCCAGTCTATTTTCACCCGATCCCCGTCTTCATTAAAAATAATCCTGTTCCCTGCCCATTTCTATAGTGTAGCGTCCCCTCCACGCCCCGATACCCAGTCAGATAATAAGAAAAGTATTCCCCTGCCCTGTTTCCATAGTGTAGTGGCCCCTCCCTATCCGATCCCCATTCAAATAAAATAAAATAATATCCCCTGCCCTCTTTTCCATAGTGTAGTATTGCCCCACCTACCCACTCAGGTACCCACATCCCACCCTGCTTCCCGAACCAGCATGTACAGTCAGCTGGCAAGCAGCCCTGCCTCCGCACACCTCCATTACTACCCCTGGCTGAACTGTCAATGAATAACGGCTTACTGTAATCACTACAAGCCCTTTGGTTGACACTGTGTAATGGAGAAACTACGATGTCTTCCATCGGCCTGTCATTCATAACTCTGACCATAGCTCATATCGCATGGTAAATTTCAGGAGGTACTGACCACTGAGGGGGTTACCTTATCGTTGGTAGACAGGCTAACTGTGATTAAGCCGAGTGATGAGACCAAGAACTCCTTTAAAATGTTAAAATGATAGAATGAAGACAAAATAAGAAAACAGAAAACTTAAATGAACTGCAGGCTTTCAAGCAGCTTTCGGGGGGGGGGGATCTAGTCCTATGTCTGAAGGGTGAAGATACAAAACACTCCAGCTCCAGTAAATCAGAATTTGTTCAGTTTTATGCAGTGCATCACACACTCTTGAAGAACTTTTAGAAGCATGTAAAATGGTCTTCTGCTCAACAAATTTCAAATAAATAAAACAATCAACAATCTGCTGGCTGAGAAATGTCACTGTTTTGTTATTGAGATACTGGTGTGAGTTTGAATGTGTGCCTAAAATTCCATCTGTCCAAAGCAGATACCCTTGGATCACATACAGAAATATCCAGGACTGTGTATTTATTTACTTTTTTAGGTATTTAAATTTCGATGATGGGAAAGACACTTTGAGGTTTAGCTTGTTTCCAGTTGCATGCCAAGAGAGAGGAAGCAGAAAGCGTTACAAAAATAGCAATCACTTATAATAACAGAAAACATTATGCAAAAGGCACTTTTACGCAGGATGCTCATTCCGTGATGGCGCTTCGTTCCATTGGGACCATTGCAGAGTGGATTGCCATTACATGCAGTGATCGGTATTGCAACGAGCGGTACAGATCAACTGCAACGTTTCGCTTTTTGTGCTGTGTACAAGCAATCTGCTCCAAAACAGCCTAGTGAGCACAAGATTCCCTGTTCACCTGGCACTGCAATGATCAGAATGGTGTTATTACATGCCCAGGTAGAACGGAACAAAACTCAACAAATATAGGAAAGCAGGGAAACATGGAATTGGGAAACGTTCAGTTCTCTTACGGAACCGACTGCCTGTACACAACAGAAAAGTAACATTGCAGTTAATCTGTATCGTTCATTGTGATACAGATCTCTGCGTGTAAAGATGCCAAAAGTGGCCTCATCCAGCTTATGCAATGGATATTGTCCTCCCTTTCCTTTCCTGTTACTCTAAGGGCTGGCTTATCGCCTCCCCCAGTGCACAGCTGAATCAGCCAAAACCTACCTCTTACAGCTGCACCCCTTCCAGCCAGAACATTCCTGGGTAATTGATCTTTGGGTGTGCTAGAGTTATGAAACCTTTATTTAGTGCCATCATTTTGGCATACCTTTTAAGACAATTTCATGCTACATCCACAGCTTTTGGAAGGCCTGCCTTCTTCCACACCCTTTGAGCCATAATATTTGACCACAGTACCTTGATTCCAGGCCATTTCTACCTTATTCTCCTTATATCTTGTGTTATCTAGAAATTCAATCCATGGCATTTGGACAAAGGTATCCCCCCACCCCAAAATGAATTACCAAAATATCCTGCCTTCCTTTTCCATTTTCCCACCTGTAATAACTATTGCAGCAATTTCTTCCCAGTACATACCCCTTATCCCAAAACACAATATCCTTGCCCACAAGATGTCCACATTGAGCTCCCATCCTCCCAGCCACACATATGCCCAACTCTCTACCCAGCATATGACTGATTGCCACACACCCACATGCTCCTTGGGTGCTCCATCCCTTCAATGGCCTGATGTTTGTTTTATATTTGTCAACGCCCATCTTCCTACACCCGAATGCTTGTCAATACCTCCTTAGATGCTACCCTCTCCTGAACAATGTGCAATGAAGTTGCTTGCATTCAACTTCAGGAAGATGGTGGCTTTTCAGTACTGCCACCACCAAATAATGGGTCAGAGGCTTCCTGTCCCTCTATAAAACAGGGTTTCTGCCTCCTTTGATTGTGCTAGGAATTTTCCCAGTTCACTGACTGGGTACAGATTCTCTTCCCCCATATTTGTATCCATGTGCCCTCTATCTGATCTGTTTTGACATCTGTAAATACACTTTCTTTTTTCCTATTATTTCTTTATTCTATTTTTCCCTTTATTCACCCATCCATACCTGCTAGTCCTTGGGGCAGATGTGCTGCGTGTGGAGGCATGCACATGCCATGCACTGTGGGACACCCCACCCTACTAGCTGCACCTTTCACCCGCCTACCCCACCACCAGACCTCCACCCGGTGGTGACAGGACTATGGGAGAGACAGCATCCTCCCCAGGAGAGGAGAGCTGCCATAGACTGCTCAATTCTGCTCTCCCCTTCCCCCTCAGCCGGCTCCACAATGACCTGAGAACATTCCCAAACCCAGGTCACCGGCATGACGTGAGGTAAGGCTAGATGCCTCTACCCTCAGCACTGCCAGGCCAGCCTGTAAATACACTTTCATGTGTCCTCAGAGCTCTAGATCTTCTATTTGAATGATGTCCTCATTATTCATGAGCATGGCTGCACTGTCTGGCACCTCACAGAACCAGAATGCCTTAACAAATAGCAATTAAATTGTGTCTTAGAACAGAAACACCTTATGGCTGGATATTGCCACTATTCAAAATATTCTAAATTTGGCAGAATGCAGCTGACCAAGCCCAGTGGCCATTTATAGCAATAAGCCACATATCCCTAGGGATTTATCATGTTCTAAAACACAAAAAAGGCAGAGCACACACAAACCAAAAAATACCAAAGGCACTGGTCATAAAAATAATTTTTAAAAATACATAACAGAAGTAAGAGACGCCTGACGCATTTTGGATGCTTCTTACATCCTTTCTCAAAGGCTAAAATCTCTCAAAAATTTAATCATTAAATACACATGAAACAACTCACTTAATTATGACATCACAAATAAACATTCATTAATAAAACAGCTGAAGAAGATCAAATTGACAACAAAACAGGCAGAAAATTCATGAGAATGCTAATACATCAAAACCACTAATGGTATCAGTCACATTTTCAACAAGAAATATGATGGTATGTTATTAGAATGAAATGAGGAGAATGGTGGGGTGAGGAATTAGTGATTCGTAAGGAACAGGAAGGTGGGATCACTACTAATATTTATAGGAAACCCACTGATGGTAATTTATTACGTGCTGAGAGCTGCCATCCAAAACACGTCATTCTCAACATCCCAAAGGGACAGTTCCTGAGAATCCGACGTAATTGTAGTAATACAGTAGATTTTAATAGAGGTGCTGACGATTTGAGTAGAAGGTTAAAGGAACGGGAATATAATTCATCTTGCATTTCTGAAGGGCAAAGTTTTGCAAATAGCCAGGACAGAGATGCACTTTTAACTAAATGCACTGAGAATTTAGAAATGCATGGACAAAATAGATTTAATTTTGTCATTGCACAGTCAGCACATGCAGATGTCATCATGCAGATTAAAAAAAACAACACTGGCATGTTTTAAGCAGTGACCCTGATCTGCAACAGATAGCGTCAGTCCCCCATATTGCATTTAAGAGGGTGCCCATGATAGGTGATAGAATTGTGCATAGTCATGTCATTAATCAGAATCATAGACAAACATGGCTAGAAAAAGGAAATGGTTGTTTTACATGTAAAAAATGCACTGTCCGTGCCTACATAAAGTAGGGGAGAGAATTTAAGGTACAGGAAGATGGTAAAATTTACCAGATTAGACAACTAATTACTTGTGATTCCAAAGGCATTATTTATTTGGCACAATGTTTATGTGGGGCAAATTATGTTAGAAAAATGACTAGAAACATGAAAACCTGAGTAAGAGAACATGTGAGAGCTATGGAAAAAAACAACATTACATATGCCAAGGCTGCACACATTATGAAAAGCACCAACCGGGAGAGACATAAATTTGTTTTTATGGGAATCGATAAAGTGTGCCCTAAACCACGGGGTGGTAATTTTAATGATTTATTGCTGACCAGGGAAGCATTTTGGATCACACATTTAAATGTGACTAAAGGTAGAGGTCTTAATTCTGGATTTGAGCTTAAGCCCTTTTTTTTTTATATCATTTAACATTTTCTCGTCTTCATACCTGGCTAGCCCCATCAGACACGACCCCCCAGCCCGTCCCCCAGAATTACTGGGCTTACCTTTTACGCCTGGCCTGGGAGCAGTGCTGTGGAGAGTCGGTCACCATCCTGCTGCCGGCAATGTTTTCCCCACCATTTTCTCCCAAGGGCCCCAGGACTGGGTACACATGCGTGTGGAGGCACACATCAGTCCCACAGCCCCAGTAATGACCCCTTTCCTCCCACCCCATTGGCCTAGCACCCGGATCCTCTCTTGGCCCGTGCTGTCCCCAGTCTCCACCAGGTGGCAGCTATCAGCTAAGAGGAGTCATCCCACCTCCCAGAGAGGAGAGCATGCCTGTCGGCAGCTCTATCCAGCTCCTCCCTCCCCTCCCCCCGTTGTCGACCTCCAACGGACCGGGCTATTCCCGAACCCAGGTTGCCAGCGTGATATGAGGTTAGGCATCCAGTGCCTTAGCCCTCAGCACCACCGGGCTGGCTGAACTTAAGCCTTTTTTAAAGAGGAAGTAGTCTTTATAACTGTAGCAGAATGAATTTGTTTATTTTAAAATTAGCATGCATTGTGATGTGTTTTATTTCTGCGCATATATTTTGTTTGTTGATCCCCTGATACATGTTCATTATCCTGTATGGTTTATTATTCCCACCCCCCATTCTCCTCATTTGATTGTAATAACATACCATCATATTTCATGTTGAAAATGTGATTGAGACCATTAGTGGTTTTGATGTATTAGCATTCTTATGAATTTGCTGCCTGTTTTGTTGTCAATTTGATCTTCTTCAGCTGTTTTATTAATGAATGTTTATTTGTGATGTCATAATTGAGTTGTTTCATGTGTATTTAATAGTCACATTTTTGAGAGATTTTAGCCTTTGAGAAAGGATGTGAGAAGCATCCAAAATGCACCAGGCGTCTCTTACCTCCATTATGTATTTTTAATAAATATCTTCATGACCAGTGCCCTTGGTGTTTTTTGGTTTGCGTGTGCTCTGCCTTTTTTGTGTTTTAGATATTCTTTTTTGGGCATAGAAGCACCGTGTCCTAGTGCTTGCTCCTCTGTAATCGTTGGATTCATCATGCTCTATCCCTCCCTAACAGCCATAATGTACCCTCATCGGCAGCTTGACCAGCAGCTGGGCCCATAGCTATAGTGCAGGCATTCATCATAGGAACTATCTGCTGACCAGATCAAGGTCATTCTTATAGCCCTTATGACCTGAAGTCACTGGCGCATGCCTTCATGACATCTGGGCTGGACTATTGTAATGCTCTGTATCTCAGGCTGTCTAGAGGCTTGATGTGCCACTTGTAGCTGAAGCAGAATGGCTTGATTGATTAGTAGAGTCGTCCCACTCCCGAGCATGTCTCTCCCATTTGCAGGCATTGCATTGGCTGCCTGTGAGGAGGCATGTCTCCTTCAAGATAGGTTTGTTATCATACAAAGTCTTATATGATCTGGGTCTTGGATACCTAAAAGAACTCCTGTGTCCATATGCTCCTGAGTACCATCTCCGCTCTTCTGAGCTGGGTCTCTTGAAGGTCTCCCAATCTCATTTAAAGCTGTCTTGGAACTGCACCTTTGTGGTGCTGCCCAGTTCTCTGAAACCAGCTGCTGTGAAAGTTTCAGAAGCTCCCCTTAGTTAATAGCTTTAAGTGGGGGTTAAAACACTATCTTTTTATAAGGGCTTTCCCAACTGACTCTTAAATTATTAGTATACATATATATAATATGGTAGTATCTATTGCAAACTATTCTATTTGCTGCTTTTATTGTGTATGATTTGTTTTATAAAATGTTAAGAAACCATCTTGAAAGTTCATTGGCCAAGAGCTGTCACCTGAGCATGCATTACATTTCTATAAATGCATTGTCAGGTGCCAGATCTCATTTTCCTCCCCAGAAACCTACTTAGAGCCATTTAATAAGTATAATAAGCCCCTCCAGGGTGTAAATTACAGGATTTTAATGCACTTCCTAGGGCATGAGGACAGTCAGCTTTCGGCCTTATGCCTTATTACACCCCTGGGGCATGCATTAAAATCCTATAATGCACGCACTGTTGTGGCTTATTAATTACTTGTAAGGCACCCAGAGCCTGTGGGATTGGGTGCCTAAGAAATAAATACACTGCTGCTACTACTAACTGTCTGTGGAGCAGGGCTTAATGCTGAAATCAGTGCTTTATATGCACCTTACAAATGGGAGTACTGCTGAAGAATTATCTGACAAATGTGTGTCCTGCCGAACTATTTCAGAAATATGATCTCAAAGAACGTGCCCACAAATGTGTGTTCTGCTAAACAATCATCCCACAAAAATGTGTTCTGCTGAAGAGGTTTTCATATAAGGGTAGGTGATAAACTGGGTAAGAAATTGGTTGATGGATAGGTAACAGAGGATGGTGGCAAATGCAACTCACCCTGGGGGGGGAGGGGGACCAGTGGGGTGCCGCAGGGCTCAGTACAGGAACTAGTCTTCTTTAATGTCTTTATAAGTGACATTGCAGAAGAGCTGGAAGGGAAAGTCTGCCTCTTTGCAGATCACGCCAAAATCTGCAATAGGGTAGACATTTCAGAGGGGGTGGAGAATTTCGAATATGTAGAGACCTGAGAAAACTTGAGAAGTGGGCAAAGGTATGGCAGCTGGCTTTCAATGCAAAAAAGTGTAAAACCATGCATGTAGGGTGCAGAAATCAAGAGGCAGGGTATAAAATGGAGGAAGAGGTATTAAGATTGACAAAACAGGAAAGGCACCCTGGAGTAATCATACTGGATGACAGTAAAGCAGCAAGGCAGTGAGACAAGGCAATAGATAGGGCCAGCGGGATGCTGAGGTGCAAAGGGAGGGATATCACCAGCAGAAGGAAAGAGGTGGTGTTACCACTGTATCGATTGTTGGTGAAACCTCACCTGGAGTACTTTGTCCAGTTCTGGAGACCACTTCTCAGGAAGAACATAGAGAGGGTAGAGACCGTCCAGAGGAGGGCAACTAAAATGGTGCAAGAGCTGTACCAGAAGCCCCATGAGGAGAGACTGAATGATCTCAATATATGAACACACGAACATACAAAGAAGCCAGCAGAAGAAGGCCATTTGGTCTATCAAGTCTGCTTGTATTGCAGGGTCCACAGCTTGAGCTAATGTCCCTGCCCTTCCTCCCCACTGCTGTATATGTACACCCCAGAACACAGGAGGGAGAGGGAGGACATGATAGAGAGCTATAAATACCTCATGGGTGTGAATAAGGTACAGGAGGGGTGAATTTTTCAGAGGCCAATGTGCACGAGAACAAGGCGGCATCCAATGAAGCTGGAAAGTAGGAAATTTAGGAGGTATGTGAGAAAGTACTTCTTCAGTGAAAGAGTGGTGGGTGCTTGGAACAGTCTCACAACTAAAATGATGGGATGAAAACAGTGGAGGGCTTCAAGCAAGCATGGATAGACACAAAGAAAAGTTGGTGGAAAGCAGGGAGAGAGTAGCTGAGATCAGGTAGGATCTATGGTGACAGTATAGGCAGGGGAAAATGGGCTAAGTGGGTTGGCCAAGCATTCCTTATCTGCTGACAAATTCAATGCTTCTTTGTTTCTAAATGTATTCTATTGAAATAATATCTCACAAACACTGACCGTGCCCTGCTGAAATATAATCTCACAAACATGGAATGTGTCCTGCTATAGTATTATCTCACAAACAAGGAATGTATCCTGCTAGAGTATTATCTCACAAAGACAATGTGTTCTACATTATTCCACTGTATATCCTGCTGAAGAATTATTCACTATCACATGCATTGCTGTGGAATTACACCTCTCTTTGATGCCACTTTTTTTTTTAGCCAATCAGATCAAAGAATAACAGGTTATTTGTAGGCAGGCTATATCTTGCTTTTTTCATAAGTTACAGAGTCATTCAATTGACAGTTACAAATAACCTTTATTATACTTCACAGAAGCTATTCCAGACTGGAGCTGTGCAACGCAGTAAATGTATGAAATATGGAGATAAGCAGCAGCTCTTACACACTTGTTTTGCAACTGTGATAGAATTGGGTGCTTGTGGCATATAACAACTAATGAAATGGGGCCGAGAAAGTGAGCAAGCCAAGAAACTTAATTTGGTCTAAACATGTCACATGACCAGGCATTAATTCTGTAGGAAACCCATAGTTCATAGACAACCCAACCTAATCTACCTAGCAACAGAATAACTAAATGAAAATTAAACCTTTTTCCATTAAAATTAAAATGTTCGCCATTTTATGAGCACAGTGAACCTCAACACAGAGTTCTTCAAAACTAATGCACTTCCCAGGTTCATTCAAAGGCACATGGCCTTTGTTACCAAACTCACATGTGTCACCACCCAGCAATAACCTAACTATGCAAAATAAAACCTTCTCCTCTTAAAATGAAACCCTTTTCATTTTGAGCTCAGTAACCCACTTTTAGGGCACGAGTTCTTGAAAATGAATGGTGTTTGCTGGGTGAACTGAAAACACTTGGTCATTGGTGTTGCACCTTCCAGATGACCATGTCGCACCAAATACTTTCCCAAATATTTAAATTACTAAACATAAGCCATTCCTGATGACAGTTTGAACCTTTATGGAATATTCCTAATATATTATTAGAAGGAGTTAGAATTATAGCACATGACTGGGAAAGAATGGGAATCAAAACAACTGAACAATTAAAAGACAGTAGAAACGTTAAAAGTTTTAAGGTGCTCCAAAAAGATTATAACCTAAGAAAGGAAGACCAGTACTTCTATGCTAAATTAAAACAAAGTATAGTGACTCTTGATCTGAATGATGAATTATTGTTTAAAGTGTCACCAAACACTGTAACATTCCTAGAATCTATAAAACCTAACCCACTATTAGTAAATTATACAACTTGTTTGTAGGATCTATAACAGGTAGAGCTGAAGAAAAATTAATATGGTGACCCACAGCTATAGATAAAGATGTATCAAAATGGGACTGTGATGAAATCTGGGAAGTTCCATACAAAGTCTTCTTGTCAGTCAATCATAAAATATTACAACTAAAAATTTTAATCAGTACCTACTATAATCCAATACATATGAAGTAAATGGGCATCAAACAAGCATTTGTCAGTGCCGAATGTTGTCTTGCTGGCATTGGTAGTGCAGGAGTTAGAGAGATGCATAATAAGAATGGCAGTGAAGTATTGAACTGATGTCAACCCCACCTCCACCCTGCAGAGACTGACAGGCATTGGGGTGTGCCTTTGGGTCATCGGCCATAATGCTCATGCCATTTCACCTCACCCTACCTTGCAGACACCGACAAGTGTCACGGTGTGCCTTGGGGTCTTCGAGCCTTATGCTCACCCCATTCAAGGTAAGGAAATATGCTGAGATGGTGCAGTATAGGAGAATGGGGTGAACTTTGGGGCTGAAATGTCCAAGGCACACTTCGATGCCTGTCACTGGCTGCAGGGTGGGGGTGGGGTTGGAATGGCGTGAGCATTACAGCTGACAATCCCAAGTCACACCCCGGATGCCTGTCAGTCTGTACAGGGTGGGGCATTACAGTTGGAAACCCTAACACCCTGGGTGTTTCGGTATTTTTTACTTTCTTTTTTGTTCCTCCTTACTGCCCCCTTGACCCACTCCTTCAGACTACTGATCAATCCTACAGTTCCTACCACAGAATCTGCCCCTAGAGTACCAGGCAAGCTCCTTTAACCCTCCTACCTTCTCCTACTCCTAAGAGTGCCTGCACAACAGGGTCTGTCCAGCGAGTTGGCGATCTTGTGGTGGATCGGTCATCATCTTGGCCCGAGGAGAGGGTGTTCCATTTTTCTTCCCTTAGCCCTTGTCCCAACCCCCTGGAATGCCAGTGCAAGGACATACATCCAGACAGGTGATGTGCTGATGCACATCTCCTCCCAAGCTATTAACAGCGTCCCCCCCCCCTCGACTCCACTAAGTGGCCGCCAAGCCCTCGAGAGCCCGTGATTTCCACCGACGCTCTTCGGACATACGTGCATGTAGCACCCTGGTATCCCTCCCAGAGGGAGGAAAGCATCCATTGGGATGCTCAGTTCTCCTCTCCCCACCGAATTTTGAGTCCATTCCCCGAACCTGGGTTGCTGGCATGGCGCGAGGTATGGCATCCAGCGCCTCAACCCTCAGCACCACTGGGCTGGCCCCACCCTGGGTGTTTTTTGGTATTTTTACTCAAAATTTTCAATATGGGCTTTTTGTAACCCCACCTCATGAACAGTGGCACTATCAGTTCGTTAGCCGAAAGGCGATTTTGATCAGTGACTACGCCATTTGGCACCACAGTTGTGAAAACTCATTTTGGGCAGGATGTGAAAAATTACAGCTGTACTGTTCATGAGGAGGTATAAAAAATGGCAATATTGAAAATCCAGAGTGAAAATATGAAATATTGGTGAAGTCGCGCCTGCATAGAAACTGTGCAACTCATGCCCGTAAGCGCAATTATTTTGGAGATTTTGTTAACTAAATTTTCAAAATAGGCATTTTGGTACCTCCGCTCATGAACAGTGCCACTGTGTTTTTGTTAATCTGTCCTGAACAATGATTTCCCACAGCGACTGCACCATTGTGCACCACATGTGCCAAAACACATTTTGGGAATGATGTGAAAAATGACAGCTGCACTGTTCATAAGGAGGTTTGAAAAAATGGCAATGTTGAAAATCTGGAGTGAAAATATTAAACATTGTCAAAGTTACAAGCATGCATGGAAACTGCTCAATGCCCACTCGTAACACAGTCATTTTTTGGAATTTTTTCACCAAATTTGCAACATAGGCTTCTTGGAACCCCACCTCATGAACAGTGGTGCTGTCATTTCATTAATCAGTCCCAAAAGATGATTCCACATAGTGACTGAGAAATGACCGAGTAATGAGATGACAGTGCACGTGTTCATGAGGTGGTGTCCCAAGAACCCCATGTTGAAGATTTGGAGCCAAAATTCAAAAATGGCTGAGAAATCCACCTAAGTTGGCTCCATCCCCATTTATGCCATTATACAGCTTACCAGCATTTCTTCATTTTGCAGTTCGACTTTGAAGAGTCAGACGTGTTCCCGCCCACCGAATATCACAATGCCAGACCTTCAGAGGTAAGTATAGTGAGGTGAGGTGTGGGAGGTAGTGCAGAGGGTGGGTGTAGGTTGGGGAGGGGGCGAGCGGATGAGGGACTGTTTCTTTTTCAGGTACAGAAAAAAAATAATATTATGGGACTGTTTTCTTTCTTAAGGTGAAATAAAACAAGTATTGTATTCAAACAAGTATTGTATTGTAAACAAGTATAAGTATTCATGTTGCAACGTGAGGCGAGCAACTTGTTGTTCAGTGTGCCCTCCTGGTGAAACATTTCAATAAATACAGTAAATAAAGTACTGGGCACCACTGGGGTGGGCTGCCAGTGTGCCTCATGACTTTCAGGGGGGTGATGTTGGCCACACTGGTCTGGGCTCCCAGTGTGCCACACAAGAGGGGTTGGGCAGGGGCAGGAACATGCCAACATGGTCGACTTTCTGTGAGTGGCGGCACACTGAGGTGGGCTCCCAGTGTGCCACACAAAATGGGGGGGTGGACATGCTGACACAGGGATTGCACCCCTGATGTCAGCTTTCTTTGGGGATTGTGTGGCAGTGGCTGGAGCCGCTGCCATGTTTATTGAAATGTTTCACCAGGAAAGGCATGTACGGGAGGCGTGTCATCTGTGCCTCTGTATGATGAGCTTGTCTCTGATTGCAGCGGCACATTTCTTTCAAGTTGGTGGCACTTTACATAATTCTTGTGTCAGCGCTAGCATGCTGGCTATTTGGGGAATGAGGGATGCACCTATTAAAGAATGCCCTGCATTTACCAACACTGACACACCTCTGCATTTCTACTACTACTACGAGATGTTGCTGGCGCATGCGCAAGACAACATAAAAATGATGACAAATGCCCCAAATGTGAGATCCTGAATGGAAATGTTAATACACATGTTTTGGAGCTGTGCCTGTATCCAAAATGTCTGGGAAGAATTAAAAGTAAATTAGAGGGTGCTACCAATATTAGCATAACTATGAGTATAGAAACATGTTTGTAGGTCGCTATAACTTATCTCCAAAAACAAACAAACAAGGAAACAAATTATTCCCAAGCTTTAATTTCAATAGCAGCAAAACGCTGTGTTCTGCGACTATGGACTGAGGTGAGGGTGCCTTCAATAAGTGAATGGGAAATGAAATTATAGAGGCAATTAGAGTTGAGAAACTATCATATGGCCTAAGACATAATATTACTTTAACAAACATGGCATAAAATGTACATCTCTTCCATGAACGCCTGTATACAAACTCAAGAAGTAAATAATTACAACGGGTAGTTTCTATGACTTTAGTCTGTCACCACATGAGACATAACTAGGGTTGGCAGTTTTCGATTTTAATTTTTTTATAATTTCGATGGAAAATATCAATTTTTATTTTTAAACCTTTTTCCCCAAGTTTGATCAATTTAAATTTTCACAGTTGCATGAAATTATGGCATTTATTTAGATTTGTATCAATTTAATTTTCACTGTTGCAGTTAACGACAGCAAACGCTGAGGATTTACAAAGTGACAAAACAAAGTGGCCCAGATATTCAAAAGGGTTGTGCATGGCGCAACAGTGTGCACCAATGCAACCCACTGATGCACCCCGGCGCGATATTCAAAAGGGAAAAGTGCGCGTCACAAATCCCGATGCGCCGGAGCGCATCAGTAATGTATGCAGGCACAGGTGGGGGGGGGGTGTGCCCAAGCATAACCTGCACAGCCCAATATTCAGCCCAGGATGTGCAGAGCCATGCATGCACAACCCCTACCTGTGCCAGCACAAAGTTAAGCCCAGAAAAAAAGGAACAACTGATGGCCACCCACAGGTGAGCTGCCGCATCGCAGTGCGCAACACGGCAGCTGCCACCTGTGGGTGGCCACCCGAGTTCCAACTGCACCTGGCGGTGCCCCCACATGCCCGATCGCGGGCATATGTTTAAAAATTAAGTCCCCATCCTATATCCCTGGTGGTCCAATGGACCGCTATATGCCCTGTCGCGGGCATCCGTTATAATAAACCCCCCCCGTCCAATATCCCTGGTGGTCCAGTGGACCGAATGCTACCCGATCGCGGGCATCTGTTTAAAAGAAAATGTCCTATTACCCTGGTGGTCTAGGGTACCCCCCTCCCCACCTGCCCACTGAGCCCCACTGCCCTGCTCCCCTCCCCATCAACCGACGGGCGGCAGCACCCCACCCGCCTGCTGCCCCGCCCACATGACTGACACCTCGGTGGGCTGCAGCCCATTGGTTACAGCATGACCCAATGGGCGGCAGCCCTACCATACTCATACATTCAGATATGTGAATGATCATTCAGTGGTGGCCAGGGTGCGATATTCAAAGCCATGGCCATGGCGCTGTTCTTGAATATCGCCCAGGCCACACCCCTGCGCAGCCAAGTTGAGCTGCGCCCAAGCTTGCACCACAGCCTGGCGCAGTTTGAATATCTGGGCCATTGTATCTTTACATGTCAAAATAGCAATATAACATACTTTTCCTATCTGTAAATTTAGATTATTATTGATGAAAATATTTTTTCGTCAGTTTGTGTGTGTGTGCAGTGAAATCGACATTTACCGATTTAAATCTAATACTGCCAAGTCTAGACATAACACAGTTACTTTGTCAAATGTAGCAGGTTGCTCTATTTTCTGCCTCTTGATGTCTTCTTCTAAACTGTCTTCTCAGTTTTTCACTTCAAACTCGCATTTAACTTCCATTGAAACACAGAATTTGTCAACAGAAAAGGACCACTTGGCCACCCAGTCTGCCCAGATGGTCCCTGCCTGTACTATCTGTGCAGTAAGTAACTGGTCTCCGGCGACCCTCCCTTCTCCCTGTTCATTTCCTAACATCACCCTATGCCTGTTCTACACATGTTTGAAGCCCCCTACTCTCCACTGGCAGTCTGTTCTAGGTGTCCACCACTCTTTCAGTGAAGTAGTATTTCCTCACATCCCTCTTAAACTCCCCCTCCCCCAGCTTCATCACCTGACCTATAGCACCTCTAGGTCTTTTAAATGCTTCACTCTTTTTATCTGCCCAGCTAGTTCTTTTATTCAAAATCTGTTGTTTAGTTGATCGCTGTCCTGGTAGATCACACAGCTCTCCTCGTAGTGCTTTTTGCGTAAACCCCAAACCATTTTAATTGCACTCCTCTGGACTGCCTCCACCCTATCTATGTCCTTTCAGTGGTATGGTCTCCAGAACTGGACAGAATACTCCAGATGGGTCTCACTAGTGAGCGATACAATGGCAGTAACAAGTCCTGCTGGAGATATCTCTCCTTATGCATCCCAGTATCCCATCAGTCCTACCCACTGCTTTGTCATACTGCCCTGCCACTTTGAGGTCATCAGATATAATATCCTAAGGTCCTTTTCCTGCTTAGTGACTGACAGTACGCCCTCATCCAATACTCAGTTCTTAGGATCCTGTGACCTAGGTGCATAGTTTTGCACTTTATGGCCTTGAATCCCAACTGACATGCTCTTTTATGTTGGCAGTGTTTAATAACATCTTGGGACAATTGCAGCACACTGGCTACTAAACTGCCCGACTTCGGGGTGCCTAACCCCCTGTCGGATGCCCCTACCCTCTGTGAATGTGCCGACAGGGAGTCCACTCCTGTTGGCATAAAGCACTCCCATTTGTAATATGCCAAGGGAGTGCCCAATCCCCTCGGTTCTTACCCACCCCCTCTTTCATTGTGTGCTGATAGGGGAGCCCACTCCCCGTCGGCAGAAATAACCCCAAGTGTTTAATGCAAGGGGTGCCCAATCCTCGGCTCTGCACCCCTTCTTCGTGTGTCGACGGGTGCCCAATCCCAGTCGGCATAAATTCTGCCCCCCATGTTGTTTGTCTACGAGGGTGCCCAATTCCTGTCGGTCTATAGACACCCCCAAACAGTTAGGTGGCATCGCCAGAGCCCATCCCAAGCGTGCCAAATCTCTGGGAAAAAAACTGTCCCGCATATGTTTTTTTTTCTTTTGAACCTGTAAAAGAAAACGATCCTTAGTCTCCGCCCCTCCCCAACGCACCCACCCACTGCGCACCCTGCCTCCCCCACACCCCCTCACCCCATACTTACCTCCGAGCTCGGGCAGACGATCATCGGTGGACCAGGAACACATCTGCTTCTTCAAAGCCGATGTGAACTGAGGAAATGCCGTAAGCTGTATGATGGGATAGATAGGATTTTTCAACTTTAGTACATATCTCAGGCATATTTGTATTTTGGCCTCAAATTTTCAACATGGTTTTTTAACTTGCTTCTCATGAATTCTTGCACTGTCATGAGCGTTATTCTGTCCCAAAAGGTGATTTCGTAATCACTGCATGGAATCACTTTTCGGGGCCACATAAGGAAATGACAGTGCCACTGTTCATGAGGGGGGGGCTCTCAAAAACCCTATGTTGCAAATTTGGTGGGAAAATTCCAAAACATGACTGTTTTATGAACGTGCATAGCAACTATGCAACTCACGCTCATAAGTTAACGAATTCCCAATATTTTCATGCCAGATTCTTAACATTGACATTTTACCACACCTTCCTGTGAACCGTATAGCTGTCATTTTTCACATCCTGGCCGAAATGTGTTTTCGCACTTCCGGCACAGAATAGTGCGGTCGTGGTGTGAAACCAGTTTTTGGGACACATTACAAAAATGACAGTGACACTGTTCATGAGCAGAGGTCCTAAAATGCCTGTGTTGAAAATATGATGACAATACTTCATAAAATGACTGTTTTACGAGTGTGCATAGCAACTGCGCAATGCAAGTCGTAAGTTAGCGCATTCGCAATATTTTCATGCCAGATTCTCAACATTGGCATTTTATTACACCTTCTTGTGAACTGTACAGCTGTCATTTTTCATATCCTGCCAAAATGTGTTTTGCACTTTCGCGAGAATAGCGTGTTCTCTGTGCGAAATCAGTGTTGGGACACATTACGAAAATGACAGTGACACTGTTCATGAGCAGAGGTCCAAAATGCCTGTGTTGACACCTGGTGACAATAATCCCTAACATGACTGTGTTATGAGCGTGCATTGCACAGTTTGCACGCACACTCGTACGTTCGCAAACTTCTAATATTTTCACTCCAGATTTTCAACAGTGCCATTGTTCTGCACCTCCTAATGAACAGTACAGCTGTAATTTTTCACATCCTGACCAAAATCTGTTTTCTCAGTTCAGCACAGAATAGCGTGGTCACTGTGGAAAGTCCATGTTCGAGACTCATGATGAAAATGACAGTGACACTGTTCATTAGCAGATGCCCTAAAATGCCTATGTTGAAAATTTGGGAACGAAAGTCAATAAAATGAGTGTTTTATGAGCATGCATTGCACAGTTTCCACGCACACTCATGGCTTTGTGAATTTGTAATAGTTTCACTCCAGCTGTTCATCATTGGCATTTTTCCATACCTCCTTATGAACACTACAGCTACCTGAAATTTGTTTTCACACCTCCATCACAGAATTGCATGGCCGCTGTGTGAAGTCAGTTTTTGGGACAGTTTGAGGAAATGACGGTGACACTATTCATGAGCAGAGCTCCTAAAATGCCTATGTTGAAAATTTGATGCCAAAACTCCATACAATGACTGTGTTGCAAGCGTGCATTGCACATTTTCCATGCACCCTTGTAACTTCATCAATCTGCAATATTTTCATGCCACATTTTCACCACTGGCATTTGTGCACATCTCCTTATCAACAGTCCAGCTGCCATTTTTCACAGCCTGCCCAAAACGTGTTTCCGCAGCTGTAGCGCACAATGGCGTGCTCGCTTGCAAAATCACCTTTTGAGACACATTCACAAAATCGCAGCACTATGCATCTCTAGCTCTGCCATTCCCACTGCCAATGCCATTGCAACAACATTCGGCATTGACAGATGCTTGTTTTTTATTTTTTTGTTGTGGGATGCCAACAGGGAGCTCCAGTCCCTCCCTCGGAGGGACACATCCTCTGATGCGATAGATGGATCATCATAGATACTGTCAGATCCCGATTTTACTGTTTTGCCCCCATGCCCAAGGTCATGCAATAGATGGAGTGGCTGGCTCTGCCTCCGCGGAGGCAGTCTAACACCCTGGACATGGGCCCTCCCGATTTTTGGCAGCATGCCTGTGCTCACACCCAGTCACTGCTGGGCATCAGTCTACAGCATGTCACATGATTCCCCCTCCCCCAAGGAAGGAGAGCTGTCTATGCATGCTGAATCCTTCCATGCCCGCTGACCCCAAGCAACCCGAGTCCATTCCCAAACTCGGGTCACTGGTATGGTGCGAGGTGTGGTGTCCGGCGTCTCAACCCTCAGCACCACCTGGCTGGCCAACTGACATGCTCTTGACCACTCCCTGAAATTTCCCAGGATCCTTGCACATTCTTTCCATCCCTTCCTTATTGTCCACCCTATTACAGATTTTGATATCATCTGCAAAAATGCATACCTTTTCTTCCAATTCATCTGCAATGCCACTTATGAAGACATAGAAGATTTTGGAAAAAATACATGCTTTATTGAACATCTCAATGGCCAGGTCATGCCTGAAAAAGATCCCTGGGACCAGTGTACCTACCCGATTATCAAATGAATATATAGGATAGTGCATGGGAAACAGTTGACAACAGAGCTATTCTTTCTCCGAGTTGGCACTATGACGACGGATTACCTCAAGAGCGCAGCTTGAGAGGTAATTCGTCGTCATAGTGCCAACGAGGTGAAAGAATAGCCCTGTTGTCAACTGTTCCCCATGCACTTTTCTTTATAGTGTATGGTGGAACGTTGTTTTTTTTGGGGGGGAAAAAATCACTACAGCACATTTCTGCTTCAAAACATTTTTACTGGGTTACTAGAAAGAAAAAAGAACTTGACATTTTGAACATTTTCACGCTTGACATTTTAATTGTTTAAGAACTTTACATTTTGAATGTTTTAACGCTAAACATTAGTACTGCTGCTGACATTGCTGCTCTCGCTATGTATCCTGTCTATGGAGTGAGCCCTAACTGTGAAATGCTGCTCGAGGACACAGTGTGTGGCGTTGCAGTGCAGTAGAAAAAATGGTTCTGTTGCACTACGGGCGTCACTAGTGTGTGACTACAAGTTTTCGACGATGGTTCGTGAGAACCGATATCCACCATACACTATAAATACATTTTTCACACAACACCAATCCCCTATCACCAGATTTGTTCATTCTGGGATCACCATACACAATTCCCCATCTCCGCCATTCTGAAATCCACTGGATCTTAGGGCCACAGCAGAAGCAAAATTACTCCTTTTAACACTATGGCATATACCACTGAGCTTCCAGGTATGAATACCATTAGCTGTAAACTAGCAGTATTAGCTAAATTGGAGAGTTTTTCTTATATTGCAAATAATTCGATTGCCCGGTATTATCATGTTTGGGCTCCCTTTCTCTCCTCTTTAGGGATAAAAATTAATGCGTGTTTGTTTATACTGTTTGTCCATTGTTGTGGTTGTTATTAAATTTTAATAAAGTATACTTAAAAAACAAAATAATGTGTGTACTTATGGTTGTAGTTATCCCAAAACAGGAATAGGTTGACTCCATCTCCTTTCCTGGTGGGATACCATACATCAAAATCTTAACAATAGCGTATAGGGACACCTCTGATAAGGCTCCATAGTGGTAGTGCCCCTCTTTGTTTGAGTATTATATTTTTCTAACAAGATGTTTTTTTTTATTCTTTTCCTTCCTCTTCCCTTTGTGGTGTACATTACAGCATATATCTCTAGGTTTGTGTCTTGTAAATAGTTACTTGTTTTAGTTTTACCCCATTCACCCGTTTCTGTTTTCTAGAGTGATTTGCTTCAATACCTGTTGATATATTTATATAATTACTGGCTTTCCCTTTTCCCCATAGGGAAACTGTGGCATAATTTGCCATAATGTTGGTAGCCTGTGATGTGGGTGCATGAGGAAGGGCGCCATCTGTAACGGCTACTCCTTCAGGGGGTGAAATCCCGTATGGAGAAGTGGAGGTAGGGCTACCGGATGTGGGGGTGGGTGAATTGGATGACAGAATGTCGCTATATGTACACACGTGTGGGGGGGAGCAAGGATGGCGAGTGTGGGCTGGGAGGAGGTGGGGGCTGTAGGGGAGGCGCTGTGATGGGTTGCCAAGCTGTGCCGTGGTGTCGGGGGTTGGCCTGTGGTTGGGGTGAGTGAGGTACCAGGTTTGGGTCCAGACGCTGGTGCGATTTTATTGCGCCCAGCCCGAACCTTTATTTTTCATGCTTTCACCCCCCCGACATGCACCCCCCCCCGGAGTTGAGAATCCTTTGGTGGGGGTGTGGGGGGTCCCCACAGAAAGCATTGAAACATATGTCCCCGGCGCCATTGTTCTGTGCGGCGAGGGTGTCAGAGTGCCGAAAATGTTTTTGCCACTCTGACTTCACGATAATGGCGACCGCCTTTTGGCAGTCGCCGTTATCACATAGAACCGTAATAAAGGAGTGTAACATCTGCCATGCCCCCCCACAGAGCACCCACACCACTGTAGTTCCTCTGGGCGTCCCCAGGGACTGCTAGGGCCAGCGTGCACCCACCCCCTTCCCCAGGACTAGGAGAGCTGTCATTAGGACGCCGATCGTAGTCCTCCCTCCAATCCCCGACGAATTCGGCTTGTTCTCGAACCTGGATCGCCGTGTGAAGTGAGGTGTGATGTCCAGCGCTCAACCCTCAGCACCACCAGGCCAACTGCTTTTCGCTTCTTTAAATATCTGCAGCTAGATGCTCTGACTAAACACCAGCTCCAACACCAGTCTGATTCCAATGACTGCTCAGCAAGACGCCAACACATGCGCACTAAGTACCATAAACAATCACGTGGTTTTCCGGTCTGAAAATTTTAAAACCTTTTTTGTTTACTAAAAGAGATTTAACTATATTAAATAAATAAGTCTATATCTGCATCTGTATTTATTGAACTGTAACAGCACAGTTGAAAAAAAGAACCTTTTCTAACAGAGAGAAATGTGGAAAAAAAATAATCTAAATCTCCTCTGCTACGGGTTTCAATGCCTCTGCAGGATGTTTTTACTCAAAGGAGCTTAAGCGGTTATCACCTGCATAAATATTATTGAGCAAAATTTCTGTTTGCAATTAAATAAAGTAACGTTGTGTAAGTCTTAGGCCTTATCGCCTTCTGATGCTCTCATAGGTCTGTCCCACTGTTTTTCAAAGTTACCCGTTTACTCTCTACTTTTACCATTTTAGCTGCTACACTTTATCCAACTTCTTTTTCTGTATTTCTGTTTTCTGTCTTCAACTACTCCGTCTCTGCTCCTACGCTTCTTTTCTCCACCTTCCACCTGCACTCTTGAGCTTGCCCTCGCTTATTCAGTGCTATCCCTCATAGCTAGCACCTCTGACTTTGCCTGCACAGTCCCCCATGGGACCTCTCTTGTCACTCCCATTCAGGGTGGCTCCTCCACCCCGGGACTCCAAGCCTGTACAGAAACAAACAGAACAGGGGTCCAGAAATACTTAAATAACTGGTTGCACAAGAACTACTGGAAAGAGTCCTGGACTTCAAAACAATGGCAATGGTGGCATACCATTTGTTAGTCATGAGCTTTGCCTTCCAAGACTCCTGCGGGCGAACAAACTCCTCTCGTTACACAAGCATGCAGCAACCTTTCTCTCTCTCTGTCTGTTTACCAACCCCAGTCCAAAACCAACGGTAGATACTCAAGTACCTCAGTACTACAGGGCAAATGTGCATCCAAAACCACAGCAGTGCAAAGTTACAAAACCAACAGTAGAAACTTGAGTACCTTCATACTACAGGGCTAATGTTCACTCAAAATTGCATCAGTACAAAGTTACAAAACCAACAGTAACAAGCATTTGTCAGTGCCAATATTGCTTGCTTCTATGTGCTGTTTAGGTATTTGAAGTCATTGGAGTGCAAATATTGAAAATTTGCGAACTTACGAGCGTGCGTAGGAACTGCGCAATGCACATTTGTAAAACAGTCATTTTTAGGAATTTTTTCACCAAATTTTCAACATAGCCATTTTAAGACCTCTGCTCATCAACAGTGTCACTGTGATTTTGTTAATGTGTCCCATACATTGAGTTTGCACACCGACTGCGCCATTGTGCGCTATATGGACGGAAACACGTTTTGGGCAGGATGTGAAAAATGACAGCTGTACTGCTCATAAGGAGGTGTGCAAATGGCAATGTTGAAAATCTGGAGTGGAAATATTGAAAATTCAAAACCTACGAAATAAGTATATGGGAACTGTGCAACGCATAATTGCAGAAAATGTCATTTTTAGAATTCTTTTCACCAAATTTTAAAAATTCCCACTTTAAGATCTCTGCTCATGAACAGTGACACTGTGATTTTCTTAATGTGTCCCATACATTGAATTTGGTGATAATCACCGCGCCATTGTGCGCCACATGGGCGGAAACATGTTTTGGGCAGGATGTGAAAATGACAGCTGTACTGCTCATGAGGAGGTGTGGCAAATGGCAATGTTGAAAATCTGGATGGAAATATTGAAAATTCGCAACCTACGAAGCAGGGTGGAACTGTGCAACGCATACTCGTGAAAACAGTCATTTTTAGGAATTCTTCACCAAATTTTAAAATTCTACTTTAAGATCTCTGCTCATGAACAGTGACACTGTGATTTTCTTAATGTGTCCCATACACTGAGTTCAAGACACCGACCGCGCCATTGTGCGCTACATGGGCAGAAACATGTTTTGGGCAGGACGTGAAAATGACAGCTATACTGCTCATGAGGAGATGTGGTAAAATGGCAATGTTGAAAATCTGGAGTGAAAATATTGAAAATTGCAAACTTACGAGCGCGATAGGAACAGTGCAAACCACACCGTAAAACAGTCATTTTAGGAATTTTTACCAAATTTTCAACACAGGCATTTTAAGACCTCTGCTCATGATCAGTGTCACTGTGATTTTCTTAATGTCCCATACATTGAGTTTGCGACACTGACGCCATTGTGCGCTACATGGCGAAAACATTTTGGGCAGGATGTGAAAAATGACAGCTGTACTGCTCATGAGGAGGTGTGATAAAATGCCAATGTTGAAAATCTGGGTGAAAATATTGAAAATTGGCAAACTTACGAGCGTGCGTAGGAACTGCGCAACGCACGCTCGTAAAACAGTCATTTTTAGGAATTTTTTCACCAAATTTTCAACATAGCCATTTTAAGACCTCTGCTCATGAACAGTGTCACTGTGATTTTCTTGTCCCGTACATTGATTTCGCACACCGACTGCGCCATTCTGCGCTACATGGGCAGAAACACATTTTGGGTGAGATGTGAAAAATGACAGCTGTACTACCTATAAGAAGGTGTGGTAAAATGGCAATGTTGAAAATCTGGAGTGAAATATTGAAATTTCATAACTTACGAAAGACATAGAACTGGCGAACGACAAGCTTCAGAAATAAATGAGTTTTTTGATTTATATCGATTAATACGGGTTTTAGCCTCATGAATGATGTTGCTGTCATGGTGAGATTAGGTCAAGGGTGATTTCACAGTCACACACAGTCACTGCATGAAATCACCGTGGCCCTAATAATGCCATGACAGTGACATCATTCACGCAGAAGGGGTACTAAAACCCCATGTTGAAAATTTGGCAAAATTCCCAAAAATGTCTGAGATATGCAACAAAGTTGAAACCCCTCTGTAGCCCATTATACAGCTTACCGGCATTTCCTCAGTTCGCAGTCGGCTTTGAAGTGTGCAGACGGTTCTCGGTCCACTGAAGATCGTCGCGCCAGAGTCCGGAGGTAAGCATGGGGTGGGGTGTGGGGAGGCTGGTGCGCAGTGGGTGGGTGTGGGTTGTGGGAGGGGATTGGGAGACGCCATGGACCGCTTTTCAGGCATTGAAAAAAAAGAGACACTGACTTTGCCACGCTGGGGTGGGCTCCTCAGCATGGCAAAAAAGGATGGGGGGTATCTGAATGATGGGGGATTGGGCATTTCACGGCAAGGATTATTGCCATGCTGGGTGGGCTCAGCATGGCAACTACTACTTGGGGAGGGGATCGCAGCTCAGCCGACGGGATTGGACACCCCGTCGGCTATACAATGCAACGGGGCGCCGCGACGCCATGGGGAGCTGCGTGAGCAGCCTTATCAGTGCTCACCAGCGGCTCCCCTTTCAACTGTATGCCACTGCAATTTGAGAGTGTCATAGACAGCTCCAAAATGCATTGGCTTACAGGGGCCGCGCCTGCCAGCACACTGACTGAATTGGAGGAGGAGGTGACACATCTCCAAAATCTCCACTGATGGCATTATGTTTCTTGCACATGCGTGCAAGCACCATAAAAATGTGAGTACCTCAGTACTGTAGGGCGAATGTGCATCCAAAATCAGATCAATGCAGTGTTAGAAAACCAACAGTAGAAACTCGAGTACCTCAGTACTACAGGGCAAATCTTCTTCCAAAATAACAACAATGCAGTGTTACAAAAGCAACAGTAGAAACTGAAGTACCTCAGTACTACAGGGCAAATCTGCTTCCAAAATCACAACAATGCAGTGTTACAAAACCAACAGTAGAAACTTGAGTACCTCAGTACTACAGGGCAAATGTGCTTCCACAATCACAACAATGTAGTGTTAGAAAACCAACAGTAGAAACTCAAGTACCTCAGTACTACAGGGCAAATGTGCATCCATTATCACAGCAATGCTGTGTTACAATAACAACAATTGAAATACAAATGCCTCAGCCTTTTTAGCCCATGCAATTCTCAAAATGCATCCCTGCAACTAGCTGTCGGGCCTACGCTGACCCGTAACTCCACCAAAGCCACCTTCCTAGTACCCAGGGCAAGGACCTCTCTCTGCCAAAGATCCTTCCATCATAAAGCTCCGGCCTGGTTTAACTCCCTTCCTGAGGCAATCACAAAGATCCCCGGGATTGGCCGGTTTAAAATAGCCCTCCGTCAACACATTATTGCTAGCCAATGCTGTAAATGTCTGTAGCAGACCCTAACTCTGCCTCTATATAGCCCCTTGCCCTCTGGCTCCTATAGACGACTGTGTATGGTACAATGAACAACTGTAATAATGGTGTTAACATGATGATGCATGTAACTCAACAAATGTATGTATTTATATAATGATGCCTGTAACTCATGTGTATTTATGTATCTCACCTGTATGTAACCACTGTCCTAAACCTCCTTAATTGTTGTCTCTCCCCATGACGAGGTACCTTTGTAAACCAGTCCCTGACTCAAAGGTTGTAAAACTGATTATTTCAATAAATAAATAAAAATTCTAAAACTGCTTAATATATAGATTTCTAAATAGCCACGCACCTTGAGAATGCTTCCACTGTATGTATCACAGTTGTCCAACCCCAACCCTTGTATCCCTCACTCCCACCATGTATTTAAAAAACACCCACCCTCTTGCACTCATGCCACTCTCTCTCCTAGTGGGTTCCCATTAATGGTTTCTCATTATGACTGTCAGTGTCTGATGTCATTATTCCTCATTCTCCCTTGACATGCTCCTCTTCCTACAAATAAGAAAAATAAAACAGGGAAATAAATTAAATCTCAAAATGGACATAGTGTGCATGTGATGTGGATTCAGTTTTTTCCAGTTCTTTTTCTTTGGGTGATAAAAAAAAAAATTACTCACCGCAGTAATCTTGTTTCTTCCAAGGGGTCCTTTAGCATCAGTAACCTTTCTTGCACTTAGCTGGCTAGGTGCAACTGCCCCAGAGGTGTGCCTTTAAGAGATATTTAAATGAGCGTGGGCCAAGCCAATCAAAAGACAGGAGGGGTGTGAGCTGAGTGAGAGCTGTTGAATACGTCAGAATTTTTTCAAAGAAAAACTAGGGCAAATGCCCCAAAAAAGAATCAACAAGATTCAAAAAACATGCACATGTCTACAAAAGTGGAAATAGAAACAACAGCAACACGAGCTAAAAACTCATCAATAAGAAACTCAAAATTTGGTAAAGGTGACATAAGAGCCCTTTCTATCAGGTGAACCGGGAGAAAGAGTGGAGTTATGATGCTAAGGATCCCTTGGAAGAAAGAAGATTACTGCAGTGAGTAATTTTTTCTTCTTACCCCAGGAGTCCTTTAGCATCAGTAACTTTTGCAGACTACCCAG
Organism: Neoceratodus forsteri; assembly: GCA_016271365.2. Classification (NCBI taxonomy): domain Eukaryota; kingdom Metazoa; phylum Chordata; order Ceratodontiformes; family Ceratodontidae; genus Neoceratodus; species Neoceratodus forsteri. The sequence goes on from CM028134.1 coordinate 30,310,598, forward strand.
CAGTACCAAGTGGAAGGTAGGCAGAGAATCTACTTAGGAAAGAGCATCTGTAGAACCGCCCTGCCAAATTTGGCATTAGATCTGGTCTGCACATCCAGACTGTAGTGTTTCACAAAGGTGTGCACAGATTTCCAGGTAGCTGCTTTGCAGACATCCAGTAGGGGAATGTCCCTTGCTGCTGCAAGGAAGGCTGCAGTGCCCCTGGTGGAATGGGCCATGAGCCCCACTGGAGGTTGTTGACCAGCTTTCTCATAGCAGAATCTAATACAAGAAACCAACCAATGAGAAATAGTTCTATTGGTAGTTGGTCTTCCTCTGCCTACATGCCCGTAGGTGAGGAGCTACTGAGTGGAAGAGCCTCTAGACTGTCTAGTATGCGCTAGGTAGTGAAAGATGGCTCTTTTGACATCCAAGCTGTGGAGCTTTTACTCACTAGGAGTGGATGGCTCAGAAAAGAAGACAGGCAGAGTAATGGACTGGTTCAAGTGAAACTCTGAAACCACCTTTGGCAGAAATTTCCTATTTGTCCTGAGCTCAACTTTATCGTTGTGAGGGATGATGTAATTTGGCTCAGAGCAAAGGGCCTGTAGCTCTGAAATCCTCCTGGCAGACATAATGGCTACCAGGAAGATGGTCTTCCAAGTTACAAACTTGATGTGGGCTGTGGACATAGGCTCAAAAGGTGGATTCATGAGCCCATCTATGCAAAGGTTCAGGCTCCAAGGAGGAACAGGCTTCCTGATTGGAGGCTGGAGGTGCAAGAGGCCTTGGAAAAACTGTTTAAAAGTGTGGAAAAAAATGATTTCTTTTTTCCCACCGAAAGGTAGGCTGAAATTGCCGCCAGGTGTAGCTTGAGTGAAGATGGTTTCAAGCCTGACACCTGTAGGTGTACCAGGTAGTCTAGCAGCTGAGGGTCTGAAGCTGATAGGGGTTCAACCTTTTCGCTCTTGCACCAGAGGGAAAACCTTTTCCATTTGGCTCTGCATAAGTCTTCTTAGTGTTCATTTTTTTAGCTATCCTCAGTATCTTAAGGACCTGTTCAGAGTGCTGTGAGAATGGAAACTCTAACTCCTCAAGAACCAGGCCTTGAGGTGAAGAGAGTGTATGTCTGGGTACTGCACTCCTGTCTGAGGAAGGGTCAGCAGGGAGTGAGTCGGAGGCAGGTGAATGGGCCTGTTGCAGGACATTGAGAGAAGGAGAGGGTACCAGGCTTGCCTGGGCCAGTCCAGAGCCACTAGGATCATCAATGCAGGCTGCTGTCTGAGTTTCAGCAAAACCCTGAATATCAGGGGAAAGAGAGGAAATGCGTATAGGAACCTCCCTGACCAGTCCAGGATCAGGGCATCCAGGGGAAGTGTTCCTGGAACTGGGGGCCTGCAACAGTACTGAGGAAGCTGAAAATTGAGAGGAGAGGCAAACAGATCCACGTCTGGTGTGCCCCACCACCTGAACACTGTGGCTAGTACTTGCTTGTTCAGTGTCCATTCTCTCTGACCTTGACTGATGCAGCTTAAAGCATCCGCCAGAATATTGAGTTTGCCTGGGAGGTGAATAGCTGAGAGGCTGACTCCCAGGAAGAATGCTAGAGACCAGAGCTTCAGAGCTTCCAAACAGAGTATTCCTGATCTAGTGCCACCCTGCTTGTTTATGTAGAACATTGCAGTGGTATTGTCCGTTCAAATCTGAACTGCCTGCCCTTCTATGCTGAGAGTGAAAGCTTTGAGAGCTAGTAAGACTGCTCTGAGTTCCAAAAGATTTATGTGCAACTTTGACTCTTCGGGAGTCCAGTTGCCGCTTACTGAGGCACTGTCTAAATGAGCTCCCCAGCCCAAAAGGGAGGCATCTGTGGTGATCACCTTTGTGGGAAGAAGAGCTTGAAAGGGAAGCCCTGCCTACAAATTTGCAGGGTTCTTCCACCACAGCAAGTTTTGGAGGAACTGTTCTGACACAGGTATCAACTTTGAAAATGTGTTGCTTCTCTGAGACCAGCGAGCTCTGAGGTAGACTTGCAGGAGTCTCATCCTGTACCTGACCCCTGGGACTACTACAGTCATAGAGGCCATATGTCCCAGAAGTTTGAGGAAATGCCTGGTAGGTCTTGGCTGTCCCTGGGCAAAAGAATCTGCCACTGAAAGGAAACTCTGAATTCCTTCCTGTGGGAGGAAAGCATATCCCTTCTGAGTGTCCAGCTGGGCCCCTATGAAGGTGAGCAGCTGGGTGGGTTCCAGGTGAGATTTCTTTAGATTTACCAGGAACCCGGAGACTCCAGAGTGTGTTCTTTGAGGGAAAGAGATTCCTTGACCTGGCAAGGAGACTTTGCTACTATGAGCCAGTCATCCAGATAGGAGTAGAGAGTGACACCCAGTCTCCTGAGATGTGCTGCTACCACTGCGAGACACTTGGTAAAGACTCTTGGGGCCGAGGACATACCAAGGGCATTGTGGTGAACTGATAGTGACCCAAAGAAATTTGAACTTGAGAAACTTTCTGTGGAGGTCTCCTTATGGGTATGTGGAAGTAGGCATCCTTTAAGTCGAGGGAGGCTAGCCATTCTCCCTGCTGTAAGGACTATATGACCAGTGACAGAGTGACCATTTTGAATTTGGGTATTTTCAGATGTTTGTTTAAATATCTGAGATCTAAGATAGGTCTCCACTCCCCATTTTCTTTGTGCAGAAAATACCTGGAGTAGAGGCCCTAGCCCTTTTCGTGGGGTGGGGAACCTCTCCACTGCTCATTAAGCCAGAAGGTTTTGTACCTCCATTTCCAACAGTGGTATCTGTGTTGGGGACAGAGGTCTTGACACCTGGATATGCTTGAGGTCTGGCAGCTGCTTGAACTGTAATGGCAGACCCTTCTCCACTATCTCCAGCACCCACTTGTCCGACGTGATGAAGGACCAGTGCTGAAGATAGTGAGACAGTCTGCCTCCAACCAGAAATGGGGAGGTGACCTGTACACTCACATCAGGACTTCGACTGAGAGTCAGATGGCTGGGTAGAGGTGGCTCTTCTTGGGCCCCTTCTGTCCCTGTCTCTATAAGACTCCCTGTACTGGCTAAAGTCAGATTGGGGATAGGGATTGTAAGGCCTGGGAACAAAACTTTCTGCCCATACCGCCCCTGGGATGGGATCTCTGAGGGGTGGCGGGTTTAGTCTTGGATGAGTGGCTCCGCCAGGAGGCCTTGTTCTCATCGACTTTTTTCATGTAGTCAGTGGTTCTGTAATCAAACAACATATTTTGATCACAGGGAAAATCCATGGCCTGTTCTGGGTGTCTGTAGTCAGACTGGTTGTTCTAAGCCAGGCAAAGCATCTCAGAGAGATGGCATGGGCAATCGCCCTAGAGGCTGCATCATTGTTGTCATCTGCAATGTGGAACTGGTACATAGTAGCTTCCAGGGCAGTTTTTGACGTATCCGCCAGCTCCTGCACCATAGAATCTGATCCATTGTGGGTGATAGCCTGGACAGATTTGCAAAGGGCTTTCTGATATTCGACTGTGAATGCTATGTAAGAAGAAAGCCTGAGAAGCAGGGAAGATGTGGCATGCATTTTCTTTGCTATAAAGTCAATTTTCTTGGAATCCTTGTCGGGGGTAGAGGGTGACAAGGAGACTCCAGCTTTCTCACAAGCTACCTGCTGCACTATGCTTTACGTGGCTAGGGTGTGCAGACAGGAACTCACTACCATTTTTAGACAATTTATATTTTCTCTCAAGCCGCTTATCTACCCCTGATACCGAAGTGGGGGTGTTGAAGCACCTTCATGGAATTTTTTCTAAATGTATTATAGATAGGGACGACCAGGTTCTTTGAGGATGAAAGACCCTTCATCTCCCTAAATCTTCATCTTCATCAACATCCTGGTTGGTATCCTGCATATTTTGTATAAATGTAAACGTATAAGAAGGATCTTTGTGGTCACCTGGGGGATCCCCAAGGTGATGGTCTGGGGACTCCTGGGGCTCAAGGCCCTCAAAATCCATGTCAGGGGCATCATAAAATTGATCATCATCTGTGGCACCCTCACAGTCTACAGAAGAGAGAACTGTGGAAGAGTGCTTGCCAGCCCCAGTAAATCGAGGACCCATCTTTTGAAGGATCTGAAACAGTTGCCATGCTTTTTCCATATCTTGCACTGATGAAAGAACCTGCACAGTTTGTAAGTGTTTTGTTTTTTCTGCATGCTTTAAGCTGCCTGTTGTCTCACTAGTGGCTTTCCCAGGATCAACGGGAACATTTCTGTCTTGACAGTTTCTTTTTAGCCACTTCGTCAGAGGCTTGATCTAGCTTCCTTTTTTTGTCACTCTTATTATTATGTTTGCTTGCACGCATGTGCAAGAAACATAGTGCCATCATCCGAGATTTCGGAGGTGTGTCACCCTCTCTTCCAGTTCAGTCAGTGTGTTGGCAGGCAGCCCCTGTAAGCCACTGCATGCTGGAGCTGTCTATGACAAGCTCCAAAATGCAGTGGCATACAGTTGAAAGTGGGAGCTACGCTTCAGTAAGCAGCGGTAAGATATCGCCTGCTCATGCGCAGCTCCCCCCCCACACACACACACACACACAGAAATGCACGACACTGCATGCTGCCCCCCGCGAAACACATATAGCCGACGGGGTGCCCACTACCCCGTCGGGCTGTGCTGCACTCCCCAAAGCCTTCCAAATGCCACGCTGGGTGAGCACCCCAGTGTGGCAACTCATGGATAGCCGACGGGATTTTGTCTCTCCCCATGCTATCGCTGGGATGGGGTGCCCAACTCGCCGGCTTCACTCTCTCTCGCCTCCCTCCCCAGTACAGTGCCACGCCAGAGCCCACCCCAGCGCGGCAACAAATGCCATGGCCGATGGGGGTGCTCAACTCCCAGTCAGCTCCACGCCCCCAGCCATCCCTCTGCCATGCTGGGAACCCACCCCAGTGTGCAACGCGTCCGTCTTCTTTCTTTTTTTTTTAAACCTGTAAAGCAAAAAGCGGTCCCACGAGTCTTCTGCCCCCACACCAGCACACTCTACCCCCACCCCATACTTACCTCCAGAGTCTAGCGCGACGATCTTCAGTGGACCGGAACACGCCTGCACTTTTCAAAGCCGACCGCGAACTGAGGAAATGCCGTTAAGCTGTATAATGGGCTAGATAGGGTTTTTCAACTTTGTTGCATATCTCAGGCATTTTGAATTTTTGCACCAAATTTTCAACATGGGGTTTTTGGGACCCCTTCTCATGAGTGATGTCACTGTCATGGCATTATTCAGTCTGAAGGGTGATTTCACAGTCACTGCGCGGTCACTGCCAGAAATCACCTTTTGGGACTGAGTAATGAAACGACACTGCCAGTGTTCATAAGGTGGGCTCTCAAGAAGCCTATTTTGAAAATTTGGTGGAAAAATTCCAAAAAATGACTGTTTTACAAGCGTGCGTTGCGCAGTTCCTATGTACGCTCGTAAGTTCGCGAATTTTCAATATTTTTACTCCAGATTTTCAACATTGCCATTTTACCACACCTTCTTATGAGTAGTACAGCTGTCATTTTTCACATCTCACCCCAAATGTGTTTCCACCCATGTAGCGCACAATGGCGCAGCCGGTGTGCAAAATCAATGTACAGGACAAATTAAGAAAATCACAGTGACACTGTTCATGAGCAGAGGTCTTAGAATGGCTATGTTGAAAATTTGGTGAAAAATTCCTAAAATGACTGTTTTCTGCGTCAGCGCAGTTCCTATGCTTGCTCATAAGTTTGCAAATTTAATATTTTCACTCCAGATTTTCAACATTGCCATTTTATTACACTTCCTTATGAACAGCACAGCTGCCATTTTCATATGCCACCGAAATGTTTTTATGCGTAGCAGCTACAATGGTGCTCTTGGTGTGCGAAAGCAATGTTTGGACAGATTAAGAAAAACACAGTTACACTGTTCATGAGCAGAGGTCTTAAAATTGCTATGTTGAAAATTTGGTGACAAAAGTCCATAAAATGACTGTGTTATGAGTGAGCATTGTGCAGTTTCCACACACCCTCGTAAGTTCATGACTTTGTAATATTTTAAGTCCAGATTTTCACCAGTGGCATTTTTCCACACTTCTTTATTTACAGTACAGCTGTCATTTTTTACAACATGGCTGAAGTGTGTTTTCACACTTTCAGCGCAGAGATGCGTGGTCGCTGTGGGAAATCATTGTTCGGGACAGATAAAGAAAACCACAGTGACACTGTTCATGATCGGAGGCACCAAAATGCCTGAGTTGACAATCTGCTGTAAAAAAAATCCCCAACCTAATTATATTACGGGTGTGCGTTGCACAGTTTCTATGTACGCTCGTGACTTCACCATTTTTTAAATATTTTTACTGCAGATTTGCAACATTGCCATTTTTTACACCTCCCATGAACAGTACAGCTGTCATTTTTTACATCCTGTTTGGAATGTTTTTGCACCTGTGGTGCTAAATGCCGTAGTTGCTGTGCATAACCAGCTTTCAGCTAACAAACTGATATTCCCCCTGTTCATGAGGTGGGGTCACAAAAAAACCATGTTGAACATTTGGAGTGAAAATACCAACGAATGCCTGAGGTGTTAGGGTTTCCAACCATAATGCCCAACCCTGTAGAGAATGACAGGCATCAGGGTTGTGACTTGGGATTCTTGCCTGTAATGCTCATACCATTCCACACCCTGCAGCAAGTGAGAGGCATCGAGGTATGCCTTGGACTCTTCAGCCCCAATGTTCATCCCATTCTCCTGTATCGCACCCATCTCACCATATTTCCTGATGGAATGGGGTGCGCATAAGGTCCAAAGACCCCAAGGAACACCGTGACACTTGTCAGTGTCTGCAGGGTGGGGTGTGGTGAAATGGCGTGGCCGTTATGCCTGACGACCCAAAGGCACACCCCAATGCCTGTCACTCTCTGCAGGGTGGTGGTGGGGTTGGCTTCAGTTCAATACTTCACTGCCATTCCTATTACGCAGCTCTGTAACTTCTACACTACCACTGCCAATGCCAGCAAGCAAACATTCGGCATTGACAAATGCTTGTTTTTCAATTTGTGAGGAACTTCATCTTTGGAAGCTTTATTTTTGGCTGGGATCTGGAGGGTTCCTCAGCACCTCTGCTCTTGGTATTAGTACTTTTGATTGGCCCTTGTTGGAAGCCTTTGATTTATCCTCAGCAGTAATAATCAAAGGTTTGTCTGCTATGTTTGCCAATTTAAGCAAAGCAAACCAGTTCTGGACCTACAAATTGAGTGCAGGTTTCTGTGAAAATGCCACCGGCCAGTCTTGCCCCAGTTAATAAACTCTGTCTATTACTAGTGCCTTTTGTTTTTTGGTTGTAAAACTGGGATCTGTACCAGTGCCAATCTTAATAGAAACCCAGTAATACTCAACTGAGCACAGGTGGCTGCTGGACCCTTATGGACAGTCCTAACACAGATGATACCAAGGTCCAGTAATATAACAAAAAACGTTTTCTCGTAATTGTCAATTTAGAGGGAAAATCCTTAGGCACTATTTAAATTTGAAATCTACTGCAAGTGCCTCGTGGTAAACCCCTCAAGGTCTGAGGTACAAAACAAGGCAACTGTCCCTAATTTGATGGTTCCCACAAGAATTTGCCACAAAAATGAGGGAAACCGTTGAAAACAAGCACCTGTGATAAAAATAGGCTTGAAACTAAATAGTCACAGTAAAAATAAAGTCAAAATAGAGCCGTTGTGCTAAAATTAAAAAATGTGCACAGCGCTAATGAAAAAGTAAAACTTTCACTCAGCACACTAAAGGAATAATTTATGAGGAAAACTTTACCTAGATAAGCACTAGGAGGTTGTCAACAAAGAACGTTGGGAGACACCTCAGAGGCAATATTGCTCAGTCTAGTGGAGAAAAATTTCTGAAGCATTCAACAGCTCTCAGCTCACAGCCCCTGCTGTCTTTTGATTGGCTTGGCCCTACGCTCATTTAAATATATCTTAAAGGCACACCTCCGGGGCAGTTGCACCTTGCCAGCTAAGTGCAAAAAAGTTACTGATGCTAAAGGACTCCTGGGGTAAGAACTATGCCATTTTGATCCATTTTGGCCCCAAATTTTCAGGGTGAAAAATCTCCTCCCCACCTCATGGCCACATAAGTGGAACCTTGTAAATCTGACTCAAGATGGCATACAGGTGAAGGGATACAACCCAGTTTCTGGAGTGAGTCTTGGTTGTTAGAGGGCTGAAGTTAGCTGAGCATTCTGTGGATGCTTGCCTCATCCAGGAAGTGAAGGAGTATGGTCTTCACTACAACTCTAACACCTGGATGAGCACAAGTGGTAGTGCAACTGGACCCATTGATCATACCTCTCAACTGTCCCTGATTTTCAGGGATGTCCCTGATTTGGCCTCAAAATTTTCCTCTGTCCTTGTAAAATTTGTCTTTTGTGACAGAACAGTGAGTATTTAAAGGCAAAATAATATCAAACATTAAAGTTACAGACTTGTTCTTCTTCAGAAAATGCATCTTAACACAGATCCCAATATTCTATCACCTTTCTGAGTGAATAGTACCAATTTTAAGATGTGTCCCTGATTTGGGGTCATTGCCCCAATTTTTTCAAGCCTTGTCCCCGATTCATGAGCCAAGAGGCTGAGAGGTATGCCATTGATTGAGGGAGGAGGACATCACTGGCATGATGCGCAGCATGAGTAATATGCCTTCCCAACATCAGGGTGTGGGACAGAAAATGTGGAAAACATCCTGACTGCAGCAGGATGCTGTCTGCAGCCCGCAGCATATCCTACACCACCGACGGGGTTCTTCCTTACCAGCGGACACTTAAACTCTGTCCAGTGGCTATATGCACCAGCCCCCCTAGCAGCCCTTCCCGTGAGGGGTCATTCATATGAGGAATGGCAAGAAAAGTTAACTCCCAGGTGACGGGGCTGGGTGGGTCAGATGGAGTGATGGGGGCAAGTGAAAAAACTCCACAATTCACACAGCGTGGAGTGGAGTGCCTCAATTTGCATAATAAAATTCACCAACTGTATGAGTTTTACTACACAAATAGCCACACTATGCATGTGCTATGCAGTCTTATTAATTTTTACTGTGTGATTTGGCACACTTCACAACACACATTTGCCACAAAGTATGAATTGTGTCAATTAAATCTGCACAGCTGCATAGTGTGCACTACGCAAATGCAAAATGTAGCACACAGCAGGTGAATTCACCGCAATTCATAATCAAATTTTAAATGCGCATAACACTTCTAGTTTTCAGCTGGTGTGGCAACTTGGCCAACTAAGAGTTTGGCCCAAAATGCCCAGAAGGGCCATGTTATGACCAAAAAAAAAAAAAAAGAAACCATAAAATTAGCAAAGTCCATATGCATGCACAGCACACACCTTTCAAGACTTAGAGTAGCTTGTTTTCTAGTTTTGGGGGTTCTGCTTGGTCATAACTTTGCCATTGTTGTCCATGAAACAGGAGCTGACTCACAACTTGCTTCAGTCAGGGCCTTCCTGCACAAAGCAGGGTGTGCGAGACAGGAGCCGAGTCCTACTGTAACGTGCTTCACACAATGGCCTTCAGCAATAGAGCTTGTTATAAGAAGGCCATAATTCCAAATGTGCAGAACAACTGACCCCACCATGAAGAACAAGCAGGTAACTTCAGATCGAGTTAGGTGTGGTGAAATCATGGGCACAAGAATGAAGCTCAACTTCCTTATGATGTCACCACACTAACAAGGTGTGAAGTTGCATTGAGTTCTATGGGTAGAGTTATTATACAGACTATAAAATCAGCCTGTTTCATAAACAGTTTGCTATTGTTGTATTTGTGTAGCACTTTTGTGTATCGCAAGCCTCTGTGCATTTTTGTTGTACTGTCTGGCCTTTTAAAGAGAGCACTCATGAAGTGGGCTTAGTTTCAGCTGCCTTAATTAAATAACATGTCAAGCCTTCTGTCTGCTTGGCTGGGGCAAGACTGATTAGGGCAGCGGTATAGAGGAAAAAATTCACATTCTAAACTGTGAATTATTTCTCCAAACATTGTAAAGTGTGGATTATCGGTTTTCGAAAACACCAGTGAAACTGGCTGAATATGCATAACAAAAATGCTCCTTTAACATGACTAGTCAAATACAAAGACTAATCTAACAAAAGGCAAGACATCCTTGACATCCTTGGGAAATCAATAGTTACAAGGGACAAGAAATTTGTGTAACTTTACAGCTGCTGGTAATATTCCTATTTGTAGACATGATACTCATACCCCAGAAAACCGTCTGGCAGTATAGTCTAGAGGTTAGAGTAATGAGCTGTGAATGAGCTTGTTATATTCAGTAGACCTGGGCTTGAGTCCCACAACCTCTACTTGCATACTGTGTGATGCTGAGCAAGTCACTTAACTGCCTCTGTATTCCTGGGTTGCCCCAGAAAACGGGCACTTGTGCCTTGTGGTCCTTACTCAGTTACCAAAAGAATAACAACAACAAATGAAATGACCTATAATTAAATGTGCCTGAATGAAAGTTCAAATAATTTGTCATTGTTTTATGTGAACAGTATTCTGCACAGTTCTCTTCATAGAGTCAGGAATATGGAGTTTTGACAGTGCCGCTGTGTGGATTCAGTACTCTGCCCTCAAGCTCTTGGCTTATCAAAGCAGTGCTCAGAGTTCTGACTCCATGCAGTGACATAGGCAGAATTCTAAACTCTTTGTCATGGTTCCATGAAGAGAACAGTACAAACAGTTGTCCATAAAATTAACATAATACAAAATACTGTTTTCACAATAACATTTGTTCAAACAACATGAAGTCTTGCTGTATTCTGACAATAGCAGTGAGTCCCAACCTTCCGAACTGCCCCAGAGATGAAAGAGTTAACTTTCCATGCCTGGCATGGAACGCTGAGCTCGAGCTCGGTTGAGACTCTGTCTGTTGCTGTTTGAACTCAAACTGTCAGATTCTTTACTCCGCCTCACTGAACAGTCGCTCCGGAGATTTCTCCTTCTGCTCGGTTCAATTTGTCGGTTAAAGTACCGTTTTTTCTCGGTTTTCGACCGAATTTAAACAGCAACCTGTCGGTTCAGTCCCAGTCTGTGGTAATCGTGAGTACTAGATAGGTTTATATTATTTCTATTCTGTGTGGAACTTGTAAACGGTTCATTGGTTCGGTTTGAACTGATCAAGTTGCTAAAAAATCTTTATTTGAACTTTTAGAGTGTGGTTACCGGTTCTTATTGGTTCTAAAAAAAACGGATTTTATTACAGTTTTTTGCACGACCCGTGACATGGTCAGGAACCGATAAGAGGGTCTTGCCTGGTGGATTGCCATTAAAAGGGTAAGTTAGGTTAGGACTGGCACAATGTCTGAGAAACCCAAAAGAAAAACCGGGCCCACTGGGTTTCAACACTGCAGTGTGTGTGTGTGGGAAGTCTTTGCCAAGACTGATCCCCACACCACCTGTGTTTATTGTCTGGGGTTTGACCACCTCAATGCAGACTGCCAGATTTGCAAAAATTTTCCTGCAGCTACCCTAGAAAAGCGAGTTGGTAGGCTCAGGGAAAGGGAGGCCAAAAAGTCCGCTGAACCGGATGGCCAGTCCGGTTCAGTTCAAACCGAACCAGAAGGAGTGCCCTCTGACCAGGGCGAGACTTCTTTGGGCAAAAGGAGATCCGATTCTGAGGAGTCAGTTCCAGCTAAGAGAACAAGAAAGGAAAAATCAGCTGGTGTGGATCCAAAACTTTCTTCTCCAACCGCTGAAGAAATAGCCAAAGCGATAAAAATTGGACAGTTGCTTTCCCCGGTTCCGACCGAACCGGCACCATCAGGGAGGCGCTCAGTTCGGCCGGTTCCACCGGTTCAAGAGTATGAATTAGAGGAATTTTATGAACTGGATGAGGAGGAAGAGGAGTATGAGGAAAGTGAATGTGGTTTTGAAAGTCTGGATGTGCCCATTGACCCGGACATCTCCCCAGACAGACCTTCAGGAGTGTCTCCTCATAGGCTTTCTGAGTCCCCCTCCCATTTCATGTTTTATAAAAAAGTGGCTGAAACCCTCCAGCTTCCTATGTAAGAAACTGTGGATGACCAGGAGGAGCCTGACTGTGTGGAAATGATGGATATCCCAGAGTCTAGGAGGCTGTCTATTCCCTTACACAAATCTTTTGGGAAACAGACATTTAAGATTTTATTGACTCCTAACACCATACCTCCTGTAGATAAAAGAATGGACAAGAGGTATACATTGTCAGGCTCAGATATGGAGTTCCTTACACAACAATGCAGCCATGTTGGGGTAGTGCAGGCTGCAGCCTGTGATAAGGCAAATATTCCCTTGGCTTCACACCCCCAGACAAGGACTCCAGGAGGATTGATGCCATGGCAAAGAAACAATACATGGCAGCATCCTTCGGACTCAGACAGGCCAATTATATGGCTTATACTGCTAGGTATCAGAAATCTAGATGGGACACTGTCATGGCTTTAGCAAAACAGGTCCCTGGCCAGCTTGCCAAGGAGCTGGAGCAGGTGGCTGCTGATGGTATTGAGGCATCCAAGGTGCAATTCCATGCTGCAGTGGACTCCAATAATGTGTCATCTAGAGTCATGGCTACATCTGTGGCACTTCGCAGAATGGCTTGGCTCAGATGTACTAGCCTGTCACAGGATACCCAGACTAAGGCCATGGATTTTCCTGTTGTGGGTAATTCTCTGTTTGGGGAGCAAACAGAGAATTACATGAAGAAAATGGACGAATATAGGACCACCTATAGGAGTGCCCAGGCCAAGGAAAGGCAGGCCACTCCTCAGAGGCAGCATCCCAGGGGCAGGGGCAGGCCTTTTCACAGGCCTTTCTACCAAGCCCAGGCCTCCTCTTCTGCCTATGCTCAGAGGGGGTTCTTTAGAGGGAGAGGCAGAAGGGGTACAAGCAGACCTGCTTCCACCCCTTAGCCAAAACCCCCTGCCAAACAGGCACCCTGATGGGTTTGTCAGGGCCGATTCTTCACCACCTGTAGGGGTCAGGCTGGCTTACTTTGTCCAGGACTGGAAGTCTCTAACATCAGACAAATGGGTCCTGGAAGTAGAAAGCCAGGGACTGGTTCTCAGCTTCAAAAAATTTCCAAAGCTGAGAACCAGATCTTTTCCACCTGCAAATCCCTCAGAGGCACTTTCCTTAGAGGCACAGGTCTCTTCCCTTCTGGCTCTCAGAGCTGTGGAACAGGTTCCACCCCTACATCAGGGCAAAGGATTGTACTTCCTTACCCCAAAAAAGACAGGAGAATGGCTGCCCATCCTGGATCTCAGATATTTAAACAAGCACCTTTTAAAGCCAAAATTCAGAATGGTGACTCTGGGAATAATTCTACCCTCTCTAGGGCCAGGGGACTGGCTAGTGTCCCTGGACCTCAAGGATGCCTATTTCCATATTCTCATCAGAAGTTCCCATCGAAAGTACCTCAGGCTCGAGCTGCCCTCAGGCCATTACCTGTTCAGAGCAATGCCCTTCGGACTAACCTCTGCTCCAAGGGTGTTCACAAAATGCCTGTCAGTAGTAGTTGCTTCTCTAAGAAGGCAAAGGATTGCCATCTTCCCATACCTAGATGACTGGCTCACAGTAGGCCAGTCCCCTGACCAGGTCAGGTTACACCTACAGATAACTCAGCAACTGCTCACCTCTCTAGGTTTCCTTCTGATTCTTTTCTGAAAGTCAGTTCTAGAGCCTGTTCAGCTCCTCACCTTCATAGGTGCAGAGCTAGATACAGAAAGGGCCAGAGCCTTTCTTCCCCTGGACAAGGACCCTTATTACTCTGGCCTTCTCTCTTCACCCTACAGGTGTCTTGACCAAGGTATTTTCTGCAGCTCCTGGGGCACATGGCTGCTTCTACAGCAGTGGTTGCAAGGAGCAAGATTTCAGATGAGGGACATTCATGTTTCATTTGAGAGCCTTTTGGTTCTGAAAAAGGACCTCTCTAACCAAACTGATCCCAGTGACTCAACTCTTGATCCAGACCTTGCACTGGTGGCAGGATTCTGAACAATCTGAGACAAGGAGTTCCTCGTCACTCAGTCTCACTCTTTAATCCTTATTACAGATGCCTCCCCTCTTTGGGTGTGGGGGGCTCACTTGGGTGACCTGGACCGCTTCTGGGGTTGTGGCCCTCAGGAATCTCTGCTCCACATCAGTCTGTTGGAGCTCAGAGCAGTATTTCTAGCACTTCAAGTTTTTTCCAAGTCTGTTCAGAACAAAGTTATTCATATCAGAACAGACAATACCACCACAATGTGGTATATCAACAAACAGGGAGGCACTCGGTCCATGGCCTTGTGCACAGAAGCAATGATGTTGTGGTCCCTGGCTTGTTCTCTGAACACCTCCCTCTCAACAGTACATCTCTCAGACAAGGACAATGTCCTGGCAGATGCTCTAGTAGGATATCTCAGGGCCATCACGAATGGTCACTGGATCCCTTGGTCTTGGAGGTGATATCCTCCAGATGGGGCACTCACAGATAGATCTTTTTGCAGCCCCAGACAATCACCAACTTCACCTTTTTTTTGCTGAAGGCCCCCAGTGTTGGGATCAGTCCTCCTGGATGCCTTAGTTCTCAGTTGGCAAGGGAAGTTCCTGTATGCTTCCCCCCCCTTCCCTCTCCTGTTCAAAGTGCTAGTCAAAATCAGGTCTCAACCCTGCAAAATGATCCTGATTGCTCCAGACTGGGCCAGACAGCAATGGTATCCTCTCTTATTGTCCTTATCAGTCCATCTTCCCTGGCTCTTCCCAGGAATTACAACCTGTTAACCTGTGCTCAGGGAGGGTTTGGCACCGAATCTCAAATCTCTCAATCTCAAGGCCTGGCTCTTGAAGAGTTGAGTTTGTTGATTTACACCTCTCCAAGGTGTTATGGATATTCTGAAGGCTTCTAGAAGCCTTCCACCAGAACTACTTATAATTCCAAGTGGAAAAGATTTTCCATATGGTGCCTGTAGAAGCATATTTCCCAGAGTCTCACTGATCTGCCCACAGTACTTGGACTACATGGTTCATCTCAATAGCTTGACTCAGACCAGCTACACTAATGGTGCACCTGGCAGCTGTTTCTGCTTTCATTTTAGCAGGTAAGCCCTCTTCTCTTTCAGCTCACCCTGTTTTCTCCAAGTTTTTCAAGGGATTGCTTCATACCAATCCTCCATTCAGGGATCCTGCCCCTGCTTGGGATCTTAATGTTTGTATTGCTCAGCTTATGCAACCTCCTTTTGAGCCCTTGTCCTCAGCAGAGCTTAAGTACTTGACTTGGAAAACTGTGTTTCTAGTGGCCATCACTTCTGATAGGCGCATAAGTGAGCTGCAAGCCCTGTCAGTGGAGCCTGACTTTATTTCCTTCCATAGGGATAAGGTGGTCCTCAGGACTAACAGGAAGCTTTTGCTTATGTGTTTCAGACTCCACCTTAACCAATCTATGTCTCTTTCCTGTGTACTTCACTGACCATTCCTCCTCTGGTGAGAGGAGGCTGCACAGTTCAGATTTGAAAAGAGTCCTTAGGTACTATATAAGAATATACCAAGGGTCATAGGTTTGACCCTCCAACTGTTCCTCACTTATGGTGAGGTAGGCAAAGGAAAACCTGCCACTAAAGATCCATTGCCAGGTGGATTGACTCTTGCATCCACTTTTGCTGTGAAAATTAGGCAAGGTTCCACCTCAGGCCTGAGGGCTCACTCTACCAGAGGCACAGCTGTTTCCCTGGTTGCTGCCAGGGATATTCCTATTCTAGAAATATGTCAAGCAGCTACTTGAAAACAGTTCACACTTTCACCAAGCATTACTCCCTGGATATTCAGGCTAGGAGTGATGCTCGGTTTAGTACAGCTAGTGCTTCAGAGCCTATTTCCTAAGTAGGTTCTGTCCCTCCTCCATGGAGGTACTGCTTGGTAGTTCGTTATTGTCAGAATACAGTAAGACTTCATGTTGTTTGAAGAAAATTACTCAGCTTAGTAATGTTGTTTCTTCTAATGGAGTCTTGCTGAATTCTGACCTCCCTGCCTTCCCTCTCAGAACCTTTGTTTTTTGGGATGTGGGTGGGCAGTGGCAGTGTTGGCACTCAGGAGGTGCCCCACCTTTTTTGTTATCACCCTTTCTTGGGTGAGTGGGTGTTGTGTTATTTCATTTTTGGGTCTCCTGACTTGAGTCTTTGTTTTGGAACCAAAAATGTTGTTATTATGTTAGTAGCCAGTTGGCTAGTGTAGGTTTACAGCTTCCATACAGGACCTCAGTGAGTTTAACTCATAAAGATCTGACAGTTTGAGTTCAAAGAGCAACAGACAGGGTCTCAACCGAGCTCAAGCTCAGCGTTCCATGCCTGGCATGGAATGTTAACTCTTTCATCTCCGGGGCAGTTCGAAGGTTGGGACTCACTGCTATTGTCAGAATACAGCAAGACTCCATTAGAAGAAACAACATTGCTAAGGTGAGTAATTTTTTTTTCTGGTGCAGTTAAAGATGGATACTTTTGGGGGTATGAATATCATTTATGAAAAGAGGAACATTACCAAAAAGTACACATTGGCAATAATGTTCTGTCTCCTTTAACATAACAGGACCAAGCTCAAACTAGTTCTGCACGGTAACCCACTTACAAGAGTATCAGAGAGATTTGTCAAAATGTTTTACTCCAGACAAGAGTAATGTTGCTAAATTCACTCCAGCATCACAGCTCATAAAAGAACACTTTTTTCAGGTATTCAGTCACAAAATCATTCTTAACAGGGGATGTATATATCCAGGAAAATACAGTATGTTCTTCTAGCAGGTTAACATACCACTGACATTGCTAGAAATGAGCTGGAATTTAAAACTACTTTTAAAGTGAAATGTTCTTACATCAGTTCTTACAAGTGTTCTTCACTGCAATGATAATGTGTTTCATTATTGTTTGCATACTTTATATGAAAGCAGCAGTATTTTCTGTTCTGTCATTTTTCACAGTAAATTGTACTTCTGTCAAAAACATAATCATATCAACTTTTTCTGTTTCATTGTATCTCATTCCTGAATGGAAAAATGTGATTTAGAAGTTTTAAAAGTTCTTGAGCCTGTACAATGACCACCATGAAACAAGTATTTGTCAATGCTGAATGTTTGTTTGCTGGCATTAGCAGTGGAGTGCAGGAGTTACACAGATACAGTATAGGAATGGCATTGAAGCATTGAACTGACGCCAACTCCACCCTCACCCTGCAGAGATGAACAGGTATTGGGGTGTGCATTTGGGTAGTCACCCATGACGGCCATGATATTTCACCTCACTCTATCCTTCAGACACTAACAAGAGTCGAGCTGTGCCTTGGGGTGTTTGGGCTTTACATTCACCTCATTCCGTAAGAAAATATGCTGAAATGGGTGCAGTATAGGAGAATGGGGTGAACTTTGGGGGCAAAGAGTCCAAGGTGCACCTCAATGCCTGTCACTGGCTGCAGGGGGGGTGGGGGTGGAATGGCATGAGCATTACTGTTGACAGTCCCAAGTCACACCCCTGACACCTTTCAGTCCCTACAGGGTAGGGCGTTATGGTCGAAAACCATAATGCCCTGTGTTTCTTGATATTTTTACTCCAAGTTTTCCACATGGGTTTTTTATGACCCCACCACATGAACAGTGACACTATCAGTTTGTTAAGTGAAAGATGATTTTGCAAAGCGACTGTGCCATTTGGCGCCACAGGTGCAAAAACACATTTCGAACAGGATGTGAAAAGTGACAGGTGTACTGTTCATGAGGAGGTGTAAAAATGGCATTGTTGAAAATCTGGAGTGAAAATATAAAAAAACTGGTGACGTCACGAGTGTGCATAGAAACTGCACAATCTACCCCTCGTAATGCAATTAGTTTGGGATTTTTTACAGCAGATTTTCAACATAGGCATTTTGGGACCTCTGCTCATGAACAATGTCACTGTGATTTTCTTAATCTTTTTTTTTTTTAATTTGTTAGTTGTTTAACCAGGACTAGCACACTAAGCTGAAAGCTTTTTTACAGGTGTGACTTGGGAGCACAGGGAAGTTAAGTGACTTGCTCAGGGTCACACAGTCTGCAAGTGGAATCTGTGAGATTCAAACCCAGTTCTGGTCTGCTGGATGTCACCAGATTTGCAGCTCAGAGCCTTAAACCACTGCGCTATACTGCCTCCCAATCTGTCCCGAAGACTAATTTCCCACAGTGACCATGCTATTCTGTGGAGGAAGTGTGAAAACACATTTCAGCCAGGATGTGAAAAAATGAGAGCTGTACTGTTCATAAGGAGGTGTGGAAAAATGTCAATCTTGAAAATCTGGACTGAAAATATTACAGATTTGTGAACTTACTAGGGTGCGTGGAAATATTATTATTACCAATTATTTTACCAGGTGAGACACACTAAGCTGAAAGCTTGTTTGCAGGTGCAACCTGGGAGCACAAGGAAGTTAAGTGACTTGCTCAGGGTCACACAGTATGCAAGTGGGGGCTGTGGGATTCAAACCCAGGTCTCCAGATTTGCAGCTCAGAGCCTTAAACCACTGTGCCATACTGCCTCCTAAATAGCACAGTGCATGTTCGTAACCCAGTCATTTTATGGACTTTTGTCACCAAATTTTCAACATAGCCATTTTAACACCTCTGCTCATGAACAGTATCACTGTGATTTTCTTAATATGTCCTGAACATTGATTTCGCACACAGACCATGCCAATGTGTGCTACAAGGAAACACATTTTGGGTGAGATGTGAAAAATGACAGCTGTACTGTTCATAAGGAGGTATGGTGAAATGGCAATGTTGAAAATCTGGATTGAAAATATTAAAAATTCTCAAAGTTACGAGCGTGCATAAGAAGTGCACAATGCATGCTCTTAAAACAGTCATTTTGGGGAATTTTTTCACCAAATTTTCAACATAGGGTTTTTGGGGGCCTACCTCATGAACTGTGACACTGTCATTTCATTAATCAGTCCCAAAAGGTGGTTCCACTCAATGACCACAAAATCACCTTTTGGGACTGATTAACAAAATGACAGTGACTGAGTTCATGAGGTGGGTTCCCAAGAACCCCATGTTGAAAATTTGGTGAAGACATTCGCAAAAATGGCCAAGATATGCACCAAAGTTGAAAAAAAAATTTTATGCCATTATACAGCTTACCAGCATTTCTTCAGTTTGTGGTCGGCTTTGAAGAGTGCAGACATATTCCTGGTCCACTGAAGATCATTGTGCGACCTCCAGAGGTAAGTATGGGGGTGAGGCGGGGGTGTGGGGAGGTGGTGTGTGCAGAGGGTGGGACTGTTTTTTCTAACAGGTGTTTTCCTTTTTTTTACAAAGGCGATGTGGGACTTTTGCCACACTGGGGTGGGCTTCCAGCGTGGCAGCTGGAAGTTTGCTTGGGAGGCAGTGGAGCCAATGGGGATTGGGCACCCCGTTGCTATCATACGGACTTTGCCATGCTGAGGTGGGCTCCCAGTGGCATCTGGAAGTCTATTTTGGGAGGGGCAGTGGAGCCTATGGGGACTGGCAACCCTGTCACCCATACAGACTTTGCCATGTTGGGTGGGCTCCCAGCCTGACACCTGGAAGTCTGTTTTGGGCAGGAGCTAACGGGGATTGAGCACCCTTCAATCGACACAGTGTGCAAAGGGTGGGAGTGATGTGAGCATGCTGGGGTGGCTCCCTACATGCTATTTGGTGTTGTTTGGGGAGGTGGACCATGAAACAAACAAAGTTGTCTATGACAGCTGTTTACATGCAGTTCTGACATGTAGGCACTTTGCATACTGCTGACAGCAGTATGTAAATTGCCTGCCAACAGCAGTATGCAAATTGCCTATATGTTACCACCATTGATTGTAGCGGTCTTTTGCTTTGAATTGCACACCACTGCATCTAAACTGCTGTCATAGACAGCTCAGACATTTATTGGTGCAGTGAGGCCATGCCTGCAAAAAGGAGCAGGACATTGGAAGCGGGGGTGGCACATCTATGAAAATTCATATGGTGGCACTATGTTTCTTGCACATGCATGCAAGCAAACATAAAAATAAAGCATCTTAGTGTAGTTCCAGAGTGTGAGTGTAATAGAGCAGGCATAGAACATGTCACTGGGGTCTTAGGTGTCGGGAGGTGTCCACAGGCAAGCAGTGGGTCTCTGCTGGACTGACAAGGAAAGGTAGGTACTCCAAAGGTCTGAATACACTTACTGTTATACTGCATACATAGCTACAGGAGGTGGTATAGTGGGTAACTGCAGGGGAAAAAGCAGACAGGTTACAACTACAGGTAGGAGTATAGAAGGCCCCCTATCTGGGGTAAAGTAAAGTAGTAGTAGTTCAGGAAAGGCAATAGGGAAAAGTTAGCAAAAAGAAGGAGAAAAAGAGGCAGAAGTGCATAGGAAGAGCTTTACTTTGAAACTGCAACTGTTTAAAGGGAATGCAGGTAACACACTGTCTATAGTAAGGTGTCAAAGTTCATTCTGATAGGGGGTGTAGCTGGGAAAAGAATAGGTAAAGGAAAAAGACATCAGGGACAAGTAACATTCAGAATAAAAAGTGAGACTGATATTAGCAGACAATGGAGCGGTGCACTGCAATGGTTGTGGGACTGCAGTTTCATGGGAGACATTCTGGAGACTTAGATGCTGCCCCATCTGCATGCACCTCTCTGGGATGAGGGTGGAGGTCGCTGGTCTCCATGCCAAGATGGCTAGGATACATAGGACCTCTTGCCCTGCCCAGGGGCCACAGAGTCCCCTATCCTTTCCTTAGAAGTTGCCTAGACAGAGGAGGGATGGCTAGACTTTGGTAGGCTCTGGGAGGGTGGGGGTCAGGGGCACATTCTTCAGCCTGTACTACTACAGAATTCCTTCATCATTGTGGCAGGGTAGAACTGCCATGAGGAGGCACCCATAGTGGTGCCAAGGGTGGGGATATGGGGGTCCTCAAAAGGGGAAGCCCCAAGGTGGGAGGTAGAGGACGCCAGCAGAGGAGAATGCAACTTCTGGTGGGGGACTGAATTTTCAGGGGGATCAATTTGGAGACAGGAAGTAATGGAGAGGAACGAGCCCTGGGAGTTGAAGGGATGGCCGGGGGAGGAGGAGGCTGAGTATCCCAGGGACCGCTTGCCTTCTTTGGGGAGGGAGGGGAACAGAGGCGCATTGCTCAACTGGCCCCAGGTAGAGGCCTGGGGTACAGCAAGCACCTAGCCAGTGCAAGGGGGAGGGACGCAATGGACGTTGACAGTTACACATTGACATCAGGCCACATGTCACATCCACAAAGAAAATGAGAAAAATAGCTCTCCAGGCACAGGGAAGACAGAGCACTCAGTGCAGACCCCACAGCTCACATCTGCCTGTCCCAGCCGGACCCAATGAAACAAGAAGGTTCAGGGCATATGGTCCCCACCTCATCCCCACCTGGGGGGAGGAAGAACCATGGCTCCATGGAGGTACCGGAGGGCTCCAGGTAGGTGCAAGAATCAGGGGCAGACACCATGAAAAGCAGCTCCCGATGGTGTGGTCCTTGAAGGGTTGGGGGTGGAAAAAATGCAAGGAAAAAAAGGAAGTAGGAGAGAGAGAGAGAGAGAGGTAAGGTGCCTACCTTGTGGCTTTGCTTCGAAGAACAGACAGTGGATCCTAAGAATTGCTAGGACAGCAGGACAGGGTGGGGAGCTGGATGTCATTGTCCACCTGGGGACAAATGACTAAGTGAGGGATGGGGATGAGATAGTACAGGGAGAGTTCAGGGAACTGGGGTGGGACCTAAGGCAAGTAGCACAAACTGTGACATTCACTGATGTGTTATCTGCCTACAGCCAAGAGGAAGATAGGGCACTCTGCACCAGGGGCTTCAACACTTGGTTAAAGGAATGGTGCAGGAGGAGGGGTTCAGCTTCACTGGGGACTGGGAGCCAGCCTGGAAGGATATGGATGATGGCCTGCATCCATCTGGGAAGGGGACTGCAGTCCCCAGTGGAAGGTTTAGGTGTTACCTTGATGAACATTTAAACTAGCCAAGGAGGTCAACACTTATGTCCCTGATCCGGATTCACCCCAAAAAAGATTTGAGGCAACCTCTGTTAAATAAGCCAAACTTGAAATTAGCTAAGAAAACCATTAATAGTTTTGGGGACACCCCCCCCCCTTGATCTATGTCTAAAAGACCTTACTTCAGGGAACTCACTCTCTTCTATCTCCGCTTTACAAACCAAGTGTAGCAGTCTTCCAAAATACTTTTTTCAACTAACTGAAATACACCATTGTATTAAACTCTTTTTGGGCAAACCACCATGATTGGATGAAGCAGGGAAATTGTTAGCTACTCTTTGGGAATCAACCACAGGTCACAAGTCAGTCGTTAAATTGTACAAAGAAATTGTACTTCATGCTTGGAAAAACCCTCCTCCTGTAGCTTACTACCGGAAGAACATTCTCACTAAGAATTTTCCTGACAACATATGGAAAGCAATCTGGACTGAAAATGTTGTCCTAATTAAACAATATCACCTGAGGAGCATTCAGTTTAATATTCTCCACAATATTTATTGTACACAAAGCAGTCTATACCGAATGGGCAGGTGATCCTCTGCGGATTGTAAGGACTGTGGATCTGACCATGCTACACCTCACCATAAGCTTTGGTCTTGCCCTAAGATCTCTAAATTTTGGGACACAGACAAAAAACATATTGCACCATTTTTAAAAATGTCTCCCTATTTCGAGGAGGATACCTGCCTCTTAGGAATGTATCTGTCTATCCCCACATTTCCTCAAAAAGTTCAAGTTGCCTTGGTTTCCATGGTTACAAAGTTGCTAATTCTGAGGCATTGAAAAAAGGAGTGGGAACCTTCTTTTGGAGAATGGTGGGCTGAATTCCTTACTGCTCTGAATGCGGAAAGATGTGTGGCTAGATTTTCTCAGTCTTGGGGAAAATTCCATAAATGTTGGGGATGTTTTTTTTTCAATTCTTAAAGGTAAATTTGTGTATTGAACCAGCCCCCAACTTTCTTTTCTTTCATCTTTCTATAATATCTTTCCCCTATCCTTTTACCCCCTCCTACTTCAACCTCAACTACTATTTTAGTTCAATTTCTTAATCTCTTCTCCTCTCCTCTTTCTCGTCTCGCTTCTTGATTTGTTGTGCTAGAGCCAAAAGAGATTTCAATACATCATGGTATTATCCTTTATCTATGGTGGTGGGGTTAAAGAAGTGTGTGTGTGCTGCAGGGCACGGTAGGGGTTGGATGGGTATGTATGACATTTTTTGTTTATGGTTATTTGGTGTTGGTTAATTGCTTGTTTGGTTATAACATTGCAAATTGTTACTTGATTTCTGTATATGGATAAAATTTGCATTAAAAGAAAGTTATTTGCAAAAAAAAAAAAAAACACTAGCCAAGGGGGTAGTCAGTAATACAAAGGGATGCAAACTGCCCCCTCCCCACACACACGCACAGATTTGAAGCAACAGGAAGACAGGGCTCAAGGGAGGAAACTCCCACAAGGCACAAGTTTAAGGAGGCAGATGCATATTAGCGGATAAGGGAGACAAGAACAGAAGAAGAAAGGGAGGTGTCGAGGAGGTAGGGCATGAATAGGCTAGTGAGGGGGAGTGGGAGACAGGGAAGTTTCAAATGGCAGCAAAGACAAGAAGAGGGGAAGGGAGGTTTCAGGCAGAGTAGAAGAAGAACAGAGTCATGTGTGCCAATGTAAGGAGACTTGGAAATAAAATTTCAGACCTGGAGGCCATCATGGCAGAGGCAAACCTGGATCTTGTGGCCATTACTGAGCCATGGTGCACAGGGAGCCATGGATGGGACGTGGCCATATCAGGCTACATTCAATTCAGTAAAGATAAGGAAGGGGAAGAAAGGGGGAGGGACTGTGCTGTATGCAAGGGAGTGTATCAGAGCAACAGAAATGAACGAGAATCTAGGGCATGGATTGGAGGTGTAGTGGGTTACCATGAAGACAGGAGCTAGAGCCACTATTGACACTGGGGTGATATACAAGGCCTCCAACACAGGGAGAAGAACTAAATAAGGCACTGGGGGAACTATCAGCGTGATGTCAGAAAACATAGTTGGGCTCTTGGTTGGGGACATCTATCTCCCTAATGTGGATTGGACATGGCCTTGGCTAGAAGCAGGGCCATCCTCATCTCTTTACAGGGGGCGCTTGTCAGGCAACTAGCCAGACAAGCCTACATGAGATGGGGCAATACTCGACCTGGTGCTCACAAACAGGGACAGTATTGTAGACGTCAAGGTGGGAAGCCACCTCGGGACGAGTGATCACCATACAGTGTGGTTTAACATAGGGATGGTGGCAGATATAAACCCCTACAAGGATGAGGGTTCTGGACTTCAGGAGGGCAGATTTTTTTTAAAGAATGGGTGAAGGTCTTAGAGACAAGCTAGCAGGGAGGATTTCCTGGGTGGGGTGAAGAAACAGTGAATCAAAATAAGGGCTGGCATAGTGAAGGCAACAAACCTCTGCACAAAAGAAGTGAGCAAGATCAGGAGGAAAAGAGACCACTATGGTTTCAAGGAAGTGACTCTGAAGGTAAAACTAAAAGGGTGGCATTCAGGAGGTTCATGAAATGCAGAGGAAGAGGACGGGAGGTGTACCAAGAAAAAGAGGGAAGCAGGAAGGGTGGTGATGGGTGCAAAGTTTCAAGCAGAGGAAAGGATAGACAAAGGGACAACTAAAGAGGCAAGACCTTTTTAGATAAACAAACAGAGGAAGACAAGAGGAGGATTGAAGTTGAGAAGGCAGCGGAGACTGTGCAGAGGAGGATCAGGAAAAAACCATATCCTCTGTTCAGTCTTCACAATGGAGGAGAGAGGGAATGACCACAAAAGGCGGCAAGAACACTGGGCACAGGAGAGTAGACACAAGTCCATTCAGAAAGGAAAAACGTCTGAGAGGACTTGTGAATCTGAAAGTGCATAAGGCAATGGGGTACACCCATGGGTGCTGAGGTAGAACAGGGAGGTACTGGCTGCACCTCTGGCAGCCCTAGTCAACAACTCATTGGAATCCGGAGTGATTCCAGAGGACTGGAGTAGGGCAGATGTAGTCCTGCATCATAAAAATGGCAGTAGGGAAGAAACTGGCAACTATAGGAGGTCAGTCCAGCATTAGTGGTGGGGAAGTTAATGGAGATACTTCTAGAAGAAAAGCTAGTGGAGTATCTTGGATCCAGTGGTTTACGAGACCTGAGGCAGCAAGGATTCTAGAGGGACTCATGTTAGAAAAACCTGATCGAGTTCTTCGACTGGGTGACCAGGGAAATAGATCAGGGTGGGTCAGTGTGGTGGACGTGGC
The DNA here is from genome assembly GCA_016271365.2 of Neoceratodus forsteri. Classification (NCBI taxonomy): domain Eukaryota; kingdom Metazoa; phylum Chordata; order Ceratodontiformes; family Ceratodontidae; genus Neoceratodus; species Neoceratodus forsteri. Next base: position 30,335,948 of record CM028134.1, read on the forward strand.
CTACTTAGACTTCAGCAAGGTCTTTGACCATGTACCACGTAGGAGACTTATAAGGAAACTGGTCACTTTGGGGGTGGGGCCCAAGGCGGTAAACTGCATACAGAACATGTTGATGGCTAGGCAGCAGAGGCTGGTGGTAAACAGCACTCACTCCAATGAGGGAAAGTGACCAGCGGAGTACCTTAGGGCTCAGTACTGGGACCAGTCCTGTTTACTGTCTTTATAAGCGACATTGCAGAAGAGCAGGAAGGGATGCTGCTTTGCAGATGGCACCAAACTCTGCAATAGGGTAGATACTCTGAAGGGAATGAGAGAATGAGTAGGGACCTGAGAAAACTGGAGGAGTGGTCGAGTACATTACCTTCTGTAACCCAGCACTGTTTACACAGTCAAGCTCCACTGTATGACTGTATTAATGTTTTGGTTATATGTACGTATGTATATATTCCCTGTTACCCTCTCCCCCATGACGCACCATGAGACGAGCAACTTGCTGTTCAGTGTGCCTTTCCTGGTGAAATATTTCAATAAATGAATAAATAAATAAATTATGGCAGCTGGGTTTCAGTGCAAAAAAAGTGGAAAATCATGCACCTAGTGCACAGAAACACAGAGGTGCTGTATAAAATGGGGAAGAGATACTGGCAGTCACTAAGCAGGAAAGGGACCTTAAGGTTATCATATCTGATAATCTCAAGGCGGCGAGGCAGTGCAACAAGGCAGTAGGTAGGGCCAGCTGGATGCTTAGTCCATAGAAGTGGTGTTACCACTGTAGTGACCAGTGATGACATCCCACCTGGATTATTGTGCCCACTTCAAGAGACCACATCACAGGAAGGACATGGACAGGGTACAGGCTGTCCAGAGGAGGGCAACTAAAATGGTGCAGTAGTTGCATCATAAGCGCTTTGAGGAGAGATTGAGGGATCTCAATATGTGCACCATGGCGGGGGAGCATGATAAGAGACCTATAAGTACCTCACAGGGGTGAATAAGGTACAGGAAGGGAGTATGTTTCAGAAGGGAAGAACAATGGGACAAGCAATGAAGATGGAAGAGGGAAAATTTAGGAGAGATATGTGTGTGTAAGTACTTCTTCACTGAAAGAGTGGTGTATGCCTGGAACAATCTTCCAGCAGAGGTGGTGGGGACGAAAACAGTGATGGAGTTCAAGAATGCATGGAATAGGCACAAGGAATTTTGTTAGAATTGTGTTAATCTCAGGGGTTATAAAGGAATATGGCAGACTGGATAGACCTCTGGTCTTTTTCTGCCATCAGGGTCTATGTTTCCAGTCTGCCATCATGGTCTATGTTTTTATGTTAGAAAAGTGAAGGGAGGGGGGGGTAGCCAGAGATCTGGTAGTGTGTGCAGTGACAGTATAGGCAGGGACAAAATGGGCAGACTAGGTGGTCCAAGCGGTCCTCATCTGTCAACAAATTGTGTTTCTAGGTTTCTATGCTGCTTAACATCAGAAACATGTGCTAGCAGCATCATAATACATCTGCAGTACAAATCCAGTGTGTACCGTCTAAAGACACCTTCAGCCAAGGAGTTTATTAAATATTGAGAGTGGTTGCCATCTTTAATGACTTGAGTCATGAATTACAAAAGAAACAGTCATAACAGCTGTTTTTAATTATGTGAAGACATTTAAATGATTCTGATTATGAATCAAAGAATGTCTGCAATACATTTTCTTGCAAAAGAAAGAAAGAAAGAAAGAAAAAGAAAGAGAGAAGGAAAGAAAGAAAGAAAGGAAGAGAGAGAGAGAGAAATGGCATGATGAAAATGTTTGCCAACTAACAAATCCTGCTGCTTTCAGAGGTTTCACCTGACTGGGAACTGACTTCAGGCACACAGTTGGCTTTACGCTGTGAGGTGCATCTTTAAAGGGAAGGGGGAACTTTGCAGCATTCCCAGTTTATATTTTCTTACCCCTTGTTCTCTGCCTTTAACAGCTGGGCTTTCAAAACACAACAGCACAATTTTGCTGCAGTCCTGCTACTTGCAACGGGATTGTTAGACCACATAACTCACTGCAGATGCCACAAGTTGCCCATCAAAAATGATGCAAGGTCAAAAAAATAACATGTGCATACAGTGAGCAAAAGTGTTGCAAATGCGTCCCAATATTTGAAAATCCCTCACAAACATTTTGATGCTTTTGCAGTGACACTGGTGTGGCAGAACAGCTGCTGCAGATCCTTTATCCAAAGCTTTAACAATCCAGGTCTACATCTGTCTCTGTTTTCATTTCCATACCCCTTGGTATTTCAAATGCAGTCTGTATGTAGCCCCATGGTGCCATTGCAGGTGTGTCAACTAGTGACATCATGGCTTACAATTAGGGCTGTGTGGAATGTTAACATACCGATGGAACAGAATCCTGGGGAATTTCTGAAAATTCTGTGGAATTCTCTAGGTAGCACAATTCTGATATTCTGCTTGCAGAATGCTTTTTATAAAATAATTTTCCACAGATTAAGTAAACCATGGATTCTTTTTCCTCAGTCCATGGAAAATTATTCAGTGGTTTACACAGAAATGCTTTCTAGAAGTCTGCAGAAATTCCACAAGCATTTCGGAAGCAAAACTGTCATTCCGCAGCAATTTTGATGGCAGGATTCCACATTTCGCACGGCCCTAGTTGCAATCAGTCGATGGCTGCTGTTCCTGGTGCTGCAGGGGCTGCCGCACCAGTGAAAATGGAGCAGCTCCTTCATGTACTCAGTAGGGCTGGTGACTACTGTATTACAAAAATTTGGCCGAATAGTTGTATTCTGGTCCCCAAACATTTGGGCCTTCAGTATTCTTGTACCTGTGGGGAAGGAGGAATGAAAAAAAAAAAGCCTCCTCACCCTCTTCCCTAGCCCACTCATGTTAAAACACCCCCATCCTGTGTTGATCTCAGGTGTTGTACTATGCACGCAAGCATGGAAGCGCCAGTCACAAGAAGGTGGACGGCCATGTAGGAGAGCAGTTTGTGTCGATTGGCTTCTTGCACCTGGGGGGAGACAACTTGCTACTAATTTTATTAAATGTAGATGCTGGTGGGGAGGAGGGTGGGACTTGGGTGTGCTGCTGCTGTGGTGGGAGCATGGTGATAATTACGTCAACTAATGGCATAAGTAGACTGGTCCTGCCATGGAGAAGGGCAGGTTGTGCTGGTTGCCCATTGTAGCAACTTTTGTTAATCTTGAAATCATGGGTGCTGGGGAAGGAGGGAGGGTGAAGTGAGCTTGCTTCAGAGGATGGTGGACAGGGGGTGTTTTAACATGGTTGGGAAGGAGAGGAGTATGGGGGACTGTTTTTCTTTTTGTGTGTGTTTCCCAAACACGAATAGACACAAATAGTGCCACTGTTCATTATTCAAATCTGAATAACAAATAGTACATTATTCATGGTATTTGTGAAATACTGTTCATTACTCGCACCCCTCTAGTACGCAGTTTAAATCCAGATAATGTACCAACCAATGCACAAGATATAGTGGTACCAGAATCAAGAGGTAGTGGACGGTTTTGCAATTAATGATGTCGCTGTTTGGAGCATTTGCAATTCTTTAATATGGAAGCTATATTCAGAGCTGGTTTTAAAAACCAGGGAAGCTGAAAACAAAGCAAGAGAGAACTGTACAAATGTTAAATAAATATGACTTGGTTATCCAGCCAAGCATCCTTTCTACTTTTAGAATAAGAAGAGAGAGAGAGAGCACACACAAAATAAAACTGAAGGTTGAAGCCCTCTGTTTCCAGGCAGGAACAGAACTGCAGAGCTGTGATATTGTGTTCTTCTGAAGAGGCCAATAACATGATAAGGACCAAGAAGGCTTCATAGTTAATGGTACATGATGTATGGCAAAGAAAACTTCCCTCATTGTGTAGCAGGCAATTGTGTTGAAACTTGTCTAACGAGGGCAGAGGGCAGACGACACGCAGCTTCTTGCTCGCCTTGAAGCTTGAGTGGCGCTAGGCAAGCAGATGGATCTGGCACACGGCTCACCCTGATCATCAGCTGTGGTGCTGTCCATGGAGCCAGGATGTGGAACTGCAATTAGCTACATATTCATTCTTTCTCATGTTAACGACAATGCTAAAAATGGAATCATTGTTAGAGGTTTCAGAAATATTGGATTGCATGTGTGTACACCCACAGAAAGAAAAAAAAACACTAAAGAGTAGTACTAGTGTCACAATAATTTTTCTAGGGGCACAGGCATTCAGTCTTCATAGTTAGGTAAAAGCTTACTGTACAATAGGTACTCAGGAAGGCTATAGTAAGGCAAAGAAGGACATCATAGAAGTAGTTCCCACCCCTTGTACCAAGGTAGGCTGCTAAAAGCTGTAATGAGTTTTGTTAAGATTTTGCAGAGAGAGGCAATGTTTTGCCACAAACATCTGTTATGCAGCGATATTCATTCCTGATTTTTAAAAATGCAAGTGGGGTATGGCACCTCTATCTATGGCCCAAAGGAAGAGCATGATGCTCCATGTAGGCAGCCCCAGAGTGAGCTTGGGCACCTGTAGCTGGGTGGCTGTGGCTGGAAGTATGTTTAACTCAACAAGGCGGCATTCTAGACGGGTGAGCTGGTGTAATGTCTGCCGCCAACCCTCTCTATGGGCCAGACTATTAGCTCCCCTGTGAGAGTGTTCATGCTTGCATTTTGTCCTTGCAGTGTCCAAGGCCGTCCGCTGCTGCACACATTATCAAGGAGGTGAAGAGATCTGGAGAGAGGAAACTAAGGGAAGAAAATCCCTGCTTCATCCATGAATGACACTGGCATTCTCGTGCTCCACTGTTATGGATCCCTCGGACCCTAAACCAAGCTGGTCAGAGACAAAGCTGGGAAGTAGCCAGAACCAATGTGCATGGCTGAGCAGAAAGGGATGAAACGTTATATAAAATAATGCAAATGGGACTTGTACAAGCAAGTTGTACCAATTTGCTCATACAATTCCTGGTCACATAAACAAACTGAAATGAATATTCAGGGTTTTAGTTCTGTGAGCAACATTAGTTGCTTAGAGGAGCAGAAAGAGACCATTCCCAGTACCAGATTTCTTGTGCAAGTCATAGTGAGAGCTGGACTGAATATGTGGCTAAATGCAATGGAGGGTGCTACCTTTATCCCCACAACATACAAGGACAGGTTCAAATACTCAAACAAATCAGAGAGAAAATAGAAACCCACCATGGACTGCAGAGGAGACCATGGTGAGTGAGCTGAGAGAACTCATGTGTCTGTCTATGCTAATGCTAATAATTAACAAAACTTTGTTTAAAACAAAGTTAGGGTCTAGACATAGGTCTTCAACCAAAGTGATACAGGTCAGGAAATTGAATGTTAGGGTTTACAACTGTTATACCGCTCCCCCACCAAACCCGACCATTGGAACTGTACCCCCCCCTCCACACACAAATAAGCATCAGGGTGTGCCTTAGGGTCATGGGTCCAACACCACCCAACCCTACCATCACAACACCACCCCCACCCTCCACACATCAACAAGCACATAAGTTGAAAACCCCATTGAGAGCCATAATACGAGCCTACCTTGATTCCTCAGTTTGCAGTTGGGCTTTGAAGAGTGCAGATGTGTCCCAGTCCAGAGAAGATGACAGCTGCCAACCTCCAGTGGTAAGTATAGGGTGAAGGGGTGGGAGGTGGTGCTCAGTGGAAGGGTTGGGATGGGGAGGAGACAGGGAGATGATGAGGACTGTTTTCTTTTTTCTAGGATTAAAAAAGATGCTGGGGACAGTTTTCTTTTTTTATGGCAGGGATAACTTTATGGGGAACACTGGGAGTGGGCTCCCAGAGTCCCATAGTGCTGGGGTCATAATGTCAACATGAGGATTGGGCACCCCAAGTCAGTGAACACTATTAATATTAGAACTGGCGGGGGAGCATTGGATGCCAGGTGTGGGCTTCCCAGTGTCAGAAACAACATTGAAAAAAGTAAACTTATTTGACACACTGGGGAGGTCTCCCAGTGTGCACAGTATAGAGGAAGAATAAATCCTGACATGGGGTTTGCGCCCATGATGTCAGCAAAGAATAATAAGAACGGGCTGTTGGGGTGGCGGGGCATCCGACTCTGAGGGTGGGCATCGCGAGTGTCGGAAACAACAGAAAGATATCAGAAGGTTAATGCATTCAGTGCACTGCGGGTTGTATCCCCAGTGTGCCACTAGTGGAGGTTTAAAGAAATGCAAACACAGGGATTAGGCACCCCGAGGTTGGCAAACAATAATAACAAAGGGGTACGCTTGGAAAAATGACAGTTCGATGCAGGATTCTGAATCGCAAAATGGCAGTTGGATGCAGGACTCTGCATCATAAAATGCCACTTCAATGTAGGATTCTGAATCTAACATGGCAGTTCTTTGCAGGATTCTGCATCTAACTAGAATCCTATGCCAATCCAGGGTTCTGCATCGAACTAGAATCCTATGCCTCCAGGGACATTTATTTTTTCCCATAGGAAATAATGGGAAAAAGAACATTTCATAACTTTGGAATGGATTCATATTTTTTTCACCAAATCTTCAAAAGGCACATCTGTGAGACCAAAGTTTTCTACCCTGAAAATTTCAGCCCTATAGCTACATGTACAGCCATTTCTAAGATACAGGTTGACAAAAAAAACAAACAGCAAAAAACATAAAAATCTCTTTTTTTTCAGCACTCTATATCTCAGACACCACACAAGGGATTCAAACCACATTTTGCATATCAATAGACCTGCCAGTTCCAAAGATGCATGCAAAATGTCAAGCAGATCTGTTGAACCTGTCCAAAGTTATTACCCTGCAAAAATTGGCCTTTAACATTAAATGCTTGCGCTAACCCTAACTATAGCTGCACTACCGTGCAGCTATAATGATTTTATAGATAATTGTAATATTCTGTGGTCAGGGCCCTACAGGCCTTGGTTGGTTCTGTGCTCCATCTGAGCTATGCACAGCAGGATCAGTATAAGGCCACCCTGAGTTTTTAGGGCCACAGTCACAGGCTTTAACAAACGCCCTGTTGAAAGCCATGAGCCACACAGGAAAATGCTATCTTTCTTTGAAGGGGAACAGTCACCACTAAGAGCCTCACACATTATGTTAGGGCTTACATGCATGTGTTAGGTGCATGTTAAAGCTTTTATAACCACTGATCAGATGTTCTCCAGTCCCGTTGTTTACCTTGGCCTAAGTACAGTCCTCTGTGAGTGTATTTAGCCCAGTAAGGACAGCATGACCAGAAAACAAATGATCAGATCTTATAAAAACTATAACATGCACTGCAGGCAATTGAATCATCCACTGCTGCAGCCCTGCTCTGATGTCAGCTGCAGTAGGGGAGTCTGGGATTTGCAGTTACATAAAATGTCAGCTTGGAAGCCAGCAGAATCAGCCTGATACAATCTACTGTACTGCAGCAAAGAGTATATAAAAAAACATGTTTTTGCACACAAAGTTCAAATTGGTACCAGCCCCACACTTGGGTGTGGGGCTCTTAGCACTGACTGTTACCCTTTAATGCAGTTTCCATCACATGGACTGTACTCGATGGTACTCAAATACTGGCACTGCATAAGATTTGTGGCTACCAGTCTAGAAGCAAAGCATTGCACATGGGTTGCAAGATTTGCTTTCAAATCAGTTGATGCTAAAATTAGCATGACGGCATTAGATTTGATTTAAAGTGCAAAAGTCAGGATAATACCCAACTATCCATACCTCTCACCTTGCTGCCAGAAGACCCTGTCCCAGTGCTTTGCTTGGAGAGGTTCATCACACCCCCGACGAAGCTCTCTGTGCAAAGCACTGGGGTCTTCTGGCAGAAAGGTGGGAGGTCTATGTAGCTGGGTATTATCCTGAGCTTTTTGCACTGATTGTTTATTACTAACCTATGGTTTGTATTTTGCATTACTTTGCACTTTAAATCAAATCTGCTAATGCTGTCATGCTAATTTTGACATAAATAAATTGATCTGAAGGAGTATCTAGCAGCCTATGTGTGATGTTTACTTCCAGACTGGTAGCCACTCATCTTAAGCAGTGTGACTATTTCAGTACCTTCGAGTGTATTCCATGTGATGGAAACTATATGAAGATTAAGGGTTTGGCCAACCCTGGAATGCACCAACCCCTTATGAGTGGCAGTGACTCATTGTTCGTGAAGAGTGTTCCTCTTAAATTCCGTCACCTCTTACATAACTGACCATTGTGCTGGAGCACGGTTGGATGAAGTCATTTGACTGACAGGAACCTATTACCAACCTCCTTCCATGCAGCCCCTGAAATTCCTGCTTTTCTGAGGGCTGTTGCTGGGAAGCTCAAGGAACCCCTGTAACTGGAATACTACTTGCTGACCGACCTTATCTTCCCTCCTCCTATAGGAAATTGACTGCCTTTACTCCTCTCACACCCTGGACACATTAACCCCAGCGTGCTCCTGTGAGATAACAGTTCCTGTCCTGCTATTGATTTGTGGAACTGTGACATGTGCCTTCCATCAAACAATGTTCCCCACTGTGACCGGTAAGCATCTTCCACAGCCTATAACACTGCAACCTAAAGCCCATTGTTGTACTGCAATTGCACCAAGGGACCCAAATGAAGCATGTAAGCCATGACAGGGTGTGCATGGGAGGATTTTAAATCATGCCCCAGGGGAGTGAGGCATAAGGCAAAAGACAGAGTGCCCTTATGCCAATGGGGAAGTGCATACCAATCCTTTAGAAAATGGGCTTCAAAAATAACTGTGTTCTGACTGGTTAATACCTATCTGTAAGTATGCATTTATTTCTTAACAATGCCTAGGTGAAAACAAGTGCCATGCCATGTCTTACTGCAACCGATATCACTGTGCCCCACAATTTTAAAAACATAACCCTCAGTCATTTATTTGCTCCTAGTGAGTGAATGGCCTCCCTGCCCACCCCATTCCCCTAACACTCTCACCATGGCCCTAACAGTCCCACTACCCACATAAATTAATGTAACCTGAAAGATATTCAGAGAAATAGTTCATATTTTTTAAAGTAAACCACTAGCATACACGAGCCATTCATTTTATTGCTAGTTTTGCTCTATTCCCCATTTCCTGCTTTAAAAAAAGAAACCAAAAAAGCTTCAACATTTAAAAAGGAAAGTAACCTAGCATTTATATTTCTTACTTCCATGTTCATTACTTTGCAACCACATGCAGCTACCCTGCCGATACCAGTACACTGGTTATCTTCGTACTGCTGGACCAGATGCAGTCACCGTGCCCAATGCCGGTACACTTGTTATCAATAGCGGTTCGGCACAGTAGATAAAATGGAGCCGGGGGGTAACAGATCGTGGGGTTAGGGCTTGCTTTCAGAAAGAGACAAACACAGACCAGAGGTGTTTTGAACAGTAGTGCTACCTTTGGTGGAGGGAGGTTGAACAGAAATGCTGCTTCTAACACGAGTGTAAAAGGAAAAACAGCTATCAAACACTGCAGTGCCCTCTACTAGCAGGCATATCAGTAAAGGGACTACTTCACAAAAAAATTACTTCCCATGATTTTTACTCATGTTTACATTTTTTTTTAAATCCCATACAAAAGAATCACATATACCCTGTTTCTAAGCGCAATAACACCCGACAGAAGGGTGGACAGTATTGGGCTATACCAAACCTTCCAGGGGCTATAGGGCCCTCCACCAGCAGTGTTGGGCCTTATTTCACCCTGAGTAGTCCCCCTATAGCCCAATACTGCCCACCCTTTTGGGTATTATTGCTTGCCTAATGCACACTTTGGAACAGCTGACTGCACATATAAATTGGCCCTGCTCTATGTATTTGTATGTAACGTAACATTTTTTATACCTTTTTTCAGAAAATTATTTGTTTAAATACATGTAGCTCTTGCCCCACTCTAGGGGGTTTCAAATTTCATCGGTTCATTTTAAGAGATGGGACTCACAATAAAAACTTACTTGTCCTCTCAGGTCTGCGGTGACCTCACAGGTGCTTGGAAACTCTTCAGACTTCAGGGCTGCAAACACGAGGGGTTAACACGCAGACAGTCCTCAACAATAACAAAATGTCTATAACTTGATTAAAGCCCAACCACTTGATTCATTAACTCATTTGCTCCTGGTAGATATTTTGGGTCCATTCCAGCAATGGATGGTTCCGACGCCATATGGCGTCTATGGGAATGAATGGTTAAAGGAGCACTCATGAGCACACTTCATAGTACAGTGAGATAGTAATCACAGCACAGTGGATCCAAGAAACTAAAGCCCAAAGCAAAGCCCAGAATTCCTAGTGGTAACTTCTTCAGGGCTGCATACAGCCCAGGGTACCTTTATCTTAGCTGTAAACTGTGGACTTCATACCTAGTCTTCGACAGGACCCAGCCTGGAGTAGATTAAACAGAGTCTATTTCTTCAGTGGTCACACATTCCCAGCAATGAAATATGATACAGCTATGATGCATTTCACTCAGGAGCTACCCAGGGATTCCAGCCTAACTACCATCCCCTAGACGTGGTACCCACTTTACCGCTGCCCCCAAGGGAGGGTCCACCATTGCCCAACCTGGGTTCTGGGGCATCTGCCTTCCTGTGGCATTACACTAGCTAACTTAGAAGCCCTGAAGCCTGCATAACCTACATCAATTCCACACTTCGGTCCTGGCTAATGCAGGACCTGGGTGTGCACCACACAATTTAGAAAGCTTCAGAGAGGCAGTTCCTCTCTAGAGGACAACAGTTGCTTGGATCAGGCCTCCTCACCCTCTACCTCATTGGCCCCATAGAGCAAGAGTCTCTGGCCAAATTAACCCCGTTTCAGAGCTTTCTCCTACTACCAACAAGGAGGGAGGAACCACAGTACCTAGTACATCGTTTTTAAAGTTCTGAAGACTTACATTCTACTCCAGAGGCTGCACGCTAAGTATGTGGTGATTGGAAAAGATGATTAATTTGTAGATCTGACTTTGGGGGTCCACAGTTTAATAGGGTGAGGTCCCTGCCAAAATAAATGCAACAGTTCAGTAGGGGTAATGATTAGCATGTTGGAATTTACCCCATGGGGGCATGACAAGATGGCAAGATTTGGTGTAGGTTCAACATCAAGCTAGGCCTTTCAGCTACTTTGACTGCCTACAGGCAGTGTCATCAACTCTAGCCAACAGACTGAATGAGTAAACAGCTACACCCAATGACTCTCCAGTCACCAAGAGCTGGCCAGATCCCCTGAGAACTCTCTGCTAATGTAGTCAACAGAATGATCCCAGGCAGGCAGGGTGGAGTTGACCCTTAGGGGCCTGTGAAACTACGGGGTATCTGTAGCTTTCTGGGGATTACATACATATTAAATAGCTACATATATACATGCAATAATCCATGATTTTGTACATAATGAGGCTTTCTTGCCTTGAAGATGAGATTCAGCACCTGACCGTGCATTTTTAGCTTTTTAATGCACAGTCCGTTGATGTCTCTCAGCCACTGAGGTTTCAGGATTTTCCTTGCTATTTTATAAAATGTGATGTTGTATTGCAAGGGCCTTTTCAACCTCTATATGGTGTGAATTTAAATAATTAAATAAATTTGAATGCTTGCTCAATGGAATGGCCAGAAGACATCTCACTCAGCTATTGTATAATGAAAGGGGGGTCCTTGCTCTATGCGCCTCCTGGCGCCCCCTCACGCCCGACTTACCTAGGGGTTGGCCTGGGTTCTTTTGGATGCAGTATACAAATAGGACACCAGGAACAGAATTTGGTGTCTCCACCTGGGGCAGGGGTATATACAGGCTACCCAATGTGGCCCTAACATCCCCCAAGGAACAAATATTATTTTCCCTCCTACACACAATTAGTATGTCCCCACACAGTAACAATACACATGAAGCAATAACCAAGAACTAACAACTTATTTATTATAGGGAAAGGGTGAAAGGGAAGCAAAAACATTTAACAAACAATTTTGATTTGAACAATTTGCCCCGCACAGTCTATATAACCCCCATGGTTGCACCCAGTTTTCCACCATGGAAGTAAGAGTTCTACTGTCCATTGCACTGGGTACCTCACCGGTTGCTGGTGTCCAACTAGATGATGGAAGGTTGAAGGCAGTTTGGAAACAGAGGAAACAACAGTCTTTTGAACTTGAAATGGCAGAACTTGATAAGGGGCCCCAAAATAGTTGGCAAACAGGTATAAAACAAATATTTTAAGTAATCTTCCACCTGGGCTTCCTGCAAATTGACAAGTCCTGCCCAGGACACCACCCCTTTATATCTTACTAAACTAACTAACTCTGGAAAAGAACTCCTCTGGGCTGCAGCCCAGAGGTACTCTGGTTTGTTGACAGTCTCTGGGGATGCAGTGAAAAGATAAGACTTGGCGATACTGCTCAGATTACAGCAGACAGTTTCTCCAGGAACAACAGCTGCAAGATGAAGATACTAAGCAGGAGTAGGATTCTTCACCCATGACAGACCTTTCTTATCTTAACCCCTTGGGTCTTTCTTGTCTTCACCTAACACGGGCTTTTCGTCGTCTACTCCTCTCAGGCCTTTTGTTGTCTTTGCCACACAAGCCTTTTGTCGGTCCAGTGTACTCAAGCAGGCTTATAGTCACCCTAGATGCTCTCTGGGCTCACAGCTTCCCCTAGAACTTAAACACAGTCAGACTTTTAACAGTCTCTGCCCAGCACAAATAGTCTATTCCGCCGTCCGGGAAATAGTTCAAACAGTTCAAATAATTAACAAGCAAACGGGAGAACAGTGGAATAAAGAAATCCCCACTGGCAAAAGAGATGAAACAGTCCAGTTCTAATTCACTCTGGGAAACTGGGCTAATAGGCACTCTGCCTCAAGCTTCTCTGTGGCTTGGAGGGCCTTTCTGCACCTGGGCTTGCCTACAGGCTCCTGCAGCCCTCCACAAGCAATCTCCTCCTCTCAAGTTTCTGCTGGACTCCCCCCAGCTCACAGGGCACAGTCTGTTTTATAGCCTCCCATTCCTCTCCATCTGATTGATGCTCCTTTTCCTGGGTAGTGGAATGTGCCCTACAATCCCTCCCAGACCCCCTGTGGCAGGGAGCGTTACATGGGGGCTACCATTTTTATTTATATTTTTTCTGCCTGTACTAGGCTACCTCCCATTTAATTTATAAGCTCATTTGGGGCTGAAAACTATATGCCCTAGCTCTGCTTGCTGTGCATGGGCCAGGGAAACCCTTAAATTACTTGCCGTAGCCCTATTTGGCTGTCGGGTCTCCAAACTCAAAAGGCGCCTTTTGCGCTTTCCCGGTTGCGGGTGCACACACGCATCTCACCCATAAAGTATCTCACCTATAAAGTTTGTGGTCCCAACTGGCCATTTCAGGACTGGGAAAACACCAGCACTGTGCCCAGAGGTGTTCTTTACATGTATCCCAGCTCTGTTGCCTGACCTGGAGCTGGCATTACTTTCCAAATATGGCTGCATGGCCAAAACCATCTTCAGGAGCCATGGCTCCTTTAAATCTTGGGCTTTGCACGCACTTCTTCTGCATGTGCAGCCATATTGGAAACAGTACCAGCCAGCTCTGCAAAAACTTCGGGACCGGACAAAACTTCTCCCCAGCTCACGGAGGCACAGGACAGAATTGGCCCCATCTCCTTATGGGGTCGAGGAACAGAGAACTTTGGTGGCACTTCCCCTGAAGATCAGAGAAGCCTTCCAGCTCCAATTCCAGCAGATAGGGGGACTGGAAGCAGAAAACATCAGTCAGGAGCAGAACAGGCTGGAGCCTACATCAGGTAAGCCCCACAAGGGGGGTAAGGGGCTTACAATGTGTAACTTTAATTATGACCAAACTTGGCTTTAAAGCAGCAGTGTAACAAAAATGCCTTTTTCTTAAAAAAAATACTTTCAGCTAAAGTTAGTAAAATATTAGAACACCTATCAAATCTACTTTTTTGGTGCCTCCTATGCTGTGCATGAGTTCAAATTTTGCCACCAATCTGACCAACTGGGCTGTAAAGTACACAGATGATACAAAACTTGGTGGACCTTCGCAACTACTGAATGGAAAGACAGTATTCAAATTATCTGAACTTAGTTTCGGCCTGGGCAAATTAATGGAAATGCCTTTTAATTTAGACAAATGCAAAGTAATGCCTGTAGGAAAAAACAATGTTCTTCAAATGTATACTTTGTGTAGCTCAATACTAACTACAACAACCCAAGAAAGGGACCCAGGTATTAATATAACTAGAGATCTTGAAAATACTAAGCAGTGTAATGATGTTATTTCAAAGGTCAATAGAATATGGACAATTAAAAATAACATGCTATACAATCTAGGGACAGAAGCATCCTTCTCCCCTTGTACAGGGCAAATGTATGCAGTAGCATGGCTATGCTACCCAGTTTGGCAACACAACCACTCTGGGAGTGTCATTAGCACGCGGTCAATACCACATAGCAAAGAGCGCGAAAGATATATGTGCTAAGATGACGTAATAGTGATGTCTGGTATCACACTATAGGCAGGCATGGGGTCATAATGTCACAAAATCGCACTGCCAATACAGCGTGATTACTGCCATGCAGCATAAGTCTTTTTTCTGTGGGGAGCTCCGCCCCCCACTAAAGATTCTCAACTCTGGTGGGGGAGTAACATCAAGGAGCGCACAATGGCCTGGATATTCAAACTGCGCCAGACTGTGGCGCAAGCCTGTGCGCAGCTCAACATGGCTGCGCAGAGGTGTGGCCTGGGCTATATTCAACGGAGCTGCGCTATGGCTCAGCAGCTTTGAATATCGCACCCTGGCCACCCCCACTGTGCATGGTGCAGTGGCACTGTGCCAGCGCAAGTGGCCAGAGTGGAGCATGGAAATGCGGTAGCACAAGTGCCATTGCGCCATTCACAGCACCTGCAATATTCAAAAGGTGACATGCAAATGGGGACATAATTTATCCAACGCACATGGGCCATTTGCATGTCATTATGGCACCATTTGCATCCATTGCATGCAGGTGCATGATCCCCGATGACTTGCACCTGGCACCCTGCCAGACAGCAACCGTTAGGGACCGACACACCCTGCAGCCGATCAGCGGCATCTGTTTCAGTAGAGAGAACCCCTCCCAGCCAATATCCCTGGTGGTCCAGTGGACCTCTATGTGCCGATGCGCGGGCATCTGTTTTAATACAGAGAACCCCCCGGCCAACATCCCTGGTGGTCCAGTGGACCGTACTCTGCCTGATCAGGACATTTAAAGAAAATATGCTGCTGTTCTGTGGTTGTTTTCTGGAGGGTGCTACACATAGTTGCAGCAAATTGAGTTCCGATATATTTTATCAGCACAGTACTGCCAGCACACTGAATTTGCTGCTCTGATTTGTACCATGTTTATATGAGTTTCGTTGAGTTGTCATAGATCCCACAGTTTTGGTGCCGATATAAAAGAGGTGACATAAACCAACTGTAGAGGGTACAAAGAAAAGTAACAAAATTAACACCAGAAATTAGACATGACTGCTATGAAGCTAGATTCATTAAACTTCCATTAATGCCATTAGAAACAAAGCAGCTCAGGGGGACCTCTTACAAATGTTTGATAAAGTACATAATCCAGTCTTGTTTAGCAAAATGAACTTTGATTTTAAACAAATTCATAATTGAAAGGCTTACCTGTAGTTCAGTGGCCAAGCAGCCAGCCACTCCCACTTCCTGAGCTATATAAGCAGTTCCTCTAAGCCTCACTGTGAAGCATTTTTTCTTTGCAGCCGAAGGCTCTCTCAGTTTGTCCTTTGAGCTGGTTGGCCTCCCTGGCTGGGGCTTGCCCCCACCCCCCACTGCTCCTGCTTGTCTCTGCTAGGCTTCTGTCTTTATTTTACTGCTTCTGGCTTGTATTTTGCCTTCAGCTGTGTGTGCTTCCTTTCTGGGGGGCTTTTCTAAGCTTCTAGCATACTGCTATTTCAGAACTCGTACTGCTAGATTTCAGTTACTCACAACTTTCAAATTACTTGCACTGCAACTGCAAACCTACTCAGAGTTCATGCTACTGCTTTGTTACCTACAGTTGTAGCCACTGCTGTTTACTTTACTTACTATTGTACCCAGTGCTTGTGTTTTCACACTGTGCTCACCACGCTCAAACTACTGCAGTGCAACTGCTATTATCTGTGTGTTTCAGCTCAACCATAGCTGCTCCATGTTACATACTTAATTCTTTTCCCTGACACAGTTTACTCTGACCCTAGCTGTGTTGCATTCTCCTTTTCATTCTACCTGAGCTTGTTGCACTGCCTGGCTACACCTGCTGCAAAGCATTTGTCTCCATGTTTCATTGCAGTTACGACTCTGATGTCAGCCAACTGAGCTCCTGCTGGGCTGTTAATATAGCTTTGTAAATAAATCTTGCCTCGATGCCAAAACTCCTCAGAGTGTTTGTCACCTTGATTTGGCTATTCATGTCTGGCTGGCTTGCCCCAATTCAGTGCTGTTTAATTGCTGTACAGTATGTTATGCAGGTCCACCTATAACTACTACTGCTTACTGACCTATCAGGTCCACAGTTGCTTATGCAACCATTGCTCCTTACTTACGCAAACCATTGCTTCATGCCTACTGCAAACCCCTTGGCTTCAGCCTGAGATTCTGCTGCACTCAATCTGCATTCGACCTTGCAAGGTCTCAGCACTCAATGCTCATTATGATCTCAGCAGGCTGTGCTCATTCAGCTCACCAGCTTTTCAGCTCTCAATCAATTTCTGGGATGTGCCAGCCATTCTATTCTGGCACAGGGTTCCTGCAGCCGATGGTCTCGCTCTGCATTTAGTCCGCATCTCGAGCGTGTCCACCTTGGGGCGGGATCCTTCTCACCTGGCCCATAGCTGGGAATGTCCTCGGCCTGGGCTTGGCTTTAGCTGCCTGGTACATGACAGTAGCTCCTGGTGTAGAATTTAAGACTAGCGGTGAAGGGTGGTTATGATGATCTCCTTTGGCTCTAGTGTTCCACTATAATGGTTAGCCATTGACTTTAGTGGTTTCCCTAGCAAGGCACCTTCACCGCATTATCCCCACGACTGCCTTTGGTTCACCTGGTTTGATTTAGGGTGGGTAGGCCAGGTGAGTGCCTCAGTAGTTGTTGATCTCCTCCTGCACCTTGGATGCACATATTGTTGCAGAGTTTTCTCGCAATCTTCCATGGCGTTCCCGCTAGAGGGTTTGAGTGAGAGCCTTCCTCCAAATTGGAATATTTTCCACCTCCCTTTAATTGGGTTTTCCAAATTGCAGCTGCAGAGCTGTCACTAAATAAGCTATCCCAAGCCTGGAGGGAAGGCGACCTAGGCCTTGGATCCTCAGAGATTTCCTCCTCATAGGGTTTTTCCTCTCCTCCATTGCCTCAGGTCATAACACTTAGTTAGCATAGTTGTTTCCCCTAGTTTCTTTAGATAGGTTCCACTGTTGGATGGAGGTGGAGGATGTTCTGCCGTTCCCTCTCTCCTTAGGGGATCCCCCAATCTCAAGCAAATGTTAGTATAATGTTACGCAACCTGGGCAGTCATTATGTTATCCTACTGAATATCTCATTGCATTATCAAACTGCCTGTGCTTCTCTACTACTACTATGTTACAGTTACTGCTCCTCTGTCACAATTACTGCTTGCTCATATGCTTCCTGTTGCCTCCTTTTTGGGGATGATACTACATTTCGCTTGGGGATTCCTAAGGTACCTTTAGCCATGGGAACTATCCCGTTGCACCTCTAGTGGTGGAACCCTCTCCAAGGGTTCTTTGCCTTCGTACTCCTACAGGGTGGTAATTCCTCTGGAATAGAGAGTGTGAATGGCCAAAAGCAAACTAACACAGTTGCACAAGCATAACACTATACTGGCTGCGTAGGTCAGTGAAAGGCTTGCCTGTAGTTCGGTGGTCAAGCAGCCAGCCATTCCCAGTTCCTGATCTATATAAGCAGTTCTTCAAAGCTCACTGTGAAGCATTTTGTCTTTGCCCCACCATCCTCCCCTCCTCCTCCTCCAGCAGCAGCACTCTCTCCTTAGGGGGATTCCTAAGGTACCTTTAGCCATGGGAATTGTCCCGTTGCACCTCTAGTGGTGGAACCTTCTCTGAGGGTACCTTGCCTTTGTACCCCAACAGGGTGGTAATTCCTCTGAATAGAGGGAATGGCCAAAACCAAACTAACACAGTTGCACAAGCATAACACTATACTGGCTGCATAGGTCAGTGAATGAAACCAGGGATTGCCCTTTAGAAATAACTGGAAGAGATTTAATAATTTGAAAAGAAAATTCTACTTCACTCAAAGAGTTGTTAGCCCCTGGAATTCCTTGTCAAATGATGTTATCAGCAAATGCAAGCATGAATTTGAATACAGACTAGATCAGTACATTATGAATGGAGGTTGTCTGAGTTCCTATTAGCGAGCAGTGATGGCCATTTCTTTATAACTCCAAGTTCCAAACAGTGGCTGCCGCAACTTAAATGGTGCAGGGTGGTGCTAAACACTAATGGGTGGCCAGCCCATGAAGAAACAAAGTCCGAAAAAGTGTAGCACACTAGAACCGGGTGCAGTCAAATAACTCCAAATGATGGCAGGAAAACCGTTTCAAATATTTATTCAAAGCAAATGCTCCAAATTTTGAACAGCCCAAACTACGGCTCTCTGCTCCTGCACTTTGGCTATCCCAGCCTTACTTAGGGGCTACGTCCATAGAGAAAGTACCTAAGCCTTAACTAGCCAGCTCTTCATGACATCATCATTTTCGAAATTTTGGTGAGCAATGACCTTTGACCTACCATCTTAATTTCCACAAAACAATTTATGTAGGGCCTAACATAAACGCTTCACAGTAAGACAGCATAAATGAAAAGCAGAACTTATGCACTGGCTATATTATATATTATCAAATTCATTTTGAACTGTCGATCTAGGACATAAATCAGTAGGGGAGTGACCACAACTTGGTGTGATTTAAGTTAGTCACTGAAGAATACTGGAGAAAGACGAGGGCAATGGTTTTAGATTTCAGGATGGTAGGTTTCAGAAAAATATGGGGAACAAACTGGACACACTGAAGGGGGTGGAAGGGATTGAGGGCTAGAAAAAAAATGGGACCTCATTAAAGAGGAACTATTGGAGGTCACTGGAACCTGCCTGAAGCAGGCTGAAAAGGATAAAACAACACAGGAAAACAATGTGATTTTCCATGGTAAAGGGAGAAGCAATCAGAGCAGAGAGGCCTGCATTCAAATGGTATGGGGGATCAATCCGAGGATAACATGGGAAATATACTTAGTGAAAATGAATGATGCAAACAGAGTCATAAGGAGAGCAGAAGCAGAACTGAAAACAGCAGGGTGTCTTTATATACATCAGGGGAACAGGAACACTGAATAGGGCATAGTGAGGTTAAAACTGGGACATTACTTGAGAATGCTGGGAAGACAGCAGACATCCTCAAGGTGACCTTTTTCTTCGCCTTTGTGGTAGAGGTAGGGGTCCACTCCCTGATTGTGGAGTGCAAGCTAAAGGAGGGGTGAAGAGGAAGTTGGAATTGGGACTGGTGCTACAAGAAAAGGTACTAAAAGGTCAAAGGGCACTCAAGGTGGATAAGTCTCCAGGACCAGCTGGGCTACACCCTAGAGTGCTATGGGAGTCAGAGAAAGAACTTGATGGGCCTCTGGTAGACTTGTTCAACTGCTCACTGTAGACAGGGCAGTCCCAGTGTACTGGAGGAGGGCAGATATGGTGCCCACTGCACAAGAGTGGGAACAAGGATGGCCCAGGACACTGCATTCTGCTTAAATTGACCACAGTGGGATGGAAGCTTCTGGAGACTACCATTAAGTATAAAGCTACCAACTGTCCCTATTTTCCCAGGACAGTCCCTATGTTAGGCAGCATGTCCCAGTGTCCCCACAAGTTTTGCAAAATGTCACTTTTGTCCCAGTTTCTGCTTACTTGTCCCAGTTTTGTCCCCACCTTTTTTTTTTTTGCTGACTGCTTATCCGTGAGTGACAGTTAATTCAGCACTACTTGGGCTGGACAGCAGTTTGCAACTTCAATCTCTGTGCACGTGTTGCACTGTAAGCATGTCAGTGGGAGCACAGTAAAGTATGTTCCTTCCTGTTAGATTACAATAGGTAGTAGTACAAACAAGCACATATGGACGTCTGCCTGCCAGCAGCTTAGAGGGACTCCAGACAGAGAAGAGACCAGCTGCAGGGAACTAAGGTACTGAACCTGACCAGTTGTAGGGAAGTGTGTGAAAACAATCTGGTGGTGGGAGTCACTGAAGTGAAGTTTGCTCAGCAAAAGAGGTGAGTGTAAACAGGTAGAATGGGACTGTCAGGAGGAGCAATATATGCAGTTCAAATGTCTGATCACAATGTAATGCAGGTTTGTTTCTAATGAACTTTCTGTACATCATGGTTTGTAACTTTCTGCAGCAGAATGATGTATTGTTTTTTTTTTCTTTCTTTCTTTATCCCCCAGGGGCCACCGATCTGCCTTACCTTCACGTCAAGGCTTTACCCTCAGGTCTGTCCGGCCGCCGTCCCCTCGGACTACCTCCCGACGGCCTCATTCAGGTCTCGTGGTTACCCCCGCGGCTTGCCCCCCCCGCGGCAGGGAGGTGGGGAGCACCTCTGGAGCTAACTCACCCACTCAGGATCCGGTACTGTCGCGGCACCCAGGCACCGGAGAGTCCTACGTGGAGACGGGCCATCATGCTGCCACGACCAGTGCCCTACTTTTTCCACTTTTTCTGCCTCCTGTTGCCGCTGGGTGCACGACGCCTAATGGGCATGAACGTGCACGCATCCGCCAACATTCTGGCCAGGCGCTCAGCCCCGACTGCTGTACTTTTTGCTCCTGGCAGCAGTGGTACCTCCGCGTCTCCACCGGGGTCCCCTATGCCGGGATGCCCTGGACCCTCCCCAGGGAAGAGGAGCTGCCCATCGAGGCTCGATCCTATTCCTCCCTGCGACCCCAGCACCCGGCTCGATCCGAACCCGGTCGCTGGCGTGAAAGAGGTGCGCCCAGCCGCCTAACCTCAGCGCCACCGGGCTGGCAGAATGATGTATTGTTTTAATCTGAATGTTTGCTACTGGTATTACTGTGGGGTGGCATGGCCAGAGCAAGCAGCAAAATTGAACTGATTGTGCCAGCATTGACTACAGCGGTGTCCGTGGGAGTGACATGGTGGGGGTCATGATAAGGATGAACTGTCCCAGTTTTAGACCTCAGAAAGTTGGTAGCTTTAATTAAGTAGTAACTGCTGGATTTTCTAAACGTAAATAGGCTCCAAGATGGAAGTCAGAACAGATCCATGAAGGGACGCTCATGTTAGACCAATCTAATATAGTTCTTAAGTTAGTAATGAGAGCTATGGACAAAGGACGGGCTGGCCATGTGCTGTACCTCCAACTTTAGTAAGACCATTAACTAGGTGCCCCAGAGAGGGCTTGTTAAGAAGCTGGAGGACATAAGGGCAGATGCCAAGCTAACCAGGCTGGTCTAAAATTGTCTGGGAGAAAGAACCCAGATGGTGGTAGTAAATGGGAATCACTCGAAGGTCAGGGAGGTCATAAGTGAGGTGCCACAGGGTGCCACGTAGGCCTGGTATATATGAAGGGTACAGTCTCCCTCTTTGCAGCTGGCAGTAAACTCTGTGGCAGGGCAGACCTCCTCAAAGTGAGATTGGGTGTTTGAAGAGGGACATAGAGATATTACACAGGTGGTCCAAGCTGTGGCAACTGAAGTTTAATGCTAAGTAGTGCAACATGTATGCATGTAGGCGAGGGGTAACTCAAAGATGGGTTATTAGATGGGGGCTGAAAAAATCAGTGTGACCACTGAGAAAAGGGACTTAGGGGTCATCATTAATACCAGTGTCAAGCCATCGGCCTAGTGCACTGGGGCACTCAGGAAAGCAAGCAGCATACTGGGATGTATAGGGAGGAGTTTCTTCTGCAGGGGAAAGAAGGTACTATTGCTGCCTCATGGGTCCTTGGTGATGCCACACCTGGAGTACTGGGTCAAGTTCTGTAACTCACTAAGGGTCCATGAATGTGGAAATTGGCAACTTCAGTTCAGCTTTGATACAGACCCTCTGACCCTCTTCACACATGCACAATAAAATACTTTCCCTGAAGACACAATGTAAAGGTATTAAAAACACTCTATTTAACAGGCCCCTATAGAGATCCCATTATCACTATGTCACTTCAATGAAATCATCATGGCAGTACGTTGAGGCCATCTCAGGATTTTACTGGAGTGCTGTGTTCTGGAAATCTGCCCATTTGTTTACATTTTAAAAACATGACAAAATGATATTAAACCACTTTCATTCACAAAAGAAGCATGGTATATGAAAGGTAGGGTATATACTACAACTGCAAGTTTTCAGATTTTGCTGTCTTTAGTTTTATGTTACCCTGTTCATTTGTCCTTTGAGGAAATATTTATTATTTGAAAACTACTGCGACTCTTTTTCATATTTGTGACTTGGCCTTTCTAACCAAGATAATGTGTTAAATCAGTTTCTAAACCCTATATGTTGGGTGTAAGTTAATTTATAATTGGTAATGTTGTATCATTTGGGATTATTTACATATCAGTGTGGAATTATTATTACTCGCATGCATTCACGGTGTTGTAGTTCGTAGTGTTCCTATGCATCTCTGCGTTCAACACGTGTTCATAATGTTGTCAATTATCCATCTAGTGTTTGCTAAATGGAAATCTCCCAGGTTGTGTCTGAAAATAGACAATTTCTTCTCCAGCATACTTACAGTGCCTGGTTAACAAAAAACTAAATAAACAGTGAAAGATAGCAGTTTGACAAAAAGTATTTTGTCTACAGAATGAAGTTAAGGATTTCACAAATGGCATTTTTTAAGAGTTAATATGCTTTATTGTTATATTCCGAAAAACAATAGATTTATAGTACAATATGCAGATCTCTTGTACAGATACTTAGGTAAACAGCCAATGATATATGTCAAGGCGATGTACATCTAATTTAGAACACAGATTGTGGGTTACAGCATTTGCCCACTTTTGTAACCAAGGCCAAGTGATTTCAATAAACTTATATTTATCTAACAGGAGTATCCGACTCCAATAGTATAGTACAATACAACCACAAAAACTAATAAAACCTTATATACCTCCCCAACCCACCCACTTCGCCACTACAATATGTAAAAGGAAAAATTCCTTTCTGAGACAACGAGGAATAGCCACACTACCAAGTGAGGAAGAATGAAAAGACTAAGCTATTGACCATTTCCAAGCTATATCAGGATCAGATCCAGACCAAAGCTCTCCTATGTGGATAACAGGGTATGTAGAGGTGCCCATATTCTCTGGTATTTTTTACTGCGCTTAGACATATTGGCGATAAAATATTCCGCTTGCAAAGCAAATAGTATTCCTTTATGCCATTCTACGTACGAGGGGATTTGAAGGTCTAACCAGTGGTGCAATATGATTTTTTTAGTGCAGAGAGATATCAGTGTCATATGTTTCCTTTGGTTACCTACTAGAGTGTCACCTGAATCACCCACGATGCAGATTTCGGGCTTAAAAGCATTCTGGAGCCCAAGTATAGGATTCAATTTAGATCTGATGGCAGCCCAAAATGGAATAACTTTGTCACATTCCCAGAGGATATGGAGAAGTGTACCTCTTTATGAACCACATCTGGTACACAGTTCCGATGTATGATGCCCCATCTTATTAAGTTTTACAGGAGTGTAGTATAGGTCATGCAGCACATAAAATTGGAGCAGCCTATATCGATCCCACCTGATATCCTTATACAACCTTTTCCAGATTTGCTGCCATTGGCGGGGTACTTGGGAGGCAGAGGGGAGGGACCTATCCCATGAAACACCTTAAGGGCATAAACAAGGTGAAAGAGTCTAACATGTTTAAATATAAGAAAATAGCAGGACAAGAGGGACACAGCATGAGATTAGAGGGAGGCCGATTAAGGGGAATGGAGGAAATTCTTTTCACAGAAAGGGTGGTAGATGCATGGAATGGCTTACCACAAGAAGTGGTGGCTATGAATACAGTGCAGGGCTTCAAACAGGCATGGGATAGGCATAAGGGAGCAATACAAATGACTATGAATAGATAGGTCACTGACAGAGCAAAGGCCAATGGCACATTTATAAGGTAGAAAAAGAAATGGGCAGACTGGATGGGCCTTGCGGTCCTTATCTGCCGTCAACTTCTATGTTTCTATGTTTCTATGTATAGTGCTGTACACCCTCTTGTTCATTACTGCTTATTTGAAGTGCCTTATAATAGAAGGTGACATGGTGAGACGAAGGTCTCCTGGAAAGTGAGTTAAGTATAAGACCAGTCATATACCGACTCCAGAGGCCATTACTAAAGTGCTGTGTTAGAACGTGGGCTATTTGTAGGTATTTAAAACAAAAGGAAACAGGTAATTTATATTTTGCACCAAAGTCTGAGAATGTAGAAACTTACCATTTTCGATTAAGTAGGCCACTTTCTGATTTCGCATTCCAAAGCGGCCAAAATGATGCGTAATAACTTTACCCCTATTCTGAAATTGGATTTTGAGAAGGGGTTGGGACACATGCTTCGATAATAAAAGCCCAAAGGTTTTATTCAGTTGGGCGTGATCCGTATCAAATCATGATTGGCGTGGGTTTACATAATTTGGGAGCTTTATTAGCAGTAAGGTGGAAGGCTCTTGATATCAATTCCTGCACTTGCATATTGACTCTCTATTTGTAACCATAATGGGGGATCCTTTGTGGGTTTTAGCCATCGAGAAACTATGGCACAATTGATGGCCAGATAATAATAGTAAATATTGGGGACTTGCAATCCACCATGCTCCTTGGCCCTCTGCAGTTTAGCGATTGCTCTCGGGCGATTATTTCTCCAAATAAATTTAGAGATAATGCTATGTACCTGATGAAACCATGAGTGGGAAGAAATAAATTTAGCATCTGAAGGGATACAGTAAGTGGGGCAGGACGTTCATTTTAATGATACTGATCGTCCCCAGAGAGAAATAGGGAAGCGATACCAACGATCAAGGTCCGTTCTAATGTGTGTAAGTAACTGGTCCAAGTTATATTGTTGCATTTGCTTAGGATTGTGACAAGAATATGCCCAAATATTTTATTTATCCCTTACCCAAGTAAACCCGAGGTGTTCCAAGTCTGTTTTAAAATACGATTATTTAGAGGCATTACTTCCGTTTGGCTACATTTAATTTATAGTTGGAGAGTTCCCAAATTCTCTGATGATGTTGAGAGTGGCTGGTATAGACGTAGCTGGATTTGTGACATGAAGCATGATGTCATCAGCGTACACCGATAATTTATATTGAAGTCGACAAATCGGAATACCGGATATTAAAGCGGATTGATTGATCCTTCTGATGACAGGCTCTAAAAATAAATTAAACAAATAGGGGTACAGGGGGCAGCCTTGCCTCATACCCTGCTAAAGAGGGAAGGGTTGTGATATGACCCCATTACATAGTACCTTAGCGGATGGATGGGAGTAAAGGATTTTGATCCATTTTATAAACTGCGAGGGGATTTTATATCTAGGTAATAGTTCGAACAAATAATCCCATGAGACACGGTCAAAGGCTTTTTCGGCATCAAGGGAAACTAAGGCTGCTGGGGTGTCAGAGTCCCTTGATGCCGAGATAAGATGAGAGATTTTTCGTAAATGATCCGATGAGGCGTCCAGCCACAAAACCAACCTGCTCAGAGCTTACTAATGAGAGCCAGACCTTGGCCAACCTATTAGATAGGATTTTGGCAAGAATCTTCATATCCACATTTATCAGTGAAATCGGACGATAGCTCGATACTAAGGTAGGATCTCTATCTGGCTTAGGGAGCACCACAATAGTGGCCTCAGTGAGACTGAGATCTGAAAGACCGTGATAGTAAATATAGTTATATGTGTCAAGCAAGACAGTGCTCAGCTGAGATTTGAATGCTTTATAAAAATTGGATGTGTAGCCATACGGCCCGGGCTTTATCAGCAGGAAAAGCATCAATAGCCTCATGCACTTCACTTATATTTTAAAGGAGCTTGTAAAAGGCTATTTGATGCTGGGATAGATTTGGAAGATCTATATCCTTTAGAAAATAGTCTAATGTAGATTCTTAGAGAATTGAGGGCAGGAATATAGAGATTGATAATATGCTTTGAAGCATGAGACTATCTCCTCAGATGAGTATGGTATTTACCCATCGGTTCCTGTATAGTAACTACCATTCTATCCGTCACCTGCGATCCTGAGCCTAAGACGAAATAGTTTCCCTGCCTTGTCCCCCTGATCCAAATAAGTAGCTTTTGTTTTGAAATGGAGATATTCCACCTTATCACCGAAGTAGAGTATTGTATTGGAAATGAAGGCTTTCCAACCTTCCAATTCAGTGGGGCATGACTGGGGAGATAGGGTTTGCTCCAAATTTCTAATTTGCTGTAGGAGTGAGGAAGATACTGACTAGATTTTCTTTTTCCTAATAGAGGCCAGTCGAATAATTTCACCTCTTAACCCAGCATTTCATAGCCCCCAAAGCACATCTAATTTAGCATGGACCGGTGTTAGATTCCTGGAAGTTGTTATGTACCTTTGCAAAGATCAACTATATTCTGGGATCTGAGTAATTGAGGATTAAATCTCCAGACTTTAAATTGGTTAGTTGGGAAGGTATAGACCATTGCAAAGTAGTTGGGTGGTGATCAGAAATCACTTTGGAAAAATAGGCACAACTCTGAACTCTATAGGTGCTCAATCCCCAGCAAAAAAATCAATTCTTGAGGTGTGTTATGGGGAGGAGTGAAATGAGTAATCTCGGTAGAAGGAAAAAGAGTCCTCCATGGGTCCACAAGGACCAGGGTATTCATAAAGTCTTTGAGGGCCAGCTGAGCTGGGGTGTATGGGGCATGCCTTGTTTTTGATCTATCAAGGCTGTTACTGAGAACCAAGTTCCAGTCTCCACCAAGTAAGATGGGGAGCTTAGACCATGATGCCAGATTAGACATGAGACCTGTGAAAAATTGGGGATCATCACCAACTGGTCCGTAAACAGATCCTATTACCATTTCGGTATGGCCTTATATGGCTCTCAAGAGTATATATCTACCTTGTGAATCACCTATCGATTGCAACAATCGAAAAGGTGTATCGCTGTGCAATAATAATACCGAACCCCATTTCTACGGGAATCTAACCCAGTACCAAATACATGTCCCACCCATATTCTCCTTAAATTATTGATATGTGGGCCGGATAGATCCGTCTCTTGAATAAAGGCTACATCTGTGTTAAGTTTGTGGAGATGCAACAATATCTTGGACCTTTTGGTAGGGGATTGAGCACCTTTAACATTCCAAGAGCAAAACCTTAACATACTTGTCATGACCAAACAGTAATCAGTAAAAGCCCAATATCATCTGACTCCTCCTCTAGAAGGAGTCGTATCCAGTGTACTATTCCATACTTACTTAGTGGCGAACCCCAAACCCCCTCCCTACTACATCAACCCCAAACCCCCTCCCTACACATCACCCCATTTGTTCAGTCTCAACCCCCCACCCTTAAACCTGTACTCTAACTCATAAAAGTTATTAAATGTAGGAGGTTGGAGTATAGAATTGCTACCCATCCCCGTGCCCGTTCTTAGTAAATTGATACTTTACTTTCCTCTATATTGTCCCACCCCCCATTTAATCCCTCTGCCCACTTCGGGGTCAGAACTATGCCTAAGACAAGAAATAAGATTATGGACCAGCATATTTCGTCCTTCAAAATTGAGAAGTATTATTAATAATACACTACAATTTCTAACTCCCAACAACCCAGTGGGCATACGTCCCACCCTATGCCAGATCATGATGCACTGAATAGACTGCTAGACTATCCAGAGCTTCCCGCTTCCCGCTCCCTGCCCCAGCCCTCAAAACCAGTGACATGAATATAACACTATTTACATCCATCTATTAGGTGTCCTGGAAAAAAAAAAAAAAATGCTCTAAGCCCTCCTGCTCCCCACTAGTCGCAGGTATTTGACACATGTCTATTTGTAGAACGTCTTCAAATCTCTTCATCAAGAGCTACCGAAATAATAACATGTAGAAATCTAGGCCCTTCTTCTGCACCACATAGTCATAGGTGTTCAGCACCTGTCTCTATGTAAAACAACTTCAGATCACACATTAGTCGCAGGTATTCAACACATGTCCATGTGTAAAATGTTTTCAGGTCGCTTCAACAGGAACTTCTGACACAAAAACAAAAGAAGGGGGCTTCAGTTCTCAGCACAGCAGACATGAACTAGATTCCAGTTGAATAGTTGCAGGTGCTCTCATTCTTAAACATGGAGATCTATTGCCCTCGTGTGGTGCTTTTAGATAATACCAAGAGGTCAGAGATTTCCTTTCAAGCTGTCGCTAATATTTATAGTGATATATTAAGTGACAGTTCAGTAGGTATCCGCAAGTACAGAACCCCACATTATTCAGCCTTACAAAGACACACCATCCTTTGAGAGAACATGAATTAGTGAATAGCCTCAGGGCACTTCAGCGTGAGGGAAACAGGTCAGGATACATCTGGTGTAGTGCAGTGCTAGCTAACTGCGCATTATCAAAAGAGTGCCACGAATCTGCATGCATAACCATCAGTCTGGAAGGATATTGAACTTTATATCTGATACTTGCAGCGATTAACTTTGACACTATGGGGTGATATTCTGTGCGGCGTTGTCTCACTGTGGCAGGAATATCTTGATCCAAACGAAGTTGCTGGCCCTCCCAGATAATCTGTTGCAGTCCCCTAACCTGTTCCAGAATATGGGATTTGTCCAGATAATTTAGTAGCTTGATAATAATTGGTCTCGGAGGCCTTCCATTCGTGGGTTTAGGTCGTAATGACCGGTGAGCCCTCTCTATTATATATGATGGGTCATTCGGGGAAGGACCAGCTATCTTAGCTAGCAGCTTCTGACAGAATAAGATGGGGGCTGTTCCTTATGCTTCCTCAGCAAGACCAAAAATAACAATATTATTCCTCCTACTGTGGCCCTCCAAGTCCTCTAATTTGGATTCAGCCTTGTGCAGCCTTTGCCTTAGAGAGACCACCTCTGGATCCATCCTATTTTTCCAGTTCTCCAGTGAAGCTGTACGAGCCGAAACATCCGAGATAGCTTGATTTGTATCAGCTAATTCACTCCTGAGTGACTTAATTTCCCTAGTTATGTCTTGCAGCACAGATTTGAAAGGTTGCAGTTCTTCGAGGAACTTCTGTTCCGATAGTGGGGTCGCAGTTGGTTGAGATGCCGTGGAAATGAGGGATTTAGCAGAGCCTCCGGTCTGGCTTTTGGATCTTTTTGATCCTTTCGGAGATGCGTATGGCATGGAGGTTCCTGAAGCATTTCAGCCTCCATATTTGGTTAGGCCCGAGTTTCTTTGGATCGGCGCTTGATTACAAGGCGGCAATAGAGGTCCCTAAAGCCACCAGATATGTTACGCACGATGCTTCGGCGATAGAGACCTTTCTAATTTAATACCAGAACTCTGATATCTGCGTGTTGTAGGTGCTTGTAGAGGGATCAAGTGGGAGCTGATCTCCAGAGCAGCTAATCTCACAGCAGCATCACGTGATCTCACAAATGGCATTTTTGTCCATAGAATGAAGTAAGGGGTTTGACAGAAGACAGTTTGATAAGATGCATTTACCCTAATCGCTTGACCCAATCAGATCCAATTATCACAGAATCATGAGACCAGAATCATCTCTTACAATTATGTGACTTGAAAGTGACATTTTTTTACTGATTTCACCTACAGGTTAGCAAAATGCTATGATGCATACTGTGTAACATAAAACCATGGGCCAGCTATTCAAAGCTTTGTGCTGGGCGCAAACCGTTTGTGCAGGTTTAGCGCCAGGTTAGCGTGGGTCCGCTATATTCAAAAGGTCAAATAACGTATGCAAACTGCATTAGAGCTGGGCAAAATTATAATGTATGCAAGGGGCAAACTGAGGGGGCATGTCAGCACAATGCTATATTCAGTGAATAGCGCCGTGCAAAGTGGTTTTGCATGACTTAGTGCAACATGTTGCTCGGTGCAAATTACCACCCAGGAAAAGGTAGTCTTAACTCTGGGCAAACCAGCTTTTTGCGTGACTTTGCGCTACCCTAACCAATAAGTATGACATATGGAAATAAGCCAAACATAGAGGAAACATGCTGCTCACTAATGGCAGCACTATGATGCCAACATCTGCCACCAGTCCCAGACATGCCAGGCAGTAAGTGATGACCCAATTCCCAGTGGACACTATGGCAGTGCGGCCATACAGCACACATCTGCCGACCACCCTTCTGTGGACACCAACAGATGCCAGTGCACACACATGCAGCACTGTGGGCATTGAGGTTGTTGAGGGGAGGGTGTACAAGTGGCCAGGCTGCACCACAGACTGGGTGTGGCCACAGGGCTGAAACAAGCCATGAAATGCTCATGGGCCAGCGCTGGGAATACCCCAACACCAGTGTGCTTGTCTGGTCATATGCGCCCCCCCCAGCCACATACAGCACATCTGTACAGACCCCACAGCACACACAGCAAGCAATGTGTATATCACTGTGAGCCTCCCATGCAAGTGGTGCAGCATCTGTGAGTCACTCAACAGCATAACAGTAATGTCCACTGGCAGTAAACACCTGCAAGTTGGGCCTGTCACTGTGTACAGTGCAGCAGTCATTGATGCGCTACACACCATAGGTATTGCTGTGTCCCTCACACTACTGGCCCCTTTGATACAGTATTGTCTGCTGTGCACCGTGGCATGAACTACGGTTTGACAGTTGCATGCAGCATCACCACCTGTGCCTGTGCTGTATAGTCCCCTGGGACTCAATATGCTATGTTGTACTGTACAAATGTAGTCTGCAGCTACCACCATGCACTCCCAGACTGACCTAAAGGTGGAGCTGTGGGCAGACCCAGGCAGCCCCTGTACTTCCAGACTGACCTACAGGTGGAGCTGTAGGACCCTGCAATAGAGCTGGGCAACCTGCATGCAAATCAGGTCATAATGAGATGCTAATCTGGATGTTTGATCACAGATTACCTTAGTAGGCTCATTCGCATGTCACTTTTGAATATAGCAAAGTTTTGCCCTGGGCAAACATGATTACTCAGGCAAACAGCTTAGCTCTGTGTTAAACCTGCGCAAATGTGTTTGCACTGTGCAAACGTTTCAAAATGTTGCACATTTCTGCACAATGTAATTCCCATTAGCTTGCTGCTTGTGGCTTTACTGACTCACGCCTTTGCTATACGCACATTGGCCACATAGTTCACCTCTACCGTTCCTTGAACTTGGATGCTGTTGTGTGTGCACTTCCTGGTTGTTATATTCACAGCTGTTTTATTTCTGGGCTAAGTTTGCACTGCACTCCCAGCCCGGTTTGCCTGGCTTCTTAACATGCTATATTCAGCAGGTTTATCACCGGGGCTATCCCTTTTGGATATAGTGGGCAATTGGGTCCGGGCTAACTTAGCACGCCGGGCAGTGCTAATTTAGCCCCGGGGCAAAGTTTTGAATATCTGGCCCCATGTTGGTAGCTACTATGGTTAGTCATGCAATGTACTGTATAGCATGCAGCATTCAAAGGGTTAAACAGTGGCTCAAACTATTACTCAAGGTACAGAGTGCAGCAGTTGTCTAAAGGGCAGGATGCCAATATGAAGGACAGTTGGAGCAGGATTTTCAAAGTACCTCTGTATGTGCATACCAACCTGTAGTATGTTGGGAGGCAGTATGGCGCAGTGGTTTAAGGCTCTGAGCTGCAAATCTGGAGACCTGGATTTGAATCCCACAGCCCCTACTTGCATACTGTGTGACCCTGAGCAAGTCACTTAACTTCGTCGTGCTCCCAGGTTGCACCTGCAAACAAGCTTTCAGCTTAGTGTGTCTCACCTGGTAAAATAATTGGTAAAAAAAAAAAATCCAGTGCAGCTGTGCACTCTGTGGCATAATTATAAACCATGACATTATTCTTAGTCAGTCAGGATAGGTTATTTCTAAACATTCAAGGTACTCTTATAACCATAAATGGGTGTCTCATGCACATAGTTCTAAAATTCTGAAGTTTTAAATTCAGTTGGCATGATCCATTTCCAGCAAAGGAAATCCTCTAATATTCTGCAAAATAAAACAGTTTGATTTTAAATTAAAATTAATTTTCTTTAAAACAAAAGTGTTTAAAACATAATTCATAATGTTTCTACATAGAATTCCTGTGTCTCTTAGAGTTCTCCGCTTTTACAAGCCACACACTCTATATGAAAACCAACCCTCCCTGCTGCTACTCAGTGACAGTAAAGCTTTAGAACAGCTTTTGATGCTTCTTTCACTAACGGAATGGTAAAAAATATTCTGTAGCTGTAGAATAAATTGTCTCACACCACCACCTCTCTCATCCACCCACTAACACTTTTACAATGTATAGCAGGAATGCTATTTGGGTTTCTGAATAGGAGGCAAAAGATCCACCCACCCATTTTGAGTGGCAAACCACAAGTATTCAGGAACGATGGAGCTGTAACACCTGCATACCAAACAAATATGAAACAACAGATGCTGAACACAGACTTTCTCCTTATTTGGTTTTCTCTCCACTCAGCTGTAGGTGCAGATGAATTGCTATTTTGTTAATTTCGAAGCAGTAGGCCTTCTGGCACTAATGAAATGATCAGGGCCAGATTAAGACTGAAAAGGTCCATGGATATTTTCAAGTAGAAGCCCACCCCAAATTGAAAGTATAGATTCCTTCCTTACACACAAAGTGAGGTTATAGAATGTAACATAGGCGCAAACAGGTTTAATAAAATAAGAAATCATATGAAGATGAACAGGGCTGGTGTACCACATTTTAGATAACAAGCAGACAGAATATATTGAAACCCTCACACAAGTCTTAGTGTGTGACAAGTCAAATCCGTGTGACAAAATAAGGAGATTGGGGGAGGCAATTCCAACAGTCCAGGAATAATGTAAGCCCGGGTGTGCCAAACATATGGAACATGGGGTTTGCAGCATTCTGCTGGCGACGATCAGGATTCTCGATCCTTTGTGCTGATTGCTATAAGTTAGCCCAGCTTTTCTAGTCTAACTTGTGGCAAGCTTGGGTACCCCTTCTGTGGGGCTTGTGCCTAATATTTGTTGATTATCTGGACAAGCACATGCTCCTATGCATGAAGCAACATGGCTTTAAGGCTGGGCATAGCACCACTACAGCCCTCCTAGAATTCACAGGCTTCATCCATAAATCCTTCGATCTTGGCCAGCTCGTTGGTGCTATCTATATTGACCTAACAAAGGCCTTTGACATGGTCAACCGTGCCATCCTAATTGACCAACTCACTGCCACAAGCCTTGCCCCTGAGGCGGCTGCATGGTTCCGCAGCTACCTACACTGTCGTACACAGCAAGTCAAGATAGATACCTTTCTCTCTGACACCAAGCCTGTGTGCTCAGGCATTCCACAGGGGTCAATACTGGGCCCTCACCTCTTTAGCCTATTTCTGAATTGCCTCCCCTAGCCAGTCACTGCCTTGTCCTCCTCTACACGGATGATGCAGTTATCTTTTCTAATGGCTCTGAACCCACTGCTCTTGAGCAACAGCTACAACGTGACTTCACCAGCATTGAGTCGTGGTTCATAAATCATAAATTGATAATGGACTACAAAAAAACAAAAACCATGTTGTTCACCAGCCTTAAGAACAAGCCGAAAAACTACCTGCTATCAATATGTGATAGGGGTGGTGTTTTCTTTAATGTGTTCATCATTTCAGATATCTCAGAATCACTCTTGACAGCTCGCTCTCCTATGCCCTCCACACAGACATCACAGCTAAAACAATCAACAAATGCTTAGGGCTACTTTATCACCATAGGCAGAGACTGACCCCCTGAAGCCCTCAGCATAGCGGTCCACAGTTCAGTGGGTTCCCTAGTGGACTACGGACTGCCGATATATGGCTCTGCCACAGATACTGCCCTCTGATGTATAGAAACTGCCCTTAACAATGCTTGCAGGCTCACCTTAGAGGCACACTGACTAACCCACACCTGCGATCTCTATGCAAAGGCTCACTGGCTAATGCTGTTTGGTCACTTAAAATATCAATCTTGCCTCCTGGCCAAAAAGATCTGCCTTGGTTAGCTCCCGACTGGGGTCTAACAACTCCTAGTTCCTAGCACTAATCCTAGGACCACCCAAAATTCCAAACTGCAGTCCTTCCTGACTCAAAAATGTCGGACATCTCAAGGACAAAGGTCCTTTGCCTATCAGGCACCATTGTGGTTCAACTCCCTCCATGAGAACATTATTAGCCTGCCCACTCTGTGGACCTTCAAAAAGAACCTAAAGAACCATTTAATACAGGAATCTCAATGTGTCTGCCATCGCTAGCACCTAGCAAAGGCATCTCCTACCATCTGCCCTTCTGCCAAACAGATCTCTCTCTCTCTCTCTCTCACTCACCCTGCACTTGGGGCTCACCTCCCCCACCCCGCCTCTCCAGCACTTCTATGCCCTAACCCCCTCATGTTGCTGACAACTAACAGGCTCCCTGTTGGGCACAATTATTTAGTCTGTTCCTGTATGTATCTGACTGTGTTTACTTATTCCAGTTTTAGTTTTCGCTGTATTTTTTGCATTCCTTAGTTTAAAGACCAAATGTACCTAAATGTTCTCATTCTAATTCTGTTGCCTTGTTTGTCTCAATCTTTTGTATAATCACCTACTTGTTCTAAATGTACTAATGTGGAACCTAGATAAAGAACTCTGAGCTCAAATGGTTAATCCGAGATCTGAAAATAAATAAAATAAATGAATAAATAAATTTGGTGCAAGATGCCATAAATTCATGAATAACCTTCCCAGATTTTGTAGAGGGGCTTCCTTTCACCTATATGCAGACGATGCAATCCTTTATCACTCCTCACTACACATCAATCTAATTAATAAAGAGCTTGCCTCCGACTTCACTTACTTCGAGGCCTGGTTCAACCAAAATCGTCTTGTCCTCAATACAAAGAAGACCAAATGTATGCTGTTCACCCACCATCCCCACTCAAAGAATGCTTCCGCCTACATCAGCATTATCTCTTTCAGTGGTGACAAATTAGAGTTGGTCCACTCCTTTAAATATCTAGGTGTTATACTTGACTCCGTGCTCTCCTTTAATGACCATGTTTCCAATGTTACTAAATCTCTAAATCCAGAAACTTGGACTCCTCTATCGTATCCGCCCTTTCTCACCTCTGCATCTTATCTAAAGATTGCTACATCAACCCTTCTTCCTCTCCTAACCTACAGTGTTCCACTACTACTCTCTTCAAACTCCTCCTCCCTCTCTCTCCTGTTCCAGGTCTACCATAGGATCGGTAGATTTGCCTTGGAAGTCAATCCCCATTCACATCGCTGTGATGTCCTCTCCTCTTTGGCTGGCTGCCATTTGAAGCTAAAGTAAGTTATTCCTCCCCGAGTCTCTTGTTCAAACTTGTCCACAAATTCACACATCCTTGCCTTAGTGGTCTGATACGCCTAAGACAAGCTCCATGTACCCTCCGCTCAGCCTCGCTACCTCTGTTAGTCTTACCTAATCTGCGACTGGCCAGCTGCATCTGCTTGGAATTCCCTTCCTCCCACAGTCCTGTCTAGTTCCTCCCTCCCTAAATTCCAAACTAATCTACAGTACTTGCCTCTCTCTCTCGATCTCGACACCATGTGCATGTTTCCGCAGATATCACACCCTTCTGCCCTTCTTTCCTCCTTGCCCCCTTTCATGTCCTCTCCCCTGCCTGTCTCTGAATTGAGTACCTGTCTCTGCCTCACCCCCCTTTCACAGAAGCTATCCTTATACTACCTAGTCTTATAGACTTAAAATTACAATTGTTTCTGCCTAGCAAGAATGCTAGTGTCAAAGGTTGCTTTGCCCTGTAGTGTTTTTGTATTCCCAATCACAAGTGCCTAGCAAGAAGGTCATCGTCAAAGGTCACGTTACTCTGCAGTGTGCTTGTATATACTGTTATGCTTTTGACAACATCTCACACTTTATGTATTATTATATTGTCATGCTGTTTGTCTGATGCTCTTACTTGTACACATGGTTAAGCTGTTTGTCAATTTCTACCATATTGTATTGCTTTTCTATATATTTGCTTTGGTAGTGGTCTACTTGTTTGTAGAACCCGGGTGGACCCTGAAAAAGGGGCTGTAATTGTCTCAATGGACTTACCTGATCACTAAAACTCAAAAAAATAAATAAATAAATTGGGAAAAGTGTTGCAAATGCACCCAATCTTTTTGAATCCGGTGCATTTTGTGGCAACGTGTTTGGCGCAGCTACGCCAAAAACTGGGTATAATGCAAGGCTTACTGCAAGCCCTGTGCCCCTGTTTATGAATCGCACCTCCTGGCTCACTTGGCAGTTGGCTGCACTGCAGCTGGGTTGGGGGTCTGACTCTCAGGGTAAGTCTAAGGGGAAAAGTAACTTCTGATGAACATATGGCCTCCATGTCCTGTTAATGACTGCCCTGCTGGTGGCAGTCAAATACTGGGATGTTTCTTAACAACGTAGATGGAGAAGGGGCTTTTGAGTGACTCTCAAGTACTAGCATGACCTACCACTTCCTTTCTAGTCAAGCTGGTTCCTGGTCCCATTACAGAGACCACCACCAGCAACACAGAGTTGGAGTCCCAACCCCCCACTCTATAGAAAGTTGTGCAGCTGATTCCTGGTGGTATGCATTCCTGATAACTGTCTTGGCATCCTACTACAGTACAGAGCAGTCTCTTATGTCCTCCTTACATTCATTATCATTATATAGATCGCTTGTGTTTTCCTCACATGAGTAACATGACATTCAATACAATTGTAATTGTAAACCCTTCTCACGCTTTATATTTTATGTTCTTCATTGCGCTTGCACAAAGAGAACATATTGTTATAAATACTGGTGTTTGAGAGGTGTGTCACTGTCTTCAATGAGGGCAGTCTGCAAAGGGCTTGGCAGTGTCACACCAATCATCAACCTGGGTAATTAGTCACCAGTTTTTGGCTTACTGGTGGAAGCGTTGTGTAGTTCAAAGGAGATGGCCGCCCAGTCATACAGTGATTATTTCCTTTGATCTATATAACCTCGCCCAGCAAGCACAGCTGATCATGTAATGATCAGCCTGCTGTGGTTCTCTTCCCCCAAGGTAAAAACAATCCCTTCCACCCTCTGCCAGAAGTGATAGTCCCTGCACTACGATTCATTATTTTGTGCCAACAGGTAATTTTCAGTACCCCTTGGTCAGTACCCAAGCTTTCCAGATCTTCCTGGTGCCATTCCTTTCCACTAATGGAGTTGAGGAGATGTGACCAGGATGAGGGGAGAAGGGAGAATTGGGAGTACATCATCCTTGGCAAACTGGGAAAGGAAGGAATGAATGGAGACTGGAAGACAAAGAACGGAATGGGGCTGCAGGCCACAAGGGATTAAGTCAGTCAGTAGAAGCTACCAGATCAGGGGAAACTGGAGTGTGATGTTTCTCTGCAAAGGGTAGTGTTGTGCAGGTCCTGGGTGTGTATTGGGTGTAGCTGTCAGGAGTATTGGGTGTAACAGTTATTGCAACCACAGATACTGCTGGGGGTCTCCAGTGAGACTGCAAGTGTTACTGTAGGGGCTCCAGGACAGCTGTGATGGTCGGTGCAGTGGATGGCACTGTTGAGGTTGTGGGTTCAATGTGAAGTATAGCTAGTGGTACTGTGGGGACCCTGGGTGTGACAGGCAGTGCTGTAAGTGGTAATATTGAAAAGTCAAGATGTGAGGGATAATGCAGGTGGCAGTACTGTCAGGGTTCTCCTGGTGTGAACATCAGTCCATAATGTTGAAGAGTCCAGATGTGAGGGATAGTGTGTGTGGTGGTACTGTCAAGATTAACCTGGTGTGAACATCAGTGCAGAGCACAGTACTGTCAGGGGTCTGTGCGACGAGCTGTCCACAGTGGGTCAGGGTGTGAAATCAGAGCAGTGAGTTAGTCTGGTGGTTCTATGGAGGGTCCTGAGTGTTAAGCTTATTGAGCAGTGCAGTTGGTACAGTCAGGGACCCTGGATGTAAAGGACTGCACACAACAAAACTTTCCTTCAATCCCTCCACCCCTTTCTATTTACCTTTCTGACACAGGGGCTGCCCAATTCCAAATGCTGGCTACTACCCCCACCCACCTATTGTCATTGTGCAACACTGGGAGTCCACCCCAGTGCATTAAACATAAAACTGACACTAGGTGCCTAAACCCCAGTGTCAGTACAAATAAGGAAAACTGTCCTCCAAGTCTTTTTTCATACAGAAAGAATTATATGAATAGTTTTCCTGCTGCACACATAAAACTATGCATGTATGTGCTGCAAGTATGATTTAAATGTTAAATTGAACTGATTGCATGCATGTGGCATGCAAGTTAAAGCAAGTGATCACTGATAACTGCACACAATAAAAGTTAAGTGACTTGCTCAGATCACACCATATACAAGTGGGGGTTTAATGAGATTCAAACCCAGGTCTTGAGGTCATCTTAAAGTCTCCTGGTTTGCAGTTCAGTGTCTTTAACCACTGAGCTATACTGCCTACACACACATGTCTCGCTTGTACTTCAGTACAAATCTACATACATTTGCAGGCATGCAGAATGCTTATAGCCGCTGTTATACTTTAGTTTTCTTGTCCCCCCTCATCTCAGCTGCACAGCTGAACCATAGCACATACATACCAATGGAACACATGTGATTCTTCCCACCCCACACACACACTTACCCCAAAACTATGTAATTACTTCTGTGTTGCCTGTACTCCTACTATTTACTGCCATAGTTTGAATGCTTCCCACACAAACAGACTTTAAGGGGCAAACACAAATGTAGCAATAACTCGACATCCACCCACATGCCAGTCCCCACACACACACATACTGTAGTGTGCAGCCATGCTGCTACAGGCAAGCTATACCAAGTATAGATATAAGTCGAGTGTCTCTTACCTGAGTACTAGGGAACAATTACAGGAGTCTTTAAGAGATGATGTCCATGGGTCAGAGTTCTGAGGCATACCCCTTGAAATGAATTGAGTTATTTAATTATTTTATACATTATTATGGCAGGTTGGAGAATAATGAAGGCCACTGTTCTACTAATAAGGCCCTTGTTACTCACCTTCATACATCTGCAACTTCCATCAATAATGTATAAATAGTAAAAATACCCCCATTCATTTCAATGGTGCATGCCCCTGCAGTCTCCCTTGCCCTATGTCATAATGTGCCTGAGCATGGGGATGTGGAGGTCAGCTTTACTGGGGATAAGCCTGACTATAGTGGGGATCCAATAGTCTGTGCATACCATACTACTCAACTGTCCCTGAATGCAAAGGATAGCCCTCATTTTACCCCTAAAAACTGTTGTGCTCCTCATCCATCCTTCATGGAAAACATGCTGCTCACATAGAGAACATCTTGTAAATTTAGACTTTATAGCAGGGGCACCATTTCAGATTTCAGTGGGGGGAGCCACCAACCAGTGGAGGCCAGGTGCTAGTTAGCTCCTAGGTGGCAAGCTCTAGAATGTCTGGAACGTCTCTAAATGGTAAAACTTACTTGTTGTGACTGAAAAGTGATATGCAAATCAGGAAAACTTCAAATGTGTAAGATTTATCTGTCTATACCCTGGAGCAGTGCATCAGATTTGTGGGACCAGCCCCAAACTTGAGTATGAGGGGTTCTTGGTGCTGACTGGTCCCTTGACTTGGCGTCATGTAGTCCAGCCCAGCAATGCTGCAATGGTGCTCAGTTCTGACCCATATGGACTGTGCAGTGCTACAGTGGGGCGTCAGAGGAAGCAATGAGAAGGAGGATTTTTGATGACTCCTGTACTACTGGTGTACAGCCTACTGTCTGCTGCCAATGGAGAAGCCATGGCTGGTTCTTGTGACAAACAGGGATTTCCCACAAAACAAGCACCTTGACTTGACCAGAACATGGTGTGACCACACACAACTGAATGGGGGTGGGGGGGCGTAGATACAGTGAAGCCTGTCAGGATGAAATGCAGTGTCACAGGTTTCCTGCATGCCCAAAGAGATTGACTTCTGATTGAAACTGCATTGTCTGCTGCAGTAACTCTATTACAGAATTCTGCAGAATTGGGCTTCATCCTGGTGGCTTCACTGTATGTTATAGACACAGCCAGAGAGACATACTTCCGAGACAGATATAAAAGGCCAACCAATAAGAGGGCTGCCTGCTTGTGGCAAATGTGAGGAATTTTTCAACAACAGTTCAGTCTGCGAATCTTGCTAGAGACAGAGGTGAGAAGACTCAGAATGCCAGCATGACCAGCACTGCCAAACGTTTGGGAGGGGAAGATTGTGCTTCTATAGCACATCAAGAGGAGACTTCAAATTGCAGGAGAGTGGCAGACACTGCAGTATGCAGCAGAAGGCATCCTGCTGTCCCAGTAAGCCATGCTCAGCTGCATTGCAGACCCTGAGAAGCAGTTTCCTGATCATATCTTGGGGTCTGCTACTTTAGTAGAGCAACAGAGGCCTGGAAGCCACTGTTTCAGCCACAACAACCAGGTGATTGACCACAGGTGGAGTGAACTTTGGGAACAACTGTAGAAGGTGAGCTAACCAGACTGGATTACCCTAAAGACTCTGAGATACTGACCAAGAATGAGCCAGCTGATCTACATGAGGCGCTGAACCAGAACAGCTGGCAGTAGAGAGCTGTTGGAGTATTCAGTGGCGTGCAAGGACTACAGAATGAGAGCTGGTACATCCAACCAGGACCGTGCAGGAGATGAAGGCCTACCAGCCTGAAGGTTAAGTGTATGTTGACATCCAGGGACTGCTGGTTCTACAACCCATCGTTTCTTTAGTTTACAGTAGTTAGAGCCACAGGTAGAACTCCAGTTGTTTTTTTTATTTAACGGATTAGGAACATCCAGCCAAGATTATTAATTTATTTTATTTATTGGAGTTTTTTGATCGGGTTGGCTCACTGAGACTTACGTCTGTTTTTCAGGAGTGACCCAGAATAAGTTACATATAGAAGAAGTCCGGATATTATATGGTACAGGATCATGTACAGTACATAGTGAATGACATAGAGGACATAGTGACAATGGTAGATACAACAGGTACAGCATTGCGGGTCAACAGTAGTACATAACAAGTTCAGCACACAGATCAATAAGACAATGTGCAACAACACAGCATTGTTTAATTGATTCACAACATACCGTTGTTGGCCAACAACCATCGGGCCTGTCACGATGCAGCAACTGGATAATCAGGATGCCCTGGGAGCTCCCTGAAACTACAGGTTATTTCTGGTACCATAAGGAGATGGAGTAATGCCTGATTGTGCAGTCAGGAATGGCCACTATGTTGCTGTGGGCAGAGGGTGGTAGTGAGAGCACCAGTGGCACTGGACTGGTTGGTACACCTCTTATGTCTTATTTAAATGTTTCCTTTCCAACAGCCTTGTTCCCATTACCCACATATAAAAATCATTGGTTTTGTTTGAAATTCTTTACTCCATGTATGTTATTTGAACGTGTGTGTATTATCTGTAATTTGTCAAATTGCTTTTTCTAACAATTGGTGTTCATAGCACTGTGCGGGAGATCAAAGGGTTGTGTTAGTGGGGACCTAGTAGGTACAGTTTCCCAGGGGTAGTACTAGCTTTTTATCTAGACCACTTAATTTCTCTGCTTGGAGGCACCACATAATTATTACATCTGAACTTTAGCTCGACATCTTTGGGAAATGAATCTCCAGAGGACTTACTTGACTCAAGCCCCACAACCTTACTTGAGCCTATAAGGCAGTGGTAGTGTACTGATACAACGGACCGGGCACGTGCGTCCCACTTCCTGTTAAACTACACTTTCATCTTTGCTTCCACAACCTTGCCAGAAAGTTTGTTGCATTCATCTACCACCCTTTCCTCTCCTCCAGTTTAAGTGCATGCCCCTTCATGGATGTGATTCTTCTTAATTTAAATTAACTTTCTGTATCCACATGTTTGAACTGTTTCATGACCTTGAAAGGCTCTATCACGTCCCCCACTCAAGTCGGACTGGTAGTGCTGGACACCACATCTTGCACCATGTCGGCAACCTGGGTTCGGATGTGGACTTGGGTAGTTGCGGGTCAGCTGGGGCAGGAGAGGAAAGATCATCCGGAGGACTGCTCTCCTGTCCTGCGCAGGGAGGGTTATAGTGTCTAATGTTTGTCTGGCCCCTTGCATCAGCTGGGAATGGGGCAAAGCAGCTGGGACTGTTCAGACAGGGAGGCTTGATGGCTGTCGATATCTCATGTAGAAAGAGTTCATGGGAGTATATGGGCAGCATTGCACGCTCACTCCTCGGGGACTAGAAAATGGAAACAATGGTGGTCTCCCGAGCAGCTGCTGACATCCAGCCACCCAGTAGCCTGCACCTGATGAATACCCAGGACATGTTGCTTTCTGTGAAGGTAAGCACTGAAGAAAAATTGGGATGACAAGGTTGAGGTGGCTAGCATCCGGTGGCTGCTTGGTGCCAGTATGAGAAATAACATTACCGCAAAAAATAAACATGTCCCCCCTCTCCCTTCTGTCCTCACATGAGTAGATGTTGAAACTTCCTAGCCCTTCCTCATACATGCTGCCCTGCTGGCCCTGGGCCTTCTTTGTGGCATTTTATTGAACAGTTTCTAATCTATCCCTAGCTTTTCTTAGGTGCGGGCCCCAGAACTGCATGCAGGATTCCAGATATGGTCAAATAAGTCATCTATGTAGTGCCAACATCACCTCCCTCATTCTGCTAGTAATATCTCTCTCTCTCTAGTTAGCCTTTGTGACCAGGAAAGGAGGGCTAGGCAAGTCTGCTTATTTTCAGCTTTGAGGGAGATACAGATGTAAACTGACATATTGTCCACGGGACGAATGGCCGATTGAACTTACAATTCCTTGAGCAGCAGCCCGTGGGTGAATAAACAGATGACATAACCTCCCTGCTCCACACAGTGCTTCAAATTCTGGGTATAGCGACCAACAGAGGGAGGAAGATGCTGACACAATCGACCACATTAAAAGTGCTGATGGTAGGTGACGGAAACTTGGGTCTAACAACAAGCAGCAGGCTGAAATCCTATTTAAGATAGGTCCTAGCAACAGTCTATCTGGGTGAGCACTACAAATCAATTTAGCAGCCTATTTGTGCTGAAGTGCTGCTTATTACTATTGCTACTGCTACTGCCAGTTCAGTTTAAATCTGTGCTGATGTTGATACTTACTGGCTTTGCCCTAGCTGAGTGAGCATTAAGAGTTAAATAAGTAGTCTGTTTTGTAGTAACACTTACTGCTATTACTGCTACTTCCTGCTTAATTTAAAAGTCTGTGTTAAAGTTGAATCTATTGCTACACCCAATCTGCAGAGCACTACATTTCCAGTTAGACAACTGTTTTCATTCTAAAATTTGTGCCTAAGGTGTTGGTATGGAGTACAGAGGGAGACATCAGTTGTGGCGGCTGTGGGGCGCTCTTCTCTAGGAATATGCTCTGGAGGGGGGGCATTGCCCCATCTGCAGGACCATGGCGGAGCTCCACACTCAGCTGGTGGCAACAAGGGTAGCAATATTTCAGCTGCGTCATCAGCTCAACTGGAGACCACCACCACCCCCCTCCACTGTCCCAGAGGCCCAATGGCCCGGGGAGTGGAGAGTGGTAGGGAGGGGTTGGGAATAGAGGAAGGGTTAGCCACAAAAAGGTTGTCCAGCCTAACACTATCCAGACAGCAAACAGTTTGGCACCCCGAGTGGAGGTTCAGGTACCTGACTTTGCTGGGGGGGGGACTCTGAGTCAGTCAGTGGTGTGGGACAGGTCAGCATGACAGCACCCAAGAAGACAAGCAGTAGCAAGTCTACCAGCAGTGTCTTGGTGGCTGGGGACCCAATAATTAGGGGTGTCAAGAGGGTGGTGGTAGGGGGATTGAAATGAAGGGGGATGGTCCAGTGCCTTCCTGGTGCATCAGCTATCCAGGATATAGATATAATAAGGAGGATGGCAGAAAGGGAACAAGGGGAGCTAGGGGTGCTGGTACACCTGGGTACCAATGATCTGGTGAACAAGTCTGCGGTGATGGTGAAGCAGAACATTTGAAGACTGGGGGACAGTTGACAGCACACTTGACCTCTCTGGCCTTTTCTGAGATCCTCACTGTGTGGTCCAGCAAGAGGAAGAAGGATAGAAGCAGGAGGGATGAGATAGAGGAGTTTAATGGGTGGCTTAAGGGATGGTGTCAGGAGAAGGGGTACCAAACATAGAAACATAGAAACATAGAAGTTGACGGCAGATAAGGACCGCAAGACCCATCCAGTCTGCCCATTTCTTTTTCTACCTTATAAATGTGCTATCGCCCTTTGCTCTGTCAGTGGCCTATCTATTCATAGTCATTTGTATTGCTCCTTATGCCTATCCCATGCCTGTTTGAAGCCCTGCACTGTATTCATAGCCACCACTTCTTGTGGTAAGCCATTCCATGCATCCACCACCCTTTCTGAAAAAGAATTTCTCACATTCTCCCTTAATTGGCCTCCTCTAATCTCATGCTGTGTCCTCTTGTCCTGCTATTTTTCTTATATTTAAACATTTTAGACTCTTTC
Organism: Neoceratodus forsteri; assembly: GCA_016271365.2. Classification (NCBI taxonomy): domain Eukaryota; kingdom Metazoa; phylum Chordata; order Ceratodontiformes; family Ceratodontidae; genus Neoceratodus; species Neoceratodus forsteri. The sequence continues at coordinate 30,380,749 of CM028134.1, forward strand.
ACCTTGTTAATGCCCTTAAGGTGTTTGAATGCCTCGATCATATCACCTCTCTCCTCCTTTGCTCAAGGGTATACATATTGAGCTCCATTAATCTGTCCTCATATGTCTTCTGATGCAGTCCCTGCACCATTTTGGTTGCCCTTCTCTGGACTGCCTCAATTTGGTTAATGTCCTTGTGAAGGTGTGGCCTCAATACTGCAATTAGTATTCCAGTAGTGGGGCCTAACCAGTGTCTTGTACAGAGGATTATACTCCTTACAGACTTGTGATACCCCTACTAATACACCCTAACACCCCCTAGCCTTACCTACTGCTTTTAGAGGTCTGCTTGGATGATTTTAGGTCATCAGTGATGATGATGCCCAAGTCTCTTTCTTCCTTTGTGACTGCTAGCAACTCCTCCCAGCCTATAGGTGACTTCAGGGTTTCTCTTCCTATGCGCATGATTTTGCACTTCTTGCATTAAATCCCAGTTGCCACTCTTCTGACCATTCTGCTAGTTTATCCAGATCTCTTCTCATTCTGCCCACCCATCTGGATCATCTACTCTGTTGCAGATCTTGGTGTCATCTGCAAACAGACAAGCCTTACCCTCTAGTCCATCTGCAAGGTCACTAATGAAGATGTTGAAGAGGACTGGCCCCAGGACTGATCCCTGAGGTACCCATTATGACTTGCATCTCTTCTGACTGTATACCATTTACCACCACTTGTTTTTCGCTCACAACCAGTTTGCCACCCAGTTGACCAACTTCTGACCCACCCTGAGCCTACCCAGCTTATTCATCAATCTTCTATGTGGAACAGTGTCAAAAGCTTTGCTGAAGTCAAGGTAGGCGACATCAACTGCTCCCCTTGGTCCACCACTCTGGTTACCAGTCAAAGAAATCTATGAGATTAGTTTGACAGGACCTTCCTTTGTAAACCCATGCTGTCTTGGATCCTGTGCCCTATGGATTCCAGGTGTTGCACTATCCTTTCCTTAAGGAGTGCCTCCATAATCTTGCCCACTACTGAGGTAAGACTGACCGGTCTGTAGTTCCCCGCCTCCTCCCTGCTACCACTCTTGTGGAGCGGGATCACATGAGCCCTTCCAGTCTTCTGGGACCTCTCCTGTGCTCAGAGACTCACTAAACAATTCTGCTAATGGCTCTGCTAGTTCCTCCTTTAGCTCCTTAAGTACCCTGGGATGTATGCCATCAGGTCCCATTGCCTCATCCACCCTGAGCTTAGCAAGCTCTTGTAGGACCTTTCTTTGTGAAGGGAGTAGTGCTCACCTCCTCCCCTGTGTCCATGATGCTGAGCTGTGGGCCCTGCCTACCTTCTCTTCAGTAAATACTGAGCAAAAGTATCTATTTAGGATAGATGCCTTTACAGGGTCCTCCTTCTCACATGCTCCCTTTCTCCATTAAGCTTAGCAATACCCCTCTGGACTTTCTCCTTTCACTAATGTATCTATAGAAAGTCTTGTCACCTTCTTTACTGTTCGTGCTGCTAGTGTTTCCTCAGTTTGGGACTTTGCCTGCCTTACTGCCTTACCTGCTTCCCTTAGGGCAGTTTGGTATGCCTCCCTATCTTCATCCCGCTGTGTTCCCTTATATTTCCTGAAGGCCAGCCTTTTGGCTCTGACCTTTTCTGCTACTGTATTTGAGAACCAAAGTGGTTTCCTTCTTCTTTTGCACTTCCTTTTCTGTCTAACACAACAGGATGTTGCTTCAAGTATTGCATTCTTAATGCTTGCCCACTTTGCCTGTACCCCCTCACCTGTGTTTCTTTTTGCCAGGGCTAGCTTAACTCTGTTGGCCATCTTATCAAAGTCAGCTCCTCTGAAGTCCCATATTTTGCCTTGGAATGGGATGATTTAGATGTAGTAGCCAAATTGAACCATACCATGGATGGTCACTGGCCCCAGGTGACCTTCTACCTGGAGATCTGTGATCCTTCTTTGTTAGTCAGTACTAGATCTAGGATAGCCCTGTCTCTTGTGGGTTGCTGTATCAGTTGTTTGAGCCGCCCTGCAGGGAATCCACTATGAGTCTAGTTCTGGCAGATGTTCCTGCTGGTATTGACCAATCTGTATCTGGCATGTTGAAGTCTCCCATTATCAGAACCTCCCTTTAGCTGTCATGTTTTGTATATCTTCTAACAGTAATGTGTCTATGTCCTCCCTCTGGTCTGGGGCCTGTAGACAACCCCAGTTCTTATGGCTGTCCCATTTCCTGTTTCCAGGGTGACCCACAGTTCTTCTGGCTCCTTATGTGTATTCTGAAATTCTGTAGCTTTGATATTTTCATTAACGTACAGGGCCACTCCTCCCCCCCTTTTTGCACCTCGGTCTCTTCTGAACAATACATAGCCAGGTACTGAAGTCTCCTAAGGTGGTTACTGGTAAACCACGTCTCACTAATTGCTACTATGTCCAGTTTAGCCTCTGACATTATTGCCTGCAGGTCTGGGATCTTATTTCCCAGGCTGTGAGCATTGTGTACATGATTTTCCATTGGCCAGATTTTGGTGTGTTAGTTGTTGGGTGAAGTTTGGCATTACCCCTGGCGTCGTATGGGGAGACAAACCTTTTTCTTACCTGGTGATGCAAATGAACTGCAAACATGCTGAATTCCTGTTTGACCACTAGCTGAGGTGGGAGGGTGTTCTTCCATTCGACGGATGGGGTGCTGCACCCTCTCCCCATTTGCTAGTTTAAATATTCTGCAAAGACGCCAAACTTCTGCCCCAATGCACTGACCTCTTTAGTCAGATGCAGTCCATCAAATTTAAAGAACTTTCGCCCAGAACTGTTGCCAGTTCCCTACAAATCTGTGTCCTTTTTCCTGGCACCAGTCCTTGAGCCACGTGTTTAGCTCCCCTATCTCCTTCTCTGACCTTCCGTCCATCTGCTCCTCTCTCCCAGACTGGCAGGATCTCAGAGAAGGAGATGCCGGATGAAATAGATGATAGTTTGTCACCCAGCCTGGTCAGGTGTTCCTTGGTCTCCACAACTGACCGGCTGGCGAGATCATTAGTCCCTATGTGTACTAGGACATCAATGTTTCTCCTACTTTGTGAACAATTTTAGCAATGCGGCCAGTGTCTCTCATGCTGATGTACCTGAGACATCTGACCATCACCCCTGGCTGGAGATGGTTATCAACTCCCGAATCATGGAGTCTCCTATGATCAGAAGTTTTTGGATTTCCTTTGTACTTGTTTAGTTTTGGTTCCTGATTTGGGTGAGTTTTGTTGTGCTAGCTCCTGTGCCGCAGTGTCCTGCTCTGCAGTGTCTTCTGCCCTTTATTTGATTTCAGAGATAGAGGCAGATACCTGTTTGTAGTGTTTATATGGTTTTTGAGGTAATGTGTTGGAGAGCAGAGTGATGGGGCACCTGATATGTTTCCTCCTAACCACCTGCCAACCTCCTGGACCAACTACCCTCTGCGTCGAGGTTTTTCTGTTGGATGCTGGGAAATGGCGGTGGTTCTTATAATGTATTTCCTCTTCAATATGAAATTTGAGGCGTGCAATCTCTGCCCATGCTGCCCGGAGCTAAGCCTCCTAAGATCTCCAAAGGCTCCAGCATGTAGGACAGTGTCCTAAATCCTGTAAGACTGTCCTTCTGAAAATTGTTCCACAGTACCTGCAGTTAATGAAATCCATTCCAAATAAGTTGCTGGGTTTGTAACCTAGTCAGAGTAATTAGAAGGAAAAAAAAAGGAAAAGAAAAGCAAGTAATGGTTTAATTCTGCTTTGTTTAACTTGTTATAACTAGTTAAATTACTAGTGCCCCTGTAAATGAGATCACCTTGTGGAGGCTCCACTGATCCGCCCCTTCCTGCTCTGCCACAGGAAATGTCACAACTGTGGTACCCTATAAAAGGAGTGTAGCGTGGGTGGTTGGGGATGGGGTGGGTGGCTGGCCCTTCCCTGCCTAAAAAGAAGAACCACTGACGAAAGAACAAGGAGGTAAGAGCAGAAACAAACAGTCAACAACAAATGCAGTAACTCTGAAAGCTTATCCTAATGTTAGATAAAACTGTAAAACCTGTAAAGCACCACCTGTAATAATTTCAGAGAAGATATACGTGTAAGAAACACTTTGCTCCAGAGAAAATAAAGCAGTAACAGAAGATATACCTTGCAAAAGACAATTTGAATCAGAAGATTACAGCAGTAATCTGTTAGCACACACCTGTAGGCACACCTTGTAATAATGCAGAAGAAGGTATACCAGCAACAATTTGAATCAGAGAAAAAATAAAGCAATGAAATGTTAGCAACAAACAGTAGCAATCCCTGTGAGTAAAAAATAAAAACACCAACACACAGTAAATCTGCTTAGCCAAACTAAGTCTTAATCCTTCTCCCTTACTCTGGTAAGTTTCTCTGCTCTGCCTTTCAAGCAGTCTTAGAAGGAATGAGCTCAGGTGAAGCTAGGTGCCTTGGCCAGCAAACCAAGTCTTCTACCTCCAAGATATCAACTAACCTGACTTTTTAACCCTTCTTTCTGTTGGAAATTACTGACAGTTTGCCAGCTCTACCTCCACATACACACCTAATCCTTTGGAAGAGCTGTGGAGGAAAGCAATTAGCTCCTTCAATGTGAGAAGGAGACTGAAACACCTCTGAGACAACAAACTTTTTCAACAAACAAGAATAAAATAAAACACAGTGTCAAACAGTAATTTTACTTAGCCCAATGATAAAAAGTCACAAAATGTAAGCTCCACCTGTAATACAGTAATTTCAGAGAAGATATACGCTGTAAGAAACACTTTGCTCCAGAGAAAATAAAGCAGTAACAGAAGATATACCTTGCAAAGACAATTTGAATCAGAAGATTACAGCAGTAATCTGTTAGCACACACCTGTAGGCACACCTTGTAATAATGCAGAAGAAGGTATACCAGCAACAATTTGAATCAGAGAAAAAATAAAGCAATGAAATGTTAGCAACAAACAGTAGCAATCCCTGTGAGTAAAAAATAAAACACCAACACACAGTAAATCTGCTTAGCCAAACTAAGTCTTAATCCTTCTCCCTTACTCTGGTAAGTTTCTCTGCTCTGCTTTCAAGCAGTCTAGAAGGAATGAGCTCAGGTGAAGCTAGGTGCCTTGGCCAGCAAACCAAGTCTTCTACCTCCAAGATATCAACTAACCTGACTTTTTAACCCTTCTTTCTGTTGGAAATTACTGACAGTTTGCCAGCTCTACCCCCACATACACACCTAATCCTTTGGAAGAGCTGTAGGAGGAGAAAAGCAATTAGCTCCTTCAATGTGAGAAGGAGACTGAAACACCCTGAGACAACAAACTTTTCAACAAACAAGAATAAAATAAAACACAGTGTCAAACAGTAATTTTACTTAGCCCAATGATAAAAAGTCACAAAATGTAAGCTCCACCTGTAATACAGTAATTTCAGAGAAGATATACGCTGTAAGAAACACTTTGCTCCAGAGAAAAATAAAGCAGTAACAGAAGATATACCTTGCAAAGACAATTTGAATCAGAAGATTACAGCAGTAATCTGTTACCACACACCTGTAGGCACACCTTGTAATAATGCAGAAGAAGGTATACCAGCAACAATTTGAATCAGAGAAAATAAAGCAATGAAATGTTAGCAACAAACAGTAGCAATCCCTGTGAGTAAAAAAATAAAACACCACCACACAGTAAATCTGCTTAGCCAAACTAAGTCTTAATCCTTCTCCTTACTCTGGTAAGTTTCTCTGCTCTGCCTTTCAAGCAGTCTTAGAAGGAAAGAGCTCAGGTGAAGCTAGGTGCCTTGGCCAGCAAACCAAGTCTTCTAGCTCCAAGATATCAACTAACCTGACTTTTTAACCCTTCTTTCTGTTGGAAATTACTGACAGTTTGCCAGCTCCACCCCCCACATACACACCTAATCCTTTGGAAGAGCTGTGGGAGGAAAAGCAATTAGCTCCTTCAATGTGAGAAGGAGACGAAACACCTCTGAGACAACAAACCTTTTCAACAAACAAGAATAAAATAAAACACAGTGTCAAACAGTAATTTTGCTTAGCCCAATGATAAAAAAGTCACAAAAATGTAAGCTCCACCTGTAATACAGTAATTTCAGACGTTCAGACTTGTGGGGGACTGGGGGGACTTTTTGGGCAAGAGGCTCTTCAGGGGTGATGGACTCCCCCTGACAAGAGAAGGGGCCTGCAGGCTGTGGCAGAAGTTTGATGTCTGTATCACAGGTTTAAACTGACTGCAGGAGAGACTGGGGCTAAGAGAACCATGACGACAGGTGAGAAGAAGGTGATCCTAGCTAGTACCTCCCACATCTGGGTGTTAGTAGCAACTCAGCTTGAATGAAATGGGATGAGGTACAATCTGGGCTATGTGAGGTAACATTAGAGGGGGGAACTCTAAATGTGCAATAAAAAACAAACAAGAGGTTAAGAGAGCATGGGAAACACAAGGGTCATAGTCTGGTGAATAGCAAAGTGGGCTCAGTGGTCAGATGGAAGAAAGTATCCCTTAATGTCAGGAGCCTTGGTAATAAAATCAGTGAGCTACAGGTGCTGATGGCAGACACTTAGGTGGAACTTGTGGCCATCACGGAAATGTGGGCTACAGAAAATAGAGACTGGGACCTCACAGTTCCTGGGTACTCACTGTTTAGGAGGGATAGAGGAAAATGTAGAGGGGAAGGAGTTGCCCTCTATATGAGGGATGGCACTGAGGCGGTGGAGAATGGATGCATTAGGGGTAACAATAGCAAGTCAGATTCTCTGTGGGTGCAACTCAAGGCAGTCTTGGGCAGAAAACTACACTTGGGGTGGTCTACAGACCTCCGGGGCAAGGGGAAAAGAGGGACAGAGAGCTCACAGAAGAACTTGTAAGAGGACTAGCAAAGAGGAGAAGTAGTGTTAGCAGGTGACCCAAACATGTTGGACATAGACTGGGATGTTCTGGTGCTAAGATCACCAGAAGTCAGACCTTGCTGGATGCACTCCAGGACTATCTCCTAGTACATCTCATTAAGAAACCCACCAGGCAACTTTCATTCTCAATGCAGTGCTTACCACGTCAGAGGTGGTAGGAGCGGTGAGAGTAGGAGACCACTAGGGAACATCGACCATAACTCCATTTGGTTCAAAGTGGCCCTAGGGACTGGAACGCCCCATTAGAGAACTCAAGTTCCTGATTTTAGGAGAGCAGCCTTCAGCAGGCTGAGGGAACTGGTCAAGTAAAAGTTGGGGTAGACAATTTGGATGGGATGGAAGAGAGTTGGGGCGTAATAAAGGGGGCCATTCTCAAGGCATCTAAGTTATGCATGAGAACAGTAACCAAAAGGAATAAGTTCAAAAGACCACTTTAGTTCTTGGCAAAAGTCAAGAATGTGGTGGGGGCTATGAAAAAAGGCCTCCTACAAGTACAAAGAGAAGGAGGGAGGAAGAATGGAGAGAATACTTAATGTGAAGTAAGGAGGCAAAGAAGGTGGTTAAGGAGGCAAAAGCAGACAAACAGCTGCATATTGCAAAAATGGTCACGGGCACAGAAAACAATTTTTTCCAATATATAAGAAAAAGACAGGAAGTGGAATCATTAGGCTGTCGGAAGGGGGAAGGGTGATAGTAGAAGTTGGGCAAAGGGCTGCTGTCCTTGATGATTATTTTTGCTCAGTTTTCATCAGGGAGGAAGGCGGGCCCATGTCTGAGAGTGGCATCAAAGCAGCATACAAGGGGGTCCCAGAGATGAGACAGCCAATATTTATAAGAGACAGGATCCAGAAATGTCTGGTGGCCCGAAAGGCCCCAGCACCAGATGGGTTACTTCTGAGGATTCCCAGGGAACTGCCAGTGGAACTGGCTGAACCCCTGGTAGGACTATTTAACTGCTCACTATGGACAGGGGTAGTTGTGAAGGACTGGAGGGTGGCTGACATTGTTCCACTCTATGGGGGGAAGGCGACAAGGAACAAGTGAGGAACTACAAACCTCTCAATCTGACCTCCATTGTAAGGAAGTTGATGAAGTCACTGATTAAGAAACACCTCGTGGACTACCTGGAGAGTAACAGTCTCCAGGACAGTAAACAGCATGGATTCATAGCAAGGAGGACCTGTCAGACTAACCTGACAGTTTTCTTTGATTGGGTGATGAGGGATTGGATAAGGGCTATGCTGTGGATTTGATTTAGTTCGACATCAGCAAGGTGTTGGACTTAGTGACCCACAGATGCTTGCTGAAGAACATGGAGGATCTGGGTGCAGCTAAGGACATATTTAACTGGGTAGGAAACTGGCTAAAGGGTAGGCAGCAGAGGTTTGTGGCCAATGGAGTCAAATCAGAAGACAGGGAAGTCACAAGTGGGGTGCCACAGAGATCTGTCCTGGTCCTGGTCTTCTTCAATATGTTTATCAGTGACATTGGAAAAGGTATCTGTGGCAGCCTGTGTCTCTTTATAGATGACACTATGCTTTCTGGAAGGGTGGATAGGGACAAGAGAATCATGGAAATGCAGAATGACTTATGAAAGCTAGAGAGGTGGTCTAAGGTTTGGCAGTTGTAATTCAACACCAAAAATTGTAAAGTAATGCACCCAGGGAATAAGAACCCCAAGACAGAGTACTGAATGGCTGGGGTGAGACTTAGTATTATGGCTGAGGAACGTGACCTAGGAGTTATCATCAGTGACACCCTTAAGCAATCGAGCAGTGCAACAAGGCCTGTGGTAAGGCAAGTAAGATGCTGGGGTGTAAAGGGAGAGGTTTTGATAGCAGCAGAAAACAATTAATACTACCCCTTTATAGATCTTTAGTGAGGCTGCACCCAAAATACTGCATCCAGCTCTGCAGCTCTCATCTCAGGAAGTATAGGGACAGGCTGGTGACGGTGCAGCACAAGGTGACAAAAATGATTCAGAGCCAACAGGGCAGGTCTTATGAGGAGTGCCTCCAGGCAATGAATATGTACACACTGGAGACGAGAAGGGAAAGTGGGGAGATATGATAGAGACTTTCAAGATCCTAAAAGGAATAAACAAGGTAAACTATGAGGAACTTTTCAACTTGAATGCTAGTTTGAAGTCATGGGGCCATGAATGGAGGAAGTCCATTAATGTGCCAACTCATTACTGATGCGGTGATTATGTCACCAGGATGTTGCCGCAGACTTTGTCAGCTACCTTGATTTCTTGTCAGGCTGTGTTTTGAGCTCCAACAGTTTTACAGCACCATGCTTCTGGGTTGCACCTGAGTGTTGCCCTTTCTCCATTGTGCCAAGACTTGGAGTTTGTTATATTTACTGTGGGGGGTGCAGAAGGTGAAGCCCCCCATGTTGAGGGGTGCAGGAGCATAGAAACATAGAAACATAGAATTTGACGGCAGATAAGGACCGCTTGGCCCACCCAGTCTGCCCATTTCCCTACCTAATGGATAAGCTGCAGATCCTAGTTAACCAGCAGCCTACTTCTGGTTAGCTAGGATCTGTGCCCCACAATATTGTGGGGCCCCCACATAGCCCCCCACAATATTGGACTGTGGTTCTTCTTGTCATGTGGCTCTATGATTCCTGGGCAGTGGACTGACAGGGCACCTTAGGTGCTGTTGGCACATTGCTTGTGCCATATTTTACATCGCTCACTTACATGTCGCTGCGGCATGAGTGAACCATGAATGGAAACTGACAGGAAGGAGGTTCAGGAGGGACATGAGGAAGTATTATTTTACAGAAAGGGTGCTGGAATGGTGGAACAGTCTATCAGCTGAGGTCGTGGGCGCTAAAACAGTTGGTTTCAAGCATGGTTGGGACAGAGTGAAGGATATAGTGGTCGTTCAGGGTTACAGAGTCGGGAAGGAGAATGGGGGAGGATGGGGAGGGTTAGGACCATGGATAGACAGTAGGTCTCAGGGTTAGGTAGCTGCAAACAGATCAACGAACGGAGTCCGACAGAAATTCTGTTGAATGCCCCGTCAGCAACACCGGCAGGTCGACCGCATTCTGCAGTCAGCCGCCGGTTCGCTATGGATTTCTTAGTTTTCTTCGGGGCTTTGCCTCAACCTCACATGGGGGCTTTGGCCCTGCACCCCACCCCACTTAAAGATTCTCAACTCCAGTTGGAGCTGATCCGGGGGTGCAGGACCCCTGACAGGCAGCCCCGGGTTCCAGCGGGTCTCCCACCATGGCTAGGCACTGTAATCGCTGTAGGGGACCTTGCTGGCAAAATGTCGCTGCAAGGGGGGGGGGGGATGGCTGCAAACTATATAGCAGCCTGTCACCAGCTTCAAAATATGACATAGATGTATTTATTTGCATTGTAGTATGTATATGTCTTATGAATAGTTTGATGTTTAAACTTTGTCAGTACCTGTATACAGTATCTTGTCATGCCAAGAAAGTTATTTTTTAATTTGAATTTGAGTTTGAATTTTGAATTTGAAATCATGCAGATGGGATGGACCACTGGTCTTTTTCTGCCTTCATTGTCTATGTTTCTATGATCCCTGACTGCTGCCTACGCAAAGAAAACCTGATACTATTGCAGTTTTGTCCAGATTGGCTGAACTAAAATGCTCCGTCCTCACAGTCTGAGTTAAAGACAAAAATCTACCTTACACTAGCCTGCTCATGGTATTCCAGTTGCCACATGCAGAGCAAGCAATCTTTCTTGGTGTCATATATAATGTACTGATACTCATGGTAAAATAAGGGCAGAAGATTTCATTTCATGAAAATGTTCAGAATTTCTGCTCCAGTTATATTCTGCTCATTGCTTATATTGTATAAGGCATTAAAACTCCCAGAAGCTCTTAATAGGTATAAACAATCTGACTTGTATAAATTCCATGCATTAATCAGTTATTAGTGACACTTGAAGCCTGTACTATTATTACATGTACTAAGTTGTTCAATAAACTCAAATTTAAAAAAACAGTTTACACCTTATTAATTTGTATGCCTCCAGTACTGACACCACAGCATTTTTTACTAGACTTTTTAACAGGCTTGCAGCACTCGCAGAGGGTATGATTTTGATAGGAGATGATTTTAATCATGTAATAAATCCTTAGACTGATACATTTTCAGGTAATATTCACACTAAGAGACAAATGGGGAGGGCAGTTTGGGCAGAGATGGAGGAGATCGACTCGGTAGATGTCTGAAGGGAGCTTAATCCAGGCTTGAGGGATTTTGCATTTTATTCTAACATGCACAAAACCTACTCCAGGTTGGATGTGTTTTGGGGCAGTAAAGCAACCTTCATAAATATGAGAGGTGTACAAGCCACCCAATGGTGAATATAGATCATACAACAGTATCAGTACAGCTCAAATGAGGGGATTAGACAAGGACAGTGCTCTGGAGGATGGACACATCACTGGTAAATTAGCAGAAATTTACAAGCTCAATTGGGAACACTGTTGAGGAGTACTTAGGGGATCATGTGGTGACAGAAGTGAAAGAAAAATGGAAGAGGGATGCCCTGAAGGCAAAACTCAGAGGATTTATTATCTCGTGTGCCTCCAGGCTGAAGAAACAACAAGAGAAACAAATTAAGTTGGATGGAAAACTTGAAGAGCTTGATCAGCAGCACAAAAGTAGGATAACCCCAGAGATAACAGACCATTTGAAGCTGACAAGGCAGGAATTTCAGAGGTTAATACATAGGCCATAACACAGAAGGTAAATTTAGATATCTTAATCATAAAAATTTGGAAGATGGGAACAGGGCAGGATACCTCATGGCTTTTCACCTCCAGAAAGAACAGGTGGACCATTATGTTAAGAAAATAAAATAATCCGGATGGAACAGCAAAATAGGTTATACACCAAAACAGGTAGCAAACCACTTTAAAGATTGCTATAAAACATTATATCAGGAATCAGTAAAGATCCAGGGGGAAATCAACCAGATACAGGACTTTCTGAACAAAAGTGGAATTACCAGAGCTAACAGATGAGGATGGATGACTGGTAGCCCAATCAGAGCAGAAGAGGTAGAAAAGGTCATAGTGGACATGAAATATTGAAAATGCCCAGATCCTGACTGGTTCAACATAAAATTCTATAAAGACGTTCCAGTAGCAGTTAACCCCTTTTCTGATTATAAATTAATGCAGGAGAGGAGAGGAGAGGGCCTGGGAAACCTCCTGGACTCCTAGCAAACTGCCATTCATAACAGTGATACCAAAGCCAGGTGAGCTGGTGGATCTCCGTGATTCCTACCATGCAATTTTTTTATTCAACGTAGACTCCAAAATTCTTACTAAAGTGCTAGCCACGTGGGTCAATAAATTACTACAAAAATGAGTACATCCAGACCAGTCGGGGTTTGTACCAGAAAGACACATTTCAGACAATATCAGCAGATGTTTAAATACAGTGGCCTGACTTTTATCTACCAGCCTTTGTACATCCTAAATGTTGGCAGATAAAAGAGGGTGGTGGATAATCTTTTATTTATTTATTTTAATTTTTGGATACAGCCTTTGAGCTCAGAGCTCATTTACAAAGGTTCCACATCAAGAAGAACAATACGATAGACAAGCCTATTGGGTATACAGCAGCAAGTATGAATTTACAGAGCACATAACATCAGTAGTCAAACCAAGTACTAGTAATGCTATACAATAAGATAAAAATGTGGCACATAGATGAACTATAAAAAATAAGGGAGGGTATGGCGATCCATAGGCCAGCACTCAGAGATGTGGGATTATCACAACTGTATCAGAAAAAATGAGGATGGGAGGCCAGAAAGTGAGATACAGGTACAGGTGTTTAGGGGTTGACGGGGGAGGAGGTTCCATGGGAGGGTACACGTTAAAGGTGTGCAGTTGAGGTTGACAATACGGGTGGCAACAAAGGGAGTTACTTGAAAAAGTGACAGGAGCTCACATCGGCACCAAGTGAGGGTGGTAGATAAAGGGAGAGTGGATAAACGAGAGAACACTGTATCTTCCATGAGGAGAAACCAGCAAAGGAACAACAACTAGCCATTACCACTGGTGTGGAGAAAGTGTTTGATGGATGGAGCTAGGATTTCTTCTTCGCAACAATGCACACATTTGGTTTTGGAGATAGACTTTGTTATTAGCAGCATGAAATTTATGCTCATCAGGCAGCTAGTGTTAAAGCAACTGGGACAAACTCTGACTCATGTCCTATTAGTAGAGGGACGAGACAGGGTTGCCCTCTGTCACCACTAGTCTTTGTGCTCAGTATTGAGCCAATAGAAACGATGGTGAGGGCACACCAGAGTTTGAAGGGGATTGTAGTAGGAGGGGAGGAAAACAGAATTTTAGAAAAAAGGAATAATGCATGACAGAGTGTGTGTTGTGCTGGGATAACATCACGCCTAGGGGGGGATCGGCACGAGGCCGCAGGCTGATTGCATCCAATAGCCCCAGACGTGGCATTATCACAGCATGACACACATCCTGCAATGCATTATTCCTATTATACAATGGCTTGTTATTATATATAAAATAAAAAAATAATTTTAAAGAATGTTTTAATTAGTGTGAAAAAATATTTTTGTTTCATAAGAGGAGATGCAAAAAAGAGAGTATCCTAGAGGTCCATAAGCTCATCTACATTGGTTCACAGTGCTGAGACTAGGCCTGTGGCATTATGCTGGGATAACGCCATGGGTCCAGCCTCAAACTGACCAATCACAGTCCAAGATTCTTTCTTGCCATTGTATAATATCTGACTACACTATGCTTTATCTTGGAAACTCAATTAGAAACTTCCTGGTTTTAGAACAGCTCCTAGCAGACTATAGTGGAGTGTCGAGTTTTAAAATGATTCTAGCAAAAACAGAAGTGGTTTTAATTAGAGGTGCATTGACATCTACATTGAAAAAGCTTATCCCATTAAAATGGATAACTTCCTAGATCAGATATCTGGGAATACAGATCCCAGTCTATCTATCTAAATTATACAAATGTGTAAATATATATATATATATATAAATTCTATGCAAAAAACTTCTTTAATGCATCAGTTAGGGTTCTTCTACAGTGAAAAAGGGAGGAAATTCAACAGGGTTCCACACCACACTGCCCCCCACCAACAACAGGCATCGGGTGTTCATTGGAGTTGTCGGGCCTAACTCTAACCCAGTTCTCCTACACTGCACCACCTCAGCTTGTTTACACATGGGATGAGGTGAGAGTTAGGACGACAACCCCAACGCACACCCTGATGCCTGTTGGTGGGGCGGACAAAAGGGTGCAAGGGTGGAACCCTAAAATCGAATATATATATATATATAAACATGAAGATTGGGCACCCTCTAGTGTGTGGTGTGCTGATACACTGCAGATGGGGAAGTGGATTGATTAAAAAATGCAGGCAATCAATCTGACTCTAATACAAAGTATACGCATCTTTAATGGAACCCAGAGAAACAGAAGAAATAAAAACAAATCAGTGCATTGGCTAAGATTTGAACCCAGGCTACCCAGAATTCTGTTCAGATAATAAAAGAGTAATACTCAAATACTGTGTTGTCATTATACTCATGCTTCTATGCTATATGCACGTATTACCGAACTACATGCTCTTAAAGACTAGACCAGCTAGTTAACCATGCTCTCAGGTGGTGCACTGGATGTATCTTGGCTTTACAAGCAAAAGGTCAGGGCTTTGATCTCTAGATGAGTGCACTTCTGTACTGCCTTATCAAGGATATGCAAGAATTATGCAGTCACTATTATCATGGTTTCACCATGCCCTTCTTGTTTTCACTTGCTATACTGTTTATACTATTATCCCAACAATTACTACAAAAAAAAAAGGCAGCCTCTTGATAGGCTCTGCAAAATAGTGCAGAGGTTAAAGCACTGAGTTACAAACCAAAAGACCTCATAGTCTTAGGTTTGAATCCCACAACAGCCAGATGTAAGTTGTTCCCTAAAACAGCAACTGCATGTGTCAGAGCTTCTGATTTTGCCATATAGTCAGCATGCAAGCCCCACCTCCAATATCACCCCATGTAAGCCCCACCTCCAATATAGCCCCATGTAAGCCCTGCCTCCAATATCAACCCATGTAAGTCCTGCCTCCAATCTCACCGCATGTAAGCTCTGCCTCCAATATCACCCATGTAAGCCTCACCTCCAGTAGCACCACATGTAAGCCCCGTCTCCAATATCAACCTATGTAAGCCCCGCCTCCAGTATCACCCAATATAAGCCCCACCTCCAATATCACCCAATGTAAGCACCACCTCCAATAGCACCCAATATAAGACCCACCTCCAATATAAGCACCACCTCCAATAGCACCCAATATAAGACCCACCTCCAAAATCACCCAATGTAAGCCCCACCTCCAATAGCACCACATGTAAGCTCTGCTCCAATACCAAGTCATGTAATCCCCACCTCCAAAATCACCCAATATAAGCTCCACCTCCAATATCACCCAATTTAAGCTCTGCCTCGAATATCACCACATATAAGCCTCACCTTCAGTATCAACCCATGAAAGTCCTGCCTCCAATCTCACCCCATGTAAGCCCTGCCTCCAATCTCACCCCATGTAAGCCCCACCTCCAATATCACTACATGTAATCTCCGCCTCCAATATGACCCCATGTTAGCCATAGGGTGGTATTGTACCCCACCTCATGAACAATGCTATTGTCATCTCGTTACTCAATCCAGTATGGTGATTTCTCGGTCGCTGCACAAAATCAACTTTTGAGACATAAAATCAACTTTCTGAACTGATTAACAAAATTACAATCCTGGTCTTGATCAGGGAATGTCCCAAGAAGCCAATTTTGAAAATTTGGTGCAAAAAAATTCCAAATATGGCCGAATTACAAGCAGGCATTGAGCAGTTTCTACGCATGATCATAACTTTGCCAAAAAACCTTTCCCATCTCCCTACTGCTGCCCTCATGAATACAGGTAATTAAAAACCTGACATAATCCACCATTCCTCTCCTATACCAGATACATGAGGTCCGAAAAGAGACAGAACGATCCTGGAGCTGACAGTGAGTGTCCAACATCAGCGTAGTGTGGGAAAATTGTAGAGGAGAATACTGAGAGGGAAGATGTCCCTAGGACTCTGTAGTGAGATATTTTCAAAAAAAAAAAATGACATTGTTTTTTTCACTGATTCGGCTTAGCGGTGTAGTCAAGGCGAGCGACGTGTCTCGGTCTCGGACATACGACTGGAATGATAAAAAAAATGTTTTAAAGTTAAATATGGTATGAGGGACAGCAGAAATAAAGACTTCTTGTGAGGTTTTCTTCAACAGTTATGAGCGTGGAGGGTACAGAGTTGGGGGTGCAGACATGACTCTCGCTTAGTGAGACAAAAAAAATGGTGGCCATTTGAAAACAAAATTAGGGGGGTTTAGCCAATTAGAAAACAGGCTGGGCAGCACGATTCTGGTGATGGGGTTGGCTGGGCTGGTACTTTTAATAGCTGGGCATCTATTCTCTGATAGATGCCCAGCCAGAGAAGTCCCTCAGCCAATCAAAAGCCTGAAATACGTTTACCCATTTTCTAAGCTCTTAAACACAAGACCAGCTAGTTAACCATTCTCTCAGGTGGTGCACTGGATGTGTCTTGGCTTTACAAGCAAAAGGTCAGGGCTTTGATCTCTAGATGAGTGCACTTATGTACTGCCTTATCAAGGACATGCAAGAATTATGCAGTCACTATAATCATGGTTTCACCATGCCCTTCCTGTTTTCACTTGCTATACTGTTTATACTATGACCCCAACAATTACTACAAAAAAAGATGGCCTTTTGATAGAGTCTGCAAAATAGCACAGAGTTTAAAGCCCTGAGTTACAAACCAGAAGACTTCATAGTCATAGGTTTGAATCCCACAACCACCAGATGCACATTATTCCCTGAACCAGCAACTGCATGTGTCAGAGCTTCTGATTTTGCCACATAGTCAGCATGCAAGCCCTGCTTCCAATATCACCCCATGTAAGCTCCACCTCCAATCTCACTCCATGTAAGCCCCGCCTCCAATATCAACCCTTGTAAGTCATGCCTCCAATCTTACCACATGTAAGCCCTGCCTCCAATATCACCCCATGTAAGCCCCTCCTCCAGTAGCACCACATGTAAGCCCTGCCTAAAATATCAACCTATGTAAGCCCCGCCTCCAATATCATCTAATATAAGACCTGCCTTCAATATCCCCCAATGTAAGCCCCGCCTCCAATATCATCCAATGTAAGCCCCGCCTCCATTATCACCACATGTAAGCCCCACCTCCAATATCACCCAATATAAGCTCTGCCTCCAATACCTCCCAATTTAAGCTCCAACTCCAATATCACCACATGTAAGCCCCGCCTCCAATACAACCCATGTAAGTCCTGCCTCCAATATCACCCCACGTAAGCCCTGCCTCCAATTTCACCGCATGAAAGGCCCACCTCCAATATCACTACATGTAAGCCCCGCCTCCATTATCAACCCATGTAAGCACTGCCTCCAATATCACCCTATATAAGCCCAGCCTCCAACATCAACCAATGTAAGCTCCACCTCTAATATCACCACATGTAAGCCCCACCTCCAATATCACTGCATATTAGCCATAGGGTGGTATTGTACCCCACCTCATTAACAATGCTACTGTCATCTCGTTACTGAATCCAGAATGGTGATTTCACGGTCGCTGAATGGAATCACTTTCGGAAAATAAAATCACCCTTCTGAACTGATTAACAAAATTACAATCCTGGTCTTGATGAGGGGATGTCCCAAGAAGCCAATGTTGAAAATTTGGTGCAAAAAATTCCAAATATGGCCATGTTACAAGCATGCATTGCACAGTTTCTATGCATGCTCGTATCTTCGCCAATGTTTAGTATTTTCACTCCAGATTTTCAACATTGCCATTTTTTCACACCTCCTCATCCACAGCATAGCTGTCATTTCTCACATCCTGCTGGAGTATGTTTTTGCACCTCTGACGCAGAATGACACGTCACTGTGCAAAATCAAATTTCGGGATGGATTAACAAAATCACAGTGCCAGTATTCATGAAGGGAGTTCCCAAAAAGCTCATGTTGAAAATATGGTTAACAAATTCAAAAAAAACAACCAGATTATGAGAGTGCAT
The DNA here is from genome assembly GCA_016271365.2 of Neoceratodus forsteri. Taxonomy (NCBI): domain Eukaryota; kingdom Metazoa; phylum Chordata; order Ceratodontiformes; family Ceratodontidae; genus Neoceratodus; species Neoceratodus forsteri. Next base: position 30,398,839 of record CM028134.1, read on the forward strand.
TGCGCAGTTTCTACGCACGATCATAACATTGCCAGTTTTCCATATTTTCCCTCCTGGTTTTCAACATTACCCTTTTGCACACCTCCTTATCAACATTATACAGCTGTCATTTTTGATATCCTGCCCAAAACATGATTTTGCCTTGTGGCACAGAATGGCGCATTTGCTGTATGAATGCAACTTTTGGGACAGATTAATGAAATGGCAGTGATATTGTTCATGACATGGGGTCCTCAAAATATCATGTTGAAAATTGAGTGGAAAGAATTCTAAAAATGCCCGAGTTACATGCGTCTGTTGATTCGTGACCACCGTGCCGCCTCTAACTCATAAACTATGCAAAATAGAGGTTTCTTCAACCTCTTTGTGCATGGAGGTCTCACTGTCATCATTACAATTGACATTTGAATTGTTTTTGTAACTGCTACAGTATAGAGATATTGACATGTTAGTGGCACAGTTTATTGCCCTATATGGCTGCTGTGCAGCTCCGTACTTGCTTTTGTGAGGGGCAGCGCAGAGCCCGGTGGGTCCACACTCCCACAGATGCATATAGTTATGCAGAAATGAGCAACTTGGTGGGAGTGCAGAGTCCACCAACACGTGCTCTTTGCTAGTTATACTACACTGTTTCAAAAAGTAAGGAAATTCATTACAAAAAAAACTTTGTTAATCCATCAGCAAGGGTTAAACTGACAAAAGTGAGGAAATGAGATATTAGGATAGAGCCCCATCCTCCTCAACATCCCATCCCCCATCCTCCAGAGACCAACTTATGGCAGGGTATGCCCAGGGGGTCAGAGGCCTAACTCTTCCCCCATTCTCTTTTACTGCAGCATGTCAGCCTGTTTACACATGGAATGGTGTGAGAGCAGGGCCTTGTGATCCTGTGGCATACCCCCGCGTCTGTCTGTCTGTGGAGGATGGGGGGATGGGGTAGTGGGGGTTAGGGGCTCTATCCTCACATCTCATTTCCCCACTTTTGTTGGTTGAATCCTAACTGATGCATTAACAAAGTTTTCTACAATGAATATCAATTATATATAAATCATGTGAGCAGCCCATTGGTGCTGAGGGCTGAGGCACTGGATGGCTTACCTCGTGCCACACCGGTGACCCATGTTCAGAAACGGCATGGGCAGCCGAGGATGGCAGTGATGGAGAGAGATCGAGCATCCGAGGGACTGCTCTTCCTCTCCGAGAGGGATGGCTCCAGTTGTCCGTGTGTTTCTGGCCTCTAGTAGAGGTTGTGGGGCAGTGCTAGCAGGGCTCCTCACTGTGCCACACTGCCATGGGGGGTAATCCATGGGGGAAGATTGGGAGCTGCCAGATGTCGGGGTATGGTGCTGGATAGGTGGCTGGAGATAGGTGCCGACACCACCCCCGGTCTGCACCCATCTCCAGCCACCAGGGAAGAAATACATCAAAATTTGAATATATATCTATCTATATATATATACAGTATATGTATGTCTATCTATCTATCTATAAACATGAAGAATGGGCACCCTCTGGTGTGTGGTGCCGATAAACTGCTGATGGGGAAGTGGACTGATTAAAAAAATGCAGGCAATCAAGCTGACTCTAATACAAAGTATACGCATCTTTAGTGGAACCCAGAGAAACCGAAGAATTAAAAACAAATCAATGCATTGGCTAAGATTTGAACCCAGGCTACCCAGAATTCTGTTCAAATAATAAATGAGCAATACTTGAACATTGTGCTGTTGTTATACTCATGCTTCTAACAGCAAGCAGTCCATTCCCCTTAAAACTTACTTTGCTATTTCCACTTATTACGGAACTGCTTGCTCTTAAACACTAGACCAGCTAGTTAACCATTCTCTCAGGTGGTGCACTGGATGTGTCTTGGCTTTACAAGCAAAAGGTCAGGGCTTTGATCTCTAGATGAGTGCACTTATGTACTGCCTCATCAAGGACATGCAAGAATTATGCAGTTACTATTATCATGGTTTCACCATGCCCTTCTTGTTTTCACTTGCTATACTGTTTATACTATGACCCCAACAATTACTACAAAAAAATGGTGGCCTTTTGATAGAGTCTGCAAAATAGCACAGAGTTTAAAGCCCTGAGTTACAAACCAGAAGACTTCATAGTCATAGGTTTGAATCCCACATCCACCAGATGTACATTGTTCCCTGAACCAGCAACTGCATGTGTCAGAGCTTCTGATTTTGCCACATAATCAGCATACAAGCCCCACCTCCAATATCACCCCATGTAAGCTCCACCTCCACTCTCACTCCATGTAAGCCCTGACTCCAATATCACCCAATACAAGCCCAGCCTCCAATATCACCCAATATAAGCTCTGCCTCCAATATCATCCAATGTAAGCTCTGCCTCCAATATCACCACATGTAAGCCCTGCCTCCAATGTTGCCCAATATAAGCTCCACCTAGAATATCACCCAATTTAAGCTCCGCCTCCAATATCACCACATGTAAGCCCCACCTCCAATATAAACCCATGTAAGCCTTGCCTCCACTATCAACCCATGTAAGTCCTGCCTCCAATGTCACAGCATCCAATTTCACCCCATGTAAGCCCCACCTCCAATATCACTACATGTATGTCCCACCTCCAATATCAACCCATGTAAGCCCCGCCTCCAATATTACCCTATATAAGCCCCGCCTCCAATATCAAACAATGTAAGCTCCACCTCCAATATCACCACATGGAAGCCCTACCTCCAATATCACCCCATGTTAGCCATAGGGTTGTATTGTACCCCACCTCATGAACAATGCTACTGTCATCTCGTTACTCAATCCAGTATGGTGATTTCGTGGTCATTGCATAGAATAAACTTTTGGGACATAAAATCACTCTTCTGAACTGATTAACAAAATTACAATCCTGGTCTTGATGAGGGGATGTCCCAAGAAGCCAATGTTGAAAATTTGGTGCAAAAAATTCCAAATATAGCCATGTTACAAGCATGCATTGTGCAGTTTCTACGCATGATCGTAACTTTGCCAATTTTTAGCATTTTCACTCCAGATTTTCAACATTGCCATTTTGTCACACCTCCTCATGAACAGTATAGCTGTCATTTCTCACATCCTGCTGGAGTATGTTTTCGCACCTCTACCGCAGAATGTTGCGTCACAGTGCGAAATCAAATTTCGGGATGGATTAACAAAATGACAGTGCCAGTATTCATGAAGGGATTTCCCAAAAAGCTCATGTTGAAGATTTGGTTAACAAATTCCAAAAATTGACCAGGTTATGAGCATGCATTGCACAGTTTCTACACACGATCATAACTGCGCCAGTTTTCCATATTTTCTCTCCTGGTTTTCAACATTACCCTTTTCCACACCTCCTCATCAACATTATACAGCTCTCATTTTTTATATCCTGCCCAAAACATGATTTTGCCCTGTGGCGCAGAATGGCGAATTTGCTGTACAAATGCAACTTTTGGGACAGATTAATGAAATGGCAGTGACATTGTTCATGACATGGTGTCCTCAAAATACCATGTTGAAAACTGGGTAAAAAGAATTCTAAAAATGCCTGAGTTACATGCGTCTGTTGAATTGTGAGCACCTTGGTGCCTCTAACTCGACAACTATGCAAAAAAAGGTCTCACTGTCATCATTACAATGACATTTGAATTTGTTTTTATAACTGCTACGGTTGTAGAGATATTGGCACGTTAGTGGCATGGTTTATTGCCCTATATGGCTGCTGTACAGCTCCATACTGTATTTGTGAGGGACAGCGCAGACCCCAGAGGGCCCACACTCCCACAAATGCATATAGTTATGCAGAACTGAGCAACTTGGTCCAAGTGTAATGTGCACCAACACAAGCTCTTTACTGGTTATATTACACCTTTTCAAAAAGTAAGGAAATTCATTACAAAAAAAACTTTGTTAATGCATCAGCAAGGGTTAAACTGACAAAAGTGAGGAAATGAGATATTAGGATAGAGCCCCATGCCCCTCAACATCTCTTCCCCCATCCTCCACAGACCAATATATGGTGGGGTATGCCCAGGGGGTCGGGAGGCCCAACTCTCTCCCATTCTCTTTTACTGCAGCATGTCAGCCTGTTTACACATGGAATGGTGTGAGAGCAGGGCCTCGTGATCCCATGGCATACCCCAGCATCTGTCTGTCTGTGGAGGATGGGGGGATGGGGTAGTGGGGGTTAGGGGCTCTACCCTCACATCTCATTTCCTCACTTTTGTTGGTTTAACCCTAACTGATGCATTAACAAAGTTTTTTGCAATGAATATCAATTATATATAAATTGTGTGAGCAGCCCAGTGGTGCTGAGGGCTGAGGCACTGGACGCTTTACCTTGCACCACGCCGGTGATCCATGTTCAGGAACGGGCATGGGCAGCCAGAGGATGGCAGTGATGAAGAGGGATTGAGCATCCAAGGGACTTCCCTTCTTCTCCAGGAGGGGTGACTTCAGTTGTCGGCATGCTTCTGGCCACTAATGGAGATTGTGGGGCAGTGCACTGATGCTGAAAAGAAGGGGTTCAGATGGGGCAGACCACAGAGGAGGTTGTGTGGACGCGTGTGCGCTCCCTCCACTGGTGTCATTGAGCACCCCCACATTTAAGGGGTGCAAATGAGAAAAATGGTCTTGCCAGTTGATCAGGATGAAGCAGCCACCTGCCGCAAGCCCCGGCTTTGAATGGTGCTCCCCGAACTGGATTCTAGTAGAGTTGAGTTGAGCTAGCGGGGCTCCTTACTGTGCCACCCCACCATGGGGGGTAATCCATGAAGGAAGAGTGGGAGCTGCCAGATGTCAGGGAATGGTGCTGGATGGGTGGCTGGAGATGGGTGCCAACACCACCCCCGGTCTGCACCCATCTCCAGTCACCAGGGAAGAAACAGATCAAAATTTTTATATGTATATATACAGTATATATATATATATGTATTCATGGCAAAAACTCTGTATAATGCTTAAGTTAGGGTTGTTCCACAGCAACAAAAGCGAGGAAATTCAGTGTTAGGGTTGAAATCCCCTTGCTCCCCAGTCCAACCCACAGCCAGCATCGGGAGTGCATTGGGGTCATCGGCCTAACTCTCACCCCATCACATGTGTAAACAAGTTGAGGTATAGGAGAATGGTGTGAGAGTTAGGACAGATGACCTCAATGCACACCCCAATGCTGGTTGTGGGGTTGGGCTGCAGGGGTGGAAGGGGGGCTTTCAACCCTAACACTAAATTTCCTCACTTTTGTTACTGTGGAACAACCCTAACTGATACATTAAATGGATTTTTGTGCCATGAATTTCCCTTCTTTTTGAGAATTAGGACTATAAATAGTGAATGGAATGCGGAGGTAGGAGTGCGGGTCCTTCAGGCCCCGCGCTCCCTCCACATGATGTCTTGTGACATAGTAACAGTAACTGCAATGCAAACACAAGTGCTAATGGTTATGCACATGGTGACACAAATGTAAATGGTAAAGCAAACCTTAAAAGAAACGCAAGCGCAAAGTGATGCCAAAGCGAACAGTGATGCAAATGGAGATTGAAGCACACATGGAAATGCAACTGGTAACGTGCATGGTCACGGTACCACTGCTGTAAACACAAATGTTAACTGTTACAGCAACAATAACGCCAAAGGGAACAGAAACGGAAACACAAATGCAAGCGCACACAGAAACACAAAGCATAATGCGCACGGTCACGGTACCGCAACTGCAAATGCAAATGGTAATGGTATCAGCAAAAAGAATGCCAAAGGAAACAGAAATGGAAAGCTAAATGCAAGCGCATATGGAAACACAAACCGTAATGCGCATGGTCATGGTACCGCTATTGTAAACGCAAATAACTGTAACAGCAACAGTAATGGGAAAGGAAACAGAAACACAAATGCAAGCACATACGGAAAAGCAAACCGTAACACGCACAGTTATGGTACCGCAATTGTAAATGCAAATGGGAACAGTAACAGCAACAATAACATTAAAGAAAATAGTAACACAAAAGTAAACGCAAAGGGTAATGCACACGGTGGCGTACTCGGGAACGCTATGGCAAACTGGCATGGAAACACAAGTGTAAAGCCTACATGTAACAGTAAGTGGAGCGCACACCCTATTTTTCCCCAAAAGCTCCAGTGAGTAAGACAGTGAAAACAAGGAATGTATGCATAATAATGTGCCTCGGAGTTGAAAACGAGTGGTTGTAATACTAAAATGCTAATATCTCAGTAACCATACAACGTAGAAAAAAAAAGATTCACGATTCATGAGTTTCCTGGCTAGGTTTTCTCAGCATGCATAGCCCATAGGGCTATGCATGGTTGAGACAAAAATTCCATATCTCGCACCCATTTCGAGAAATGAGCCCCGAAAGGCACGGCGTACACCACCATGTTAGTTTATGGGAAAAAGCATCAACTTTGGAGTACCGTAACTTTGCATCCATGCAATATTTATTCACCAAACTACCAAAAGGCACATCTGTGAGATGTTGGCTGCCTTTCCCTCCAAATTTCAGCCCAAAAGACCTAACCGTTCTTTTGCAGCAGGGTGGCAAAGAATTCCGGTCATTTTGCTATAGCCTAGAAAAGTAGTGGCGTGATTTACGACACCTTTCAAAATAATTTGCTAAAGTGTCACAAGTGCGACACTACTTTTCCCAGAAATTTGAAAAACACCCGAAAATAAAGACATGGCTAGCATCCTCGGGGCTTGAATAGGTAAACACAAAAATAATTATGTGCCTAGATGGTCCCAATTTTAAATGCCAAGCATTTCTGTGATCAGTAACTGAAAAAAGAAATGGCCGACTCACGACATTACTGGGGTCATTTGTGACACTAAAAACTGCATTTGTGACACTGTTGAACTTTTTGTTAACTTTTTCCATTGACTTATATTGGGAACTTGTTTTTTGAATAACTTTTGAACCATTTAATATTTTTTCATGAAATCTTCAAAAGGTATATTAGGGACCCCGGCCACATGTTCCCTGACATTTTTGGACTGGTCAGGTAAACTATGCATCCTGTAGGTGCAAGCAAAGACTGTGCAAAAAAATGTAAATGTGCACACGGATGTCACTTAATAACTCCACAGCTGTATATCCAACTGGTAATGAATGTTGGCAGATCCTAAGATCTATAGTTATGCCCCATGCCCGCCAAATTTCAGGCAATCCTTTTAACAGTGGCAAAGTTATTAAGGTGCAAAATTTCACCCTTTAATCTTAAAAGGGCTACTCAACTTAATTATGGTAGCACTACCTGTACCAGAATATATATATATATATATATATATATATATATATATAAAATTATACAATATATTTATAAATATATAAATTATACAAAGCAAAGCAATTCAGGAAAATGGACAAAGTGCTAAGGAGCCATCTGGCAGGCAACAGAGCAGATATGGGGGGTGGACCAAAGGTGGTTCATCATTAAGGAAGGAATACTGGTTACCACAGATGAGTGTGTTAGGCTCAGATGAAAGAACACAAGGGCCAAAGCACCCAGCTGGTTCAGTTCTGGGGTTGCCCAGGTAGTAAGGGAAGAGAGGTTGGCCTATAGAAAATTTAAGAAGACCAAGAGAGAGAGGTGGATATGGAAAATTACCTAAGATTGGCAAGTAAGAAAGTCCGGTGAGTAAAGGCACAGAAGGAGCTGCAGATAGCTGAAGGAATTAAGAATGGGGAGAAGGCTTTCTTTCATTATATAAGTGAGAAAAGGGACAAGAAAGAGGGGATTGTTGGGCTTAAGATGGGGTGGAGCGGTTGGAGGATAACGGGGGAAAAGCAGAGATACTAAATGAATACTTCTGTTCCGTCTTCACCAGGGGGGATGATGGACCAGTGCCTTCAGGAGGGAAAAGAGGAATGGGGGAGGGGAACACAGATGTAGTGATGGAGGAGGACAGAGTGAGGGAGGGGCTGCTGGCATTGAAGGTAGACAAATCACCAGGCCCAGACAGAGTACATCCTAGGGTACTAAAGGAACTGGCTGAGGAGCTGGCAGGGCCACTGGCAGACCTATTTAATTGTTCACTAGAGCCAGGGGTGTTACCACAGGACTGGAGAACAGCACATGTAGTGCCCCTCCACAAAAGCAGTCCCAAGGATGACCCAGGGAATTACAGACCAGTCAGTCTGACCTCCACTGTGGGCAAGCTCATGGAGACCATACTAAAGGAAAGGGTTGAATATCTAGAGGAACATGGTCTCTAGGATGCGAGGCAGCATGGGTTCATGGGGGGGATAGTGTCAAACGAAATCTGATTGACTTTTATGACTATGTCACCAAGACAGTAGACAGGGGCCAAGTGGTAGACATACTCTATCTTGATTTCAGCAAGGCCTTTAACTCTGTGCCTCACAAAAGGTTGATCAGGAAGATGGTGGATCTTGCAGTTGAAGAAAAGATGGCCAGATGGGTGGAAAACTGGCTGAAGGACAGAACCCAAAGAGTGGTTTTGGGAGGAGAGTTATCTGGCACCAGGGAGGTAACCCAGGGGGTTCTGCAGGACTCAGTGCTGGGGACAGTGTTGTTCAATGTCTTCAATGACATCGTGGATGGCATTAAGGGCAAAATGTGCCTATTCGTGGATGACACCAAGCTCTGTGGGAGAGTGGACACAGCTGAAGGGATACAGGACCTACAGGAAGATCTGGAAAAGCTGGGGAGGCAGTCCAGGATCTGGCAGCTTGGTTTCAATGCCAAGAAATGCAACATTATGCATATTGGAGCCAAGAATCTGTGGACAGAGTACTACCTGTGTGGAGTCAGAGTATCTGCATCAGAGGAGGAGGAGGACCTAGAAGTAATGATCACTAGTGACCTGAAACACTCCACACAGTGCAAGAAAGCAGCAGCAAAGGCAAACAAAATGCTGGGATGCATATCTAGGGTGATCAGTAGTAGGAGAGAGGAGGTTATACTGCCCTTGTACAGGTCATTGGTAAGGCCGCATCTAGAGTATGGAGTTCAGTACTGGTGCACACACCTCAAAAAGGACTTTAACCTGGTGGAGATGGTCCAGAGGAGGGCTACAAAGATGACAGCCAGTCAGCATGGTAAGGCATACAAGGAGAGGTTGAGGGCACTGAACATATACTCCCTGGAAGACAGGAGAGAGAGACGGGACATGATTGGGATGTTCAAGTACTGAAAGGGATAAATAAGGTTGTTAAGGAGAGTCTCTTTAAGCTGAGTGGCAACCATAACATGAGGGGGCACAGTCTTAAGCTGGAGGGTGGGAGGTTTAGTAGGGAGGTCAGGAAGCACTTCTTCACAGAGAGGGTGGTGGACACTTGGAATGCACTGCCAGAAGAGGTCATCTCATTGAAGACAGTGGTCAGCTTTAAGTGAGGCTGGGATAGGCATGGGGGAAGATAAGGATCGTGGGTAAGGAGGATGGGAGGAGTGAGGAGGGAGGGCAGGGATAATAGCTCAAGCTGTGGACCCTACAATATGAGTAGACTTGCTAGTCCAAGTGGCCTTCTTCTGCTGGCTTCTTCCTATGTTTGTATGTTCATAAATTATGGTAGATTAATAAAGGAGGTGTTGACAAATCTGCATAGATGGAAAATCCTCCCTCGGTCCCTATTAGATAAAGTGGATTCTCGCTGCATGAATATTCTCCCTTAGTTTCTGTTTCTTTTTCAAACATTAGCACTGAACATACGATGGGTGGATTGGCTTAAGATAAATAAGGCTATGCACCACTTTATATGTGCAGGAGGGAAAGCCCAGATCAAATGGGCAGACTTGCAAAGACCAAGGGAAGAGGGGTGAGTTGGTTTACCAAATTTGAGGGTATACTATCAAATGGCACAATTATCACCTTGGACTGACTATAAGAAGAACAGTCCAGAAAGTGGTTAGGTTACATTAAAGAGGAACAGCAATAGAGGGAGACATCCCTTGGAGATAGTTGATGCCCCTGCTGTTGGTAGTTCACATACTGGTGATATCACAAGCCCACAGATCAAATAGCTTTGCTCCAGCTGTGTCAGGATGAAACACAACTTAAGGGTGACAGGATCTATTACCCAATTTACCCACCTAGATCAATGTCCAGCCTTCTTACCTCACAAAATAGATGTAGCTTATTGAAGATGGAAAACGCTGGGGCTCCTCCAATTCTCTCAGTTTATACAGAATGGCAGAGTAAAACCCTTTGTGGAGATTCAGGTAGAATACTGTATATTATGTGAATGGTTCCATGTGATAAGGGCAATTCGTAAACGCCAAACACCCTTATCACAACCCCACATTGCTGAAATTCAATTTCAGCGATGTGGAATCATGGCGCAACCAAAAGTGGCGCAAATGACTTTTTTTTTATTTTATGTGGGAGACTGTGCCCCCCCCACCATCCAAGTTAGGATTCTCAACTCCAGGGGGATGCATGTCGGGGGGGGGGTTCATACTGGAAAAAAAAAAAAACACTGTCTAGGGCTGGGCACAACAAAATGTACTGGCACCCAGTCCCAAACCCTGCATCCCTGCCACCACAGGCCAGCACCTAGCCCATGATGCCACCTCGCTGGCAACCCATGGCACCACCTCACATACCCTCCTGCCCCACATTTGGTGGGCTCACTCCCCATGCCCCTTGCTCTCGACATCCTGTCGGCTTTTCATGACCCACCCCATCTGGTCACCAAGCCCACACCCCTGCCATCAGGGCAGTAGCCAAAAAGTGGATCACCGCTTCAGCAGGCGGCCACTTCCTATGCGCCTATCACAGAATACTGTGGAGGTCTGACTTTTTCACTATCTACAGGTAGCCTCCTTTATCAGGACAGGCTCTAAAATACAAGAAATACAGGAGGAGCCACACCATTTGGTAACTTTTATAACATGCTGGTTTGGGCCAGATCATTAAACATACATCTTCCAATTGGTTCAGTGTTACACAGTCCATCAAGGCACACAACTCCCTCACTATAAATCTGCCTGTGAAATAGAGGCAGAGCTTTAACAAATTGATAAAGAGTGGCACAGTATCTGGGAAGAAGTATTCCAATTTCAGCTTCAAATAACTGGAAAGTGTTTTGGTGGAAATGTATTGGTAGATATTTTCTTACATCGCCCTAGACAAAACAATACATGTTAGGGGCAGTGACTGCTGCTGGAGAGGATGCAGGTCAGGGGACCCATCCCATGTATTTTGAATTGCCACCACATTAGGTCCTTCTGAGCAGAAATTGAAACACGATACAAAGTCATGGTAGGACTAAATGGAAACCTAGGATTTGAACACTTACTTTGGAAAAATTGCTGCCCAAAAAGGTCCAAGCTGCAAAAGCTTCATAGGTATCCTACTGGTGCCAATGGACAAAGCTATCACTAAGCAGTGTCTTCACAGTCCAGCCCTAGATTAGAGGACTGGATTTCTATAATAAAATACATCTACCAGATGGAATGGGTGACAGCAGAGTTGCGACTTCACACAGATACATGGCTTGGGGTTGGCTGCTGTTCATTAACTTAACTGAGGAAATGGAGGACAGATCAGTCTTGTTGCAACATGCAGATGGGTATTTGAACAGAACAAGGCAGAACAAGTGGGGGAAGCCTGTTCACACATCCCATAGACATCCAACAATGGTATGTTACATGGAAACATAGACAATGATGGCAGAAAAAGACCCATGGTCCATCAATCTGCTCAAATTCCCTATTGATCCCTGGGACCTACTTACCTCCTGCATCTTAGCCCTCCCCATCCTTTCCCCAATTTCCTTCCCAGATTCCGCTGCTTTGAGCAACCACTATACCCTTCATTCTTTCCCAAGCATGCTTGAACCCACCAACAATTTTAGCACCCACCACTTCAGCAGTCAGTTTCACCACTCCACCATCTTTTTTGTAAAATTATGCTTCCTCATATTCCTCCTGAGCCTCCCTTATGTTAGTTTCCACTAATGTCTATGTGACCATGAAATAACAATATTCAAGCTAAATATTTCCCCCCAATTTGCCTATTTTTTTTTAATTTCTGCTTATTTTTCAACAAAACAAATAACATTAGAGGTACAGGAAACATCACATCTGTATCACATAATATTCAAGAGCATACAGCCTTTACCAGCATTACTATTAACAATTACTAACCCTGGTTAGCATGTTGAAGTTTCTCCTTCTCATTTGTAAATGAGGAAGCAAAAGGGAACAAGAAGGGAGAAAAAAACAACATGCTTGTCCCCATTTTAGTTTGAATAATATAGCACCATTGGCATTGCAAGCCACCCTGTTATCTAACTAAGGTCTCCCAAGTTTCTTATCTGCATGATCAATTAAATATTGTCCCTTCTGTAACACCATACCTTTGCTTGTGATTATGATGAAGCTTCAAATCTCTATTCTACATGCCTGTGTGGGGCGTATTTTATCTGTAAAATGTCTAGTAATACAATTCTATGGATCACATCTGGAGCAATATTGAGCATCTGCATAGCCCAACCTTGCCAACGGTTATTAAAAAAATCTGTTTGGTGTACAACTCTGTGCATCAATTTTTCCATTTCTTATGCTTGCCTCGTCACAATTGTCCACTGGTCAGCAGCAGGGGGGAGAGACTTAAGCCACTGCTTAGTAATGGCCTTCTTAGCTGCTATAAGTGCGCTGCTTATAAAATATTTCTGATGCTTTTTAAATGTACCTTTAGGAAAGATAAAACTAAGGCTGGTGTTCAACTGGGAAAGTTAGTACAAATCTTCTATAATTCCTTTTCAGTCCCATTCCAGTATGTGTTGCTGCAGTTCACCTTATTAATTCCTTTTAGGAACTTGAAGATCTCTATCGTATCTCCCCTCCCTTCTGGTCTCCAGCAAGTACATGTTCAGTATCCTGAGGTGCTCCTCTGGCCTGTTGGCCCTGAATCATTTTTGTTACCCTGTGCTGCACCATCTACAGCCTATTGCTATCCTTCCTGAGGTGAGGACTCAGAACTGCAGTAACTCCAGGTGAAGTCAACCTTGTTAGTTGTTCATGTTATTAATGTTATTTATCTTTGTTACTTCACTATACTTTATGTATGTTGTTTGCCTTGCTCCACCATAGAATATTTGGAAGGCACTGTTGGGCAAACAACCACATATGAGACAAGAAAAATTGGCATCTTTCATTTCATTAAAATAAATTCCAAACGACTCAGAAACTTTGAATGTAGACACCTTTTATCGGACAGTCTTAAACATGACTCAGTCCTGAGACAGAAAACAGTATGTATCCATTAAATCCAAAAGCTGTCAGATATAGTGAGCTTATGTATGCCATAACATGTATAATATATTATTTGCTGTCTTGCCAGCTATGAAAGAAAGAAGCTTTAAACTGACACATTGAATCAGATAAAGCTGTTGGTACTTTTAGTGAATGGGGGAAATTTGGTCAGAACACTTGGGAAAACCACTACACTTCTGTGGGTGGCAATATTCACTTCCTGTTGGGGAATGGAGAATCCTGGAGTGGAGGAGAATGACAAGGTTGCCCAAGTGGAGGAGAATACTTGCCTCACCACCTGGAGTACTGAGAAAGCCACTAAATCTTTTTCTTTTCAGGATACTGAAGGAGTTGGTATGGATGGTGCTATTGCTGAATTTGAAAATGTTGAAACAGACACTGAAATGCTAATCGAGATTACAGAGCTACAGTCTGAGCACAACCCTGACCCCAGAGATCTCCAGTGCAAAGAATAATGGTAGCATGGATGAAGAAGAAGAGCACTTGACAAAAAACTTGCCTGAGAAAATCAATATTTACTTGCCATGATAGCTGAGGAGGAGGCAAAGTTTGAAGCAGCCAGGATGCAGTTAAGAAGTAGCCACAAAAGCAGAAGAATGATACCAGCAGCAGTGAACTTCCATGGCCTCATTCCTTATATGCTGAGACAACAGGAAATGTCTTGTTAGGACAGCTCAAGTTTTTAATGGCAGATGATCAGCTGAACGCATGATCTGACAATGTCCTACAGCAAAAGGCTCACAACTCTGGCCAGGAACACCACTGGCCTTAGCAAATGTGAAGTTTACAGTTGAAAGTACCATGAGACAGAATACAAAAATCTCTATTCTACATGCCTGTGTGGGGCGTATTTTATCTGTAAAATGTCTAGTAATACAATTCTATGGATCAGTCAGATGGGAACCCCAGATATCCAACCTGTCAGAGGAGGTTTAACTGGCAGCCAGGTGGGAAGGGGACACTGATAATGGCAATTGGTCATCTCTCGGAAAACTGGATATACTTCTCCTTTCAAGGCCAGCTAGACCCTACAGCAGCAGCAAACATCACCTTCAAAAGCATACGGACATATGAACATACAAAGAAGCCAGCAGAAAAAGGCCATTTGGTCTATCTAAATATCGGAAATAAGTTGCTCTTCTGGATTGGGAGTGCTGCTGTGTAGGGTAGCTAGCCCACAATAAACACAAAGTTGGATCACAGCACTCAGGCAAAAATATAACTTGAGAGTCAAGGCAGTTACAGAGTTTTATTGTGGCATTAGGGATATGCTGCTCCCAGTGCTTCAACCCTAATCCCAGTCTTCATCCGGAGGTGGATCTGGTGGCTGTCAGGTGCACACATCTTATATACTTTTAGTACCTTAGTGATTAAATCCACTCATGAAAATCCTTGATAATCTTAAAGCTATACCTTACAATCCATACTTGTGTTCTCAAATAACTGTGCAAATGTAAAAAGTGAAAAGAGTTATTCAACAAGGTGCTAAAAGCGAAGCGCGCGAAAGACATAAATAAAAGTACATACTCTTATTTCATCATTTACTAATGAAAAGTAGTTAAGAGGTCCTCTGAGACCAGCAAAACTCATTACATCAGTGTAAGACTTGATCATTCATTTGAACATTGTTTTTAGACAATCAATGGGAAGATACAGTTCTTGCCATACTGATGACTGGGAAAGAAAAGGAAGAAAAAGGGAAAAAGGGAGGTTAACATGGACGGTATCCAGGCATGAGATAATACAGCAAATAAAAAATGTATATATAATTATTCCACATAAGTTAGTAAATACCACGGACATTACAACATGATGAACAATTTAAGAATTTACTGTTATTCTCATCATGTCTTAGAAAGGAAAAAGGGTAAAGGTAGAAAGAAAATAAACCATCAGTGTGCTAGAACTGTTAAACCCAGTTCATGCGTGAAAAAGACACAGTAATAGACTTGTCATTCCATTTTGTGGAAGTAAAAGGGGGAGAATTAGAGGTGAGGGATGATGAAAAAGTTAAGTTTTTTCAAATAAGTTACAGATATACATGTATAAGCCAAAATCTTCGGACCAAAATGAAGCCTTATATCGTATTCCTCGGCATATACGCCGAGTCAATCAGTAGAAACGGTAAAAGCTATTCTTCAATTTCGTTAATTGGTACAGTAACATGATCAAATAGAAACATGTAATAAACCAGTCTTCCGGCATGTTCAAGCACTAGCAAAGATGAGCGGAAAGAGAAAGCGTTATGCGTACGATACTGCTTTTAAATTATGAGTGATTGAACATGCTGATGCCACCAACAACTGTGTCACTGCGCTGCACTTTGGCATCAATGAGAAGCAGGTTAGAGAGTGGAAGAAACAGAGGGAGTTATTAACTGAACTCCCCAAGTCTAAAAAAGCCTGCCGTGGTGAACATCCTACATTCCATCAACTTGAGGTTGACCTTAATAACTGGGTATTGGAATGTAGACAGAGCAGGTTCATTGTCACTCACATGTCAATATGTATGCAAGCTTTAAAGATGGCAAAGCAGGAGAAATACCAATGTCCAGGTATAGACACTTTTCTTGCTTCTGCTGGGTGGTGCTCTTGTTTTATGAAGATGAACAACCTGACACTCCACCTGAGAACAAAGATTGCCCAGAAACTGTCCCCTGACCTAGAATCTAAGGTTACAAGCTTTCAACAGTTCACCATAAAAATGCGAAGCAGCACTGCTACGTAACTATCACAATTCAGAAATATGGATGAGACCCCAATGACTTTCGATCTCCCATCCAACTGTATAGTGAATCCATCTGGGAGCAAAACTGTGCTTATTAAAACAACTGGACATGAGAAACCACACTTCACTGTCGTTCTCTCATGCTTGGCAGATGGGACGAAACTGAAGCCCATGATTGTGTTCAAACGAAAAACACTCCCCATATCAGTTGTTTTCCCCCAAGGAGTGCTTGTATTCACCCAGCCTAAGGGCTGGATGGACGAAGAATTGGTCAGTGTGTGGCTGCAGAGGGTTTGGGGCAATAAACCAGGCGCTCTAAGGCACAAGCGGTCACTCCTTGTGTGGGATATGTTTTGTGCACACCTGACGGACTCGGTGAAAAAAGCTGCTGAAAAACATCAAACTGACCTGTCTGTTATCCCAGGGGGGATTAACATCACTGCTTCAGCCACTGAACGTATGTTTGAACAAGCCCTTCAAAGATCAGCTCCGCAAGCTTTGGTGTGACTGGATGTTGTCTGGCGCAGGCGTACTAACCAAAGGCAGAAATCTGAAGTGACCTGACAATGCACTGGTGGTGCGAGTGGGTCAAGCAAGCATGAGACACAATCCCCATGGAGATGGTAGCAAAATCCTTCCTTAAGTGTGGAATAAGCAATTGCATGGATGGGACACAGGATGATGCTCTTTCCGAAGAAACTGAAGAGCTCGAGCAAGAGGTCGAGGAGGATGACAGCCCGTACGCTGATGTTCTAACAGCGGAGTTCATGGCAGAGAATGATGCGGTCCTGGGTTTTTTGGAGGTGGATGAAGATAATGAGGAACAGTAAGACTAAACCATGGACTCTGAGCACAAACATTCTTACAGTATGATACAGTAATGATTTCGTAATACTGCTGTGGTGATCACTGTGGTGAATGGAAATGAATTCAGTGTTTGTACACATACTGATTTATAAAAAGTTATGCATCAGCTTATATGCGAGTCAGTGTTGTTTGTAAAATCTGCTGATTGAAATTGGGGTGTGTGTGGCGGCTTATACCCGAGTCGGCTTATACACAAGTATATACGGTAGGTATTTCTTACCATTAGCTGTCCAAGTCATGGATATCAGAACAACCCAAAATATTGCATTTCTGCATTTTATCATGGGAAGGGGGATAAAAGGGGGAAGTCCCTTATAGGTAAGGTGAAAAGTCAACTGCCCCATTCAATCCATTTGGGGAGACCGTGTCTAGTGTGACAATGTACTTTGTCTCCCTTTATGCCAATGTGTTTTCCCTTCTCCTGTTCTAGGATGACTTAATATATGCTCCAGACCTATATATTTCAGATCTTTAGGGACACCATTATGTTTTTCTAAAAAGTGAGCCCCGAGAGCATTTTTCTGATTACCATGTATTATTGCCCCAACTTTTTCCTGGACCCTAATTTTAAGCGGTCTGGTTGTCATTCCCACATACCTTTCCCCACTGGGGCACCAACAGACATAGTCAACATATGGCATAGTTCACATAATGAATAGTTCAATCTCAATTTTCTTGGTACCTGACTTATAATCTATTTCTTTACGATGGCATATTTGCATATATTGCACATGCCACAATGGAAAAAGCCCTTTGGCTTTTAGTAAGCCAACTAGTCCCTTTTCTTTGTTTTTTAGATTCAATGAAATGACTTTTGTAAGCCTGTTAGCAATATTCCTCCGCCTACTAAAGATAACTCTTGGTTTATTAGCCACACATGTTTTTAATATGGGGTCTGTCATCAAACCGACCAGAATTTATGGATCACTCCACCCAATTTCCCAGCTAGGGGATTATATTCAGTGATAAAGTTTATCACTGTGGGTCTACTGGATTTGTCACTGAATGACATACTGCCTCCCTCTTTTCTTTCTCCTCAGTCCCCTCTGGGGATCAAAAGATCCTTTCAACGTAGTCTGTCAACCTTTTCTGATTCTTCCTGCAAAGTCCATGCATCATAACCTTGCTCCAGGAATCTCTGTTTAGCCTCAATCATTTGTGTCTGCAGTGTTGTTTCCCCAGAGCAATTTCTCTTAATTCTGATCATTTCCCCACAGGGAATTGAAGGAATTAGAAGCTTGGGATGGGTACTCTGCACATGTAGAACTGAATTAGCAGCAGTCTCTTTACAGTACCCCACAATCTGGACTGGTTTTCCATGTTGTTCAATAAGCTCCAAATCTAAGAAATAAATGGACTGCTTGTTCCAAAAATGCATAAAGAGTAAATTCAAATTATTTGAATTTAAATATTCAATGAATTCAAATGCTGTTTCATGGTTCCCCATCCAGACAATTATAATGTCATCAATAAATCTAAGCCATAACTGAATATTACATAGATATTGATTATTTCTAACTTGCTCCAAGTGTCCCATAAATAAATTAGCATAGGAAGGGACAAATGTTGCCCCATCACTGTGCCACAGTTCTGAACATAAAATTCATTATTAAACAAAAATAATTGCATGTCAAACAAAACTCTAGGAACTGATCAGAAACTGTTTTGAAATCTCTGTGTTCTCTGTGAAAAAAGATTCCACTGCTGTAAGCTCTTTGTTCTGTCTAGTATGCTCATATTGCAGGTACAAAACTTTCTTTAATTTCTTATTTTGGGAGAGCATTGACAAGGCAGCATCTCTGCCTAGGAGAATGTATCTGCCACCTGAGCATCAACTAATACAAAACCCTACTAAAATGACTCTTTGTGCTCCCAGTCCAGGGATGGCTGGTCAGCTCTGTCCCCATTCCCCTGAGACAGCCACCACCTCCCCAGAGACCTACCTCAGTCAATTTTCCCCAAGAATATCTCCTCATGCCACGGCTGGAGTGATGCATGCTGTCCTTCCCAACCAATACAGACATTCAGAGTGAACTGAGGCTCAGTCCCAGGTGATGGCACAGATCCAGGCATATCAGGCAAGGCTTCATTAAGCCCCTGATGTCTTTTCCACTTTTTGACCCACCCCTGCCATAGGATGTCCAGCATGTGCATGGAGGCACTCATACAGACTGTTCCTCAGCTCCCTCCCTTTGTGCTGCCTGTGCTGCACTACCACCAGGCCTCCACCTGGTGGCAGTTGTAGGCTGGGCTGACATGCCTCCCATCCCCAGGAGAGGAGCAGTCCATCCGACGCTTAGTCCTCTCCCACCTAGGTGGATCTCCTGGCAACCCAAGCTTATTCCCTACGTGATACTAGCATGGGAAAAGGTAAGGTGCATACACAACACCTCAGCCCTCTTGCCACTGGACTGGAGGTAACACAAAACCCAAACTGTCCCCTAAGCAAAGACTCTTCTGTAAATGGTGCACATGCGCTCAGGACCCCGGTGGTCACTCTCAAGCCAAACTCTCAGATCTCTGACTCCTGTACTGCAGCCTTCTTTATCTAGAGATGTTAATCCACCACAGGTCGAGAGGTTGTTATTGAAAATACACCCCTCCACTCCCGACTGTTCTTTTCATGATCTGGCTTCCTGATGGTGAACATGTTTCCTCCAGCTCTACATTACATGCTCCCATTCAAGTAAATACATCTTACAATGTGTTTGATTTATTTTATTTATTCATGTATTTATTGAAAAGTTTCACTAGGAAAGACACACTGAGCAGCAATTGCTCATTTCCAGGTTCATCCTGGGGAGAGGGGAAAGGGAACATCAGACATCAGTAAAGTAACATGTAATAATACATGCAGTAGAACAATAATACAATAAGAGCTTTATAGTTTGTAAGTGCTTGACATTTTAACATTTATCTGTAGAGTTAGCATACTGCATCTGAGAAGAGCAAAATAAGGTAGTGAGTCTGATGACAATACTGTGATAATCATCAAATTCTGTGTAGCTGGAGGGACGTGATGTGATTAAGGGCAATTGCAAGTAGAGGAATAGGAGTCTTGTAGAAAGGAGAGATGGCAAAGGAAAGGAGGTGTGACAGATGGGGTGGAGTTCCACAGTTTGGGGAAATGGTGAGAGAAAGCAGCCTGACCAACAGAGGAGGATCTATGGGGACTACCAGGATCACAGTCTCATAGGCTCTAAGGATTTGAGGAGCAGATAGAGAGGAGGAGTGGCAGGAGAAAAGAGAGCCAAATCTGGATTTGAAAAGAAATTTGGAAAGAAATTTAGCACAATGGGAATGACACCTGTCATCAAGAGAGGGGAATGAGAGAGATTGATAGAGGGCACAGTGGTGAGTGTGAGGGGGAAGAGTCCAAAGCAAAGTGGCAGAAGAAGAGGAAGAGGGAGTCCAATCTGGTTAAGGAAGTCTTGTGAGTGGCACTATAGATTATATCACCTTAGCTTGAACATTGGGAGGATCATTTTCTGGACCAATTCATTCCACGCAAGGACACAACCAAACCATATACTTTTACAGAATTGTTTCACTCCATTACAATGCCCACTTAAAGACATAATGCAGTTATGCTATGCTATAAAGGAGGTTTGGGGGACACTCCAGACTGTCTATATTGCCAAAAAATTATTAAAATACTGTGTTGTTTTATGTAGGTGAAATATTTGCTCTGATGCATGTGACAGGGTAAACAACATACACTATTAGTTTTAAGACTGCTGGGACTTTGGAGAGCTTTTGGAAAACATTTCATCAGCTTAAGGATACTCACCTTTGTCTCCTATCCTGGTAATTCTTCTCTGTCAACAAGTCATCTTTTAAAACAGTTACCATCCTGTTTTAAAATGTGGGGTGAACATGACTGATATATTATACTTGACAATATAAAAGTGCAATGTTCTGGCATGATCCCACCCACATCTTCAACTCAGGGAACATGAGGACCGGGGATAGGAGGGTTAAGAATTCAAGTGAGAGCTGATTTTGAGACACACACATATGGAGTGTGTTATTCACTGGGAGAGTCAGACTTAAGACCCAGCCAGAGTTAACCCTTAGGCTGCCGACAGAATTAGAACGATAAGAATTTTGGACTGATATATCAGTCTGCTGCCCTACCTAGTGAAGTCTCAGTAGTAGAATGCAATCCAAGCCTATGGAATGATGGCCAGACCAGAAATTCCTTGGTAAACTTTGTGTTTTCTTGATCAAATGAACATAAGTGGCCATAGCCGGTGTTTAACAAACACTGTACCCAAGCACTTCACCTCCAAAATAAGGCTTTGTCAGGGGACAGATTCTTAGAGACATAGTCACCCTTTTACAGCCCCCACTTGATGACCTCATTAATTGTGTCACAAGCATACATTTTATTTTATACATAAATCAAAAAGATGTCATTTAATTCGCAAGATAAGAACATGTGAGTTAACACTTAACACTTAATTTCTTTTAGACTCATCACAATCTTGCTGATTAGCCAGTCCAGTGGTGTGGAGGGTGGAGACATCTGTGCCTTACCTCCTACCACACCAGTGACCCATATCCGTGGTGTGAGTGGGCCATCGGGGTCAGCTGGGGAAGGAGAAGATTGAGCATCCGAAGTGTTGCTCTCCTCTCCCAGGGAGGTAGGACTAGTGCTCCCGCCGAATGACTGCCTCCAGGTAGATGCCCATGGATAGTATGGGATCGATGGGCACCAGAGAAGGGAGGATGCTGTGGGACGTCAGCATACATGCACATGCCTCCACGTATGCACATCTGGCATGTGTGCCCCAGCAACAGGGATGGGAATCAGGAGGAAAGAATGGTGGAAAATACCCTCAGCTGTGGATGAGTGACCCTCTACAGGCTCTGCACTTGTTGACCAGGTGAAAGGCAAGTAGATAACTCCCGGCAATACTGGGGTGACAGGGCTGGTATGGTCGGTATGAAGGGGGCAGGGGGTGAACAGAAGCATAAAATGTACATGAAAAAACAATCTTGTTGATGGAAGGAATTTGAGTTATGGTATATATTCCGTAATATAACAGGACAGGTTACAGCATTATTTTAAAAAATATATAAACTACCAAAAGTGCATAAAAATATGAGTGGCCCACCAGGGAGACCAACAGTCTCTGGGATAGGGTTCCTGAAAAAAAAATGGGAACCTTCTTAAATTTTGTCCTCCAGAACTCAATGACAACACTACCATCTTTTTTAAGAGACACTGGAGATACCATAAGTAAACTAATTGATTTAGAATGGCAAAATTATTTTCTATGGGTTGCAATTGATGTGAGACTTTTTACCCTCTATTATGGACGAGGATGGTATCAGAGCAAGCAGATTCATCTTGGAAAACAATGACTTTAGCAGCTTTACCCCAACTGAGTTTACTCTGAAAGCACTAGAATTTGTTCTATCACGCAATGCATTTGAATTTAATGGTGAATTTTATCTGCAATCTTGTGGTACTGCGATGGGGGCTGTTATGGCCCCATCATATGCAAATCTATTTTAGGCCACTGAGAACTTACAACAGTACAAAATGCAGCAGTCAATCCATACTACAACATTGTTAAATGGTTTAGATATTTTGATGACTTTTTATGCTTCTGGAAAGGCAGTGAGGAATCTGCAAAGGGAGTTTGTAGGATGGCTAAATAGAAACGATCTGAACCTTAAATTCACCAGCAAGATAGGCAAAACAAGCATTGACTTCCTAGATATTACACTGAAGGGAGATGCTATTACATGCAAGTTTCTACTAAAGGGTTTAGGAAGACTACAGCAAAAAATGCATTGTTACGGTATGACAGTGCCCATCCAAAGAGTCTAAAAGACTCAGTCTCGTTTAGTCAGATGTTGCACATTCCCAGAAGTTGCACTGAAAGAACGGATTTTGATGTACAGGCATCTGAGCTGGAAAATAGTTTGCAACAGATGGGCTGCAATAAGGAACTGGTGCAACAAGCATTCAATAATGTTAAAAATATAAACCAGAAGGATCTAGTGGAGAAAAGAAGTGATGCTAGAAAGACTAAAAGGGATTTGGGACTAGTTACTTTTTCCACTGAATTTAGCAACATGGCTTGTTCAATTAGAAATATAATATGAAAGAACTGGCCCATACTGTTGGGAGACAGTTGGTGGGGGGAGCAGTAGGAGCCACCCCTAGGGTTACCTCTAGGAGAGCACCAAACATACGGGACAAAATTACACACAGCCAGTTCTGATGCAAAAAAGAAACCACATGAACTACATGGCTACCCACAAGACCATCAGGGAACTACAAGTGTGAAAGATGTAGCATTTGTCAGTACATGGTAACTGGCAAGGATTTAGGGTTATTTAAGGACAACTTCAGCATAAAAATCAGAAAACTTTTCACCTGCAACACTACTTTCATTGTGTACCTATTGTGGTGTACATGTGGATTTGGCAATGTGGGAAACACAGTCCAATCCCTAAAGGAACATGTACAAGAACACATTAGGTCCATCGTAATTGGGAGATTAGACAAACCAGTAGGGAGGCATGTATTAGAGAAACACAACAGTAAACCAGAGGATTTTAGGTTTATGGGGATAAAACAGTACATGCCGAAACGGAGAAGGAGATAGGCAGAACCGCCTACTCCAAAAATAAGGATACTGGACTTACAGACTTCACAAAATTAATCCTGATGGATTAAATGAACAGTTAGATCTGAAACCATTTTTAGGAAAAATATATGTAGAAATAACTTTTCCACCCCTTGTTTCCCACAACACTAGTTAATGAATGCCATCCACTGCTCTCCACACACACACACTTCTCTACTTACTTCCTTCTTCTCCCCATATCCTGTGCTCGCAGGCACAAAGGAGTAGTTGCATCATATTGTTAACTACTTGATATCCACACAAATAAAGCATGTTTGTGCCCTTGTCCCATAAAGTGGCCTTAGAGCACTGCCTGCTAATTCTTAAACTCAAACCCATTCTTCGTAAGAAAACTTTGGCCCGCCCCCCACACACCCCGCCCCCACTACCGTGGTCCCCCCATAAATACTGACAAACCACATGACTATAAACAGAAATAGTGAAATAGGAAGCATCCTACAAAACGAGTGCTCCAGCATGTTAATAACATTTTTTGAATTAAATAGTTTATCAATCATTTATAGGGTAAAAAAGTTGAAGGTCTCAAAGGTTTTAAAAAGAAACCACTAACACATTTATTTTCTTGATCTCACCTACAGGATCTAGTGTGCCTAACAGCAACAGAACATGAGGAATTGCTACAACCATGTCAGCTTATTTACTGGTGAATTCCCAGGAGAAGTCCATTAGAAATATGGGTGACCACGAGTGTGACATCATTAAATTAGATGGAGTTGTATTGCTTCAGTATATACATTTATAATTGACTTTATTGTTTATTAAAATATTGTTTTTATGTTTCTTTTAATATATATTTTTTAAATAATGCTGCAACCTGTCCCATTATATTACGGAATATATACCATAACACAAATTCCTTCCATCAGCAAGATAGCTATGAGTCTAAATGAAATTAAGTGTTAATTTACATGTTCTTATCTTGCAAATTTACTAAAATGTTTTTGATTTACGTACGAAATAAAATGTATGCTTGTGACAAAATGAATGAGGTCATCATGTGGGGACTATAAAAGATTATTCCATGGACCTCAGACAGCAACCAATCAGAACAGCAGGCTGGCACCTTACCTCGTTTGTAAATCTTCTGATAATCACCACAAAACGTACCAGCCAGCCATATATTTAAATTTAAAAAATCCAACCCCAAAATGATGGAACTCCGACTGCCATCTTGTTTCCTTGCTAAGCGGAGACCATAAACACAACTGGTGCAAACAAAAAACGAAAAATTGTATCAGTACTGGATCTCTGTTCTCTCTCTCTCTCTCTCCCTCTCCTCTCTCTCTCTCTCTCATCTGACACACAGTCACTCTAACTGTGTCCTTGTCTGAAAACACTGCTTTACTGGGTGCTCACTCTCACGCTCTCTCACTCTTTGCTCTTCAGAATGTGAGTGGGGAGCTCTTCACTGCTGACGGCCTAAGGAAGGGACTACATACAAACACATTCAAACTTCAAAACACTGTTTTCCCCTTTCATTTACAAAAAAAAAAAAAATACAGTCCTTGGTATAGTACCGTAGACCACTCAGGATCCGATTTGTGGATTTACAATGGCTGACGCTGATTTACCCATTCAGATGCACCTCATGGGCAAACCACTCCAGTGGTGGTAAATCCCCTGATAATCCACACCCCTCATGGCTCATTGCTTAAGCTACTATGTCTCCAAGAACCCACCCCCTGATGAAGCCTTATTTTGGAGGTGAAGCACTAGGGTGCAGAGTTTTTTAAACACCGGCTATGGCCATTTATGCTGATTTGATCAATATAAAGCAAGTTTATCAAAGAATGTCTGGTCTGGCCATTATTCCATAGGCTTGGAGTGCATTCTACTACTCTGACTTGACATTTTTGGGTGCTAGCAATCTCAGTCTGCACCCCGTGTCTCTGTTTCACTGGGCTGCAGAAACTTACTGAATGGTAGAGTTAATAGTGTCCTCCTCACTGATTCTGCAACAACTCAGACCCATTCTTAGGGAAGCATTAACAACTGGAAAAACTGCTTACCTTAAAGAAAGAAATGACATACTTGTATATCATATAGCAACATTAGAAAATTCCAAGAAGGAGCTCACGAGGTGAAATGTTGGAATATACAAAAATAAAAATTGTTGCTATTGGATCAGCACGTGAGGCATGTTAATTGTCCAGCTATGGGCCTACAATCCTTATTTTTTCTGCTTCTACGCTGGGCAGCCAGGGCACGTCTCAAGTGTGGCTCTTGGACCCATTTGTACTCTGTTTGGGATAAAGTGAGATGCAACCTTTGCCTGGAGTATGGGCATGTTAGCTTACAATGCTCTAACCCTTTTCTGTGTAACCTGTGCAAGGAAAGGGAGCACTCGTACTGACAATGTCCCAGGGCTATCAACAGTAGGTCCAATGGCCAAGACCAGAAGGATATGATTGTCAAATGGCAGGTGCTGAGAATCAAGCACATCCTTGTTAGAGGGGGCACCCATTCCTTTCTCCTCCCACCCCTGACCAGGAAAAGCAACCTCATGCTCCTGCTAAAATTATCCCCAAGCCAGACATACCAGATTTCAGCCTCATCTAGTAGTACTACCATTCCTGAGATGACCCCTTCTCAAGAACATCAGGAGAGAGACCCTCCTGTATTTGACTCATAATGTTGTCTGGGGATTATAATCCTGCTAGCCAATTTACTACCACTCAGGAAGGCCACAACCCTGATACATCAGAAGATATGCCCTCCTCCCATTACTCTCATGCTGATATGGTAGTAGTTTCTGGACAAGAAAGGGTCTGGGAACAGAAACAAAAGTCCATATCTTGTAGGACAAACATTCCCATCTCTACCAGAAACTGTTATGCAACTTTCAAGAAGAACTGGAGAGATATTGCAGAGGAAGAGACTGATTCTGAGGCCTCATCCCTGCTTGACTCCATAATGGTGGGTTCCTCTGACCCTGATGACTCCCAGTCCTCTATGGAAAAGAAGCTTTGGGATCATATAAGATCCCAGTCCCAGATTACCTCATATTATGGTAAGATTATTCACACACCTCTTTCATTTAAACCCAGACAGGGATCCCCAGTTGCAGTGTTTGAGAATGTTTTTGTCCCAAATCAATTTGTGGATGGCTCGAGTGGGTTGATGCTGAATCCCAGCAAACCTCAGTTGTTACTGGTGGGCCTGATTGTCTGAGATCATCCATTTTGGATAGTCTATGTCACTTCACAATTGATGGTGTGGGACAAATTAGGGATCACTCTTGACTCAGAGTTGTCATTGGCTATGCAGGTGTTGGCTGTGCTCTGAAGTGGTTTTTATGCTCTTTGAAATATCACTAGGATGCAGCCATACCTTGATTGCCATACTTACATGCATTTGTCAACGCCCACCATGGCTACTAAAATATATTCCACCAGGGGATGTCTGCTGGTCTGAGCCATCATTTCCAACTAGTGTGGAACGATGCCCCTAGGCTTGTTACTTCCATTAGGAGATGTGAGCATATTACCCCTGTACCATTGTTTTCATGTTGGCTTGCCACGCTTGCGCGCAAGTCAACATCTTGGGAGAGTGCAGATTTGGAGGTGCAGCTGCTGTTGGGTGAATGCAGGGCACGCTTCAGTAGGTGCGTCCCTCATTCGCCAATCAGCCTGCATGCCCGCTCCACATCATGCATGCTAATGTGGCAAGCACATCTAAGGAAAGGTCTGCTGCAATCTGAGCAAAGCTCGTCAGATGCAGCAGACCTTCCTGCGTGCTACCACATGCAGCATGGTGGGTAACCCTCCCAACGGCCGGACTTGGTGCTCAATCCCCAGCCAGCTTCTGTGGTCACAGAAATTTGCTGACGGGAGCTTCCACTCGGGTCAGCATACAGCAGACCCCATTTCCATATGCCGAGGGGGTGCCCAATCCTGGGCTTGCCTCCCCGCTTTCATTGTGAGCCGACAAAGGGAGCCCACTCCCGTTGGCATAAATCAGCCCCACATTATTTCTTATATGCCGGGGGTGCCCAATCCCCTCAGCTCTTGCCTCCCTCCGGCTATCATTGTGTGCTGACAGGGTGCCCAATCCCGTTGGCATAAATTCACCCCCATTGTCTGCCAACAAGGATGTCCAATCCCCGTCAGCTCTAGCCCCACCAAAGCAGCCTTCCGATGCCACATTGGGAGCCCACCCAGCGTGGCAAACGTCCCGTGTTGTCCTCTTAAAAAAAGTCTCTTAAAGAAAAACGTCCCTCGTGGTCTCAGTGGCCCTCCCCACCCGCGCCCACCCACTGTGCACTCCTGTTTCCACACCCCCAATTCTATACTTACCTCCGGACTCCGTGCGACGATCTTTGGTGGAGCGGGAAACATGTCTGCACTCTTCAAAGCCGACCACAAACTGAGAAAATGCCAGTAAGCTGTATAATGGAATGAATAGGGTTTTTCAACTTTGCTGCATATCTTGGTATTTATTGGAATTTTGGCACCAAATTTTCAACATGGGGTTTTTGGGGCCTCTCCTCATGAATTCTATCACTGTCATGGCGTTAATTGGCCTCAAAAGGTGATTTCGCAGTCACTGCACGAAATCACCTTTCAGGACTCATTAACGAAATGACAGTGCCACTGTTCATGAGGTGGGCTCTCAAAAAGCCTATGTTTCAAATTTGGTGGAAAAAATCAAACAAATGCCTGTTTTACGAGTGTGCATTGCGCAGTTGCTACGCAGGCTCGTAACTTAACGCATTCGCAATATTTTAAAGCTGGATTCTCAGCACTGTCATTTTTGTACACCTCCTTGTGAACAGTACAGCTGTCATTTTCCACATCCTGCCCGAAATGTGTTTCCGCACTTCCAGCGCACACTAGCGCAGTCACTGTGGGAAATCAGTGTTTGGGCCATATTATGAAAATGACAGTGACACAGTTCATGAGCAGAGGTCCTAAAATGCCTATGTTGAAAATTTGGTGATGATACTCCATAAAATGACTGTGTTACGAGCGCGCTGGCAGATTGCATGCACACTTGTACCGTCGTGCATTTGTGATATTTTCACTCTGGATTTTCCTATTGCCATTTTTTTCACCTCTTGATGAACAGTACAGCTGTCATTTCAATATCCTGCCCAAAATGTGTTTTCACACTTCCGCGCAGAATAGCATGGTCACAGAAGGAAATCACTCTTGGGACACTTTGAGAAATAACAGTGACACTGTACATGAGCAGAGGTGCTAAAATGCCTATGTTGAAAATTTGTGCCAAACGCCCATAAATGGCAGTGTTCCAAGTGTGTGCTGCATATTTCCTCGCACCCTTGTAACTCGCAAATTTTCTATATTTACATGCCACATTTTCAACACTGGCATTTTTACACCTCCTTATGAACTGTACAGCTCTCATTTTTCACATCCTGCCCAAACTGTGTTTTCGCACATCTGGCCCACAATGGCTCAGTCTCTGTGGGAAATCAACTTTTGGGACAGATTAACAAAATTGCAGTGCCACTCTTTATGAGCAGAGGTCCCAAAATACCTATGCTGAAAATATGGTTAAAAAATCCCCAAAATAATTGCATTACAGGCGTACATTGCCCAGTTTCTATGCACTCTCATGACTTCACCAATTTTTCATATTTTCACTCCAGATTTTCAACATTGCCATTTTTTGTACCTCCTCATGAAAAGTACAGCTGTCATTTTTCACATCCTGTGCAAAATGTGTTTTCGCACCTGTGGCGCCAAATGGCACAGTCGCTGTGCAAAAATCACCTTTCGGCTAACGAACTGATAGTGCCACTGTTCATGAGGTAGGGTCACAAAACATCCATGGTGAAATATTGGAGTGAACATGCCTCGAGCATTAGAGTTTTCAACCGTAACGCCTTGCCCTATAGAGACTGACAGGTGTCAGGGGTGTGACTTGGGATTGTCGGATGTAATGCTCATGCCATTCCACCCCACCCCACCCTGCAGCCAGTGACAATCATCAAGATGTGCCTTGGATGCTTTCGGCTCCAAAGTTCACCCCACTGTCCTATACTGCACCCATCTCAGTGTATTTCCTTATGGAATGGGGTGACGTAAAACCCGAAGACCCCAATACACACATGACGCAGCGGTGTCTGCAGGATAAGGAGAGGTGAAATGGCGTGAGCACTATGGCCAACACCCAAAGGGACACCCCAATGCCTGTCAGTCTCTGCAGCGTGGGGGTGGGTTGGCATTAGTTCAATACTTCACTGCCATTCCTATTATGCATCTCTTTAACTCCTGCACTACCAATGACAATGCCAGCAAGCCAACATTCGGCATCGACAAATGCTTGTTTATCTTGTTATTGACCTTCAAGGCCCACTATGGACTGAACCTTACAATCTTTGGGTGCTTCTTGCAATGAAATCACTTATTTTTATATATTTATTAATTTAACCTTTCTGGACAGGAAAGCAGACTGAGTCATAGGTTCCTCATTTACAGGTGCATTCTGGAAGAAATTAAACACCAACAAGGTACCTTGAAGTTTAAAACTTGTATTCTTGTATAACAGATTTTTCATTGTATGTTCTGTACAACATTTTAAAATGTCAGAACTGCTCAAATAAATACATTCACACACACACACACACACACACACACACAGACACACACAGAGTATGACTCTGAATAGGGATGACGACTCATGAGCAGAGGCCCCAGTGATTTAAAATGCCTAATACAGAGCAAGGTACTCTGCCTTCCAGTCTATGGTCATGTGATGGAACAGCTGTATAAGTACAGCAGGTGGAAATTAGCATTGCAACCAACTGCTACTCAGAGTTAGAACTGCTTCAGCTGTAAATGGCCAACCAAATGCAGGCACTTTGATTTGCTAGCAAAATCTCAAATCTGCTGGCAAGTGGAATGAACACTTACTCTCTGACGGAATGGGAGGTATTTTGTAGCTGCAGCAGTGATGAAGAAATTACTGGGAACAGAGCACTGAGCCTTCTCGTCACTGCTGGCTCTTATCATTTACTACTGATTGCCAGTTGTCAAGGTGCTTCTGTGCTGAAAATGTTTTTGTCAAAGCTGAAGTGTCAGTTCTCTCATTCTTTCTCACTCTTCCTGGTTCCTGAAGAGTATGAGAAAAAGGTGAAACTTGCATGGTACATAAGGCCTCCACAGGGTGTCTCTAGCGGTAGAAAAGATTCTGAGTATGAGGTCTGGGCGAGAGGAGTGCAAAGCAAAGCAGAATGGTTCTGCCTGCCATAACTTCATGAGAAGAGTCTCTTATACTATAAGAGATACAGTGGAGAGGCCCTATTAACTTATCAGTGACTCGAGTTACTGCAGCTGGAGCAATTTATAATAATGTTTAAGTATTTTTTTTGTTTTGTAAGTTAAATGAAACTGCCTTTCCCATAGTTGAGAAGCAGAAAGCTCCACTCCTACTGGTCCTGCATGAGAGCCCACCATATGGAGGATAAGAAGTACAGTGGCTCTGTGCACTGAGTGGCTAAAACTATGTAAGGGATTTATAATAGTAATAATTAAACAGAGAAAAATTGATATGTGGTAAAAAGAGAGACACACCCAGGGTCTAAATAGACAGTAGCCAAAGGCTGACACATTTCATATCAGGCTACTAACATTTCCTTCAGTTCTGTTGTCATGAATTGGAGAAATTAACATTTCAATAATCATGGAGAGGTCACGTGATGCTCCACCATGGGTAGACATCCTTTGCCTGGGCTCCTGTCCTTTGCGTTTTATACACTTTTACTGCACTACAAGTTTTATTTTCGATCCTTACTGGCTCTTGGTGTTTTCCAGAGTGCCCTACAGCTTGAATCCACCAATTTTGTTGCAGTTTCAGTGCATTATGCAGATGAAGAAATGCACCCCTGCCCTCCTGCCACACTCCGACCCAAACCCCTGACAAGTCGATGAGGAGGTCTAAGTCTGCCACCTCTGACTGGCTTCCTCTCAGCCAACCTCAGTACCTCTTTGAAAGACAAATTTAGGGTGGAATTTCAGCCACTCAAGGATTACCTATCACAGAGCTCACAGCTGAACTGTGATCTCTTAGGGTGGATTTTGGAGACCTGTTTCACCAATAGGTGACATGGAGGCCCAGACTATGTCCTTGGAAAAGTGAAGGGACCAGTTGAAGGGGGACATCTCTGCTGCAAAGCACAAGCTCGCTAAAATAGAAGCCAAGCTGGAAGATTTAGAGGGGAGGTCCTGGCGTAATAACTTGGTTATTTTCAATCTACTAGAAGACCTCGAGGGGACCTCCCCAATCCTTTTCATGCAGAAGATGCTGGTGAAGATAGTGGGCCCTTCGCCCAACAATCCTATCTACATGGTTGAGAAGGAGCACCATGCACTATGCCCAAGACCCCCAGCTGAATCTCCCCCAGGCCTTTCATCATACACCTCCTAAATTATCTAGACAAGCTGCATATCCTGACCACCCTTAGGGACCTCAGGGAAATCACCTGGAAGAATGTTTGACTTCTTATTTCCCAAGACTTGCCTGCTGCTATGAGATAAAAATGGACAGCATTCCATCCATTGGTGGCTAAGACCATCACATCAGGGATCCGTTTCTGATTGCTTTCACCTCTCCAACTCCAAGTATTACTAGAGGCACTTGGCATACTTTTGAGGAACCCAATCTTGCCGGGGGGGGGGCTTGAAAAACTGCCCCTGACCTCTTCAAACCCAACTCACTATTGAGGGTTACATACAGCGGCCTTAGCTTTCATCAGTGTCTGATGCTTGTTTTTCAATGGACTGTCTTTTCCTCTACTGGTCAGACTATCTGCTTTGTATTTCTGCCGTTTAGTTTGCTCCAGTCTTTGTCCTCGAGGGCTCCTTAACATGGATCCCCGTCCTGTGCACCTGGACTGGCATGTTGTTCTTTGGTGACCTGATAGCCCAGCGCAGTATTGTTTTTCCCACCTCCGGAGTTATTTATTTACTGTTATTTCTTATTAATTTGGTATATCTTGCCATCTATTTTTCTCTGAAAAGTTTCTCTGTCCTGTTTGAGAGAGTTCCTGCCACTGTTAGCTGTGTTATATATACCATTCTTCCACTTTTAGTTTTGAATTAATAGTGAATTCTGAAATTTTAAACACATAGAGCTGATCCTTTATTTTATTTGTTTTGTGGTTAGTTCTGTTTGCTGGAGTGTTAACTTGTGTTACTAAAACTGTAAAAATCACTTGAATTTGTCCATTTACAGTCGCACTGCATTGTTGAATTGTTCCTCTGTTTGTTATTGCTGGAGCTTGACTTCGCACACTGTGCGGTGTTCCTGTTTTAGTTGAATTAAGTTACCCTTTCTCTGTTATAGCATTGTTTGCGTAACACCTGATGCATGCATTATGAAACAGTATATATTAAAATAGTCATTTTCAAAGATTGCTTGGGATCCCTCCCATCAGACCACGACCATGTTGTGTGGTACTTGCCTTTGTTGTGGTTTTATGGTGGTCTCTGCCAGTATATATAAAAAAAATTGTGGTACTGAGTAATAACACATTACAGTATTTTATTTGTCCAGAGACACAGATGATCTGTATTTAAAGTCGGACACTTGTGCCCTTTTTCCTTGTGTGTGTTTCTTTAATTCCTTCCTGTTTGGTGAAAAAAAGTTACCTTTTGGTTTTTTACTAGAATAGGCTGCCTACCATATACAGTATTAGTTGTACTCTAAGTGCTGGTACCGGTCTTGATTGTGTTTGGACTTGTAAGGAAGCCAGTACTGTAGGTGTGTGATATCATCATTCACGTGTGAGATGTTATTCACACAGTTAGGATATAGCTTTCTTCAAATACTCCCAGAGAAAGGCAAAGCTTGAAGCAGCAGTCAGCAAAATGCCTTCTAAGGAGCCGCCAAGTACAGTGGGGAAACGTGGCAGGGGGATGAGGGAGCTAAGAAGTCTGCTGAAAAAAGTACAGTTTCAGTTCTGGTTCCCCATAGCAGTGAAAGCACAGGTATGTCTGCATCAGTGTCTTCTGATGTGGGCCCTGGTGATGCAGCAGGGACCAGCAAAGGAGTTGGTGGCTGAACTGGACAGACATACCTGTGTCTTACTTTTTAAAGCTCAAACTGTTGCAGCCATGCTAGTGGGGAATGCTGACAGTGAGAAGAAAAGAGGCACTGACACGGCACAGGAACAGTGGTCCAGGACTCGGAGGAGGGTGATAACAAGTCTGTCAGTGTGACTGTCTATGTTCCTGAAGGAGTTGGTGATGATAGTGTTCAACAAGAGTCTGATAGTTCTGGAGGTAAGGATAGTCAGCTCTCCCTGAGATGGTTGTAGAGAAAGAAAAAGGTGCTATCCTCCAAGAAGACAGTGAAGGGGGGAGGAGGAGGAGGAGGAGGAAGACAAGGACATCATCGCTATTGGTGGTGGTGATGATGATGATGACTGGGATGATCCCACATGGGAGCCTGAGTTAAAAAATTTCAAGGGTGATGTAGGCCATTTACATGTACAGCCCTTAAGTCAGTCTGAGACTGTCACCAAGCCTATAAGCACACCTCCAAGCAGTCAAGTAAGCCCCCTCCCAAATACAGTTTTACTGAAGTGATGAGAGCAGCCCAAAAAAAAATACACTTCCACACCTGTTTCTGAACTATCCCTGTCCCAGAAGCATCTGAAGTCCAGAGGTCAAATGTCCCTAGTTTGGGACTTTTATGTGCTTAATCCTGCTGATGAGACCATAACAATATTCCAACTTTGTCAAGCTTGTGTTAGTCAGGGGGAAAAAGGGAAGCCACATAGGCACCGGTGGCCAACACGCACAACTGAAAAACAAGCACCCGCTGAGATGGCATCAACACCAGAAGGATGCCAGAGCTGTTGGTAGCAAGGTGTATGTAGTACAGCAAGAACATTAGGAGGGAGGGCAGAGTGGGTTGGTGGTGGAGGAGGAGGGTGAGCAATCCTTTGATCTCTTGAGTAGTGGGCACAGTAGTGGTGGTGCGAGTCCCAGTCCCATGAGTCTGAAAAGTTCACCCACGACCACAACCACAAGCAACAAAAATAACTGGTTTCATGTGGTCTACACAGCCCAAGAGTCAAGTGTTACCCCAAAAGAAAATCATCGCTGCCACAAGTACAGTATTCTGGTCAGACAGCCCCAAAGATGCAGTCCACTTGAAGACCACCCTTGAGCGGCAGTCAAAGTATTCTCCCAATCATGCTGCTGCATGAGAGTTAAATGCTGCCACTGCTGAAATGCTGGCCATCGATCTGTTGCCATTTTCATTCATAGAGAATGCTGGTTTCCGCAGGTTGATAGCCTGTGCCTGTCCCAAATGGCAAGTTCCATCACAAACCTGTTTTAGTAAGCATGCCATGCCAGAGCTGAACAGTAGAGTTACTGATTACATCAAACATGCAATGAAGCAAAGTGCATCACACTATATCCATCTTTGCATGGATATGTGGACCAGTGGACAAACAGCAGCAAGCTCGTATTTGTGCATAATAGCACACTGGGCACAGTTGCCTGAGGTGGTACTTGATTTTGGGCCTGGAAAAACATGCGCTAAGCAAAATTGTGGTGGTAGCAACACACCTGGTATTCAGCAGCATGCAACCCTGAGTATGACAAGTGTCACAGGTTCACACATGGCTGCGAAAATGCGTACTGTTCTGCAGGATGAGATTGAAGGGTGGCTACACACACAATCACTCATAGCAGGATTCATTGTAAGTGATAATGGCTCCAATGTAGTGAAGTGCATTAGCGATGGTGTTTTTTTCAGAGTGCTCTGCCTGGCAAACTACCTTTATCTAGTTGTCCAGCAGTTTCTCAACCATGTGGACATTAAGGAGATGGTTACTGTTACCCTTCGCATCTGTGTCCACTTGGCCCATTCTGCAAAGGCCTGTGACTAGGAGACAGTATGGTGCAGTGGGTTAAGGCTCTGAGCTGCAAATCTGGAGACCTGGGTTTGAATCCCACAGCCCCCTAGGTGCATACTGTGTGACCCTGAGCAAGTCACTTAACTTCCTCGTGCTCCCAGGTTGCACCTTCAAACAAGCTTTCAGCTTAGTGTGTCTCACCTGGTAAAATAATTGGTAAAAATAAAAAAATAAAAAACTATCTACATGAGCTACAGCGAAATAACCATCTGCCTCAGCACTGAATGATGCTTGATATTGTCGCCAGGTGTAACTCCACACTGAACATGCTTAACGGCTGTATGAACAGTATAAGGCTGCATCAGAATACCTGTTGCTGTATACCACCCATGACAGTGCTGGAGTGTCCATCGCCTAACAACAGAGCAGTGGCTCCCATTGATGGGCTAATATGCATTCTTCGTCCATTTGAGCATGCTACACAGGCAGTGAGTGGGGACACTGCTTGTATAAGTCAGTCCATATCCCTCATACGTGTGCTGAGGCAGACACTAGTGAATGTGAACACCAGACAGAGGCAAGTAGGGATCATGGCACTTGTGATCTAATGGAGCACGTGCTCCATGTGCTGGACACAAATACCCATCTATCTGGCATTTTACAGTCAGGTGACTTTGCAATCGCCACCATGCTTGATCCACCCTACAAACATGGCCTGCCATCTATAATTTGAAGGAGGTCATCAGCGAGTACAACAGTTGACAGAGAACCTCTTTATTTTATTTTTTGTTTATTTATTCTAGGATTACAAGTACCTTTGAGCCAAGGCTCATTTACAAAGGTTCCACGGCAGAAATAACAAACAACAAGGAAGCAACAGTGAAATAACAGCGAACAATTCATGTACAATAGTGCTATTGAAAGGGGTCAATTATAGGAAGAGTAAGGTGTAGAGGAGGAGGAGGAGGAGAAGTGTAAATAGTTAACAGAGGCAGCTATAGTAAAATGGTGAACACAGCTAGGATGCATGTGCCCACAAGGAATGGGTAAGGTCAGGCACCCGGGGTGACAGAGAAACAGGGATGAGAGGAGAGGGGACGATGAAGATGCAGCCGGAGGCATTTGTCGAAAAATAAATGGGAAGGAGGATAGAAGAGAAAACGGGGCAGGGTGGGGGAATAAGTGCTGTAATTGGGCAAGGAGAGACTAATGAGGTGGTGGAAGACCTGAGATTTGAAGTGGAGCTCAGGAGCTGGTGGGAGGGGACTGGGGAGCCTGGGGTTAACAATATAAGTTAGGATTAAAGCTGTGTAGGTCATCATCTAGGAGGCAGTCACAGGAGCTAGAGGCAATGAGATGGGCCTGGAGCCTGGTTTTGAACAGACTTAGTGTTGAGGCAGAGGAGATGGCGTGGCTGAGACCATTCATTCATAGAGGAGCCCTATAGGCAAAGGAGCATTGGCCCTGTGTAGTTCGACAGTGAGGAACTTGTAGAATCTGGGTTGATGAGCTCCTGGTGTTCTGTTGGTTGGTGTTTTGATGCAACAGGGCAGTAACACTGGGGGGTGTGAGGCCAAGGTTGATTTTTCCTGCCATAGCACATGTAAGATACTTTATATGGTTGGAGAGTTGGAGCCATCTGGATTGTTCATAAAGGGCACAGGTGTGGGTGAGGCAGTGGGCACCAGTTGTGAGTCAGCATGCTTTGTTAAGAGCAGTTGTTATACATCAGAGGGCGGACGTCGTGGTGGAGCCATAGATAATGGGACCATAATCAGTCATTGACAGCACAGAGCTCTGGACGGCAATCTTCAGGGTCTCTGAGGTGAGGTGCTGCCTGTGCTTTTACAGTAATCCAAGGCGTGTGCTGGCAGCTTTAGCCACATTGTCAATGTGAGTCACATAGGAGAGATTGGGGTCAAGCAGAATCCCTAGGTATTTGAAAGAGTAAACTTGTTCAAGGACAGTCCCCTGCTTGGTGGAGATGGCAAGGGGGTGTTGCTTGTAACAGTTATGTGAACGGCAGAATAGCAATGATTTGGTTTTCTTGTGATTGAGGACTAGTTTATGATTGGAGAACCATGTTTCAACCCCACTGAATCCGAAGTTGGAGGCTGTGTTGTAGTGGTGAAAGGTCCTTAGCGTAGAAAGACAATGGTGTCATCCACATACAGGATGATTTGTTCTGAGCAGGATTTTGGTAGGAGTTTAAAAGAGGCTGAAAAGGAGAGGGCCCAGTATGGACCCCTGAGGTACTCCAGAGCAGACAGGCAAAGTGTCCGAGATAGCACTGGCAATTTTACTCTTGAGAGCAGTTGTCAAGGTAGCTTCTGAACCAGTGGGCTGAGTCTGGTGCGAGACCAGCAAGGAGTAGATGGTCATACAGCAGCCGATGATGGACTGTGTCAAATGCCTTCTCAAGGTCAATGAAGACAGCCCTGTAAGAAGTCCTTGTCAAGGGAACTATGCACTGCACCGGTGAATTCAAGCAGGGCAGTGGTGGTACTATGCCCTTTCTAAACCGTGCCTTGTTGTGCACGAGAATATTATATTTGTCCAAACAATCAGTGAGCTGGTCCACAACAATACACTCTAGGTCCTTGGATAGCGGTGGCAATATGGAGATCGGGCAGTAGTTAGAGTGGCAGGTCTATCCCCAGTTTTGTGGACCGAGTCACAATTGCAGTTTTCCATATTTCAGGGAATGTACTGGTGTGGAGAGAGGTTAAGAATTTTAGTTAGGACTGAGGACCTCATCAAGTGTAAGTGATAGCAGCTTAAGGTCCAGGGTGTCACTGCTGATTCTGGAAGTGGAGATGACTGAGGCAATGTGGCGGCGAGTTTCATTCATCTTAATCTCCTAAAGTAAAATGAGGGTGGTTTGACAGAGTGCAGGGTGTTTAGAGGGAGTGTGACTGACTGTGAAGAAATCAGGTGGTAGAACAGTACTGAGGTCAGTAAAAACCGTGTTAAAGGTATTTGCAATGACCATGGGATCAAGGGTAGTGGACCCTTCAACAATTAACATGGCCGGAGTGGACTTTGATTGTTTCCCAGTAATGTTCTTGATATTGTCCCAAAAAGCAAGACTGTTTCCCCAGGTGTTGGTGAGGATGTCCTTATAATATGAGCTTTTCGTGAGACGAATGGATTTTATGCAGACATTACGGGTATGTTTGTATTTTTGGATGTCAGATTGCTTGCCTGTTACTTTAGCCACTGCCCACAGGTGGTCCCTATATTTCAGCTGGGAAAGGAGCTCCACAGTTATGCAAGGGTTACAGAGGGTTTTTGTTTCTGTTTTTTTTTGAAGGATCGAAGAGGTCACAGGCCTTATTGAAGGTGGTGATGAAGTAGCCCAGGGCAAGGTTAACATCCATCACCTTGTAGATGGTCAGCCAGTCTTGCAAGGATAGGTACTGTTTGAGATGGGTAAGTTGACCATGGGGAGGATCTGCTGGTAATGATTATAGGGGTGGCTTTAGAAGTTTATTAGACCATTCACATATAACCGGGAGTGGTCACTGAGAGAGTCTGGGAGAATGGTGGTACAAGAGATCCTGGTAGGGTGATTGGTGAGAACCCAGTCCAGCAGGGTACTGGTGCTAGTTTTTAATTTATCTGAGTTGGTGTGGTGACCATTAGATTGGTACATGCTGCACAAATGAAAATGCATGCACTGCATCAAAACAGGTGTTGCTTCCACCGCCAGTGGCTCACAGGCCACCCAATCAGAGAAAATGGGCAAGGCTGAGCAGAAAACAGCAAGCAATCCCATTTGGGATGTTCTCTTCAGGTGGGAGTGGAAGACATGGAGGATAAGGAGGCGGAGGAGGAGACAGATGAGGCAGCTGGACTCGGGCAGCAGAATGAATGGTGGAAGCCTACATGGGACCCAAAGCACCTTGCCATTAATGACGAGCCCTGCTGTACTGGAGCAGTAAATGACTGACTGGCCAGCACTAACATTGGTTGCTGTGGAATACCTGAGCTGCCCTCCATCCAGTGTCACTGTGGAACGAGTGTTTAGTGCAGCTGGGGCAATTGTGAGTGACCAGGGACCAGTTTGTCACCCAAGAATGTGTCCATGCTAACATTCATCAAAATGAATGAAAGGCACATTCCATGCAACACAGTGATGTCAGTGGTGTTGCCACAGGAACTGTGTCTCGGTGACAAGGATGATGACAATCCCTGGACTAAGGCATCCACTGGCAGAGAGGTGGATGAGGCAGCAATGTTAAGAGAATTCCCACCTGATGAGAACTCCAGTCTTGAAGACTGTGAGGGGTGCTTCTTGGATGATGTGGAATTGGAAGTTGAAAAAGGCTAAGTTTACTCCAATGCCCTCACCCCTGGCCCCCAACAACAACTTTCAACTCAGTATGGTGGCTGGTGGGTGTATGTTATACCTTATTTTTATCTATGTACCTTTGGATTGGTTATAGTAATGTGTTGTTATGTGCTGCAGTGTGTATAAGTTTCATTTGATCACCCTTTGCCATAACCCATTGATTGGTCTCCTCATCACTAGTCCTCCAAGCCTATATAAAGCAGCAGCAATGTAATTACCATAACCGTAAAGATTTTGCAATTGCATGATTACAGTTATAATGTTTTTCTTCCAAAAATATATTACTTTTCATGTTGACTATATCAACCCCATCTTACAGCAAGATATGTTGTCTGGATGTCCTTAAAAGTGCCCATGATGGCAAATTCCTCACTGCCCCACCGCTCCCTCTCATCACCTGATCTGACCTGACACAGCCATGCACTCCATGCAAATGAAAAAAATGTTTCTGCTACTTAGTATCAGTAACATACAAGAACACTGGCTCCTAGACTAGTACAAGCAGTATAAGAATGTAACTTGCTAATTCCACAGTTAACACAACAAGTTGAACACATTTTGAGAAATAGTGAATGGTGGCCATCTTTAATGTTGTGAGTCATTAATTACAAAAGTAATCATGAAGAGGCTTAACAACTTAAAACATCAAATCCCCAAAAAAGGTTACTTATCCTACAGTAATACCAGGTTAAAGGGTACACTGAAACCGCAATGCTTCTTGGGGGCAGGTGGGTCCTGCTGTCATCACTTTGGAATGGATTCAAAACGTTCATGATTCCTGTTGCTATGCAATCTCTATTGATTAGACAAGACATTACCCTCCACCAAATTATTTACTAAATGCCATCTCAACCATTTCTTTTTGCATATAGTTCCTCCCTGTATGTGGGTGGCAGTGGTGATTACTCATTAATGGTAATGGTATGGACACCAGTCCAGTGGCCAACATCACAGTTCAAGCAACATCCCTGTCCTCCACAGACACAACACAGCTCCTGCAGGGCCTGGATTGATCATGTAGTCATCAAGATACGACATACGATGAAACCTCAACAGAGGAAAATGACCTAAGCAAGACCAAAGATAAGAAAAAATGTTGGATACTCGTCAATCTGCATACCTGGTTTTACCTAACAAGTTGGAAGAAGAAGCAGAGAAAAAAATTTATATTTGCCATACCCCGTGATGTAATTAAACTGAGGACATTCCCCACAGGAACATGCTGTGTGGTGCACATGATTCCAGACAAAGGTCCATGATGAAGCACAGTAGCAGTAGCAGACATTCCCCTTCCCCTATCAGCAATGCGTACCTTGAAATAAGAAAAAGATAAGAACACATTTTCAGGCTTGTTAAAAAGTCCCCCCCTTCACCACCTGTGACCATTCACCAATCCCATCACCACCATAGAAGACCATAAAAAATATAAGAAATACTAACCTCAAGGACTGTGAAAGTGGAACCATCACACAATTAAATATATCCCCCAGATCTGGTTGAGCAGCCAGCAGCAGCAGCAGTGGCAGCAGGATGGAATGAGACTTAACTTCGCCAGAATTCCTGATGTTGACAAAAGCAAAAAATAACACAATTACTATCAAGCTCAGAAAACCAGGTGGCAGTAACAGATATACTACACTAGCATGAAAATTCCAATACTTACTATCTGCGTTGGGAAATTGGGAAATGCAGTACATTCAAAGATCCATAGAAATCTCCCTCCTCAGCATGGCATGATGATGTCATCCACAGCACACCGAAAAATAATATAAGAGCAGTACAAGCATATTAGAACTCAAGATGCCATAATACCAACCCACCAACACCCTTACCTTGCACAGGAAAAAAATGAAGACAGATACTTACATGTTCAGCAGCAGCAGTATGGAATGTGTGAGGATAATCCACCCACCACCAGGCCTCAACCATCCAGAACAGTAATTCCTGTGGCAGCTTGGAAAGTAGTAGTCAGAGACAGCAGCAGGCAGCAAGCTACAGACAGTGCCCCAAAATGTTATTCACGCCCCACCATCAGGCAAGCTACTACCATAGAGTCAGTCAGTCAGTCAACACAGCTAGACAATCAGTACTGCAGCATAGGGATAGGGAAATGATAATTGTACATTTCTATCACAATCAATTGAAACAGCAGCAGCAGCAGGAGGAAAGAACTGCAAGTAGCAGCAGCATTCTGCAGGAGAAATTCATTTTCTGCATGGATTGGCACACCTTTTCAGGTCCCTGAGGTGGTGGCACACCTATAAACATCAGGACTGACACCACATTTCAGTCTCAATTTGATGTAACATTTTTGTAAACATTCTGGACTTGTAGACCCTGTTTGGCACCAGCAGCAGTGAGTTTCATGCAGAAATATATAGCAAGCAGTCCCTAAAACAGCTATTTAATGTCAGGGTGGTGGTGGGGGGCACCCTAAAACATCATGATTGAACCCAGATTTCTGTCTCAATTTAATGTAGCATTTTTCCTGCAAATTTTCTGGATATTTACTGCCTGCGCTGTACTGGCAGAAACAAGATATGGCTGAAAAACAGTTGTAAACAGTAGCCAAAACAGCATTTTAATGTCTGGTTGCTGGTGGGGCACCATAAAACATCAGGACTAACAGCAGATTTCAGTCTCAATTTGATGTAACATTTTTGGTAAACATTTTTGGACTTGTAGGCCCTGTTTAGCACCAGCAGCAGTGAGTTTCAGGC
The DNA here is from genome assembly GCA_016271365.2 of Neoceratodus forsteri. Taxonomy (NCBI): domain Eukaryota; kingdom Metazoa; phylum Chordata; order Ceratodontiformes; family Ceratodontidae; genus Neoceratodus; species Neoceratodus forsteri. The sequence continues at coordinate 30,441,262 of CM028134.1, forward strand.
AGAAATATTTGGCAAGCAGCCCTAAAAGAGCTATTTAATGTCTGGGTGGTGGTGGGGCACCTAAGACATCATGGCTGAAACCAGATTTCTGTCTCAATTTAATGTACCATTTTTCCTGCAACTTTTCTGGACATTTACTCCCTGCGCTGCACTGGCAGAAACAAGATGTGGCCGAAAAACAATTGTAAGCAGTGGACCAAAGACCATCGTTTGGTCAGGGTGGTGGTTTGGGCATCATGATACATCATGGCTGAGACCAGATTTCTGTCTCAATTTAATCTACCATTTTTCCTGTGACTTTTCTGGATGTTTACTGCCTGTGTTGCACTGACAGAAACAAGATGTGGTCAGAAAACAATTGTAAACAGTGGCCAAAACAGCATTCTAATGTCTGGGTGCTTGGGGGCACCCTAAAACATCAAGAATGATGCCACATTTCAGTCTCAATTTGATGTAACATTTTTTGGTAAACATTTATGGACTTGTAGGCCCTGTTTGGCACCAGCAGCAGTGAGTTTCAGGCAGAAATATTTTGCAAACAGGCCCTTAAACAGCTATTTAATGTCTGGGTGGTGGTGGTGGGGGGGGAGCACCCTAAAACATCATGGCTGAGACCAAATTTTGGTCTCGATTTACTGTAACATTTTTTGGAAACAGTTCTGGAATTATGGGCCATGTTAGACAGTGGCAACACTCTGTCTCACTCTACATTCTCAATGTCATCCTCATTTTTCTGGTCATACTGTATTTCTCATCTTATCATGCTTACTTTGCACAGCATGGCTTCAAGAGGCTATGTTAAACTGTAGCCCTACTAGAGCATATTTTGGGCCAGGTGATGGGATTGTGGTTGGGCACTGTAACACCAAGTTAACATTGTGGCAAGCCATGGGGACAGCGTGTTAAGCACAAAAAAAAATTTACATTATGTTTAACTTCGCAATAAAAGTGCTTATGTTTCTATGATTCTTGTGTACATAGTCTTTCAGACTGATCCTGCACATAGCCAAAACAACTGCCAGCCCACAACATTACACATAGCTTTGGGAAAATATTTTGTTCATAGGATCTTTTTGTGACACATATGGATTCACTCAATTAATAAATGAACCGACAAGATTTAACTCAAAAAACAAAAGTAACAGCACCCTACTTGACATTATGTTGGTGAACAAACCGCACCTGTTTTCCCATGCTGGAGTGCTTTTCAGTGATATAAGCGATCACTGTCTTATTGCAGGGATAAAATCATCAGTCAAGCCATCCAACCCTGCGAAATTCCTCACAAGAAGGTCTAAAAAACCTTAACATCGAAGGATATCTCCATGACCTATATAATTCCCTGCTGGCAAGAATTCTATCACACAGCTTCTGTGAAACAGCACTCAAGGTGCTAAATGACATTATCATAGGCGCCTCAATACTCATGCACCTTTCACTAGCGTTAGAATAAAAAGCAAATCCTGCCGCTGGTTTTCTGCCCGATCTTAAATTTGCACTGCTTACTAGAGATAAACTCTGGAAAAGGGCTAGAAAGACCAAGGATCCATCTGACTGGCTTCAGTTCAGAAAAGCCAGAAACAGCTGCACCAAAAAGTGAGAGAAGCCAAAGCTGCCTTCTATACAGCCGAGCTTAATGCCTCCTACCTTAACCAGCCAGATTCTGGGGCACCATCAAAGGGATCCTAGGGCAGGACTCAGTGCTTCCTTGCCATCCCAAGTGCACCTTAACAATGCTGTTATCACTGACAAGCGTGAAATCCTAGATGCATTCAATAATCATTTCACTACGGCTGGCCTAGCTTTTGATTCCTCCTCAGCAAATCTACTACGGTCACAACTTAAATTCCAGTCTATCGATGGTCAGAAGGCTGCCTCTTCATTCTCCTTCAAGCCCATTTTATTAAAACAAGTGGAAGACCTACTGCTACATCTAGACACCAAGAATAGTGCAGGTGCAGACTCTCTGGACCCTACTTAAAAATTGCTCTACATGCCATTGCAGTTCCCCAACTCATCTTTTAATCTGTCCTTATCCACTGGTTCTGTTCCTACATTGTGGAAAACAGCACAAGTGTTTCCCCTCCTCAAATCAAGGGACCCCATGGATCTCAACAATTATAGACCTATATCCATTCTACCTGTGCTGTCTAAAATGTTAGAAAAACTGGTGAGTATCCAACTAAGAGACTACCTCGATGCTAATAACCTACTTAACCCTGCTCAATCTGGGTTTAGGACCAGACACAGTACCATTTCTGCATTAGCAAAGTAACAAATGATTGGCAAACTGAGTTAGACAAAAAACAGCATCTGTGCTGTATTTCTAGACCTAAGTAAAGCCTTTGATACAGTGGATCATGAGCTGCTAATTTCCTTACTGCACTCTTAGGCCTGGATTCAACCTCTCTTGGGTGGTTCAGATGTTACCTCACTGATAGAATACAGCAGGTGAAAATGAAGGTGTCCTATCCTCCTCAAAACCACTTCTAAGGGGAGTACCGCAAGGATCCATCCTGGCCCTATCCTCTTTGCTGTCTATATCAATAACATTGATTCCAACCTCACTGTTGCCAATGTCCACCTTTTTGCTGATGACACTGTCTTGTATGTCAGTAACCCCTCACCATCAAAGGCCTGTGAGTTATTACAATCAGAATTCTCCCTGCTGCAACATCAACTACTTGAAAAGAAACTACTATTAAATGCCAAGAAGACAAAGGCTATGTTCTTTTCCACCAATATATATTCTACCACTCTCTCATCAAACATTCTTTCCCAACTATCCACCATCCTTGGAGAAAAACTTGATTATGTGGATAAATTCAAATATCTAGGGGTATGGATTGATAATAGACTTGATTACACTCAACATGTTGAGGAGCTCCTGAAAAAACTCAGACAGAGGCTAGGCCTATTCTTCAGAATCAAACATTATCTAACCAAAGAGTCTAAACAGAGGCTAATACAGGCATCATTTCTATCTCTCATCGATTATGCAGATTTCCTATATGGCCACTGTACTATGTCCTATTTAAGTAAATTGGATACCTTGTACCACAGAGCTCTAAGATTCATCACAGATCTTCCTTTCAACACTCACTGCTCTCTATAATGCTGTTGGCTGGACATCCTTACACCTTAGGAGGAATAAAAATGCTGCACTATGGATTTACAAGCTCTGTCAAACAAACTTCATCTTATATTTCTGATTGCTTTACCCTGGCTACACCTAGATCATATGCCCTAAGAAGCAATAACCTTATCACCTTGAAGATACCTAAAGTCTGTACCGGCATGGGAGATCTGCAATCAGCTACTTCTTAGCATCTACCTGGAATTCTCTGCAGAAGACCCTAAAGTTGAACACCTTCATCCCTATAGCATCCTTTAAAAAGCTCTTCATAAGTCTCTTTCCTGAGATATGCAACTGCTTTCACTAAGCCTAGTCCCCTCTTACCCTTTACCCCCCTTTTTTTCTTTATATCACAGTTTATATACTTTTTCTAAACTTAGCTACAATATACCCTAAAATCCATTGCCATTCCCTTCTTTTTTATCTCCCCATTTCTACTTGCTTAAGTATCTACCCAATTACAACACAACCTGACCAATTCCACAATCCCAATACCTTACAGTCATCTGGGTCAAACCTGTCTGAATTATTTTGTTTTGTGGTCCAAAATCATTAGCTACCTTGCTTGTATATACTTTTTATTACTGTAGCTGTTTATTTATATTTAAGTCTTTGTCTCTTTCTCTGTATTTGTTTATGTATGCTACTGTACCTTATTTTGATCTTGACCTATCAGGTCCATCTTGTAAATGAGCTTGCTCAATGATGTCGCCTGAATAAATAAAGATTTTGATTGATTGATTGATTGATAGGAACAATTTGCAAATTACAATACTTGACACTTGTGGATAGGAGGAGGAAATACATACAGAAGGACTAACATAAACCAAGTAGAAAGGTACAGTGATTATGGGTAAAAGACTAAAGTGACTGACAGACAGTAACACATGACAGGGGCATCTAAGGGTCAGGTCAGGGACAGGGAATACATATGAAAGAGGAAAGGAGGGAGCATAAACATTGCACAACACACAAAAAACTGGACAAAAAGAAACAAAAGGACATAGAAGAAAAAGAGGACAGAATATATATATATATATATATATATATATATATATATATATAATAGAGAGATTGAGATTGTGAGAGAGATTGAAAGAGAAATTGAGAGATTGAGAGATTGAGAGAGAAATCGAGAGATTGAGAGATTTTGCTTTTTGTTATTTTTAGAAGGTGCAGATGAGGGAAATGGCAGTAAGAAAGCAAGGACAGGAGAAAGAAAGGAAAAAAAAAATTTCTGCCAGTGTTGCGCTGACATTAGCTTTTCTGGTCTGGACCATTACACTGCACTGGCGCCAGGTACCACTTCTGCCCTGCCACTACCACCACCATGCAGCTCTGTCAGAAGTTCAAAGATTTTATGTTGCTCCTCAAAGAGTTTCCTGAGGTCCCCCCAGACCTCCTGATGGAAATCATTGAACTCACTGCTCAGAGCTCCCACCTCTCTGCGCACCGCTGTCAGATCTTCTTGGCTCACTGCTGCTGGTGCTGGAAGATGAGTGGCTGGGGCAGCTGCAGGCTGTGCTGGGTCACCACCATGAACCCGACGATGCCTGTGTCTGTGGGGTGAGGGTGATGGGGGTTCTGCAGCTGCCTCCCGCTGCTGCTGCTGCAGCCTACTCATGCGGGCCTCTGCTGACTACTGGCCCCGTCATCCTGCTGCCCCCTTCCCCTTCTAACTGCTCTGCCCACGGGCCCCTCTGCCTTCTGCCAACTCTTTTTGTTTTTGAGCCAGTCTGCAGGGTGGTGGTGCTGCAGATGGCTCCTTTGACCACCAGTGCCAAAATGACCCCAGTCTTGCCCTTTGAACAGATCTGCCACACAGATTACAGATCACCACTGTGTTGTCATTGTGTTTTTGGTGAAAAAAACACAGCTGATGACACTTCTGTGAGGGGACCAACAGCTGATGTCCCGGGCCAGTGGTCACATCATGCTCCTGCTCGGGGGAAGTGGGGGACACATGCTCCAGCTGGGAGGGATGGTATCTGGAGGTGCCTACTTCTGCTGCCTGGGGTTGGGGGCCACATGCTGCTGCTGGACAACAGAAGGATCCTTATCCTGCTGGTATCACACTGCTGCTGCTGCTGCGGGGAGGGGGCGAGTGGCTCATGCTGCTCCTGGGGAGTGGGGGCTACATTCTCCTGCTGGGGTGGGGGCACAGACATAAAGGCCCACCTGTTAATGTGAATACTGGGTGGGGGTGGTCCAGCTGCCTTCTTCCCAGTCTCCACCTTGTTCTTACCTTTCCATCCATTCTCCTAGGCTACAACTCCTTGCTACAAAAAAAAGATGAAAAGAAAGGGGGGAGAGAGTGAGGGAGTTTTACATACACACACACACACACACACTCTCTGTCACAGAAAGGAAATAATAAACACACACACACACACACACTAGCTAGACTAAAAGATAAAGAAAAGAGAACAACTCTTACTATTTGTTTCAAAACTGTGTACCAACAGTACCACACAGAACAATCTCTCTGCTGTTGACTGCTTCTCCAAACTCTCCAGCAATGCAGCAAAGGAACTAAATCTGTCACTTCCTGCCTGTTTACAGTCACCCATGTGACTGCAAAGAGTAAATCATGTGACAAACCCAATTTTGCCTAATTTCGCCTAATATTTACGCAAGACGAAATTTACGGCAAAATTACGCCATAGCAATCAGAAAAATTTCGCTATAAGCACGTAGTTGCACAAAATATTTCACTGCGTGAAATTGGTGATTTTGCCAAGATTTTGCCAGTGAAATTAAATTTCGCAACATCTCTAAGTACCAGCCAGGAGTTGCTAACGCAACTTCACTTGTCACCTAAAAACATTTCAGCTTAGGCACTTGCTAATCAGCTGGTTTGACTCAAACTCTTGGACCACTAACCAAGGAAATTTTCTCCACATGCTTCACTCCTTAGCTTGGCTGCCACATTCGATTTCACAAATTACGCTTGCCTTTTCCCGAATCTCACGGGTTCTCCCATATTGGTCAACCTCCTTCCGGCCAATGAATTTAACTGGGACCACATCTGGATGGATCTAGATGTATATACTGCTAATGACAAACTCGTCTCACCCAGTTCTATATCCTACATAATATTTACTTCACACATGCTCGACTGGCTGCGATGTGGAAAATAGCATCCCTATTGTGTACTAGGTGCGAACAAGGGGTTGGGTCTCTATTCCATATTTTGTGGGAACGTCCTAAAGCTGCCCCCTTGGGAGAAGATTACAGAAAGCAAATCCTTTGTTAGGTTTAGAGAGTTTATTTATTCCAGATATCTGTCTGGTGGGAACTACTCACAGATCCCTGTTAAAGAAAGGAGATACTTTATGTCTAAAATTTCAGTGTCGGTGAAGCATGTGGTCCTGCGCCATTGGAAAGATCAACAGGACATTTCTTACACAGAGTGTCTGAATGAGCTCCTGGCCAATCTTCAACTTGAGGAGATGTTGGCTAGCCTTCATGGTCAACTCTTGGGTTATAATAGGAGATGGAGCAAGGTCCGCACTCTATAATTTCACTTCCGCCTGGCCCCTGAGCATGCATATATTTTATCCTTTCTTTTACTTCACCCTTCCTGAGTTTGTAGCTATAGAACAATGCCCTGCATCATGTATTTTGGGTTCTTATTTGATGGAGCACATTAGTTTCCATCTTCCCTATAAGGGCCCTTATAATACTTAGTGTGGATTGTGGAGCTTGTGTTCCTAGGTTCTCCACTGGTAGGGAGGGAGGGTGGATGGGGGCTGTAAGTTGGGGTGATTTTTGTGTACTTATTATATCTGTCTTGCTATGTTTGGTGCTTGTATTGCTTTGTGTTATTGTTCCTGTTTGTTATTGATTTCAGGTTGAAAACTCAATAAAGTGTAGTAAATTAAAAAAAAAGTCAAACCTCACAACTGTCAAAACTTCCCTAGGGGAACCGCTTGAAGTTGTCAACAAGTTCAAATACCTAGGAGTCTGGATTGACAACAAACTATCCTTCAGTGCCCACATTGATAATCTCTCCGCCATGCTTAAAGGCAGATTAGGCTTCTTTTTTAGACATAGATGCCTCTTCCCACCAGAGGTCAGACTCAGACTCATCCGGGCAGCATTCCTCCCTCTCTTAGATTATGGTGATATACAGTAATATACAACTGCACTTCGGCTACCAACCTCCACAGGCTTGATGTCTTCTTCCACCGTGCCCTTCATGTTATTACTAATGCATCCCCCAGGACCCATCACTGTGACCTATATTCTACTGCTTGGTTGACGTCCCTAGCCACTAGAAGACTGCTCCACCTTGGTACATGGACACTCAAAGCACTGCATAATAAACTCCCAGACTATATTTCTTCTCTTGTCCACATCTCGCACTGCGCTTATTCCCTTTGGAAGTCTTCTTTCCTCCTCCTGGACATCCCCAGAACTAGAACCTCCCTCAGCGAGGGAGCTATATTGCATTCTCTCCCTGTGGCTTGGAACAGCATTCAAATGGTACTCGAGCTCACCGTCCTGGTCACTATTAGTTTCCTCAAGTCGCTCGCCTCAAGATCCTTCATAGAGCCTTGCAAATACATGAGAGCTTAGCTTTATGGATCCCTCTTCTTCTCACCTCATTTTTCTCTAACCTTTCCCTCTGGCCCTGTGTTTTATTTTATCCTGTTGCTGCCTAAGTCCCCTACCCATTCTTGTAGCACGCCCCTCCCTATTAACTATTTCACATCCTTACTCACTCCTGTCCTGTCCCCTCCCTCTGCTGCATTCTTTGCCTTCTCTACATCCTACCGCAGATTGTTGCATTGTTGCATCATGTAATTGTTTTTTTGGTTTTTTTCATGTAACTGTTTAGTCCCCGTCGCCTCCTCTTGCCAACTGGTGATGGGGACACATAGTTATTTTTTACAGGTTTTCTCCCCTGACCCCCTCAATGCCCCAGCACATGGCTGTGTGAGTGTGTGGAGGCACACTATGCACCCTATGGCACCAGCTCAGCCTCTTTCACCTCCCATAACTGTTTCACATCCCCTTTCTGCCTACCCTACCCAGCGGACCTCCACCCGGTGGGAGTGGAACTACGGGGGACACCAACCCACCCTCACCACCCTCAGGAGAGGAAAGTGGCCCATTGGCATGCTTGATCCTACTTCGGCCTCTCCCTCCCATGCCGGCACCCCAACGACCCTAGGTCATTCCTGAACCCGGGTTGCCGATGTAGTGGGAGCATCCAGCACCTTAATTCTCAGCGCCACCGGGCTGGCTTGCATCATGTAATTTTGCCTCATTATTGCACTATCTTGTTGCCAGAACCTGTTTTTACTGTAATAGTATGTTGTTATTTACTACACCCATAGTCTTATGCATCCTACTGCAGATTGTCGCATTGTTGCATTATGTAAATGACCTCATTGCTGCTCTATCTTATTGCCAGGACCTGTTTTTACTGTGATTGTACATTGTGTTGTATGAAACCCATTATCTTATTCAAAGTATGTTCCTTTTATTTTGTAAATCTGTTGTTGTACACCTGTCTTGTACTAGGATCTCCTTCTGAATGAGCTTGCACATTTGAGATTTCCTACAATAAACTTGAATTGAATTGAAAGTCAGGGTAACTGTCAGTGTATGGAACATACGAACATATGAAATTTGCCAGCAGATAAAGGCCTAGAGGTCTATCAAGTCTGCTCGAATGTGCAGCTAGCACCCCATATTCTGCAGCTGCCCTCCTTCCACCCTTCCTCCATTGACCCTCCCCATGTCCTGTCCCATCCCTTTGAAACAGTCCACTGTTCTACTGGATACCACTTCTGCAGGTAACGATTCCACCCAGCTACCACTCTCCCTGTAAAAAAGTGTCTCCTCATCTCCATCCTGAACCTACCTCGCTCCAGTCTAATATCATGGCCCCTGGTGTCCCTCCCTTCCCTCACTTTGAACAGCCCCTCTGTACCCGTCTTGCTTATTCCTTTCATGTACTTAAAAGTTTCAATCAGGCCCCCCATCCCTCCTCTCCTCCAGTGAGTACATGTTCAACTCCTTCAACCTCCTCTCATATGATAAGTCCCCCAGCCCCTTGATCACCTTTGTCACCCTGTGCTGCACCCCCTCCAGTAACTTAATGTCCCTCTTCAGATATGGGCGCCAGTACAGAACACAGTACTCCAGGTGCGGTCTAACTAATGACCTATACAGTGGCAGAATCACCTCCTCCCCCCCTCTAGGATATACCCCTTGCAATGCAACCCAGCATTTTGTTAGCCTTTGCAGCTGCCTTCCTACATTGTGCATAAGCTGGACTTATTTCCAGACTGCTACACAGGAGCCCAACCGCCATTTAGACATACAGGCAATGTTTATCCCTCCTCTGTACTCTCCCATTTCTTGATGTTTTCATAATTCTTTCCCACTTAATGTGCACGCTGACATCCTTAAATTATGGGGTACACTCAGCCTACCAGTCTCTGGCAGGCATGCAGTATTACATCCGGACAACATAAATAAGTACAAACAAATGATGCGCTACTTCAGTGTGTGGAATGCAAAATAAATAAATAATAAAATAGACACTGAATTGTACCAGGATTTGCATACCCATGATAACTTGCACTGGGAATGAGGGTTGAGGGTATGTACAGGTTTGAGAGATGCATAAAACAAAGACTCTGCACATTTATTCTCTTTGCAACCAACTGTGGATTTAATATACTGCTTTCCCTGCAAACTGCCTCTCAGCACACTCCCTCCGAGAGTTCTAAATATACGTAGTTTGGGGATTCTGATGTAGATGCTGATTAGGATTAAATGAGTACAGTAGAGAGACCCAAAAAGGATGATTTACAGATGAGGTTTCTGGAATTCTTCCTACTCTAAAGGGTGGAGGGAGAAAGGGACGAAACGGGGAAAAATCGCTACCCTGTATGCTGTATTCTGTCTAAATGGTGGTTGGGCTCCCGTGTAGCAGTCTGGAAATAATTCCAACTGCCACTGGATTATGTCCACGCAAACTAGACCACTCCAGAGAATGGCCTGGCTGGAGCATGGAAGGCCCAGTCTGTAACAGGGTATATTGCTGGGACCAGTGTATATCGCTGTAAGGGAGTATGGCTGGAATAAACATTTCTCCACCCCGTAGCAGGGTATATCCCTGGGATTCAGGTATATCACTGTAGTGGAGTAGGGCTGGTATAAAAACTTCTATTAAAAAAAAAGATTAGAAGGAATAGGGGGAGGGATGGCTTAGAGGGAAGTAGGGGGAGAGATAACAGTGGAGGGAGCTGAACCAATATTTAGATGAGATAAACCATTGTTTTTTTGCTGACAGTATCTATTGTGTCTGTGTTTCTGAATGACAGTGGCACCAGCAGAACATGCACCCAGCAGTCAAAGGAGGTGGGACTGAATGATCTCACCCATTTTGTCTCCTCAACACAAAAAGGACATAGAGGCAGTCCAGAGGGTGCAACACAGGACCCCCAAACTGATCAGAGGTATTGGGAACAAAACTATGCAGAGGTTGGAGGTGTTTAACATGTTCAATTTGGAGAAGAGGCTGAGAGGAACATGATTTTAGGTTTTTGCACACTCAAGGGTATTGATAAGAAATGTTTGATCTGATGTCCTGCAGTAACATGCAGGAGCCCGCCTTGAAGCTTAAAGGTGGTATATTCAGGGTAACATAAGGAGGCACTTTTTCTCCCAGAGGGAGGTGAACCTGTGGAACAGCCTTCCAGTGGAGACAGTGGCCATGAAGACAGTACAGGCACTTAAAGTAAGCTGGGACAAAGCTTGGCTTACCAAGGGAATCAGCAGGTATCCTGGGTAGTACAATTGGTTGGAAATCCCTATAGATAGGTACCTGTTTGCACAGCATGCTTTTTTATCCCTTCTTGTAAAGTGGCGAGGAGCAGACATGATGTACCAAGGGTCCCATACGACCTTAAATTGCTTTGTTACTTTAACCAGCCTGCAGGATTGGTGGTGGCACTGTCTGCAATACAGGTTTTGGACCGAACATAAGACACAAGGGGTTGGCTGGGGAGGGTGATTGAGTGTCTGAGGACTGTTCTCTTTTCCCAGGGTGGGTGTCAGAAAGAAACATGGCCCTCCACAGGCCTGGCAGAACTGAGTGGACATCACAGTGCGGGGGCATGGCTAAGTCCCCCAACCCTGCTACAAAATACAAGTCTTAGAAGTTTCATGTAAACCCCAGAGGTTGTAGGTGACTGGGCTGGGAGGCTTATCCAGATTGGGGCCAGCAAGAGAGTACTGGGGATATAAACCAAAGTGAAAACTAAAAGAGTATGTTACTATAGTGTATGGTAGAATGCTGTTAAGCATGAAATCCATGCTCCCAACAGCGTTGTTGTGCTGCACTAGCTACGCTAATAGTGCAGCACAACACCTAGAATGTGGTGTTGCGTGAAGCTGAGTGCGCATGGATCGGGAGACCGGCGAAGCACAAAGAATGGCCGCGGCAGTGAAACAGGCTGGAAGGAACCGAAAACCACACAAGAAACTCAAAAAAGTAAGGGCAGTGTTTTTATAAACGACCATACACTATAAAAGACTGTGTATGATCTCTCATACACAACATGGGTATTTTTCGACTCTCAAGGTTTCCATGGTAACAAGACCTTTCGAGCTGTGCTTTCAAGGTCTCCAGATACCATGGAAACCTCTCGAGTGAAAAATACCCTTGCTGTGTATGAGCGATCATACACACTCCTCTACATGTTACACTGGCATAAAGGGAGCAGCGATAAATGTGGGAAAGACAACTTAGAGTAAAACAACAGAAGGTGTGGCAGATTGTGGGTTATTGTTCTATTTTCTAATTATCCCCTCCTCCTTGGTCAACCCCCTTCTGCCTTGATACTCTCCCCACCCTTGTCACCCCCATCTCTGGGGTTTACAGCCCTGCTGGCTTGCAGTGCCCAACAGATCTCCCACCCCCACCCATTGCAGAGCTTCTCAGGTCCCCCGAGCCCAGGAGGAGACTAAGTAATGGATGTGGCAGCAGGCAGCCCAGTAGACGGTGCAGGGCCTGTGGGTGGGTGTGGCATCATCCTGTAATTGTCTCAGCTTTTTCACCATTTTCTCTCTGCTCCTTTGGTTCCCTGTGGGTGAGGACTGAGCAGATGCACGCATGTGCATGCATCCCAGTCAGGAGGCACCCCCTCCCATGTGGCTCCACTTGCACTACCACCCATGGTCACTCAGGTTGCAGTATGAAGCAGAGCCTGCAGGCCTCCCTTCCCGCTGGAGGAGAGCGTCCTGTGGGGCCCTCAATCTCCCGCCCCCCTGCTGACTCATGAGTGACCCCAGTCCATTCCCAAACCAGGGTCATTGGTGTGGTGGCAGGTAAGTCTTCAACTTCTCAATCCTTCATGCCACTGGGCTGGCCGAAAATGGTGGTTTAGTCTGGCTAGCAAGAATTTAGGGGGAACACAGCAGACAACATACGTCTGTTCAAACACTGGAAGAATATATACATTTGTTTTCCTTCTGTTTATCTCCTGGTTCTCCCCAGTGGCCCCTTCTGACCAGCCCCCCCCCCAGCTCCATCATCCGGCTCCTCTGGGATTTACCTTCACTGTTGTCTTCTGCCACAGGACTTGTCGTTGTGCCCAGCCACCAGTGTGGGGCCCGCAGAGGATCGTTCGTTCATCCTGCCACCTGGGGTGGTTTTCTTCCCAGTTTTCTCCCTGGGCCCACAGATGTGCAATGGGTGAAATATCCAAGCTCTGCTTCCATGGAGGTAGCCCCAGAGCCCTGAACGTGGGTACTCTTGACTATGTGGTGATGTGCATGTGTTGCCACATGGCCACTGCCGGGTGACAGGCAAGCAGTGTGCTACTCTAACCACCCTCCCAGAGAAAGAAGAGCTGTGCTAGGATGCTCAATCCTTCCCCTCCCCACAGGCCTCCAAGCAACTGTAGTCCTTTTCTGACCCCCGGTCGCTGGTGTGGCAAGAGATAAGGTGCCAAGCACCTCAGTCCGGCATGCCACTGGGCCTGCTGAGAATATATATGTTTTTATAATTTATTGCTTAGTATTTCCACACTGGTGTGGCCCCAGTCTCTAGAACTTGTCCCATCTCTTTTAAACCCCACAAATTTACCTCCTCTAGCAGGGCCCAGCTGTGCTGTACTCACACCTCCCACTGATGACCTGCCATCACTGGTACGTGCTTTTGTGACACTGAGATGATTACTGCAGTGCTCTGTACCTCAGGGTCAATGGAGGGGTTCTGCTGTGCCTGCAGTTGGTGCAGAATGCAGAAGACAGGTTGCTGACGGGCCTTCTGAGGTCCTGTCATCTGACCCAGTTCTGCACGAACTGTACTGGTTGCCAATGAGGTGGAGGGTCATCTTCAAGTTGGGCTTCCTCACCTATAAGGCCCTACATGGTTCAGGCCCTGGCTATCTGAGTGACCTCATGACTCCAGCCCATCCTGTGCGTTCACTCCGCTTCTCCACTGAGGGCCTCCTAGTGATTCCTAGGACCTGTCTTAAATCCTCTGGAGATTGTGTGTTTGAGGTGGCGGACCCAGTCTTATGGAACTCGCTTCCAAGACCTTTGAGGAAGGCCTCATTGGTGGGGATCTTTAAGAGGGGGCTGAAGGTGCATCTTTTTAAGAAAACATTTGTAGATTATTTATAGTAAAATTTATATATTGCTTTGCCAGTTTAAGTAATTTAAGAATTATTTGAGCACATTGTTGTCTACTGTTTCTATTTTACATTGAGTTTAATATTGTTGAAAGTGCTTCATTTTGCCTACTGTTACAGTGCCCAGAGCTTCCAGGATGGGGAGCTAAATAAAATAAAATTTACTGTCTTATTTATTTACTTTTGGGGTGGTAGAGGCAGGAGAACCTTAGCTGGAGAGGACAGCTAGTTGTGGGATGGGGGACCTGAGTTTACCTGGGAGCATCCCACTTACTCCGGGGCTTATCCATTGTGTGGTGTCCCACTCCTACATTATGTTGTCACACAAATAATTCCAAGTGCTAGCATACAAGCATGCCACATGGAGTCCAGCCAACATCCTGCCTCCCCTGTGTGTACCTTGCTGCACTACTCCCTGTTGTCCCCCAGGTGGCAGTATAGCAATAGGGATCACATCTCTCCTTCCCCAAAGGAGGAGTGCGTCCTCTGGGTTGCTTGTTCCTCCTTCCCTCACCGGCTCCCGATAACTAAGCTTGTTCCCAAACTCGGGTCACTGGCATTGCAGACAGCAGCATTACTGCTGTATGGACAGGCTGAGTGGAGAAGACCATCTCGAAAATTATCTTATGGCAGATAGGGAGAGGCAGGATTAATTTCAATCCTGTGTGACGTTTATGAAGGGGCGTTTGTGGATACCATCAATATAGCTAGAACAATACATTTGTCATTTTAGCTAACCTTGAAGGTACAGTGGTGGTAGCCAAAATGCAGCATAGTACTGCTGCATTGTATCACAAAATGCTGCAGTATGCTTCAGGGAACAGTGTAATTCAGTGTCATTTAGGTCCTTTTGTCATGCAGTATTTTGTGACATTTCACTTAACAATACAGTACTGCAAGCTATTGCATTGCACTGTGGCTGGCTCTGCTGTATTTGAAAGACTTCGGGGTACAATAACCTTGAGGTTGAGGGGTTGAGACAGGTATAGGGGAAAGGTAAAACAGAGGAATGCCCGAAATGGAGGAGTAACTTTGGTGGGGGATAGGGTCAGGGGGATTACAGGAGGTGGGGAGCAGCACTGGTGTCTTGACTGTGCTGCTATTCGAGCAGACTTGATAGATCTTGGCCTACTCTGCTGGTATCTTAGTATGTTAGTACAGTATTTGAAGGAGGAACTTCCTGCAGTGGAGAGGGCTCCTTCTGGAGTCTTGAGGACTAATGTACTATGGAGCCTAGCTGGTCTCCGTTTACTACCAAAGGTCACAGTTACTTGCAGGACAGAGGGACTTTGAAACCCCTGTTGATAGGGTTAGTGTTTCAGTTTGCAGCACTGCACTCTCACCTCTAGGTCAGGATATTGGATGTCTGCGGATTAAGGTTCCCACACCAGGCACTTGGGCTGGCACCCAACACAGACACTGCACCAGTGAGCAACTGTAATGTCCGAAGTTCCATCCTCACTGTATGACTCCTACTTGTATCCTATTGTTTGAATACTACTTGTATCCTACCGTATGAATCAACTTGCATCCTACTGTATGAATCCTACTTGTGGGACAGTACAGCGTGCATGTGGAACAAAGGTAATGCGTGATTGTAAAAACAGAGACACCCTTCCTAATGTTGCTGGGCAGTTGAGAAGTATTAATCTTATACAAAAGGCTGGTATAATTGCAGAACAATAAACTGAGTCCCCAGACTGGGGTGGACCAAGTGGTCCTTTTCTGCCAACAAATTCTTCATTTCCATTCTTTGCATGAGACATTAAACCATGGTCCTTTCCACCCATTCCTGGTGGATGTCCAGGTGGACTTGGATCCTATGGCAATTTTAGAGAAAAGAAATGAGTTGTTCTCTGTATCCTGGTCAACATTCTCTCAATAAGACAGGTTCTTCCAATATGTATTTATTTATTTAAAAGACTTTCACCAGGAGAGACATACTGAGCTTAAAGAAGCTAAATTCCAGATGCGTCCGGGGGGGGAGGGATCAGTGCAGGGAATAACAATAGTTTAAAAATGTACAGATGAAATGCGATAAATATCAAAGTTTACAATAATGTTAAAATAATGCATTAATAAAATAATGTGCAAATAACAAAGGGGTAGTGAAGTTGGAACAGACAACACGCTAGACGTTATGAAATGTACCTGGGCAAGGGTGAAGGTGGGAGTGGAGGGGAACTAGAAAGGGTGGATGGGGGAGGAGGAGGAGAAGAGGATAAGATGATAGCAGATAGCTGAGACAGGGAAGAATGGAACAAGGGAAGTGCTCTTTGCTAGAGGCAGTTAAAGGAGGGTGGTGTTGGCTTGCAGCAAGCAGGAGAGAAAGATCATATGGATGAAGAAGAGCAGATGGTTAGGGGAGAGATTCCAGAGCTTAGGAAAGTGGAAGGAAAAGACAGCTTGAACAGCATAGGAAGCAAGAGAGGAGCAAGAGTGTGTGGATTGCCTGGGTTATGTAGACAGTAAGAAGGGGAGGAGCTGACAAGAGGAGAGAGCTCAGATGGGGGAACCCAGCCAGAATTTGGAGATGAAAGAGGCACAGTGAGACAAGAGGCAATCTTCCAGGGAGGGGATAGAGAGAGATCAGAGTATAGAGAACAGTGGTGGGTGGAGGACGATTCAGGGTAAAATGGCAGAAGGAGTGGAAAAGGGTGTCCAGTCTGGCAAGGGTAGTTTTTAGGGCAGCATCATAGACTATGTCACCATAATCAAAGATAGGAAGAATCATCTTAGTGAGGATATCACAGCAGACTGGAAAGGGGATACAATTTTTGTTCCTCTAAAGGGCACCAAGTTTGGAGTGTAACATTTTTTTTTTTTTGTCATATCATATTTTATCCTCCTTGCAGCCACAGCCCTGCTTACCTCCAGCCACCACTCCTTTTTCACCTCTGACCCCAAAGTTGGATGTGCCCAGTTGGCATATGCAGCTATACCATCGAATGGGACTCCCCCCTATGTCCTTGCGACCGGCAAGGAACCAATACTGGCACATGCCTCTGGTTCAGGCATTCGTTGGCCGGTGAAGCTGCGGCCATCATGCTGCCGCAGACCTGTGCTGCCATTTTTCCTCCTAATTTATGTTCCCCCCAGAGTGCAAGTGTGCAATGACATCAGGCACAATGTGCCAATGTCTGCCGCACTCTGACCCTTGCTTAACCCCACTGTGATAGTGCCCCCCACTCATCACCAGGGGCCACTACAGAGCGATGGTTCCCTGGATCCCTCCCTAGGGATGGGAGAGCAGTCCTTCGGATCCTCAATCCCATCCGTCCCCTGCCAATCCCTGGTGCCCCGGGCTCTCATCTGAACCCGGGTCACCAGCGTGGCTCAAGGTGTGGCATCCAGCTCCTCCACCCTCAGCACCACCAAGCTGGCTGGAGTGTAACTTTTTGTAAATGGCATCTATCTGCTGTGAGAAATCAAGGTGACTATCAAGCCAGACACTAAGGTACTTGAAAGAGAGCACATTGTCAATTTTGCCCCCTTCGAGGGTGTGGAAGGAGAGGAAGGAAGGGAGCTTGGAGGGCCTCAGTCTACAGCCAAAGTACATTTTGGGGGCATTTAGGGATAGTTGATTAGACCTGAACCATTTCTGGACAGCGTCAAAATCAGACTGGAGTTTGGGAATTAATGCAGCTGGAGAAGACTCAGAGGCAAACAGGATCGTATCATCCACGTACATTTGGATGGATGCAGATGAACAGATGTAGGAAAGATCATTTAGGAAAATGGAAAAGAGCAGGGGACCAAGGACAGAGCATTGGGGGACACAAGGTGTGAAAGGGGAGGGGCGGGGACAGGGATTCATGAACTCTCAACAATTGCAATCTACCAATTAAGTATGAGCTGAACCAGTTTGTTGCCGAGTCTGAGAGACCCACTGAATTTAGTTTGTCGAAGAGAAAAGGTGAGAATATCAAAAGCTTTCACTAAATTGACAAAGATGGTGGCAGTGAGAAGGCCCTGCTCCATTCCTGTGAGGATAGCTCAGAAAGCCTGAGGAGAGAGGAGTAGTGCTTGTGAAAGCCAGACTGGTAGGGAGTGAAGAAAGAAGTGGAATCAAGGAAGGAGGAGAGTTGGGATAGGATGATGTGTTCTTGTAGTTTGTCATGTCACCATGTCTTGTATTGTGCTTATAGCTTCTGCATGTATACCACATACAGTCCTACATTATCAATATCTAATGCATTGTTTTGTTAAGAGCTTTAGGATACACTAGGTGCATGAATAGTGCTATATAAAACCAAGTTCCTTCCTTTTCTGTTGAAGTAATTAAAATCCATGAGTAAATAAGGGTTGTTGCCTTGCATGATACCACCTTGAGATTGCTAAGTGTGTTGTAAAGGGAGCAATAATCATAATGCGGAACATTTCACAGGTACATACAAATCCTACTTATGGCACAGTACAGCGTACATGTGGAACAGAGAGAATGTTTTGTCGTAAAACAGACACCCTTCCTAATGTTGGGCAGTAGAGAAGAATTAATCTTGTAGTGTATGGTGGAATGCTATTCTAACTGGAAATTCCACCATATTAAAACACTGTTCGACAACACTCTCAAGAATGAATGGAATGCTGTACTGACTGTACATGCAGAACAACATTCCATTCATTGAGTGAAAAGCTCGAGTTGTATTTGAAAGCCAGTACAGAAAAACTGCTGTGCATCAATAGTATTAAATCCTGTTTCAAACACCGACGATGAGATGGCAGTTTTTCTTTTAAAACACTCACCGATTGGGCACATGTTAGTCTCCATGACAAGAACCAGCATTAAAGAGAACTGCCGCCAGTTCGTTTGTATACTGGCTTAGCGAGATGTCCTGCCACCATTTTTTAAACTTGTAAAACCCACCCACACTAGCATGACAACCAATAGGAGTGTGCGCTGCAAACATAGGGAAGCCTAGTCCCTAGCAACCACACAACTCAGCATGATCAAGCCGCAGTTACCAAAAAACAAAACGGGTGACAATTTATTTCTCAAAGAAAAATTATGGTTAAAAATCCCAAAATAGTGCTAAAATAACTGGAGGGGCACCATACACTATACAAAATATTGCATGACAACCCATGCAGAACCAACGTCAGCCTATTTCGCGGTTTGATTCCCAGGACCTCTTGCTTCGCCCTCGAGGTCACAGGAATCAAACCTCTGTGGCAGAACACGCTGGTTCTGCATGGTTGCCCATCCAGTATTCTCTATATACTGTTATCTTCATTATTGTGTTTACTTCTTGTTACCCTGTATCACCCACTGTATATGTATTGTAATGTACAATTTCTGTTCCCCGGGTTGCCCCTGAAAAAGGGACCAACCCAGTCATCAAAATTCAATAAATAAATAAATTACACAAAATCTGGTATACCTGCAGAAAAATAGACTGAGTCCCCAACACAAGAGCTTAAGCAGATGTTAGAAAGGATATGAATAATACATGTAATATGTGTAGGTGAACATGTGTGTTGGGGGAACCATACGGAATGTAGCCACTAACCACCCACTACATTTGCATACACAGACACGCACACACACACACACACACACACACACACACACACCATATAACCTCAGTTGACATATTATGAACAAAACCTCAAATCAGCCACAGTTCCTGCATGGCCCTCCAGTATTACCTTATTCTGTTATTACTGTGATCATGTATATTCAAGGGGACTAGAAAACATCATTGCATGTCTCTGTTTCTTTTCTTAGAATTAATGTGTGGAACAATCTAGCATTTAAAGTAACTATACACAAGTCAAATGTTACAGATTATTGTGTCCCATCAATGCTGCTCCAATCAAGAACTGAAACCCCTGACTTTTTTTCACAATTTATGTACCAGGGATTCAGGGTACCAAATTCAAATTTCACTTGAACATGCTGAAATCTGGCATTTTGGACACTGGCGAAGCAGGTCCAAAGGAACATGATTTTCCTTCAGTAATTCAGCACTTTGATGTCATGATGCATCACTTTTACAGAGAGAACACACTGAGCATGTTCAAGTTGTGGACAATTCACATGACCTGCAGTAGCCAATCAGTGATGATGGAGAATGAAAACACCTCCTGCTGCGCACATCTCAGTGATATTTCAAGTACTCTCTGGTTCCATGTCACAACGTAGATTGCGGAATAGCGATTACTATTATGGCGAGTGTACATCGCAAATAAAATGGCGAGTGTACACTCTACATGGCACAGAAAACAGGCAAAAACCTCCCCACCCCCAACTAAAGATTACTAACTCCATGGGGCGGTGCATGTTGAGAGGGATAAAACTCTGAAACTAAAATGTACAGAAAAAAATATAAAAATAAACTATCCCTCCCCAGCCTCAAACCCTGCACCATCCACTCCCCACTGCAACCAGCCAGCCTCACCACTCTGCCAAGGTGCCAGCTTGGCGGTGTCATGTCTGACTACATCTTTCATACCTCCTCCTCTTCCTGTCTCCCTCCCATTCTTCCTGTCGCCCTGTTCTTCCCCATCGCTACCCTTGCGGGGTAGCCCACATAACAGGCGCCGAAAGTGAGTCACTCATATTCGATTTGCTCACTTTCAGTCACTGTTGTGACAGTATACCATTCTCTTTTACATGGGAAGGGCCTGTGGCAGGAAGGGAGCCCTTCCCCTTCATGCTCTCCCTCCTACATCCCTAATGGACTTGTATCTATCATTTAATGGCCAACCAACTTGACCAGCTTAGGTTGTGGATGATGCAATACCTACCAGATGTCCTCGTCATTATAGAATCCTGGTTCTTTGCTACGGTAAGTGATGGAGAAATTTGGATCCTGGGTTGTGCAGTCTTCAGACAGGATCATGGGAAGTGGGGGATTGTGGCTATTTACACTTTTCTCAGCCTTGTCTGTGAAGTAGTGTACAAGGCTGCCATCCCCTCCTCTCCTCTTATGAACTCCTCCCGTGCAAACATCTATTTCCCTGCTCGTCCCATATTTTCATCTGCAGTAGCTTCCTTCCCACTGGTTCCCTTCTCACTCACTCCCTGATATTCTCTCCTTCCCCCTTTTCTTCTTCCTCCACTTGGGTGCTCCTGATTCTGGGTGATGTAAATATCAATTGTCACTTCACTTTCTCCAAACCACTGACCCAGAATATAGACGCCCTAAACCTCATCCAGCTCATCACTGAGCCCAGTTGACTGAACTCCCATTTTGATAACCACTCACTCATTGACTGAGTTCTCTTCTCTTCTCTCATCCTCACCGCATCATCTCAACTGGCACCCTCATGGCCTTCTTTATTGACTCTCGCATGGTATACTCTGTCCTCAAAATTCAGTGTCCAAGATCCCCCCAAGGTACTTCTGGGGCAGATCTCACAGGTCCCTCAACTTACCAGCATTTTAACATAATCTTAGGAATATTGACTGGTCCTGTAGTGCTATACCCACAGAAACAAATTATGCCCTCTCCCTCTTCCACTCTAAATGATGTGCTGTATAGGTCGTCTTGTGTTGAATGGCCCCCACCTTCCCTAGATTTCAAAACAGCTCATCACTCACTTTGGAGAGCATGACTCTGCTTGTCTCCTCCATAAGTCCTCTGGCACCAGTAAGGAACTCTGTAGGTATGAACAGCTCCTAAATGTCAGCACCAAAGTGACAGGAGTAGCCAGTGCTAAGGACTTTAAAGTCAGTCAACAGAGTTCCTTAATTCCACCATAAGATTTTGGCAGTTGTTCATTCCATTTTCGATCCCCCCTCTCAATCTCAGTCAGCCACTCCCCTCCTCAAGCTTGAGAGCTCCACTATCTAAAACCCACCTGAAATCACTGCTGCATTTAAGATATTTTCCACTACATTTCTCTTTCCCTCCTCTCCCCTTCTTGCCAATGCTCTCCACTTCCTTCCCCTCTTCCCAGTCCTTCCCAGTCCTTTCAAGTCCTCATTCTCTTTCTCCTCCATAACTCAATCCTCTACCCTCCTTTCCCTAAACACTGATAAGAGCCACTGCCCTGATGGCCTCGACCTTAAACTTCTGAAAGTTTCTGCTCCTGCAATTGCTGTCACTTTACTTTCCCCCTCAACCTGTCGTTTCAACTCGGGTCTATTCCCCATGAATGGAAGATGGCTAAGGGTTTCTCCCCTTCACAAAGTGGGTAACTCCTCCAAACAACTAATGCCCTATATCTCTTTTCTGATCCCTGGCCAAACTCCAAGAAAAACAAGTCCTCTCTTTCAATTTCCACTCTCCCTTCCATTCTAGTTTTCGCAGTCTTCACTTTCTCCTCTCTACTAGAGGTTACAGACTGCATCCTGAACGAAACAGACCAGGGTCATCTTACTGCTGCTATTTTTATTGGCCTTACAAAGGCCATTGATACAATAGGCCACTGCCTCTCTTCAATAAGCTGAGGAAGGCAGGACTATCTGATCCTAGGTCAAAGAATTCAGCTCCTATTTCTCAGATCAACATCGGTCATTTTGAGAAATGGCTACATTGGGGGAGCACGTGCCGGCACCGGACAAGATGGCAGCGTGAAGAAATTACTCATCAGCGCTGCGTCTTAATTGATTTTGTTTACTGCTGTTCAATCTCGATTTTCAGGTCATTTCCAACTTAATTAGATCACTGCAGATTACCAAAAATTAATTCTGTTCAGAAAACAGACATTCCTAAAGAAACCTTAATTTTTTTTCTCAAGCAGAAGATTTCGCCCCATCTATCTCCATCATGTCGCTTGGATCAGGAAATCAATTACATCATCTACAGCACATCACAAGTCAGATACAGAAAATATAACCAACTCTTTTCAACATCAGAGATTCAATCTATTACAGAATTGCTGGCAGAAATAAAACTAGAGATTTCCACTTTTAAAACTTAAATGGCAGAAATGAAAAATGAAACAATACAGTTAACAGAACAAGCTGAACGTACTGACAGCCAAATAAACCAGTTAAAATAAACGATTGCTGGGCTAGAGGTCCAGGTTCACTTCCAGAACAAACAACTTCACTAATTGTTGGGCAAGGTTGATGATCTTGAGAACAGGGGCAGGTGGAACAATTTAAGAATACTGGGTGTACCTGATGGTCTAGAGGAGGCAACATGACAGGATTTTTACAACAACTTTTGCAGCATCACTGAATTACCAGTGGTCATGGGCTTTAGAGATCGAACAAGCCCACCATGCCCTGGGACACCGCCTTCAGTCTGGGTAAAGACCTAGACCCATTATAGCATTTTTCCTATGGTTTTCAGTTAAAGAGGAGATCTTTCATCTTGCCAGGCAAAAGAGGCAATTGTTTTGGATGGGAAATAAGGTTCTTTTGATTCAGGACTTCTTAACTGAAGTAATGGATAAATGTAGTTCATTCTCTGAGGTTAAACAACACTTGAACAAAATGGGTTTACTGTATTACTTCAAGTATCCTACATTTAATATTGTTGAGACTAATGGATTGCTACATTTGTTCAACAGCTCTAGAAGTGCTTTGGATTTTATCAACAATTACAATGCTGTAGCAAGGGGACAGTCAAACCTTTGGTCAATGGCAAAAAATATTTCAAACCGTTCCGTGACAGTCTCTTCTTGAGCCATTCTCTGGAACACTCCAAATCACGAGCAGACAGAAACGTTGGCATATAGGACCTCAAAGAAACCTCCTCAAATGCTAATTGAACTGATGCCATATGGGATTCTGCTTTTGATAGCTCTGTGCATCAGTCCTCCACCCGCACCTTTTCTCCACTGCGATCCAAGGTTACCCAAAGCAAGATGTGTCACTTAATTCTGCTATTTCCAGGAAATGCACCCACACCATAAACAGAGCCACATTCATGTGTTACGTATCAAAAATCCTAGGAAGCGAAGCAGATCCAGACATTGTGACAGCTCCCATTCTTTCTATGCAAACTCTGGCACTTCACCACCTATAAGCCTCAAAGTGTTATCACTTCCTGTCTTACGATGTAGACCTGTCATGAATCTGTCTCTGTTTACTTTAATTTGTTGTATATGGTTTTGTCTGCTGTCCTTCCAGTTTTAGAGGAGGTAAGCTCTCTTTGCCTAATCTTGACATTTTTAGCCACTACAGCTTGAGTATACAGTAGCCAATGCTAATTACCTATGCCAGGTGCACTTTTACTCCTGACTGCTGCCTAGTGCCATCTAAAGTCCTTAACAGTTAACACAATATACTATTTATGTAACTTTCCCAGTCTGAAAATAACTTTCAGTGCAAGGACTCTTGTACCTGCATAGTTTCAACTGCTGCCAAAACTGTCATTATTACGATAGTTATCTCTTCATGTTCTAAATGCAATTCTGATTTATGTACATGTTCATTTTCGAATCCCACCTTCCCTGTTTGATTTTCAAATGGAGAGATAGTACATTTAGACATATTGTTTTACAAGTCACCTAAAGAGTACACTCTTTGCATGTCAAAGGAATTGTGACTGATTTTATTTGTTACTGAAAGTTTGATTCAATCTAAATGTTACTATTACATTGTTACTTGTTGGTTCTATCAACATTCATACACTTAAAAGCGTGATTGTCTGATTGTAAGTACCATGTCATCTCCATAATAAATTTGTTGCAGGGAACTCATTTGATGGCAATGTTCAATTAGGGGTGTTTGCTTTTATTTTTATTTTGCACTCCCCCCTCCTTTATTATATACAGTCACTGAAGAACAGTTTTTGACTTTCTTATTGCACCAACTATATACAAAGAATGCTATTCTCCATGTGACTTCACTGGACTAATGTCAATCAATCAATCAATCAACTTTATTTAACCAGGCATTAACACCATTGAGCAAAACTCATTTTCAAAGTGGTCGTGGACATTAGTACAATACAGTACATTTAATACAATACAGTACAATTCATAAATGCAGTTACAATGGACGACGATGTAAAGAAAAAACAAAAAACAAATAGAATCTTGTGTAGGTGACAAGCAGTATACATGCCGGTCAGCGTAATTAACATGCAACGGTACATCATATTAAACTTATAGGAGTGAGGGTAGATGATAATCCCAGATAGCCTCCCTAGGTAAGAGCTCATACCTAGCTGATAACAAGTAAGGAGGCATTTATAGAATAGGGTAATAGTGCGGGTGAAGGAATAGGCAGCTGAAAAGGAGGCCAGAAAGAGCCAGTGGTAGGGAATAGACTGGTATAATCAGGATTAGGGAGCTAGTCTAGTGGCTGCATGGTTTCCACTGCTTGGGATGTATGGTGGGTGAAATAATTAGGTTTTGGATTAGGGAGCGGTGCCAGTGGTTTAGGGATCATAGACGTCTAAAACAGCTGCATGATTCCTTCAGATAATCCATAATTAGAGTTTTGAATTTGGACATGCTTGGAAGTGAGGATAGTTTTAATGAGCTTTGCATAGTGTTTCAAAGTGAAGGGAGTGAGGAGTTGATTGCTGTAGAGCCATAGTTTGTTTTCACTCTGGGAATCTGGAAGCAAATTATGGAGAAGCGTCTCAGGCCATAGGAACCCTTGGCCCATTTGAAGAGGTGTGAGATGTAAGCAGGGCGTTATCAGATAATGCTCTAAGGAACCAGGGAGAGCATTTCTTTTCTCTAGTTGAGGCGAGGTCCATCCCGACACCGGTATAGAAGACAGTTATGTGTACCATGGGGTAGATTATGAATAGATCTTAAGACCCGGTGGTAAGAGTGTCAAGTTTGTTAAGCATCGTTAAGGGGCAGTGACTGTAGAGAAAGTCAGCATAGTCCAGTACAGGGAGGAATGTGGATTGTACTAATTGCCTTCTAGCTTCTAATGTAAGTAGATGTTTAATGCGATAGAATAGACCTAATCGCTGTCTTAGTTTCTTGAGATTTAATTTATGTGGCACTGAAAGTTGAGTTTATTGTCCAGCCAGAACCCTAGGTATTAAAGGTATCTACTACTTCTAGGGTTCATCTAAAAGTGTTCAGATCTATGGGATATATGTATATCCAGAGTGGACTTTGGGGAGAGAATCATAGGTTTAGTCTTTTAGCGTTGAGGAGGAGGTTATGAGTGATGAGCTTGTATTGAGGACGGTGAAGTCTTGCTGTAAATACTCATGGGCCAATTCCAAAGATGAATTTGTGGTGTCAGTGCACATATTCCGTGGTGCAAGGCACGTATATGTCATACAGGATTCTGAGAAGCTTTTATAGCTCTATGTTCTTTAACAGACTGTAATAACTAACTTTATTAGCAATGCAGTGGTCATTGGAAGGGAGATGCAGGATATATTCTTTGGCACCAAGCATGACTGCATCATATGGGATTCTGGGCAGTTTGGACTGCGATATGATCAACCCTCTTTACTACATCGATTGGGATCTAAACTAAGCTTCAATGGACTGTCTATGGTTGACTTCATTAGAGCTTCATCTGTCCTGGAGAGTGAGTGCACATTATTTTTTCTTCTCTCTTCCTCTTTCTCTCCCCAATTCCCACCCACTTTAAAATTTGGCAACTAACTGAAGTAACAAAGAACTGAACTGAATTTCATTTCCTCTAGGATTGTGGCGAATGGCATCATACTTATTTATAGCACAGCTGATGGGTGCTGACCCACCTTGTAGTCAGCAGAACAACCACCTTTAGTACCTTGGACCATAGTCCGGTATGTATTGGGTTGCCTAAGCAGAGTACCAGCCTACTTGGTCCTATTGGACTTTTTGTAGTTTTAGTCTCTGTACTTTTCACTTTATAGACTTAGTTTTATTCTGTGGTGTCACACATTTTTTGCTAAACTCAAAACTTTATAAGAATCAATTGCTTGCAGTCTATAATTACCAATAACCCTATTTATGTTGTTTCTGTATTTATAACCTGTTTATAAGGCTTTACTGTATATTGTTAAAAAAACTGCATTTAGTGGAGAGCTTTTAAGAACAAAGTTAGTTTCCACAGCAGGCATTGCCCTTATTTTACCCTACTCTTCAACTTGTTCAAAGTTATCCATTTTCCGCTTTATCATCCCTGTCTCGTGTGAGTAATTTGAGTGGTTATAGGATGCTTCTTATGTTTTTGCATCCTGGAGTGTAAAAGGCCTAGGGTTCCCCTTGAAAAGAAACAAAGTGCTGTGTTATCTGAATAATAAGAAATGCCAGAGTATTCACCTACGATATTTTACAACTCATTCATTCAAATACCTTCAGACTGTCAACAAAGTTGCAAAAGCATAACTCCTCACTAAGTTGTGTAAGCCCATTGAATTCAAAGGCTGTGCCTGCAATCCAGTTGGTGGGAGAAATCAGCCACGCCCCCTGCCTAAGCTATTTAGGTCAGTTCCTTCCAGCCTCACTCAGAAGCACGGTTTCTTTGCCCCATCATCCTTCCCTTCTCCTCCAGCGGCATGCTTCTCTCCTCGGGGCTCCTTTCTAAGGCACCTTTAGCCCTAAGGAATCATTCCTGAGCCACCTCTAGGAGTGGAACTTTCCTCGAGGGTTCTTTGTTTCATGGTACTCCAACAGCATGGTAATCCCCTGTGGAACAGATGGTGCGAATGGCCAAAATATTCATCTACGATAATCTACAACTCATTCATTCAAATACCTTCAGACTGTCAACAAAGTTGCACAAGCATAACTCCTCACTAAGTTGCTTAAACCCATTGAAATGTTTTTGCTCTAAACCCTTTGATAAGACTCTTGCAGCAAAACCCAAGAATAAAAGGAACGCAGTAAAGCCCTGAGCCTCAAGAAATTAAAACAATTGAATATGTAGATGATTTCTGCATAATTCTTCAAGCTAAAGTGTCTGGTTTACTAGTCCAGGATACACTAGATACATTTTCAGAATTGGTGGGGGCTAAAATAAACTTCGTCATAGGGCTCCATTGTAACTCACCTGGTTATAACAAGCTTTAGCTGCTATCTATAGCAGACACCACTAGCACCTAACGAGGTGATAATCCCCTATCGTGCATGGTCTAGAGCACCCACCATAGCAAGATCAAGGAGGTGCTAATGAGGCACTGATGGGGCTTCATCAATCTGAGATCCACTTCAGGGCTGGGGGGGTCATCATTGTATGGATCTGGGATTGGTAGAATGTCAGGATTATAAAACCAGAGAGGACAGCTTCTGGGAGACACTAACTACATCCAGCACTGGTGGGTCTCTGGCAGGTCTTGGTGAGTCTCTAAAGCCATGAAGGCTAAATTATTTGTCTACTAACAAAAAAAATCTTGGTGAAAACAGAATACCCAGCAGGAAATGCATAGAAACCCAAGGGATCCCAATCAGAGATGTGAGTGGAGAAGTAAAGCGGTGAAGGACTAACCTTTTGTTTTAATTTGATCTAGCCACTTTTACATCCCTCTTATATACCACTGTGTTCTCTCAAGCCCTGAAGGGCTAACATTATTAACTTTGATTTTTAAGCATCAAAGCAGCAGGTCTCCAGTGGGTCTCTAAAGCCACAATCTTTATTGTTTAATCTTTTAATAAAATATCCCACTGAAAAAGTGAAGTGGAGCAGTAGAACAGGCTGTGGAACAGCTGAACAGCCTCAACAGCAAATGCATAGGCTTGAGATCAGAACTAGGAGGAGGATTTTATGGAACATCAGAGTCAGACTGTTATATGGAGCATGGAGTCAGTGAAAACTGTGTGTTTTACTTTGTCTGGAGAGCTGCTTGTAACAGACAAAACACTTGACAAATGTGTCCATTATAAGCAGATTATACTGTATACATGTAACTGAGGAGCCTCTACAAATACTAGGAATAAAATTTGGGCCAGGCGTCATGGCTATGGAGAACTGGAAGGAATGTACACAGAAGGCAGAATATAAATTATTACTATGGAAAAACAGACTGCTGTCTAGACAAAGAGAGGGTATTTTTAATGTGGTCCTTGTTAATTCCCTATTTTCTCTACATCACCATAGTGTTCCCGCTCCCAACAACACTGGAAGTAAAAATATATAGTATTTTCTTCTAAGGTGTAACAATTTGCCATGTATATACATGTTATCTTATTTTTTTTTATCTAATTCTTTCTTGATAGGTATCAGCTAGAATTTAGCAGCTAAAGTGACAAAGTTAACATTCCTGAGAAAAAGTCCAGATTTTTATCAAGGACAGACCAACAGGCTCTGAGGTCTATTTACCATCTGTAATGTCTTGAATCATAGCAGTACCCCGGGACAATTAATGAGAGTGCTTAGAAAGTGTATTTTTCATGTCAGGAAGCTGCTAGCTAAACCAAAAAGTCCCATTAGGCTAGACAAGACTTGAGATAAAAGACAGGTGTCTTTGTACTGTATATACAACGTCCAAAGTCCTGATCAGACTGGTTTATTCAAGCAGATTCAGCTGCTTATGAGACACAAGGAATGTTGAATCTATGATGTCAGAGTGACATACTGGATGACCTGTCATGGGAAGGGGAGGAAGGGTCTTAAGGTCTGGCAGAGCCTGAAAGAGACAATCAGGTCTGGGACTATGATCAGTTACTATCTAAGGGTTCTAATGTGCCCTGATTCACCAAAGTGCTTTGTGTGGTAAAAAGATAGATAGATAGATAGATAGATAGATAGATAGATAGATAGATAGATAGACAGATAGATGGATGGGGAGGAAGAGAGAGAAAACATAGAAGCTGTCAGCAAGATAAAGACCTCTGTGGCCCATGCAGCCTGCCCATTTTCCCACGTGCTGTGAGACGCAGCCCCTACACAATCTCTGGTCATCCTCCCTTGTGTTCCTTCCAAGGTTCCCTTATATCTGTCCCATGCATGCTTGAATCATGCGACCATTTCTGTGAAGAAATATTTCCTCACATCCTCCCGAGCCTCCCTCCCTCCAGCTTCATAGCATGACCCCTTGTCCTTGAATCTGCCTTTCTGCAGAAAATGCTATCTTCCTGTACCTTATTATTACCTGTTATGTACTTGAATGTTTCTATCATATCCCCCCGTTCCCTTCTTTGCTCATATTCAGTTCTCTTAGTCTCTCCTCATAGGGCTTTTGCTGCAGTTCCTGTACCATTTGGGTTGCCAGCCCCTCTACCTCCTCTACTCTATTTATGTCCTTCCAGAGGTGGGGCTTACAGAACTGGACACAGTACTTGAGGTGTGGTCTTACCTGTGACCTGTATGGGGCAACACTACCTCCTTCTCCTACTGGTGAAACCCCTCCCTATGTATCCCAGCATTCTACTAGCCTTTCTCACTACCTTTTCTCTGTGCTTGGCTACTTTCAGGTCATCAGAAATGATTACCCCCAGGTATCCTTCCTGTTTGGTTGTTCCCAGTACCTCCCCTGACAATTGGTACATAGCCCCTGGGTTTCTGTGCCCCCAGTGCATGATTTTGCACTTTTCAGCATTGAAACCCAGCTACCAAACACTTGACCATTCCTCTAACTTCTGAAAATCATCCTCCCCCCCCCCCGGTGTGTCCACCCTGTTGCAGATTTTAGTGTGACCTGTGAATAGACAGACTTTCCCTTCTAGCCTTTCTGTAATGTTTCTGAGTAAGACATTTAAGAGGACTGGGCCCAGTACTGATCCCTGAGGCACTCTGCTGCCATCAGTCCAACAGCTGCAAGTAAGCAACCCAAAATATTGAGCACAAGGTGATCCTGGCAAATAAACCCTTCCACCTAGACATAGGATTTTCCTGGGTCATGCCTGCCCCCATCCTGAGCAGAAAATGATGTTAGGTCACATACCACCTGAAAGGAAGTGTTGCACCACAGCAGAATGTATGCTTGCATGCGGTGTTATTGGCTGTCATGTGACACCTCCAGTTGGGTGTAATAGTGGAATAATGTAAACATCTGTGAGCTACTGCAACTTTTGTTATTGGCTTGCCTGTTGTTGCCCAGTGCATAACATGTTATGTTAAACCCTTGGAATGATAGCACTACGCATATAGAGGATGAGTTGTGGGGGGGGGGGGGGATTTGCAGCTTCCACTGAGTACGGCCTGTTAATTTAGCTTCCCCCTGAAAAAAATATAGTTGTCGCATATAAATACACATATGCATTAAAACTGTCTATCGCTCCTCAAGAGGATAATCTGTATTATGTTCAAAATGTTGGGCATACAAACAATTAGAAATTAGACACATTTTATAGAAACAGCCAATACACTAAACATATGAAATACCAATTTCTCTTTAATCTTATCAAGATGTGCTACACCGTCTGGTCTTTTCCTCTGCATTTTAAAGACCTGGATGACTCATTCTAATGCTGATAGGTATGTATCCAAATGTTTGGGGTGGCTCAGTTGTCTGGGGCTCCTGGTCTGACGCCAGTACTGCGACTGTCAAAGCTGAGGGGCTCTTCTGTCAGCTATCAGTGTCACCACTGCTGAGGACAAGGCTGAAGACAGTTATTTTCAGTGGCCTGACTAAGGTTCTGCCACAGCTCTGCATACTCTCTGCTGCCCAAGCCCACTCTTCTCCTGCCAGAGCCACTGCTGCTCACCTTGTCGTTCAACAGCTCCCATCACCAACGATGCACAAGTGCCCTTTAGCAACCTTGGTGGATGGATGAGGTAGTCGTGGGTAGCTACTGCCACTCAACAAAGTCCACACTCTCACAACTCAAGTAATACTGCAATGACAATGCATAGTCACTAGCCACGTATGGCACACCACCATCTTGGGGCTGTCATATCCTGGAAGCGGCAGTGCCAGCAGCACCAAACTTCTTGTGGTTAACAGCGAGCACTAAGCATGGAACTCCCAAAAGTTCTAAAGGACCCACCCCTACCTTTCAACCTTCTGCCAGCAGATGAGCAGCTGCTTGGGGGAGGGTGTTACATGGCAGCCGGGTGATCAGCTGCTGGTGAGCAGGGGAACTATGTACCCAATCAAATGTCTTGCTGTGAGGGGTCTGGGAAAAGAGAAAGTTCAGCCTCCCCACACCTTAAATGTCTCAGTCTCTATACCATAGCTAGACCTCTGTTCCTATCATTTACTCCCATGCAGATCACAATATACTTGTGGGGTAAGGAGGTGTTCTCGGGAACATATCAGGGAGTAAGGTGATAGGCCTTTTCAATTGAAAAGTTGCCTCCGACTTAGGGAGCACCAACAATAGGGGCCACCAGGTAAGAGACTGCTGGTGAGGGTGGGTGCTGTGGACTGCCGACAATGAGAACAGAATGTCATAAAGCTGCTCAGCCAACAGAACATCATAAAACTGCTCAGCTGCTTGCTGGGCGGCTTCCTGCAAATAAAAGGACCAGGCGCTCTGATAGTAGTGCTTCAGTCCTTTCAACTACACAAAGTTTCCTCCCAATTAACAGTGACCAGTGTCATAATCAGCTTGCCAGATCATTGGTCTGTCACTGCTGAGCCCAGTGCAGCTTAAGCTGCATTGAACATACAAACATACAAAACTGCCAGCAGAAAAGGTCATTTGGTCCATCAATTCTGCTTGATTTTGCAGCCAACACCCCTACTGCAGCTGCCTCTCCCACCCTACCCCCATAACCCTCCTTTTGCCTTATCTCAGCCCTCTTGAAGCATCCCACTGTTTTGGCCACCACCTCTGCCGGTAACGCGTTCCACTCTGCTACCACCCTTTCTGTAAAGAAATGCCTCCTCATTTCCCTCCTAAACTTTCCACCTCCTAATCTCATGTCATGACCCCGTATGCCTCTCCCCACCCTCCCCTTGAACAGTCCCTCCAT
Organism: Neoceratodus forsteri; assembly: GCA_016271365.2. Lineage (NCBI taxonomy): Eukaryota > Metazoa > Chordata > Ceratodontiformes > Ceratodontidae > Neoceratodus > Neoceratodus forsteri. The sequence continues at coordinate 30,473,732 of CM028134.1, forward strand.
TGGTGTCCTGTGTATTCCTCTCATGTACTTAAAGGTCTCAATCATATCCCCCCCGTTCCTCCTCTCCTCCAGAGGGTACATGTTCAACTGAATCAGTCTAACCTCATATGGTAATTCCCCCAGACCCTAGGTCATTTTTGTTACTGTGTGTTGAACCCCTTCCAGCAATCTAATGTCCCTCTTTAGGTGAGGGTGCCAAAACTGAATGCAATACTCCAGGTGGGATCTGACCAGCTATCTGTATAACGACAAAATCACCTCCCTCCTCCTAGAGGTTATACCCCTTGCAGTACAACCCAGCATCTTGTTGGCCACTGCTGCTGCTTTTCTACACTGTGTCGAGTTGCTCATTGCTCCCACAATGAGCATCCCCAGATATTTCTCCTCCTCAGTCACAGCTATCTGCACCCCCCCCACACTCATACGGTAGCTCCTCTTTGGATTCTTTGCCCCGAAATGCAGCACCTTGCATTTTTTAGTATAGAAACCAAGTTGCCAGGTGTCAGACCATGTCTCCAGCCTTGTTAGATCTTCCTGCAATCCCTGCCACCCCCCCTTGGTCATCCAGCACTGCTCCCATCTTGATGTCATCCGCAAATAGACTGATCTTGCTATTTATACCTACAATAAATACCCCAAATACAACCAGCTCCAGCACTGACCCCTGTGGGACCCTGCTCATCACTGCCCTTGGGGATGATAATTGTCCTCCCACCACCACCCTCTGCTGCCATCACTGCAACCAACTCTCCACCCATTCCACCAAATTTGCCCCGTCCCTGTGCACGCCAGCTTGCTACTAGTGTCCCATGTACCAGTCAGATGCCTTACTGTTGTCCAGGTACAGTTCATCTACCGCATGCCTTTTGTCAGTTTCCCTAGTCACCCAGTCATAGTAGTCTACTAGGTTGGTCTAGCAGGATCTGCCCTTGACAAAGCCATGCTGCCAACTGTCCTGCACCCCACTGACCTCCAGCAGGGTCACCAGCATCTCCTTCAGGATTGTTTCCATCAGCTTCCCCACTATGGACATAGAAACTCACTGGTCTATAGTTCCCTGGTTGGTCTTTGGGACAACTCTTATGGAGTGGAACCACATGAGCCATCCTCCAATCCTGAGGTACATACCCTGAGTTCAGAGATGCATTAAATAGGACTGCCAATGGGCCTGCCAGGACCTCTGCCAATTCTTTCAGTACCCTGGGGTGTATGCAATCCGGTCCCGGTGTCTTGTCCACCCTCAGTGCCCTTAACCCCTCTAACACTATATCTTCTGTGATTTCCTCATCCATCACCCCCTCCCTCGCTTATCCTATTCTCCCCCTAACCTTAGGTATTCCCCCCATTTCTCTTTAGTAAAAACCGAGCAGAAGTAGTCGCTAAGCGCTTCTGCCTTTTCGCCCCCTTTTTCCACCCATTACCCCTCCTTCTTAATCCTTACTATTTGGGCCTGGGAAAAGAGAACTTTCAGCCTCCCCACACCTATTTGGTCCTTACAACCCCTTTTCTTCCTGATGTATCTGAAGAAGTATTTTTCCCCCTCTTTAATTCTCTTCACCAGCCTGACATGACAATGACAGTGACCCACCTTTGAAATGTGGTTCATCGTAACAAAATGTTTGCTGTGCACGCATGTGCAAGCAAACATAAAAATGCAGTCCAGTCTGGCAAGTGTAGACTTTGGGGCAGCTTTGTAGACTTCATCTGCATAGTCAAACACCAGAAAAATCATCTTCAGGATCTCACAGCAAACCAGGAAAGGAAGGCATGACTTGTTTTTGTACAGCACACCAAGCTAAGAGTGATGGTTCTTGTGCATGGCGTCAATATGGTTGGAAAGACTGAGATTATGATACTAGGCTTAAGCTTGCTTGGCTAACCATCACCCCCACTTTTAAAATCCTGGCTGGCTCCCCACAGGAAGAGGTCTCCCAATTCAAGTACTTTGGTGTGTGGCTGGCTAGAAACCTGGACTTCTCCACTCATATTGATGCCATCTGTAAGAAACTCTGCCCTCTACTACAACCAAGCTTGCCTCCCCTCCCAGTCAACTGTGGGATCCTCCTCAAAATGATTCTGCTGGTGCTTGAGTATGACTATGTAGTTCATGACACCACTCCAAAGTCCTCTCTAGCTAGGCTTGATTCTCTCATTCATTCCTTTTGCTGCTTTACCTCCAACTATCCTCCCCTTACCCACCACTGTTCCCTGTACCTAACCTTTCACTCCCCTTCCTTGAGCCCCAACGGCTCTCCAAGTACTGGTGCTCTTCCCTTCCCACACCTCTCCATGCTCCTCTCCTTATCTGTCACTTCTTGCTACTCCCTCCTGCCAGCCGACTCCTACATCCTTCACATCCTCCACTACAGAACCCCCACTGGTCAAAGTGCTTTTTCTGTCCATCTCCTTAGACTCTGGAGTAACCTTCCTTCTCACCTCTGCCTCTGACCTTTTATTAAGCAGTTCTAATGGGACCACATCACTCCACCCTGTTCCTGTACCTAACCTGCTACTGTTCCCCTCCCACCTTTTATCTGCCTTCTTGAAGTCTCTGCCTCATCTCCCTCTTCTTCCTTCCCATATCCATAAGATTTTCTTTAATTGTTTTCCTGGTTCTGTCTCTTCTGCTTTCTCCTTTTCTGGTTCCCCCCCTCCAAGTTTAAAGCAGTCCAGTGCTTACTCCCCCTCCCCAGACATCCTTACTCTGGTCCTCTTGTACTAGTTCACTCCTTTTCCCCAGTTGCATTTACCTTTGTCACCTGGCCTTTGCAGTATATTCTATTTTGTGCTCTATTTTATTTGCCTGTTATTTGCACTGTGCATTCTTTTTGCACCATTGTCTCTTTCGGCTGTGACTATTTACTGTACTTGCTTGTAATTTTGGGCATTGTACTCTCCTCTTTACCATTGTAGCATTTGTATTCTGTCTCCCATGTTCCCTTCCCCTGGGTTGCACCTCAAAATGAGCCTTGGCTCACTGTGCTTTTCCCAGTCAGCAATTAGCGAATGAATAAATTTTATGTGAAAAAGGGTGGCATTGGATCAAAACACTTTCAAAATCATCATGGAATCATGCATTAGCATTCCAGTTAGCTAATTTTCTTTACATTTAACCATAATTTCAGGCAGACAGGCTAGTGAAATTATGCTGTAGGGGACAGCGAGACAGAGAGCAGGGCACAGTGTCAGCCTAAACCGGCAACTGCAGGTCCTGCTACACAGGAGCTGGCAGAGTGAATTTAATAGACTGGGAATTGATCGGGGATGGAAAGATTTTTACCACATATTTCTTTTACTGAGTGCTGGTTGTATATTAGAGGACACAGAAATCCATTTTTATATTTTATTTTGTCCACTTACAGCAGGGCAGACTGAATACAATAGCCTGGAAAGGTGCAGGAGGGTTCTGAAATATTTTATTTGACAACATTTATTTTTACTGACAAGTGATGGTGCAGTAGGACACACAAACTATGTTTTTGTATTCTGCGTGTGTGTGTGAGAGCCAGCCAGCTAGCCAGTGAATAATAAGTAAATAAGACTGCCATGTGAGACACAAGTTCACAAGGTCTCTCAGTGGGGTGGGGTGAGGTCTGTCAGGGGGGAGGTGGATGGTGGCCTGGTGGTGTCACTCTTCCCTAAGTTTCACACATCATAGGGCACTGTGGCTTGTCATGTGCCAGGCATGTTATGTGGGCATCTAAGACTCATCAACATCTATTGTGAGTCATCTTGGTTAGTGTCATCATCTGTCGTGCTTATGTGATGGATGCATGTAGAAAGGAACAGAATGATAAAGGGATGTAGGGAGAGGAAAAGAGCAGATACATATTCCACCCAAGTACAAGTTCTGCAACAGTGGTGGTGGATTGGAGGTGATCACGATGGAACAAGGATCAGAGTCACGGTCATGCAGCTGTGAGGGCCAGGGGCTGATGGGCACATGATAGAACAGCCAAAGAAATAATAGTTCATTAGACCACAAAAATCATTGGTTCTGCACCCACTGTAGTGCAAGCAGCCTTAACTGCTGGTCATTCAGTGCATCCAGTAATGAAACCATCCTGAGCAATCCAGAAGCATGCCAGTCTCCTCATTTTCCTTCTTAATCAAGTGCTTCCAGTTCTGATAGAATGATCCATCTGGAAATATGGTAAATTCTGATTCCCCAAAATAATTTTGCATTGCCAAGGTGAAAATCTAGGGGTCATTCTGGATGAGAGCTAACATCTGAGGCTCAGGTGTTGGCAATAGTCAAGTATCTTTAACTAAGAACACCAACCAGCATAAATTCTTTATCCCCTCTGGAGACCTAGTGATGCTGGTGCATGCATTTGTGACTTTGAGGCTTGACTACTGCAATGCTCTGTACCTCAGGGTCAGTGGAGGTATGCTGTGGCACCTGCAGTTGTTGCAGAGTGCAGCTGCTAGGTTGATGACTTGCCTTTTAAGGATGTGTCATGTCTCTCCAGTGCTGCGTGAACTTCACTGGCTGCTGGTAAAGTGACTTATCTCCTTTAAAGTTGGCCTGCTAACTTAAAGGTCCTACAGGTTGGGCCTTGCCCATCTAGTAGATCTCCTTCACCCTTATGTGTCCTCACACCCTCTCTGCTCAGCTGATGAGACCATCCCTGTGGTACTCAGTGCTAGGTTGAAAACCTCAGGGGACCCGTCCTTGAGGTAGCTATCCTGGTACTTGGAAATTCACTCCAGATGGCCCTGAGGCCCCAGTGGAGGCTTTTAAGAGGTGTCTTAAGACTTTCATTTCAAGCTGGGGACCAATTCTGTCCCTCCATTAAACAGACATCCCAGTTATTTATTTGGTTTTAGTTGCTGCTAAAGTTTAATGATGTAATTATTTATTAATTATTTGGCTTATTTAATGTGATGTATTTATACTAATTGTGTACTTTATAATAATAGTCCTTAGCTCATGAAGGGTGCCAAATGTAAATAGACTACTGCTAATACAGTCACTGCATTATTAGATTTAGTGTCTAACATATTGAGTATCTCATTTGTCAAACTATTTTTTTCAATTTTTAGTGTATATTTTACGTCACCTTTTGTTTAATTTTGAGCCCAGACATTGATACAGCATCCCTTTTTTCCAACTGTTTGTAAAGCACTTTAGTCATTCATTGTTTGTATTTATTATAGTCTCTGTTATTTAATTTATTGGCTTGCATTTCAAGATAGGGTGTATTTTAATTATAGAAACATAGAAACTGATGGCAGAAGGAGGTCCGTCTAGTCTACCCATTTGTTTTAGACTATTTTGACACTCTAGTTGCCTTTCTAGTCAGGGATCCATATGTCTATCCAATGCATTCTTGAATCCACCCCCAGTGTTGACCCCATCACTTTGGGGCATGCTGTTCCAGGTGTCCACCACTCTTTCTGTGAAGAAAAACTTCCTGGTGTTGGTAGAGAACAGTCCTTCTTGCAGCCTGAGGTCATGGGCATGGTCAAGGTCTCTAAACCAATGATCTAATAAATAAATAATAAACAAACAAATACATAAATAAATGTCCCCTGCTCCTGGAGCCCTTCTTGAAGGGAAAATGTTCCTGTGCCTATACCTTGTTAATGCCTTTTATGTACTCGAATGTCTCAATCATGTCCCCTCTCTCTTCTCTGCTCCAGGGAGTACATATTCAGTTCCCTAAGTCTTTACTTGTAGGACATGTACTGTAGAACCGGAATCATTTTTGTCACCTTTCTCGGTACTGTTTCCTCTCAGTAAATGTCCTTCCTGAGGTGAGACCTCCAGAACTGGACTCCGTATTCCAGATGAGGTCTAACCAGATCTATACAGTGTTAGCACCGCCTTCCTCCTCCTGCTTGTGATACCTCCCAATGCAGCCCAGCATTCTATTGGCTTTTAATGTTACTATGATATTGCTATATAACAAGAATATTTACTTCCTTCTTATTTTTGCTATTTTTGCTGGTTCCATATTAGCATGAAAATAAAAGGTGGTGAATAATAGGTGAATCACTATAATAGCAGCATTACTGTTCCACCAGTGAAAATAAGAGGACATGAACATGTGGGGTGTGCCTGGAGTGCTAAATATAACGGTGTGAATATAAACTGCTATATAGTATTTTGTTGTAATGGCACCATGAGCCTCAGGGCAGAGGCCATATATATAAATAAAGACTACTACTGCTATTTGCTTTGTGTTTGGAAAGGGCAATGCAGTTTTATTTATTGTGTTCTATAGCTTATCTCCTTAAACTGGGGACCTGAGCTAAAGTAGGACCACAGATCTGTACCATCATCCGTGGTACCCAAAGGCGTAAATCATGCACTACTAGATTCTCACACTGCACGATTCAATGTTTTGAATAACACAGCTTGTTCTTCATGAGATGTGAGGCAACGCCTGTATGTAGGCTTCCCAACGGCTGAAGGTAAAATGTTTTCTATTAGGCAACCCACCCTCCAGAATAAAACACAATTCAACCTCTAATTAATGGTCCTAGGTTTAGATGCTGATTGATCAAAGATACAATTATGAAGCTGTGTTTCCATAAACAAGAAATGAATCTGTCTATCTGGTGAGTGGATAATGGCTAAGCATAGCATGTTGACCTCAATTTACATGAGCTGATAGCTGGAGTCGGATGATGCAGTGATCTATGTCCATATCTGCAGGGCTTTAAGTGTTCTGACTGCAAGCACTTCATTCCTCTTCAATTAATAGCTGTATTTTGGGTAGCTAATATACTCCCAAATGTGGATTAATGGTGACATTATTGTGTCCCAGCAATTTAAAGAATGCATCATGCACTACAGAAAATTAATTGGCTTTCATCACTGGACATTAAAGTACCTATTAATCAAGTTAAATAATAGTTAATCTACCAAGTAACCTGAAAACTCAATCCTCAGAGGATTAATTACTTAAACTTTAAAATTATGCATGCAATGAACCACTTAAGAGCATATGTAAGGCTTTTATGAAATTTCAATTTATTTCAAGACTAAATAGGGCTGATTTTCAGGTGTGCCTGCTTTCATGCAGTGCTTAGCTGGGATACACAAATTTCTCTGTACGCCCCGAATCAGGAAAGTCTCAGTTGTCCTTTTGCTGCCATCTAATCAGTTTAGAATATTCACCAGGAAGGGGTTGCTGAAGCGAAGGGTTGCAGGCAGCATTCCCATATTATATTAATGTCTTCTGTTCTCTGTTTTTGCCAGTCCTCTTTCTGTTAGCATATTTAATCTTTAAGATAGCTCTTTATTTAGTCCCACCTATTGCTAGTTTTAGTGGGATTGAAGGTTTTACCAATCATCTCTCCCATGCCTTCCCTTTTTTCTCTTTACCTCTCTGTCATTCCCATCCCTTCTCCCTTCTTACTCCCATATGTTGCCTGTCAGCTGTACCGTATGCACCTCATTCCCCTGGAGATTCACCTTCTGCTAGAAGTCACATCCTTTTTTCCTTCAGACCTTTCCCCTCTGCTGTAGAGGGAGTGCCTAGTAAGAATATGTATTTTAATGAATGGAGGTTTTGTGCCATTTAAAGCCTTTGTGAGATTTTTGTGATTTTCTTTCTTTTCTCACCTTCTTCCATTCTTTTCCCATTGCTTTGCCAACTAAAGTACTAGCAAAAAATGAATGAAATGGAATCTTTGTATTGTGATGTCAGAAAATCCTGACTAGTAAGACAGAAAGTGTGTTTCAATGGAAAACAGCAAATCTGTTTGTAGATATTTGGAGAGAAATAAACCATTCTTCTATTAACGTATAGATTTTTTTACACATATGTGATTTTTGACAATGCAACAGCCTTCTTTATTACTTTTACTGCCCCTTCATCTGGTCCTTCCAGCCACAGCACCTGTCTTCTCCAGGTACTGAGCCTCTCTTCTGCTCCCCACAGCTTTCTCCCTACAGTGGGCCTTGGGGTCCCCAAGCCCTTCCAGAGACCCATTTCTAAAAAGGAGGGTGCACTAGTCTATGCTTTGGGCTGTCAGAGAGAGCAGCAGCATCCTGTGTCTGCTTGGGTGTTTTCTCACTTTTTTCTCCCTGGACACCTGGGATTTTGGCAGCAGGGGTGCGCCTATGTGTGCATGCTAGCATGCAGATGCATGGCATGAGCCAGTGCCCCCTTCCTCTAGCAGCACCATCTGCAGCTTCCACCTGTGGTTACCCAGATCTTGCTCACATGGCAACATCTGGCAGACACCCCTCCCACCACGGAGGAGAAGGGCATTCTCTGGGATGTATGATCCTCCCCCTGTCACAATGTCAATGGGCCATCCATCCGGAAGATTTAATTTTGTCACAGTGTCAGTGTGCCATCTCTCTGAAAGATTTTGTTTTATAATATATCTGGTGATCATTCCTTCACTATCAGATTGTATTAGGCAGAAGAAAATAGATGAAAATGAGTTTTATAGCTGCAAAATCAAACAGATGGACAAATCTAGTACAGGCATGAAAACTGACATTTGTTATTAAAAGTATGTATTTCTTTTGAGAAAAAAGATCAGCTTAACTCTTAGCAGAAAAAACACTTCACTCATTCCTGATGGTGAAAAAAGTTTACATAATAGCGGAAAATGTAGACACAAACTCATTTTTAATGGAAAACCATATACAAAACTTATATAAACACATTGTGCAATGGGTTTTGTTTCATTGTTCCTGGCATTCTGTTCCCTGTGTATGTAGCAATTTTTTATTTTTTACTTTCCCTGCCAGTTTTATGGCCCTTATGAGCAGCCATGCACTCTTCTTTTATTGCCTTTGATCTACTGGAATGTTCCCAGAATGCCTCTGGGAATTATGTCAATTAGTAGACCTATTAAGAATCCAGGATCCTAGTTATAATCTAGTCACAGCTTCCAACTGCAGCTGCTTGTGAAAGTTAACTGCTCTGAAATAGTGTTTGCCCTCCCTCCCCAGCTGAAATCAGGTTTCTCTAAGTGGCAAATGTTGTTACTCTGGATATCTGGCAATTTGCTTTGTAAAGTGCTGTCACTGGGTGATATTAAAGCCGATACGTTGAAGGTCTGGTAGGATCCTGGGCTCTTACCAGGTCTAACTGATATCATTCCCAAAGGCAGTCTGGGAAAATTTCAACAGATCAAAGACAATAAAAGAAGCCTCTATGGTGACCCCCAGGGCCATAAAACTGGCAGGAAAAAGAATGCCAGAAACAGAGAAAAAAAAAAAAACAGTACGAAGCATTTTTGTTTTTATAATTTTTGCACATAGTTTTCTTTTAATGTTCTCCAAACAGATAGACACTACTGGCAGAAAAAGACCATGGGCCATGAAGTCTGCTAGAGTGAGTTTCCCTACCTGACACCCCGATCTAATGTCTTGAAGGGGTATTTACTCCTGCCCCTTCTCTTGAATCCCCTAGCTCCCCAGTTCCTCTTAGTGGAACTATCAGTCCCTGTACCCTGTCCCAGCCATGCATGAACCATTTTGTACTGCTTGCCCCCACCACTTCTGTGGGAGGTCTGTTCCATGGTACAAAGACCGGCTTAGTGAAGCAGAACTTCCTCACATACCTCCAGAATGTTCGCCTTACCAGCTTCCATTCATGCCCACTCATTACTGCAATCCTATCCCAGTTATAAAGGTCTTCACTGTTCTCTCTATCTATTCCCCTTAAGAGCTTTCAGGTCTCTATCAACCCTCTATCTTCTGACCTCCAGTGACTGCATGTTCCCCAGCCTCAAGCTGTTCCTCAAAGAATCTGCCCCGTTGGATTTGAATTAACTTTGTGATCCTCTGTTGAATTCCTGCAGTCTATCCTTGTCCTTTTCAGGTGTAGTCTCGGGACTGGGCACAGTACTACAGATGAGGCCTTGCTAGTGGCTTATACAAGGATAGCATCACTTTCTTTCTCCTACTGCCCAAATGCTTACTAATTCAGGCCCACATTCTTGATGCCTTGCTGTAGGTCCTGTAACACTGACTGGTTTCTTTGAAGGTCAGTGGTAATGACTCACAGATCCTTTCCTTGTTTGTATTGACCAACCTAACTCCTCCCATCCAGAAATCTGTCACTGGGTTTCTCTTCCCTAAGTGAATTCCCATGCATGTCTTGGTGTTGAATATCACTGCCATATTTTTGACCATCCCTCCAATCTTTCCAGATCCCTCTGTAGCTCCCACACACCCTCTTCACTATCCACTCTGCTACATAACTTTACATCATCTGTAAAGAGACACATCTTGAACTGTATACCCTCCCCATGTCTCTAGCAAAGATATTTAAAAGGAAAGGTCCCAGGACGAACCCCTGTGGCACACACTCATGACCCTTGTGTCCCATGATTTGAACTTTTTTTTTTGTATTTTCTTATTTTTGGTCCAGTCTTTCCATTTTTCCTTCAGATCTCATTACCCATGTCCAGGCTTACCCCCCTGGGAGGGGCCATCAAGGGGGGCTTCCCACTCCTGAATGGACATTGTGGGCAAGTCCCAGCTTATTCCCTGGGTCGGGTCCACGAGAGCAGGACACCCCCCTCAATGGGCATTGGTGGCAGTGGGCAATGGAGCGGGATGAGCCGTCATGCTGGGATCCGGTATTTTGTTGTTTTTTTTCCTGGGGGCAGGGATGTGCAATGATTCCCAGCATCCGCCCCACCTCCCTGAACATTCAGACGCTGATGAACAGTAAAAGAAGGTGACAAGACTTTCTATAGATACATTAGTGAAAGGAGAAAGTCCAGAGGGGGTATTGCTAAGCTTAATGGAGAAAAGGGAGCATGTGAGGAGGAGGACCCTGTAAAGGCATCTATTCTAAATAGATACTTTTGCTCAGTATTTACTGAAGAGAAGGTAGGGCAGAGCCCACAGCTCAGCATCATGGACACAGGGGAGGGAGGTGAGCACTACTCCTTCACAAAGAAAGGGTCCTACAAGAGCTTGCTAAGCTCAGGTGGATAAGGCAATGGGACCTGATGGCATACATCCCAGGGTACTTAAGGAGCTAAAGGAGGAACTAGCAGAGCCATTAGCAGAATTGTTTAGTGAGTCTCTGAGCACAGAAGAGGTCCCAGAAGACTGGAGAAGGGCTCATGTGATCCCGCTCCACAAGAGTGGTAGCAGGGAGGAGGCGGGGAACTACAGACAGTCAGTCTTACCTCAGTAGTGGGCAAGATTATGGAGGCACTCCTTAAGGAAAGGATAGTGCAACACCTGGAATCCATAGGGGCACAGGATCCAAGACAGCATGGGTTTACAAAAGGAAGGTCCTGTCAAACTAATCTCATAGATTTCTTTGACTGGGTAATCAGAGTAGTGGACCAAGGGGGAGCAGTTGATGTCGCCTACCTTGACTTCAGCAAAGCTTTTGACACTGTTCCACATAGAAGATTGATAAATAAGCTAGGTAGGCTCAGGGTGGGTCAGAAGTTGGTCAACTGGGTGGCAAACTGGTTGTGAGGCAGAAAACAGAGAGTGAAATGGTATACAGTCAGAAGAGATGCAAGTCACAAGTGGGTACCTCAGGATCAGTCCTGGGGCCAGTCCTATTCAACATCTTCATTAGTGACTGCCAGATGGCCTAGAGGGTAAGGCTTGTCTGTTTGCAGATGACACCAAGATCTGCAACAGAGTAGATGATCCAGATGGGGTGGGCAGAATGAGAAGAGATCTGGATAAACTAGCAGAATGGTCAGAAGAGTGGCAACTGGGATTTAATGCAAAAGTGCAAAATCATGCACATAGGGAAGAGAAACCTTGAAGCCACCTATAGGCTGGGAGGGAGTTGCTAGCAGTCACAAGGAAGAAAGAGACTTGGGCATCATCATCACTGATGACCTAAAATCATCCAAGCAGACCTCTAAAGCAGTAGGTTAGGCTAGGGGGTGTTAGGGTGTATTAGTAGGGGTATCACAAGTCGAAGAGGGAGGTAATAATCCTCTATACATGACATTGGTTAGGCCCCATCTAGAGTAACTGGCAGTATTGGAGGCCACACCTTCACAAGGACATTAACCAAATTGAGGCAGTCCAGAGAAGGGCAACCAAAATGGTGCAGGGACTGCATCAGAAGACATATGAGGACAGATTACGAGCTCAATATGTATACCCTTGAGCAAAGGAGGGAGAGAGGTGATATGATCGAGACATTTAAACACCTTAAGGGCATAAACAAGGTGAAAGAGTCTAACATGTTTAAATATAAGAAAAATAGCAGGACAAGAGGACACAGCATGAGATTAGAGGGAGGCCGATTAAGGGGGAATGTGAGGAAATTCTTTTTCACAGAAAGGGTGGTAGATGCATGGAATGGCTTACCACAAGAAGTGGTGGCTATGAATACAGTGCAGGGCTTCAAACAGGCATGGGATAGGCATAAGGGAGCAATACAAATGACTATGAATAGATAGGTCACTGACAGAGCAAAGGCCGATGGCACATTTATAAGGTAGAAAAAGAAATGGGCAGACTGGATGGGCCTTGTGGTCCTTATCTGCCGTCAACTTCTATGTTTCTATGTTTCTATGATTGCAGTGGTACCCCTGACCTCCGCCATGGATCCGTCAAGCACTGGACACACTCCCCTCCCTCCTTCCCCCTGGAGAAGGAGAACAGTCCTCAGGATGCTCCATCTTTCTCCCCTGGCCAACCCTCTGATGGTTCAGGTCCATTCTTGAACCTGGGTCGCTGGCATCGAAAGCAGAAATCCAACCGCTGCACCAACAGGCCAGAGTGATGATTTGACCTTGTTAACTACCACCCTCTGTTGCCTGACACTTTGTTAATTTTCCAGCTACCTGACAAACTCCTTTCCCATTCCCTGGTCCTCTAACTTCTTTAGAAGACTCTTGTGCGGGACTGAATCAAAGTCATTGCTGAAGTTTGAGAAGAGTAAATCTTCTGCCTGCCCTGTATCCACAGCCCTCATGAGTCAGTCAGAGAACACTGTTAGTTTGGTCTGACATAACCTGACTGCCACAGACCCATATAATTTATAATCCTGCAGTTATTCTCTAGATTAGTCATTAGGCTTTCCTTGACTAGAGTGTCCATCAATTTACCTACAACAGAGGTACAACTGACTGGTATGTAGTTGTCTGGATCCTCCCTATCCTCTCCTTTGTGCAGTGGGACCATGTCTGCAGCCATCCAGTCTCTTGGAACCATTCCAGACTGAAGAGAGCCATTAAATAGTTCAGCCAAGGGTTCTGCCAGAACTGAAACCAATTCCTTGAGCACTATTGGGTGTAACCCATCTTGGCCCAACGCTTCATTTACTATCAGGGCAGCAAGCTCATTTCTTTCCCTTTCCACTGTACTCTTCACATGCCCCATTTCCTGAACTCTAACTAACTCTGTGCAAGAAGTGCAAGAAGGATTGGTGCCCACACAAACCATCCCAAAATTGCTAGTCCTCTCCAGGTGCTTGCATGAGATATAAAGGACAGGAAATGTCCATGAAAGAAAACTTTTGTGGTGCCTGGTTAAATAAGACATAATTGACAATTATTAAACCCCTTATGCATTCTTAAATATAAGTACCATGAATAGTGGGACATACTTGGTGTTTGGGACTTTAATATTTGTGGTATTTGGGATTAATATTTGTGGAGTGTACCTACTGCCACTTAAGCAGAAATTGATTACAGCATGAACCTGTGATCCAGCTACCTCAGCAAACATCTGTACCCCACCTCAATGGTACAGCTTTATTCCAGAGAACAGGGGTTGTTTATTGTCCTCTGCTCAAGGCTGAATTCAGCAGGGGTTAGAGCACCCTCAGTGGTATCCCTGGTCTTATGAACTGAAGTTTACAGGAGGTAGAACATTCTAGGTGATGATCTTGGTCTTATGAACTGAAGTGGGCAGAGGATAGAGCATTCTAGGTGGTGGACCTGGTCTAATGAACTGATGTTGGCAGGAGATAGAACATCCTCAGTGGCATACCTGGTCTTATGGACTGAAGTCAGCGGAGGAAAGTGCATTCTCAGTGGAGGACTTGGTCCTATGGATTGAAGTCAGAAGGAGATAGAGCATTCTCAGTGCTTGATCTGGTCTTATGGACAGAAGTTGTCAGGGGACAAAGCATTCTCAGAGGCCGACTGGGTCTTAGGGACTGATGTCACTAGGGAATAGAGCATACTCAATGGCAGCCCTGGTCTTGTGGACTGAAGTCAGCAGCAGAAAGAAAATTTTCAGTGGTGGACCTGATCTGATGGACTGAAGTTGGCAGGGGACAGAGTGTTCTCAGTGGTGACCCTAGTAGTATGAAATGAAGTCAGCAGAGAATACAGTATTCTCAGTGGTGGCCCTAGTCTTATTGACCGATGTCAGGTGGGGATAGAGCATAATCAGTGGTAACCTTGGTCTTATGGACTGAAGTTAGCAGGACATAGAGCATTCTTAGTGGGGACCCTGATCCTATGGACTGAAGTCCACAGGGGATATAGCATTCTCAGTGGGGACCCTGCTCTTATGGACTAAAGTTAGCAGGAGATAGATCATTCTCAGTGGGGACCCTGCTCTTATGGACTGATGTCAGTGGAGGATGAAGCATTCTTAGTGGGGACCTTGCTCCTATGGACTGAAGTCCACAGGGGATATAGCATTCTCAGTGGGGACCCTGCTCTTATGGACTGATGTCAGCAGGAAATAGAACATTCTTATTATTAACCCTGCTCTTGTGGACTGAAGTTAGCAGGAGATAGAGGCATCCTCAGTAGGGACCCTGCTCTTATGGATTGATGTCAGCAGGGGATATAGCATTCTCAGTGGGGACCCTGCTCTTATGGACTGAAGTTAGCAGGAGCTAGAGCATTCTCAGTGGGGACCTTGCTCTTATGGACTGAAGTTAGCAGGAGATAGAGCATCCCCAGTGGGGACCCTGCTCTTATGGATTGATGTCAGCAGGTAATAGAACATTCCTAGTGTTAACCCTGTTCTTATGGACTCAAGTCCATGGGGGATAAAGCATTCTCAGTGGGGACCTTGCTCTCATGGACTGGTTTCAACAGGGGTAAAGCATCTTAGTGGGGAGCCTGCTTCTATGGCCTGAAGTCTGCGGGGGATATTGCATTCTCAGTGGGGACTGCTTATGGACTGAAGTCCATGAGATAACACATTCTCAGTGGGACTGTGCTTTATGGGTTGATGTCAGCAGGGATAAAGCATTCTCAATCATGATTCTGGTCTAATGCAGTTCTCTCCACCAGTGGTCCAGAAGATTGTTTTGAAATTTTGGGTACATTTATGTATGTATTAGTATATTTGTGAGGATGTACAGCCTAGTAGTTAAGAACACAGATATGTGAACCTGGAGACCCAGCAGACCCAGGTTTGAATCCCACAACCACCATCTGTATACTGTGGGACCTTGAGCATGTCATTTCACCTCACTGTGCCGAATTTTATCCCAGGTCACACCTGGAAATGAGTTTCAGCTCAGTGTGCCTTTCCCGACTGCAAACAATTATAAATATATATTTATACCAGGGAAGAGATAAATAATAGGGCTGAATAAATGTGGGATATGCCACAGGCTGGCTAAAAATATTATATTAATTTTTATCAGCAGGTTTTGACCACTATGAAGTCAAGAGTTGCAAACCATGAGGACATGTAGAGGTCAAACTCTACAGATAACAAGCAGTTGTCAATGTAGAGAGTTTGCTCTTGGTACTGTTGTGCATACACTCCATATTTTTCTATGTATATTCCTCCGACCCTGGCATTTGTTGGTATTTATTTATTTAACTCTCGGATTACATGTACCTGTGAGCTAAGAGCTCTTTACAAAGGTTCCATGTCAGTAGAAAGGACAACAGATTAAACAGGACAGTAAAGTACAGTAGAATAAAGTGTAAATAGGAGGTACAAAACTCATACTGGACACAAAATCATAATGGGCAGTCAATGCAAAACAACAGAGACATATTATGGTAATCAGTTTCAGACACAGGAAAATGTATACAATACATTGATATTGGCCAGCAGGCTTTTCAAAGGCAAACAGGGCACAGGGTGTAGGAAGGGATGTGGGAGGGTGGGCTGAAGAGTAAGAGAGGGGGCGGAGTGGAGGATGTGAGTAGAGGTGGGGCAAGGGGATGGGGAGGGAAGGGTGAAGAGGGGTGGGGGATGCAGGGGGAGGGTAGGAGGCAGAGTGCTAGTTACTATGAAAGAGGCTGAGTGCTAAGGTTGAGGTTTGGGAAAACATGGTTAAGGGAGACAGTCACAGTAGTGACCGAAGCTTGACTTTGAATGGTCCCAGCTTAGTTTCGAAGGTGATGTCACTGTTGAAAGCAATCATCCAGAGGGGGGCCCTGTAGGTGAATGATTGTTGATCCTGGGTGGTTTGGCGAAGAGGGACCTGTAGGAGCTGAGATTCAGAACCTCGGGTGCAGCGTAGATTATGAGGGGGGCTTAGAAGACCTTGTACTCCAGCTGGCAAGAGGCCTAAGGTTATTTTCTTTGCCAGCAGGCAAGTTTGGTATTTGATGTGATTTTTAAGCTGTAGCCAAACAGTTAGGACATAAAGGTCACACATGTGGGTGAGTTGGTGGGCTCCTGAGATGAGATGACATGCCTCCAAATTTTCAACATGGGCTTTTTGGGATCCCAACTTCATGAACAGTGGCTATCATTTGTGCTGAGTTTCAATCCCAAAACGTGATTTCACACAGCGAGTGTGCCATTCTGCCTACAGGTGTGAAAACACATTTTGGGCAGGATGTGAAAAATGACAGCTGTACTGTTCATGAGGAGGTGTGAAGAAATGGCAATGTTGAAAATCTGGAGTGAAAATATGAAAAAGTGGCGAAGTTGCGAGTGTGCATAGAAACTGCTCAATGCACGCTCATAACGCAGTCATTTTTTGGATTGTTTTCACCACATTTTCAATGTGGCCTTTTTGGACCCCACCTCATGAAAGTGGCACTGGAATTTTGTTAATCTGTCCTGAAAGTTGATTTTGCACAGCGATCGTGCCATTCTGTGCCACAGGTGCAAAAACACATTTTGGGAAGGATAAAAATGACAGCTTCATTGTTCATAAGGGTGTGTGAAAAAATGACAGTGTTGGAAATTTGGAGTGAAAATCTTAAAAATTGATGATGTTATGAGCATGCGTAGAAACTGCACAATGGATACTCGTAACACAGTCATTTTTGGTAGTTTTTCACAAAATTTGTAACAAGGGCTTTTGGGATCAAACCTCATGAACACTGGCACTGTCATTTTGTTAATTAGTTCCGAAAGGTGATTCTACAGTGACCACAAAAATCACCTTCTAGACTGAGAAATGAAATTATAGTGACTGTAAACATGAGGTGGGGTCCCAAGAACCCCATGTTGAAAATCTGGGACCAGAACTCCAAAAATGGCTGAGATATCAACCTAAATTAAAAAAATTTCTAAATTTTAGGACTTAGCGTCATTTCTTCAGTTTGCGGTCAGCTTTGAAGAGTTCAGACATGTTCACGGTCCACTGAAGATCACTGCTTCTGACCTCTGGAGGTAAGTATAGAGTATGAGGGGTGCGGGGAGTTGGGGTGCACAAAGGTAGGGTGTGGGCTGGGAGGGGCCATCAGGAATGATGAGGGACCATTTTGTTTTTTCAGGTTAAAAAAAAAGACATTGTGGGTCTGTTTTCTTTTTACAGGAAACTATGGATTTTGGCACACTGGGGTGGGCTCCCAGTATGCCAGAGTATTGGGGAGGATCAAGGGGATCAATGCCGACCAGGGATTGGGCACCCTAGGTCGTTAGAATATGTGGGGGAGTGCATCCAACACAGGGAGTGGGCATCCAAGTGTTGGAAACACCACAGGCAGGTTTTGGCACACTGAAGTGGGCTCCCAGTGTGCCACATTAAAGGAAGAGGGGGGATACAGGCTGACACAGGGATTGAGCACCCAGATGTCAGCAGGTGAGGGGGATACACCAGCATGTTCAATCGTGCTTACAGTAAAAGTGCCTTCAGGCACTAAATGCTCCCAGCCCTTATGGAGCTTTTACTGTGGCCTGCTCCACACAGGTGGGAGGAACTTTAGAACCGGAGACAGCAGGACGTGGAGGAGCCAGGCAAAGAAAGTGCCTTCTCCCACCTTTCAGGCAGGGACCAGTGGGGTGGCAAGGTGGAGACGTCACGACTCAAACAGCTGTTTGCTCTGCAGTGACTTGCAGATGAAAGGAAAAAGCTGCCTCCTGATTGCTGCAGTTTTTTCTTTTCAAGTGAAGACCACAGCAGGAAAAACAGCATCAGGACCAGACTGGCTGATGACTGGTGCAATACTGTTCAGCCCCTTGCAGAACACTCTGCATTGGACAGACAGTGTCACACCCCTCAAAGCCTACTATCCCAAGGAGTTTGGCGCACATGCTCGAACTCAGAAATAAATGTGATATTTTAGCTAGTCCATGAAATATCATTTATACAATGACAGTGCCTCTTGGCTAGATTAGTTCATTTAATGAAGATTTAGCTGTATCTGTTTGATTTCACTGCTCTGTTTTTATTCACTTCACTTTTTAACTGCATCAGATGTCATTGTGATGTCACCAGGCATTGTGCAGGCTATTCTCCCATTGGTTAAGAGCTCTGTTGTGACCAATGAAAAATTGCAATAAATGCTGATGACCTACCTAATGTTAAAATAAATTATTTCCACTTCAGGCCTGACATGCATGAAAATAAATGCATTTACTTGCAAAGTTTTATTCTCATAGCTATTGTATAAAAATGTTATTTACACACTAATCCCCTGGAAGAGATGTGGGAGGAAGCAATTAGCTCCTTCAATGTGAGAAGGAGACTGCAACACCTCTGAGATAAAAAAACTTTTCAGCAAAAAGAAATAAATAAAATAGGGAAAACAGTAATTTGCTTAGCCTAATGATAAAAGTCACAAAAATATAAGCACCACCTGTAATAATTTGACAGAAGATATACCCTGTAAGAAACACTTTGCTACAGAGAAAAATAAAGCAGTAACAGAAGATATACCTTGCAAAACACAGTATGAATCAGAAGATTACAGCAGTAATCTGTAAGCACACACCTGTAGGCACACCTTGTAATAATGCAGCAAAGGTATACCCAGCAACAACAAATTGAATCGAGAAAAATAAAGCAATAAAATGTTAGCAACAAACAGTAACAATCCCTGTGAGTACAAAATAAACAAGCATTTGTCAATGCTGAGAGTTTGCTTGCTGGCATTGGCAGTGGTAGTGTAGAAGTTACAGAGCTGCGTAATAGGAATGGCAGTGAAGTATTGAACTGAAGCCAACTCCAACACCACCCTGCAGAGAGTGACAGGCATTGGGGTGTGCCTTTGGGTCGTCAGGCATAACGGTCATGCCATTTCACCACACCCCACCCTGCAGACACTGACAAGTGTCATAGAAACATAGAAACATAGAATTTGATGGCAGATAAGGACCGCTTGGCCCACCCAGTCTGCCCATTTCCCTACCTGACAGATAAGCTGCAGATCCTAGTTAACCAGCAGCCTACTTCTTCCTACCCCAACCCCCTAGAATTGCCTTATGACTGTCCCATGCATGCTTGAATTCCACCACTGTTTGTGACTCCACAACCTCCTCTGGAAGGCCGTTCCATACACCCACCACCCTCTCTGTAAAAAATACTTCCTTAAATTACCTCTGAGCCGCCCCCCTTCTATCTTCAAATTATGCCCCCTTGTTCTTGCACACCTCTTTTTTTGAAAGATGCTACCTCTTGACTTTGTTGATTCCCTTGAGGTACTTAAAGTTTCTATCATGTCCCCCTCTCCCTCCTTTCCTTATAGCCATATATTAAGCTCCTTAAGTCTCCTTCATATGTCTTCCAGTGCAGACCCTGCACCATTTTAGTTCCCTCCTCTGGACAGCTTCCATCCTGTCTATGTCTTTTGGAGATTGGGTCTCCAGAACTGCATGCAGTACTCAGATGGGGTCTCACTAGCTGTCTGTACAGAGGAATAATAACTTCCTGTTTTCTACTGGTGATGCCTCTCCTACGCATCCCAGTATCCCCTAGCCCTCCTTGCTGCCTCTCACATTGCTTGCCCACCTTTAGGTCATCTGATATGATAACCCCCAGTTCCCTTTCCATTTTTGTTGTTGTTAGTATCTCAACCCCATTGTGTACTCTTCCACTGGGTTTTTGTTTCCCAGGTGCATTACCTTGCACTTCTTAGCATTGAATCTAAGCTGCCATACATTTGACCATTTCTCTAACCTTGCCAAGTCCCTTCTCATCCTTTCGACCCCACCTTGTGCATCAACTCTGTTGCTGATCTTTGTGTCATCTGCAAAGAGACATACTTTTCCTTCCAGTCCCTCTGCAATGTCACTTATAAAAAGACATTGAAGAGGACTGGTCCTAATACTGAACCCTGCGGTACCCCACTACTAACCCCCCTTTTTTCAGAGTGGACTCCATTTACTATTACTCTCTGTGTCCTATTCTCCAGCCAATTCTTTACCCAGGCCATCATCTTGGGACCCACTTCCAGGCTGGCTAACTTGTATATTAATATTTTGTGTGGGACTGTGTCAAATGCCTTGCTAAAGTCTAGGTAGGCCATGTCCACAGCACCTCCCTGATCAACTACTCTGGTCACCCAGTCAAAGAAAGGAACGGTGTTCCTTGGGGTCTTTAGCCCTTATGCGCACCCCATTCCACTAGGAAATACGGTGAGATGGGTGCGATATAGGAGAATGGGGTGAACATTGGGGCCAAATAGTCCAAGGCATACCTTGATGCCTTTCACTGGCTGCAGGATGTGGAATGGCATGAGCATTACAGGCAAGAATCCCAAGTCACACCCCTGATGCCTGTCATTCTCTACAGGGTTGGGCATTATGGTTGGAAACCCTAATACCTCAGGCATTCGTTGGTATTTTCGCTCCAAATGTTCAACATGGTTTTTTTGTGATCCCATCTCATGAACAGGGGGAGTATCAGTTTGTTAGCCGAAAGCTGCTTATGCACAGCAACTACGGCATTTAGCACCACAGGTGCAAAAACATTCCAAACAGGATGTAAAAAATGACAGCTGTACTGTTCATGGGGAGGTGTAAAAAATGTCAATGTTGCAAATCTGCAGAAAAATATTAAAAAAAATGGTGAAGTCCGAAGCGTACATAGAAACTGTGCAACGCACACCCGTAATATAATTAGGTTGAGGATTTTTTTTACAGCAGATTGTCAACTCAGGCATTTTGGTGCCTCCGATCATGAACAGTGTCACTGTGGTTTTCTTTATCTGTCCTGAACAATGATTTCCCACAGCGACCACGCATCTCTGCACTGAAAGTGTGAAAACACACTTCGGCCATGTTGTGAAAAATGGTAGCTGTACTGTAAGCAAGGAAGTGAGGAAAAATGCCACTGGTGAAAATCTGGACTTAAAATATTACAAAGTCATGAACTTACGAGGGTGCGTGGAAACTGCGCAATGTTCACTCGTAACACAGTCATTTTATGGACTTTTGTCACCAAATTTTCCACATAGCCATTTTAAGACCTCTGCTCATGAACAGTGTAACTGTGATTTTCTTAATCTGTCCCAAACATTGCTTTGACTATCTGCACCATTATCGCTACATGTCAAAACATATTTTGGGCAGCATATAAATATGGCAGCTGTGCTGTTCGCAAGGAAGTGTAATAAAATGGCAATGTTGAAAGTCTGGAGTGAAAATATTAAATTAGCAAACTTGCTGAGCATGCATGGGAACTATGCAATGCACGCTCGTAAAACAGTCATTTTTAGGAATTTTTTCACCAAGTTTTCAACATAGCCATTTTAAGACCTCTGCTCATGAACAGTGTCACTGTGATTTTCTTAATGTGTCCCATACATTGATTTCACACATCGACTGCCCCATTGCGCGCTACATGGATGGAAACACATTTTGGGCAAGATGTGAAAAATGACAGCTGTAGTAGTCATAAGAAGGTGTGATAAAATGGCAATGTTGAAAATCTGGAATGAAAAATTGAAAATTCACGAACTTACGGCGTGTGCAGGAACTCGCCAGCTAACGCTCATAAAACAAGCCATTTTGGAATTTTTACCAAATTTTCAAAATAGGCTTTTGAGAGCCCACCATATGAACACTGGCAGTGTCGTTTCATTAATGGGCCTGAATAACGCCATGACAGTGACATCATTCATGAGAAGGGGTCCCAAAAACCCCATGTTGAAAATTTGGTGCAAAAATTCCAAAAACTGCCTGAGATATGCAACAAAGTTGAAAAAATCCTATCTAGCCCATTATACAGCTTACTGGCATTTCCTCAGTTCGTGGTTGGCTTTGAAGAGTGCAGACGTGTTCCTGGTCCTCCGCAGATCATCGCGCCAAGCTCCAGAGGTTAGTATGGGGTGAGGGGGGTGTGGGGAGGCAGGTGCGCGAGTGGGTGGGTGGGTTGTGGGGGCAGAAAGACTGCGTGGGGCGTTTTGCTTTACAGGTAAAAAAAAAAAAAAACGGCGGACGTTTGCCATGCTGGGGTGGGCTCAGGTGGGCACCTGTACCGTGGGAGATGAAGCTGACGGGGATTGTGCACCCCATCGCTATATGTGTGCGGGTGGAGGGCAGCACGCAGGTATGCATGCATTTGTGTGTGTGTGTGTGTGTGTGTGGGGAGCTGCGCGCGGGCAGGCGATATCTTATTGCTGCTCATCCTTTCAACTGTATGCCACTACATTTTGGAGCTTGTCATGGAACAGCTCCAGCATGCATATTAGCTTACAGGGGCCGTGCCTGCCAACACACTGACTGCATTGGAAGAGAGGTGTCACACCTCCGAAATCTCGGATGATGGCACTACGTTTCTTGCACATGCTTGCAAGCAAACATAAAAACAACAAACTGTGAATCTGCCTGGCCAAAAGTCTTAATCCCTTCACTTAATCCTTTTTAATGTCTTTATAAGTGACATTGCAGAGGGACTGGAAGGGAAAGTATGTATCTCTGCAGATGGCACAAAGATCTGCAACAGGGTTGATACACAAGGAGGTGTGAAAAGGATGAGAAGGGACTTGGCAAGGTTGGAGGAATGGTCAAATGTATGGCAGCTTAGATTCAATGCAAAAAAAGTGCAAAGTAATGCACCTGGGAAACAAAACCCAGGGAAAGGTACACAATGGGGTGAAATACTGACAACAACAAAATGGAAAGAGACCTGGGGGTAGTCATATCAGATGACCTAAGGTGGGCCAGCAATGTGAGAAGGCAGTAGGGAGGGCTGGGGAATACTGGGATGCATAGGAGAGGCATCACCAGTAGAAAACAGAAGTATTGGCCCTATGTACAGACAGTTGGTAGGACCACATCTGAGGTACTGTGTACAGTTCTGAGACCCCATCTCCATAAAGACATAGACAGGGTGGAGGCTGTCAAGGAGGGCAACCAAAATGATGCAGGGTCTGCATCAGAAGACATATGAAGAAGACTAAAGGAACTAAAGATGTATAGCTCGAGGAAAGGAGGAAAGGGGACATGATAGAAACTTTAAAATACCTCCAGGGAATCAACAAAGTTCAAGAGGTAGCACCTTTCAGAAAAGAGATGTGCAAAAACAAGGGGCACAATTTGAAGATAGAGAGGAGCAGCTCAAGAGGTAATGTGAGAAGTATTTGTTCACAGAGAGGGTTGTGGATACATGGAACAGCCTTCCTGAGGAGGTTGTAGAGTCAAAAACAGTGGGGGAATTCAAGAATGCATGGGACAGACATAAGACAATTCTAGTGGAGGGTAGGAGGAAGTAGGCTGTTGGTTAACTAGGATCTGCAGCTTAGCCGTTAGGTAGGAAAATGGGCAGACTAGGTGGGCCAAGCGGTCCTTATCTGCCATCAGATTCTATGTTTCTATGTTTACCTCTAGGGTGATAAATATGTTACTTTCCCTGCAGCCTATGTTATCTTTCCTCCAGCCTCATCACAATGGCATTCAGTGTTCCATGGTATAACTAGAACATTCTTTAAGGCATCCAGAAATCTGTTTCTTATTCACGCTGCAATGGTACAAATAATGCTGACTTAGAACTCAGGACTCCGCTTTGCCCCACCACTTGTTGCTGACAGCATTTTTGGTAACATTCCAGAGTAAATAAAAAGCTTATTTCTGCATGTCCTATGGAATATCCCCTCTATCTATTTATCTATTTATCTATCTATCTATCTATCTATCTATCTATCTATCTATCTATCTATCTATCTATCTATCTATCTATCTGTCTATCTGTCTATCTGTCTGTCTGTCTGTCTGTCTGTCTGTCTGTCTGTCTGTCTGTCTATCTATCTATCTATCTATCTATCTATCTATCTATCTCTCTATCTATCTACCTAGTTTTGTACTATTCTGTGAGGTGCTCTGGGTGCTGAAAAGGGCACCAAATAAGCAAACATCCCATTAAGATACTCAACATTCAGTACTCATTATTCTGGATAAAATAAAACAGTTAAAAAACTATATCCCTCCTCAAGTGGCCTGGGCTAGTCCAGTGTAACCCCTTGCCTGAATCCCAATCACTTTCCACCCTCCACGCCCCCCTACACAATACACTAAAATAAAAGATGCCAGACTACTGGTTAATTTTAAAGATGTTATTATTTTGACAGAACTATCATGAAATACCTGTGACTACAACTACCTAAAGACCTGGCTACTTTGTATCAGGTAAATTACTCTACACTTAAACAGCAAATCCTTGATAATATAGTGAAATGGAACTATCTACCACTTTCCTTGATACAAAGGATTCATTCAGTATGGATGACTATCCTACCGCGATGTCTATGTCTTTTCCAAAACCTGCCAGTGGAACCTCACACTGAGGATTTTAATACTTTGGATAAAGCTATCTCCAGGTATCTCTGGAAGGGCCAAAAACCAATAATAGCATATTCAGTGCTTCAACATCCTAAGGCCCAAGGAGGGCTGGCACTTTCAAATGTACAGCTTTATCATAGGGCTGCCAAGTTGCAACATATTGCGACCTGGTTAGACTCATCTGACATGGCATGGAAGGAAACTGAACTTGAGGAATGTGAGGGCAAATTACTTCCATTATTATTCACCCCCCCCAAGCAGAGGCCCACTTCAATTACTCTATTTCTCACATGAGTACTGCTAGGCTCATAGAGGGAAATATTACATGATCCACAACTGAAAAAAGATGCCCACTACCTAGTATGGATAGTCACAGATAACCAATTTATCCATGGACAACTAGATAACACTTTTTGCAGGTGGCATTGGGCTGGGTTAAAATTTCTCTATCAATATTGTAATTAAGAGTTTTTAAAGGGGAAGTAAACATTGCAGGGGTTACTCCAATGGTCAAAGCACAAGTCAAGACCATTCAAATGAGTTGCTAGGCTTAGCTATAGGTGCCAGAAGTCCTGAGATATGAATACCAAATTATCTGCAAATCAAAACAAAGCAACAACCATTTCATGTAATCTTAAAACAGGAAGTGATGTCACTGAGGGGACATTTCTATGTTGTTCATTATAACTTGCCCCTCAGTGACATCATTTTCTGTCTCAGGATCCCATCAAATGGTTGCTGCCTTGTTTTGATTTACAGAGTGTTTAGATATTCATGTCTCAGGACTCTTGGCACCCACAAGGAAGTTCCATACCTCATTTGAAATATCTTTTATGGGCTTTCACAATTTGAGAGACTCCTGCAGTGTTAACTTCCCTTTAAATTTTTTGAGCAGTTACAATAAAGCTTTCAACTCCGGCATAAAGATAATTTCACATACCTCAGATTTGACATTATTTAGGGAAGAGGCTGGGCCTGGAATGAGGCAGGGATGTGGCCTTTAGTTCAGTTTATTATTCATATAACTGAGAACAGCAGTTCTCGGCACTTTTATTTCCTTGGCCTTTAAGGCATTGCAAATTAACCCAGTAGACAAGATGGAGAAAATTTGGAGGAGATGGGAACTAGAAACAGGGATAATCTTCACATCACAAAATTGGTCTGTGCACGTATACAACAACATAGAATTGACCTCAAGATTCCTTTGGAAAAATTTGTGTGAAAAATGATTCTTAGATTTTTTGGACCCACATCACAGGCAAATATGATCTCCATAGTTGAATGAATTGTTGGTGAAATTGTGGAGAACCTAATGCAACCCATACCCATATCCTTTGGGACTGCCCTGTTATTAGTTGGAAGGAGCTCTCTGGGAGCAATTGCCCCAAATGCCTGCCTTAACCATAGACATGGCACTCTTTTATTATACCTGAGAAGTTTCTGAATAAAATTCTGTCAGAAATAAATAGGTACCTGGTTACTGGCTGCAAACAAAAGTGATAACTAGACACTGACTAACCCAACCTGCCCCACACAACAGGAATGGAAGGATATGGTCATGACAATTTATACTATGGAACACCTCACAGCTGGTCTGTTATAATACACAAGTCTTTGCTTGATTTACTAATTGATGGAACAGCTGGCTGCTGTGGATAATAGCACACAGACCAGAAGTGTTCCCTGAATTCTATCCTTGAGTACAGAGGCAGAAGAGCTGGGGGGTGTCATTGTCCCAAAGGTTAGGATATAGACTGGCTTTAAAGAAGGGGGGGTAATTCACAGCAACAGAATGATTCTTCATGCTCTGAGACAACTGAATGTTACCTGTACTTGTATTCTGTTCTCCCTTATTATTTTCAATAATAATTTTATTCTTGAGGATATTCTTTAGAACTTGATTAAGTATTAATTACAGTGGTAATTATGTATCATAGCTAGAAAGCATTAGTAGTTTATGGGATAGGTCCTCCTGATGCTTCATAGCCAATGAGCGATTTTGTTTCAACCTAAGCTGTCTTCTGTGTATATTGACTGTACTTTAATCCTGAATTATGCAACTGTAAAGGCATAAAACTTTTAATAACAAACATTTGTCAATGCGAATGTCTGCTTGCTGGCATTAGCAGTGGAAGTGCAGGAGTTAGACAGATGCAGTATAGGAATGGCACTGAAGTATTGAACTGTCATCAACTCCACCCTCACCCTGCAGAGATGGAGAGGCACTGGGGCATGTTTTTGAGTCATTGCCCATGACAGTCGCCACATTTCACCACACCCTACCCTTCAGACACTGACAAGTGTCGAGGTGTGCTATGGGGTGTTTGGGCTTTATATTCACCTCATTCCATAAGAAATATGCTGAAATGGGTGCAGTATGGGAGAATGGGGTGAACTCTGGGGCCAAGGGTCCAAGGCACATCTCGAATGCCTGTCACTAACTGCAGGGTGGGGGTGGGGAGTGGAATAGCATAAACATTACTGTTGGCAATCCCATGTTACACCCCTGATGCCTGTCAGTCCCTACAAGTGTCAAGTGATTATGGTTGAGAAACCCTAATACCCTTGGCGTTTCTTGGTATTTTTTACTCAAGTTTTCAACATGGGCTTTTGTGACCCCACCGCATGAGCAATGACACTATCAGTTCATTAGGTGAAAGCTGATTTTGCACAGCGACTGTGCCATTTGGTGCCACTGGTGCAAAAACACATTTTGAACCGGATGTGAAAAATGACAGCTGTACTGTTCATGAGGAGGTGTAAAAAATGGCACTGTTTAAAATCTGGAGTGAAAATATAAAAAAAAACTGGTGAAGTCACGAGCGAGTGTAGAAATTGTGCAACATACACCCATAATGTAATTAGTTTGGGGATTTTTTATAGCAGATTTTCAACACAGGCATTTTGGGATCTCTGCTCATGAACAGTATCACTGTGATTTTCTTAATCTGCCCCGAACACTGATTTCCGACAGTAACAGCGCTATTCTGTGCCAGAAGTGCAAAAACACATTTCAGCCAGGGTGTGAAAAATGACAGCTGTAGTGTTCATAAGGAGGTGTGGAAAAATGTCAATGTTGAAAATCTTGACTGAAAATATTACAAATTCGTGGACTTATGAAGGTGCATGGAAATTATGCAACGCACGCTCATAACACAGTTATTTTATGGACTTCTGTCACCAAATTTTCAATATAGCCATTTTAACAACTCTGCTCATGAACAGTGCTACTGTGATTTTCTTAATCTGTCCCAGACATTGATTTTGCACACCAACCGTGCCATTGTGTACTACATGTGCGAAAACACATTTTTGACCAAGATGGGAAAAATGACAGCTATACTGTTCATAAGGAGGTGTGGTAAAATGGCAATGTTGAAAATCTGGAGTGAAAATATTAGAAATTCTCAAAGTTACGAGTGTGTGTAGGAATTGTGCAATGCACGCTCATAAAACAGTCAATTTTGGGAATTTATTCTCCAAATTTTCAACATAGGGTTTTGGGGGCCTGCTTCATGAACTGTGACACTGTCATTTAGTTAATCGGTGCCAGAAGTTGGTTCCACTCAGAGACCACGAAATCACCTTTTGGGACCGAATAACAAAATTACAGTGACTGAGTTCATGAGTGGAGTTCCAAAACCACATGTTGAAAATTTTGTAAAAGAATTCTCAAAAATGGCCAAGATATGCACAAAGTAAAAACAAACAAAAAAACCCCATTTATGTCATTATAGGGCTTACGGCATTTCTTTAGTTTGCGGTTGACTTTGAAGAGTGCAGACATGTTCCCGATCCACGAATCATCGCGCATGAGCCTCAGAGGTATGTATGGGATGAGGCGGGGGTGTGGGGAGGTGGGGTACACTGAGCATGGGCACGGGTTGGGGGAGGGGCAAGACAGTCAACGAGGGACCTTTTTTTCTTATAGGTGTTTCTTTTTTTTTTTTAACAAAGACTATGCAGGACTTTTGCTACACTGGGGTGGCCTCCCAGCGTGGCAGCTGGAAGTTTATTTCAGGGGGCAGTCAAGCCAATGGGGGATTGGGCACCCCCATTGGCCATACGGACTTTTGCCACACTGGGGTGGACTCCCAGTGTGGCACCTGGAAAGTCTGTTTGAGGTGCAATGGGCCGACGAAGTTGGTCCCTTCAGCCCTTACAGTGTGCGGGGGAAACAAACACACGTGTTCTCGTGGCTACCAAATCTTGTTGAGTCAGAAGGCTGTCTGTGGGAGCAGTTCAGAGCAGTGCTGACGTGTAGGCAGTTTGCTGCAGACTGACGGTTGTAAATTGCCTGCCCACAGCAGTAAGCAAATTGCATACACATTATCACCACTGATTGTAGTGGTCTTTTACTTTGAACTGTAGGCCACTGCATCTGAACTGCTGTCATAGACAGCTCAGACATTTATTGGTGTGGAGTGGCCACGCCTGCAAACAGGAGCAGGGCTTTGGAAGCGGCGGTGGCACACCTACGAAAACTCATATGGTGGCACTATGTTTCTTGCACATACGTGCAAGCAAACATAAAAATTGATAATTAAAAAAAATGTTATTATCCTATTCTTAAAACTGTAAAAATTCAACCAGTTTCACAAAAGGTTGCAGTACCTCAGCATCTCTCTTTCTCACTCTCTCGGTCATAAAGTATCTATCTGTCCATCTGTCTATTTATCTGTCTGCAGGATTTTAAATAAGTTGAAAACACTGATTAGCAGTTTGACACATGAAAGTGCTAATCAGTTGTGAAAATGCATAGCACTTGACACAGACTGATTTGCAAAATAAAAAAAAAAATGAAATAGTCTTAATAATGTTGAGTACTACATTGTAGATTCACTAAAAAAATGGTTAGCAGAGATTGGGGGGTCAGGAGAGTGGCCATCTGTTTTTGAATGGAATTGGGCCTGACAGATGTGCCAGTGGGGAGACTAGATCCTTTGAATGTATTCTTGGCACAGGTGTGGGGTGCAAGATTCTTCTCATCTACCATCCACCAAGAGATGGGAAGCAATTTTTGCAGGAAGTCACGGACTTCATTGTTGACATGGTGCTGGAGTCTCCTAGAGTGATGGTACTGGGGGCTTTAACGTCTGGGTCTCGATGAACTCTGCACTTTGGTCAGGACTTCCTCCAACTTATGATTTTGTTGGGCTTCACACAGGTAGTTTCCTCTGCAACCCATAATTCTGGTCATTCTCTGGACCTGGTCTTCCTACTGGGTATGGGGCCTCTGACTTGGCAGTGGAGCCTGTTGGTTGGTCTGACCATAGCACTGTGAGGTTCAATTTCCAGTCCCCTCTATAGGCCTGCCCCTTTGGAGATAGTTCTGTACCCGACCATTAAGGGGAGTGACCCCTGATGGCCTGATGGCAGTGCTGAATCTATTGGTTTTACTGACTGCTAGCAAGGGTCCGGACAACCTATTACAAGCCTATAATATGGCCGTGGTGGTGGCTCTGAACTCTATTGCGCTTGCTCATGTTCATCTCCTCCTCTTCACCTCCGATCCTCTTGGCTTGATGGGACCATGAGGGAGATGAAGAGAGAGGGGAGAAGGATGGAGTGTCACTGACGAAAATCTGGCTTTAATGCTGACAGGCTTAGATTGATGGCCCATTATACTGACTATCAATTGGTGATCTCCCATAAGAAGGCAGAGTTCCTGCCAGGGGAGATCATTGCTGCACAGAACTGACCAGCTCAGCTCTTCTGAACTGTGGACAGACTGTGCAGTCCAGCCTGTCTGCAAGTTCAGAGAGCGTTGTCACAGGATAAGCGTGACGAGGTTTGCTCGCTTCTTTGCTGAGAAGGTTGCAACATTAAATCAGAGATCCATAGCTCACTTTAATGGGTGGATGGGTTATTGGTTGAGGTTGCAGAGCTCCAGTTTGGTTGGTTACCTTTAGCCAGCTAGTGATTGTGGAAATCATAAGGATGCCCAAGGTATGTGGCCAACTTGCTGTAGTTTGGACCCAGGTCCAACTCTCTTCCTTGTTGGGTGTGTTGAGGTCATCGGCCCAGTCCTTCAGAGATAGTCCAGAGCTTGTTTGAGACAGATGAGTTTCCTTACTCCCTGAAGGAGGCGGTGGTGATGCCCCTCCTTAACAAATCCTCTCTTGACCCAGACTGTCCTGCCAATTACAAACACCTCTCTCTAACCTGCCCTTTTGTGGGCAAGGTTATTGAGAAGGTGGTTGCGTTTCAGCTGGACAACCACCTTGCCATCCATGACATCTAGGATCCTCTCCAGTTGGGATTTAGGAAGAGGCATAGTACTGAGACAGCCCTGGTCCGGGTGCTCAGTGATCTCCCGATAGCGAGAGATCAGAGGAGTCATTCCATTTTTAGTCCTCCTTGATCTCTCTGTGGCATTTGACACCATGGGTCATGACATACTGCTGGAGTGCCTGTGGGTTCTCTGTGGTCTGTCAGGGACAGTCCTCAGATAGTTTCAATCATTCTTCACTGGTAGATCTCAGAGAGTGGCATTGAGAATTTATTCCTCTGATGCATTCTCTCTACCTTGTGGAGTACCCCAGGGCTCCATGCTTTTGCTTGTTATTTGCTGTGTACATGCTGCCATTGGGAGACATTGTAAGGTGGTATAGCTTGAGTTTCCACTGCTATGCAGGTGATACTCAGCTATACATGTCCTTTGTACCTGATCAGGAGGATGCGGTCTCTGTGTTTAACAATTGCCTCGCGAGATCCAGGACTGGATGAGTGCTAGCTGGTTGAGGCTGAATTCTGACAAAACTAAGGTCTTGGTGGTGGACCCAGGTCACCGGGTACAGGGGTCTTCGGCTGGGCAAGCCACTGGGCTTTTGCTCAGAGGTCACCAGCTGTTGACCTCTGAATGGGTGCAGAATCTGGTTGTTGTTTTTGATGAGGGGTTGACCCTGAAGTCACAGGTATCATTCATCATCAAGACCTGTTTTTACCATCTGAGGAATGTTGCCCAGATTAAGCATCTGGTTCTGCCTGCTGTTCACCCAACATGTATCCACGCCTTTGTGACTTCCCGCCTTGATTACTGTAATGCCCTATACCTAGTGCTTCTGAGGGTTAAGATTCACCGCTTGCAGCTGGTGCAGAACGCTGTTGCCAGGTTGTTGATGGGGCTTTCTCAATCTAGCCATATCACACCTGTGCTGTGCAGACTGCACTTTGCTGCCAATTCAGTGGCGGATCTCCGCCAAGGTTAGCTACTGACCTACAAAGCCCTACATAGACAGGGACAGAGTTACCTGCTAGAGCTCCATCATCCTACAGCCCTCTCCAACCCTCCGCTTTGCCACGTGAGAGTTGTTAGAGATTCCCAGGGTTCACCTAAAGACCTCTGAGCCCGAGCATTTGCATTTGTGGCTCCTTCCTTGTGGAATTCTCTACCTCATTGGATAAGGTGGTGCCAGACCATGAAGACTTCAAAGCCACACTGAAAAAATTCCTGTTTTGCTTGCCTATCCTGAACTCTAGTTGGGAGAGCTCTGATATTATGGTTGTTTTAATTCTTTTGAATTGGAAAGTTTTCAAAGTGTTATTGTAAAAGCTTTGATACGTGTTGAATTGTGCTTGCAACAAATAAAGTCTGCATTATTATTATTTCTGAAAATGGTTAGCATTAACCCATTTTGCTTAGTGTTTGCTCTGTTTTGCTATACCAGCTTTTTAACACCCTTGTCTGTCTGTCTGTCTGTCTGTCTGTCTGTCTGTCTATCTATCTATCTATCTATCTATCTATCTATCTATCTATCTATCTATTTATCTATCTTTCCTATCTGTCCTTCTACAGACTCTGGCTGTCTGTCTATCTATCTATCTGTCTATTCATTTATCTATCTTTCTATCCTTCTATCTGTCTATCTACAGACTATATCTATGTGTATGTCTGTCTGTCTGTCTATCTGTCCTTCTACAGACTCTGTCTGTCTGTCTATTTATCTGTCCTTCTACAGACTCTGTCTGTCTGTCTACCTATCTATCAACCATATATATCTATCTGTATGTCTGTCTGTTTGTCTGTCTAGTTATCTGTCTTTCTATCTATCTGTCTGTCTATCTACAGACTATTTATATATGTCTGTCTGTCTGTCTGTCTATCTATCTATCTATCTATCTATCTATCTATCTATCTATCTATCTACACTACCTGTCAAAAGTTTTAGAACACCCCCATTTTTCCAGTTTTTATTGAAATTTAAGCAATTCAAGTCCAGTGAATAACCTGAAACGGTACAAAGGTAAGCGGTAAACTGCTAGAGGTTAAAAAAAAGTTTAGATTAGCAAAAACTGCTGTAGAGAAATTGCAAAGAAAGCCAAGGTGTCAGTGAGTACAGTTTCCTACACCATCAAAAGGCACTTGGAAACTGGAGGAAACTCTGACAGGAAGAGGTCTGGCAGACCAAAGCCACAATAGAATCAGAAGACAAGTTTCTGAGAGTCAACAGCTTGCGTGATAGGTGGCTCACAGGACAACAGCACAGAGTGACTGGCACCCTGAACCAAAGGGCTACCACAGCATTTTGCAGCGCCATGCAATACCCTCTGGTCTCGTCTAGTTGGTCAGGGGTTCATCCTACAACAAGATAATGACCGAAACATACCTCCAGGCATACCTCTCAACTGTACCACATACGAGGAACGTTCCTCATTTACTTCACAAAAGCTCCTGTTCCACATTGTGAAGACTTTTCCCACATTCAGTGTTAACATTTTAAAGCAAAATCTATAGTAAATTATGCAAAAATATATTATTCAATTAATAACAGACTTTCTGAACATAAATGCATACATTTTAACAGTGTTCTGAGCTTCTTAGGTAAATATTTGATTAAGTGTTCCACATTTTGCTCATTTGTTCCACATTTTGAGAGGTAATGTTCCACATTAGGGGACAAAAGGTTGAGAGGTATGCCTCCAGGCTATGTCAGAACTACCTTGAGGAAAAGAACAAGGCAGTGGCTTCAAATCATGGAATAGCCAGCACAGTCTCAGACTTAAACCCCATCGAGCTGGTTTAGGATGAACCGGACAGAAGGGTGAAAGCAAAGCAACCTACCAAGTGCAACACATTTGTGGGAACTTCTGCAACAGTGTTGGGAAGAACTTCCTGAACAATATTTGATGTCCATTGTAGGAAGAATGCCACAGTGTGTTCACGGTTATATCTGCAAAAGGTGGCTACTTTCATGAGTCAAAATTTAGATTAAATTTTGTTAAACAAAATGATTCTATGATTTCTTTTTTATCTCTCATTGTTTATTTGTTCTATGCTTTAATTTCAGAGTACATTGAGACATTAACCTGCATAAATTTCAATAAAAACTGGAAAAACGGGGGTGTTCTAAAACTTTTGACCGGTAGTGTATCTGTCCTTCTACAGATTCTGTCTGTCTGTCTGTCTACCTATCTATCAAGTATATATATTTATCTGTATGTCTGTCTGTTTGTCTATCTATCTATCTGTCTTTCTATCTGTCTGTTTCTCTATCTACAGCCTATGCATATCTGACTGTCTGTCTGTCTGTCTATCTATCTATGTATCTGTCCTTCTACAGATTCTGTCTGTCTGTCTGTCTACCTATCAACCATATATATCTGTATGTCTACCTATTTATCTATCTGTCTCTGTATGTCTGTCTATCTAGCTACAGACCATGTCTGTCTGTCTGTCTGTCTATCTATCTATCTATCTATCTATCTATCTATCTATCTATCTATCTATCTATTTATCTATCCATCTATCAATGAACATGTAAGTTCAGGGATCTGGTGACATCAGCTTTGTGGAATCCTGCTGAGAAAATCTCCCTACAGTCTTCTAACAAGTAATGTCATCAGAGGGGAGGTAATGTCAAACTAATATGATAGATTTCTTTGACTGGGTGACAAAGGAATTAGATCAGGGTGGAATGATAGATGTGGCCTACCTAGATTTCAGTAAGGCTTTAGACACCATTCCACATAGAAGACTAGCAAGCAAGTTGGGTAGCTTAGGAGTGGGTCCAAAGGTTGCAGACTGGATAAGAAATTGGTCTGGAGGTAGGTGACAGAAGGTGGCGGTAAATGGAGTTCACTCCATGGAAGGGAGGTGACCAGCAAGGTGCCTCAGGGATCAGTGCTGAGACTTGTCTTCTTTAATGTCTTTATAAGAGACATTGCAGTGGATGACACCAAAAGTCGCAGTAGGATGGACACTCAGGGGAGTGGCTGGAAAGGATGAGCAGAGACCTGAGAAAATCTTGAAGAGTGATCAACTGTATGGCAGCTGGGTTTTAATGCGAGAAAGTACAAAATGATGCACTTAGGGCACAGAAACCCATAAGCAGAATACAAAATGGGAGGAGTGGTATCGACAACTACCGAGCAGGAAAGAGACCTGGGGATATCGTATCTGATGACCTAAAGGTGGCCAGGCAGTGCAACAAGGCAGTCAGGAGGGCTAGTGGGATACTGGGGTGCATAGGGAGGGGTGTCACCAGCAGAAAGAGGGAGGTGGTGCTGCCTCTGTATAGATCACTGGTAAGACCCCACCCAGAGTAATGTGGCCAGTTCTGGAGAGCACATCTTTGGAAGGACATAGACAGAATGGAGGCTGTCAGAGAAGGGCAACTAAAATGGTGCAGGGTGTGCATCAAAAGCAATACGAGAAGAGACTTAAAGACCTCAGTGGAAGAGAGGAGGAGAGGGGATTTGATAGACACCTTTAAATACCGCACAGGGGTAAATAAGGTACAAGAGGTAAATATTTTCAGAAGAAAAGGTGCTTAGAACAAGGGGTAGATTCAGGAGAGATATGAAGAAGGACTTCTTCACAGAAAGAGTGGCAGATTCCTGGAACAGTCTTCCAGCAGAGATGGTGGGGCAAAAACAGTGGTGGGGTTCAAGAATGTATGGGATCAACACACGAGTGGCAAGGAAGGGGGGGAGAAAGAGCTGTAGATCAGAAAGGGTCTGCGGTAATAATGTAAATAGAGAAAAAAAGGCAGACTGAATGGGCCAAGCTGTCCATCAAATTCTATGTTTCTATAATGTTCTGGAACTCATGAATAGCTGAAAAAGAATGTTGGAAGTGGAAAGGATGCATTAACAAGGGAGTCTGAGCAATGAATAAATAAGACTATTTCAAAACAAACATGCAATAGCTGTCCCAGAGGCATGAGGGATAAGGTGTTGCATGCCTTACTTCTTGTTAAATCATTGCCCATGTTTGGGAATGAGCATGGGTTTCTGGAGGTCGGCTTGGGTGGAGGGCTGGGAGGATCTACCAGCTGTCTGGCAGCTCTCCTCTCCCAGATCAGGGTGGTTGACCATCTTGGCTCTTGGCTGCCACCAGATGGAGGCTGGGTGGTAGCCTATGGGAGCTCTTGGATGCAGATGGAAGTCAGGGGTATGGGAGGAGCCATGGATCCAGGATGCATGAGCTCAGCGACATGCATACACCACCTGAGTATGTCATGGCCATGGGCAGGGATGGGAGAAAACAGGAGGAAAAGAAAGGCACGACGGGATGTATGATGCCAGCACACCATGCCACCACCCCCACATTACAGTGGAGCCTGTCAGTGAATACTACATTAAGGCATCAGGGAGAGGACAGCCTCCCTCTCCTGATCCCACCATGGGAGAGAGGCAATCCATGGGGTACTAAGCCAATGGGTAAGGCTGAGGAGATGCTGGATGGTTGGGGTGGTGGAGCTAGGCAGATGGGAGCCCAACCCCATCATGGCCACGGAGCATAAACAAAATATCAGGAAAGAACACAAACACACAAAACTGTACAGATGGGAAGATAAACAGACTGCAGTTAATAAAATATTAGCATTCCTGTCAAATCCGCTTTTCTAGATATGAATGTTTTTATTTTTTTCTTAACGTTGCCATTGTCTACAATGCTATTTCAAAGCCAAATGTGGCAGCCATTTTTTTCTTGAGAAAAAAAACATTTGTAAAATACTCAAATGTTGGTGGAACATGGACATTTTTCTAGCAAATAAAACTGAAAGATGCTTGCAATCTTTTGTAGTAAAAAAGGCTGAGTCACATTTTTGCCCAGTGTTGTTGCACTGCTGCTTTAAACAGACTATATACATGCACAAATGTCAAATTAAATAAAAAAAGGCTTATGTTACCTTTAAATTAATCTTTCCATAAATAATGTATGTAATGAGCTTGCTCAATGGTGATCGCCTGGATAAATAAAGATTTGATTGACTGAATGTCATTACCAGCACAGGCAGTACTCCGTTGTATGAAGGCTTGCTGTAGCATTACAGCCCTCCAGCTGTGAGTGTGAATCAATTTAGGATCTTGTGCTACTGGTGACAAATGGTTAATAATGGGGGAGGGGGACAGTCAAGCTTCTTTGCTAACATTTTGATGAAGTAAGTTACAAACAAGCTTAATGAGGAGCTCTCACCTTTTGTTGTTGCCAGATGAGTTCCAATTAGTAGAGTCAAGCCAGTTCTTCAGGACTTTTCCATTACTGTCCTGTGCTTTATTGGCTTTGCGTAGGAAGTCACATTAATTAGTGCAAAGTTCACTGAGACCAGACCAACAGGTGTGTCTCCAACTTGACACCCCGGTTCATTTTTCAATCAAGTCATGGATGTGACATGTTAGTGTCTCAAGTAACATCCTAAATCAAAGCCACCCATCCTATCCCTACAAAAGTTTGAAAACTTACTTTAACTGATTGGTCTGTCTTGCAAGGTGTCTCTTTGGAGTAATACTTTTGCCAAGCCTTGTACCTGTTAGTCACTTCTTCCTATAGAATGATTTTCAATCACTGGTCCCATTTCTATTCTTGTTCCGTCATTACTGTCCTTTTAGAAAACTTGATGGGCGATTCAGATTTATACACTGGTAAAATGTAATAGACACCATTTTAGAACTGTATAATGCAGTTTATGTCCCTTCTAACCACAACGTTCTGTCATAGAATATGGGTGTATTGTGACAATAATGCAAGAGCTTGGCAAAGACTAACCCACTGCTAAGGGTGTTTGCATTCTCTAGAATCCATTCCATTTGGTTTAGATCAATAGTTCTCAGACTTTGTCACAGTGAGCCTCCCCAAATCCATGGAAAAGATTTTGAGCCTCCCCAAAAATTGAAATAATCTTGGACCTCCCCAAAGAAGAATAATGTACTGTACTTTGTGCAGTACAGCATGAATAAATTGAAACCCCTTTGAGTATCTGGCTCAAATTCAGTTCTTTGTCTTATACTGAGTTGGAACTTTTGAAAAGAGATCCAGTGCTAAATAAACAAATATTATTATTCAGCCTATTGTAACTCCCCCCCCCCTCCACAGGCCAACCTACTTGTTCTGCTATTTTCATTCTTGAACCATTGTTACCCTTTGTTGCAGTACCTTCATGGGTCCGACTACTTCCTCCATTTCTTCTCTATATGAAATAACCTTCCTACATACTTTGCCTCTCCCCTCCTTCTCTGCTCTAAGCAACATCTCGAAGATTACTTTGCTCCTTCCTGCTATTGCTCTTAGCACTTCTATACTCAACCCTTGTATTTGGGCTGTTCTGCCATCAGTTTACAAATAGATCAATTACCACCACTCATTATTCATTTATTGTTCATATTTATTTGCACTATTGCTCATTGTGTATTTCTTGATTGTTTTGCAGTTACCTTTTGACATTTTTCACTCCTACCCTTCCCGTGTACACCTGAAATGAGCCTTGGCTCATTCACCTTCCTCGTCATCTATTAGTAAATAAATACATAAAATTCACCTACTATTATTATCCTCCTTCAGTTTGCTTCATCTCTTCACACAAATATATAAAACCCAAAATTTAAATACAGTACTTTTCAAACTTGCTTGAGCCTCCCTGGAATAGGTTGGGGCCTCCCCAGGAGGCTAGCCTCTCATTGAGAACCGCTGGTTTAGATGGATTAACAGAAATTACAATTCCGAGCACAATTCTGATCTGATTTTGTTTATAACATCAGAATGGAAATGAGAACATAATTGTAATTTCTGATTAATACATCCCTAACAACCTGTAAATGTAACCTCCCCTCCCAGTGCACAAGTAGCTCACCCAGCTTGCACCGCCTCCCCCACCGTCTCTACCTCACCCTGTGTACTTGGATGGCAACTTGGGTTCAGGAAGGTTCAATCGCTGTGCTTTCCCGCTGGCAACTTCTCTTTCTGCTGCTCTGGTTAGGTGGTGATCAACGGTCCACTCACAGACAGTGTGGTGTGCTGATTCTCGGCATTCCAGCCTGCCCTTTGCCCAAGCTTTACTGTTCCCCTTCTAGCATCAGCTGGTAGCACCTACACCCCAAGTAGAAGTCCCCCCCCCCGCCATGACTACCAACATGAAGTGTCTCTCCTCTGGAGGAGCAGCTTGGAGTACCGACAATGACTGACTCAGAGCTGAGGACAAGACATCCACTAAAGTGAAGGGGCAGGGTGTAGGCAACAGGAGTGCTTAGTCTGTTTGCAGAGTAGTGAAATGCAGAATCAGAATTGGATTCCAGTTCCACATCTGAGTGTTTTTCTGGTAATTCAAATTTCTGAACTTCAGTACCAAAATTCTGAAAAAGGGGCCTGAATCAAGGAATCTGATTATATCAGTACAGATTTGGAGCATCCCATTCTGAAATGGTATTTACTCTAGTGTACAGTAAATCAGAAATACTCACAGAATTTACTAAAAGTCTAGTAAATATGGAGCCTTAACAGAATGGTAACCAGTGTTTGAAACACAGCTTCTAGGAAACCAATGGTTTCAAGCAGTTGCAATGCAGTTCTTTAAGTCACTATCACGAGCCTCTAGTACAGACATTGGGAACAATGTAATGTGAGTGAACAATTTTATTCCACAAGAGAACCAAACTAACTGAGCTCTCCAATATAACATCACATTGCCTGGCCAGTGGTGTAATTTCAAACCATGGAGCCTTAAAAGACCCCCAACCCCCAATGCATCAACTTTCGTATAATTGCATCCTGAAGAAACATTTAGGGTTCTAAATTTGCAAGGTTGAGTAAATGGAAGTGGATCATGTCATGTGGTAATAGCACCCTTGTCTCCATGTCAGGGTGAGTAGATGATACATCCTGGCCATACTTGGACCCTATTTGACTCTTTCTGCTGCTTTGACAATGACAGCCCACCAGTCTGCACACACTTTACTTCAATGTACTCATTCTTCTCTCTCTCTCTCCATTTGCAGGTAGATGCCTTTCTCAATGCTTATACCTCATCTGTATATTTTAGGTTGGTTCCCTACCCTGCTACTTCAGCTCCCTCCTTACCTGTCCCATCCCTTCTCCTACCCCTCAGAAACTCTGACCCCACTCCTTCTCTGTCCCTGCCCTAAGAACTCCCAGTCAGGGCCCCTTTTCCAAGTGCTCCCCTTGTCTGCCCTAGCTACCCCTCCACTCCACCACCTCCTCCTCCTTCTCTGCTCCTTGAAATCAGAAACACATTTCTCATGGCTGCACTTTTACCAGACCCCCTGTGACTCTCTTACCTTTTTGTCCCCTATTCACCTGCCACCTCACTTCTTTTCCTATATCCTCCTTACTAAGTCTGGACTTCCTTAGCAGTTTAATGTTATGAGTGTTTGCCCCTAGAGAAGTGCTGTGGGGATCTGCTTACTTCTGGTCACTTTATTATTACTTAACTTTTACCCGATTGTTTTTTTCATTAGTTAGTTCATTAGTTTGTGATGACCGGGAAAGATGGCTTAGAAATACTTCCTATTTCTGAACAAAGCAGGTAATAGAGCATTCTCAGTAGTGGACCTGCTCTAACAGACTGAAGTACGTAGGTGATAGTGTTCTCAGTCCTGGACTTGGTCTTATGGACTGAAGTCTGCAGGGGATAGAGCATTCTCCTTGCTGGACCTGGTGTTATGGACTGAAGATGGCATGTGGTAGCATTCTCAGTGGCAGTCCTAGTCTTATGAACTGAATTTGGCATGAAATAGAACATTCTCAGTGGTGATGCTGGACTTATCAGCTGAAGTTGGCAAGGGCTAGAGTGCTCTCAGTAGCAACCCTGGTCTTATGGACTGAAGTCAGCAGGGCATAGAGCATTCTCAGGGGGGGACCATGCTCTTATGGACTAATGTTAGCAGGGGATAGAGCGTTCTCACTGGGGACCCTGCTCTTATAGACTAATGTTAGCAGGGGATAGAGCATTCTCACTGGAGACCCTGCTCTTATTGGCTGATGTCAGCAGGTAATTGAGCAGTCTCAGTGGGGACCCTGCTCTTTTGGACTGATATCAACAGGGGATAAAGTGCTCTCAGTGGTGACCCTGCTCTTAAGGACTGAAGTCCGCAGGGGATAAAGCATTCTCAATGGGGACCCTGCTCTTATGGACTGATGTCAGCAGGTACAGTAATACAGCATTCTCATTAGGGACCTTGATCTTATGGACTGAAGTCTGCAGGGAATAGAGCATTCTCATTAGGGACCCTGCTATTGTCGACTGAAGTCAGCAGGTAATAGAGCATCCTCAATGGGGAACCTGCTCCTATGGACTGAAGTCCACAGGGGGATAGAATATTCTCAGTGTGCACCCTGCTCTTATGGACTGAAGTCCACAAGGAATAGAGCATTCTAAGTGGGGACCCTGCTCTTATGGACTGATGCCCGCAGGGGATAGACCATTCTCAGTAGGGACCCTGCTTTTGTGGACTGAAGTCGGCAGGTAATTGAGCATCCTCAGTTGGGACCCTGCTGTTATGGACTGAAGTCCACAGGGAATAGTGCATTCTTAGTGGGAACCCTGCTTTTATGAACTGATGTCAGCAGGAGACAGAAATTCTCAGTGGAGATCCTGCTCTTATGGACCGAAGTCTACAGGGTATAGAGTATTCTCAGTGGGGACCCTGCTCTTATGGACTGAAGCCTACAGGGTAAAGAGTATTCTCAGTGGGAACCCTGCTCTTATGGACTGATGTCAGCAGAGGATAAAGCATTCTCAGTCATGGTTCTGGTCTAATGCAGTTCCCTCCCACCAGTGATCCAGAAGATTGTTGTTTTGACATTTTGGGAATTTTTATTTATTAATTAGTTAATTTGGGAGGATGTACAGCCCAGTAGTTAAGAGCACGGATCTGTGAACATGAAGACCCAGTAAACCTAAAGTTTGAATCCCACAACCACCACATGCATACTATGGGACCTTGAACAAGTTCACCTCTCTGTGCTTATGTATATCCGGATCATTCCTGGAAATGAACTTTGGCTCAATGTGCCTTTCCTGACTGCCAACAATTAAAAATAGATTTATACCATAGAAAAGATGAATAACAGGGCTAAATAAATGTGCGAAATGCCACTGGCTGGCTAAAAGTATCACAGTCATTTTTATCAACATGTTTTGACTTCTATAAACTCAAGAGTTGCAGAGCCATGAGGGAGGTCTATAGAGGTCAAGCCTTGTAGTTAAAAATAAATGTGATATTTTCAGCTAGTCCATGATATATCATTTATACAATGACAGTGCCTCTCTGGCTAGATTAGTTCATTTAATGAAGATTTAGCTGTATCTGATTGATTTCACTGCTCTGTTTTTAACTGCAGCCGATGCCATTGTGATGTCATCAGATATTGTGTAGGCTGTACTCCCATTGGTTAGCAGATCTATTGTGACCAACCTGAAAAATAAATAAATGATGATGACCCACTTATCATTAAAATAAATTATTTAGTTCTAGTTTGGTCCTGTCATACATGAAATAAAATAAAGGATCATCATGTTCTTACTCAAATATGCAATTTACTTCACGCTTGAGGGGGCAAGACCATAACTTACAAATGTCAAAGCCACAAGTGAGTTATAAAGTCTTGTCACCCCACAAGTGGAGCTAAATTGTATTTTGAGTCAGGTAATGTGTATTCGATTTATACAACTATAGTTTAATAGTTGTAACTTTCTCAATCACCTTTTGTGTGAAGATGTTTATATTTT
This sequence comes from Neoceratodus forsteri, assembly GCA_016271365.2. Taxonomy (NCBI): domain Eukaryota; kingdom Metazoa; phylum Chordata; order Ceratodontiformes; family Ceratodontidae; genus Neoceratodus; species Neoceratodus forsteri. Next base: position 30,516,503 of record CM028134.1, read on the forward strand.
CTGTGATTTGAACTGCTGGATTCAGTGCAGCTTAGGTCTTTTATGATGTCAGCAGCAATGTGATAGCTGTTCTTTGATTAGTTCTGTTCTGTGCAAAGGCCAAGAAAAGTGATTGTGACGTACCTCACCTCTAGATAAATGTTACCTTGAGGTTAGATAGCATGCTAAATAAAGAATAATGCTTGTGCAGATATGTGGTATAAGGATTTTTCACACAGCCAAGGTGTGTGATAATCCATAAATGCCAAGAGTGAAGCTCGAGGGGTTTATAGGGAATATACAATGGTGAGCTGTCAGATAAATGATTTATCTGCACAAGTGCTGTTTAACCTCGGGTAACCTCATGAGTGGCGTAAGCCACGAGTTAGGTGTCCGGGGTCAAATAGCACAAGTGTGGATAAATCATTTATCTGACAACTCACCATTGTATATTTCATTTATGCAATAGGGATACTTTCTGTCAGAGCAGGGACATTTGCTTTTGACTGTTTATCTTTTTTTTTTTAAATGATTATTTCTGGGACTGTTTGTTAACTTTCCTAGTGTATGTCCGCCTAGTGTAGTGGTTGTTATTAAATGAAACACCACTTATTTTATAGAAAACTTTGTGCTGAACAAATGGCATGCTCACAGTACCATGTTACTTTTTTTTTTTGCATAAAAAGTTTATTCGAGTTTCAAAGCACACATACCATCACTGACAGGTACACAGACCATACAATCACTTTAGGCTGACAACAATCTATTCAGTTTTACAATTCCAATATCACCTTTCCCAGTTTTCTCATAAATATATATTGTTCAACCTTGGTGCAAAGCGATCCTAGAGTACATAAACTCCCACCTTAGGAGATTATGCTACCTTCCTTACCTTCTTAAACCTCGAGACCCTCCCACAACAGAGCATTCTCAGACTGTGATAGATCTGCCAGAAATGGAGCCCATTCCTGAATTGTTCTAATCTATCCTTAACCAAGAGTAATACTTTCCAAGACTAATGTGTGCAGAACAGCGTCCACACATTTGTACTGTGGGGGCAGTACAGGACACCCATGTGTTTCGGATGCAGTGCCTAGCTAGAATTAATCATTTTCAAACCTATCTCGGAAGAGGGTCCCAATCCCCTTCTTCTTCCTTTTCAACCCCAAAGAGACACAGAAGTGGATCCACCATCAGCTTCCTATTCCACATCCTCCCTATTTCCTTGGTCACTGAAGTCCAAAAATGCTGCAGAATGGGGCATCCCCAAAAACAATGCACATAGGTGCCCCTCCCCCGATTACATCTTCTACAATAGGGCGAGACTGTGGGGTGATACTTGTGTACAATTACCGGTGGGTTATAAACCTGATGTATCAACTTATAAAAAGCTTCCTTAAATTTATTGCAGATAAGAAGACCCATATGCATACTAAGGAGCTCCTCCCAATTCTTATCACTTGTCTGAATCCCGAGATCCCTTTCCCAAAGTCTTCGGGTCTTTCCCGATAAATCCGGTAAACATTGTCTTGTTTCCCTTGCTACTTTCCCCATAAATCCTCTAATACTCCCCCGTGACACCTGTATTCGGGCTTCTATCTCCCGTAATTCCCCCACCGGTCTGTCCTTTCCAGCCCCAACACATATGTTCTGGCCTGAAAAAAATGGAATAACTGCCCTTCTCCTAATTTAAATTTTTGTAACTCTAGGACTGAACCCAGTCATCCCCTTACCCACAGGTCCCCCACATTCTTTATTCCCTGTTTCTCCCACATTCTAAAACCAGGATCTTCCCAGCCTGGCAGAAAAAATGGGTTCCTTGCCAACGGCACCAGATATGTATCCAATGTCCCTACCCCCCCACACTTTAACATCCTATCCCAACTATTCAGTGTCGCCTCTACCAATGGGTTCCTGAACTTCTGTCTTTTATATGCTCCCCTACCCCGCCTATCTAAATACTCAGAAAGTTGTGCCTTACAGTCCCACTGTTCTAGGTCCACCCATCTAGCTACTGGAGGCTTGTGAATCCAGTCACTTACATATCTTTGCTGTGCTGCCAGGTAATATGTACACATGTCTGGGAAATTTACTCCCCCCTTACCCGTATCTGTTTTAAGGTGCTGCAGGCTAATCCTTGAGCGCTTTCCCTGCCAAATAAACCCAGAGAACAATTTCTCCAACCCTTTTATGTCTCCTCTAGAAATTCCCAGAAGAAGCATCTGCATAACAAATAACAGGTGTGGGAGTATATTCATTTTTATCAGATTTATTTTCCCCAATCACGAAATTTGCAATGAGGTCCTCTGTTTAAGATCGGCAGCAACCATCTTGAGTATGGGCTTATAATTAAGTTTATACAGATCCCCTACTGCCAATCCAATTTTTATCCCCAAATATCTGAAATAACCTCCTACCTTCTTAAATCCTCATCCCTGTTCCCTCTTGTCTCTTTTGGGAACCTCATAATCTCAGATTTGTCTAAATTTAATTTAAATCCTGAGAATTCCATAAACCTCTTAATGATCTGCAGAAGTCCAGGCATAGAGTTCTCAGGATCTGTTATAAATAGCAACATGTCATCAGCGTACATGGCTATTTTGTCTTGCTCCCTGATGCTCCTCTCACCCCTGTATGCTCGCCTCTCCTGTCTAATGGCTGCCGCCATGGGCTCCTGCCAAGGCAAAAGCAGCGGAGAGGAAGCGGGCACTCTGCCTCGTGCCCTGCCTAGTCCAAAGTCCGTCGAGAGGGAGCCATTTACCAAGACTCTTGCTCTGGGTGATCTATACAGAGCACGCACCCATTCCTCAAATGCTCCCCCCAGACCAAACTGGGCCATAGCCCCAAATAGATACTCCCAACTCTATCCTATCATTTGCTTTTTCCACATCCATTGAGAGGATACAGGTGTCTTCTTTCCTCCTTTCCGCCCCGCAAATCACATTCGGAAGCCTCCTAACATTATGGTATGATAGCCGCCCCTTAATGAACCTGGTTTGGTCTGGTTGGATCAGATCAGGCAACACTTCCTGTAGACACCCCTCTAAAACTTTTGCAAATATCTTGGCATCACAGTTAATTAGGGAAATCGGACAGAAAGATGCACACTCCAAGACATCCTTCTCTTCCTTTGGTATCAGGCATATGACAGCGTCAGAAAAGGTTTCTGATAAACCCCAGGCCTGCCCATTCATCTTCTGAAATACCTCACAGAGTGGTCCGGATAGCTGACCACGACAAACACCTGTAATATTCTGTTGGGAAGCCGTCCGGCCCTCGCCTTCCCACCTGTAGTCTCTGTATTGCCCACATCACCTCCACTCTCTCTATTTGGCTGTTAATGATTTTTCTCTGCTCCTCACTTAACTGGGGAAGTCTCAATTTGTCCAGAAAGTCTTTACCCTTTCCCTAGCCCCTATCTCCCTTCCACCCGGTATAAGAGTTCATAAAAACTATGAAAACATTCTCTCACTTGCTTTTCTGCTTTATGTAGGATCCCCCCTCTGTCTTTAATTGCTGAGATGTGGGTTGGGCCCTTCCCTCCTCACATCAGATGCACCATCAGAGGTCCTGGTTTATTCCCCCATTCATATAACCTTTTCCGCCCAAAAGTCCATGCCTTCCTAGCCTCCTCACTGAGCATAGTGTTCAGGGCTTCCCTCGCTGCTTTTAAACTATTCCGGTCCCCTCTGTCCTCCCCTGCCACCTTCCTTTCCGATTCTCCCACTTTACTTTCTAAATTCACTCTTCTGGCTTGTTGCAGTTTCCTATCCCGTGACATGTATTTTATTATCATCCTCCTCATATATGCCTTTTCCGCATCCCATATTACCCCTTTACTAGTAGGCGAATCCCCATTATTTACTATGTAAGTTTCCCAACAACCTTTAAATACTCCTGAAATTTTGTATCCCCTAGCAGATAAGTCAGAAACTTCCAAGGTGGAGGGCCATCCCTTGGCCTGTTAAGTCTTAAATGAGACTATCACCATGGCATGGTCAGATATATAGATAGGGCTGTGACGCATCATTTGGAGCCTTCTGGGGATAAAAGATAATCTATCCTTGACCATGTGGCGTGCTGATTAGGTAGAAAGTATACTCTTTAGCACCCAGGTTTGCTTCCCACCACCCATCCACTAACTTCAACTCTCCCATACCTCTACGCCACTGTCAAATTGCTTCACTACACCAGCCTCTGCTCTGCGAATGATCCAAATCACGGATCCAGAGTGCAATTAAGGTCCCTCCAAGACCAGTCCAGGGAACTGCTCCTTTACCAGAAGTGAAAGAATTGTGCTATAAAATGATGCCTCAAATACTGCAGGGGCATATATACAGTACTTCCAAAGGTGATCTGCTCTCCCCAGAGCTCCTCCTCTACAAATACATATCTCCCACCACTCTGATCTCTAACCACTCTTTTTACATGAAATGGGAGATTTCTACGCAGAAGGATAGCGACTCCTCTATTGTGCACCTTAAATGAGGCCACAAAACATTTCCCCACCCATCCCCTCACTAGCTTCAAATGCTCTACCGCAGTTAGATGCGTTTCCTGTAGCAACGCCACCTGAATCCCTTGTCGCTTCATAGCCGTAAGCAGTTTAGTTCTCTTTACGGGTGTCACTATTCCTCAAACATTCCAAGAGCAAACCACCAGATCTTGTTTACTAGCCATTTATATAATATATGCAGATCCCGCCCCCCCCGTTCACCTCCCCTTTTCCAGTGGTGTGCATATTCCCATTCTTCTGACCAATCCCTTCAAAAAAAACTGGCACATTGTCAGTTTTCCTCCATATGTATGTGTGCAAACATAACATTTTAACAAAATAACTATGGTATACCCAACATGTATACAACCTTTAAATATTCCCCAATTGTCCAAACACTGGACTTAACCTCCCCCATTTGCCAGTCTCTAGAACTCGACTGGTCACTTGAAAAATTCCCCATAACACATTTGCTGCCATACTTCTTTCCTGACATTATCTGCAAACCTTGCATGAATGTCATAAAATCCCACCAGATAGATATGGTCAGTAGCATCAGTTGCTATCATGCCCTCAGGTCTATTTTAACCATTCTCCGTCCTTGTTGACTGAGCAGTTCCTTCCCCCCCTCCCCCACAAGGAAACCCTCATCTTGTTCACTGTGGTATCTTCCACCCTACTTATTATTTTTACCCTCCCTCCCACCTGTTATTTATTTCTTTTTCCATACCCTGCATTACTACTCTTCCACCACGCATTTACCCCTCTCCCTTTCTCTTAATTAGTTTTACCCACCCAACCCCCTTAGTTTAGTCCATAATTTGAACATCCATTCAGTTCCGTTTTCCCTCCACCAGCCATCCTCTATCCTGGCCCTGTACCTCCTGCGACCGGAGGCTGGAAGATACATAAACCAGTTCACGTTGTATTCAGCGGTACTGAGTATGGTGGAAGAGAAAATCCTACCCCAAACCCACTGCATTACTCAATTCCATCCTTTCATTATTTCCTACATGTCCAAAGACCAAACCTCCCATTGTATTTATCCACCAACCCCCTGCTTGAGTTTAGGCCATAGGGCAATTATCCAGGTAGTTCCAGTTCTTCCTTCCCATCCATCCTCTATCCTGGCCCTGCACCTCCTGTGACTGGAGGCGGGAAATGAACAAACCAGTTCATATTATATTAATGAAATATGGTAAGAAAGTAGACACTCAGCCCCAAACAACCGCATTACTCAGTTCCATTGCCTTCATTACTTCCCTTTGTGCTCAGAAAATCAGACCTCCCCTCATGATTACCTATAAAGAGACAGACGAGTGCTCAGCACCATACAAGCCTGCTATCATCATAGTCAGATGAGATTTTAAAGTTACAGGCCCATCTTCCTCCACCTGCATTACTTGCTTCACCCAATCTTCTGGTGCAAACTTTCCACAAATTTCGCCACCGTGTCCACTTCCCAAAAGGAATAGGTAGCCCCCTTCATGCTTCACCTTGAGAGTCGCTGGGTACAATAGGAAATTCTCCACTTTTAAGGACCGAAGAAAGGCCATGGTCTCATTGAACTTCTTTCGCTCATTAAACAGTCTCAGAGAGTAATCTTGGGATAAGAAAATTCAGTGCCCCTCTTATGAAACCTGCCCTTTTTCCCAAAAGACCTTTAACACTCTCTCCCGATCTTGAAAATTATGGAAGCACATAATTATTTGGAGAGGCGGCTGCCCCGCTGAAGGCCTAGGGATAATGGCTCGATGCGCTCGCTCCAGCATAAGCTTTACCATGCTTCATTTCAATTCCCAGGAGCTTGGGAAGAGCCTCTGTGCAGAAATCCAGGGCATTTCTTCCCTCCAGTCCCTCTGGCATACCCCTTAGGCGCAGATTGAGGCAGCAGTGGTAATTCTCCTGATAATCCGCCACTTCCTTCATTTCCTCCAGTTCTTTCTGCAGGTTCAGAATTTGTTCTGGCACCCCCTACATTTCATCCATCACCCGTGACACTCGTTTCTCCACCTCAGTGATCCTCGATCCTTGTGCAGCCTGCTGTGTGAGAACCTCTTGCAGCCGATCGTCTATACGAGTCTCCAGCTTTCGGAGTCGGGGCTCCAGCACCACCAGTACTTGACCCGTTAACTCGCACCCTAAAACGCTCACCTCTGAGGCAGACAATGACACAATCTGCTGGCTCTCCGGTGGTGCACAGGCCACTCCCTTCTTCGGAGTTTTCCCAGTCGCACATTGACTTCTACCGGGGGCCGACGATAAATACTCACCCATGATGGGTTATTGCACTTCTCGCAAACAAGAGCAACCGTATTTTAGAGCAATTTTTCTGTTTTTCACTTCATTTTACTCCAAGGATGAGGAGGCGAGGCAGAAACCGTCCTTCACTTTAGGTGCTCATTAGCGACCCCATGCTACTTTTTTAATTTTAATGTTATTTGCATTTGTTTGTTGAAAAGTGGATAAAATTGAATTTTCTGCTATTTTTTGCTAATTATAAAAAACTAAAAGTGTTTACAAATGAAACACCACTCATTTTGTAGCTATTTTGTGCTGAACAACTTCTATGCTCACAGTACTATGCTATATTTTTTATTTTAAAGTTATTTGCATTTGAATATGGGTTAGTACTGGTACTGAGGCTGAACATTCTAAATGAGTTCCAGTGATTGTGACATATCTATTAAGGCCGAATATTCAGACTACACCAGGCAGTGGTGCAAGCCTGGGCGCAATGCAACTGGGATGCGCCAGGGCCAGGTGATATTCAATGGTGATGCACCATGGCGCAGCACTGTTGAATATGGCACGAACAACACACTCACTGTGCATGGCACAGTGGCGTTGCGCTCAGTGCAAATCACAGATTAGGACACGCGAGGATGCATGGCGCAAACACAGTTGAGCTGGGTGCATCACCTGCAATAGTCAGCAGAGGGCATGCAAATTAGGCCATAATGTATGCAAGGAGCAAATGAGCCCATTTACATGTCATTATGGCCCCATTTGCATGCCTTGCACAGGGCAGCCTGGAGAATTACACCTGGCACCCTGTACAGAGTGACGTGTGCAGTGGGGATCCCGGGGCATCACCTGCTCTGTAGCCATGATCGCAGTTAAATGCCGTATATCATTTCCCTGGTAGTCTAGTGGCATCCCCTTCCCTCCCATGTCCCCGATCTGGGTAAAATACTGTAGAATAAATCCTTGGTGGTCTAGTGGAAACCCCTGCCTGTTGCTGCGATTGCATTACATTTCTGTATATCATTTTCCTGGTGATCCAGTGGCACCCCTCACTCCTCCAACCCACACAGAACCCCTTGCCCACCCCACTTCCCCCCGTCATTGGCGAGCGGCTGCAATCCACCTGCATACCGCCCGGTCACCCACCGAATGACAGATACAGTATGGACTTGCAGGACATACTGTACTAGACAGTCCCAAATATGTGAATGAAGTCATTCACATATTTGGGACTGTCTAATACAGTGTTGCAAGCCCATTAGTCACTAGTGGACCAATGAGCTTGCAGTTCATACTATGCCTGTCACTCGGCAGCAACTCGGGCGGTATCTGCGGGTGGAATGCGCCTGCCGCAAACGGGGAAGAGTGGGCGAGCAAGAACTGTGTGGTAAAATAAGTGCCACTGAATCTCAGAAAAAATATGCGGAGATGTACTACGATTGCGTGCAATGGGTGGTGGGGTACCACTGAGACTGAGGATTAATTCTACAATATTTTCTGACAGCGGGGACATGAGGTACCACTAGACTACCAGGGATATCTCTACAGTATTTTATGTTAATCAGGGACACAGGAGGGTGTGTGTGCCACTAGACTACCAGGGATTAATACTACTGTTTTTTACGGCTATTGCGGCAATGGGTGGGGGGGTTCCACTAGACTACCAGGGTTATGTGGGTGCTTGCGGATGGTGTTCTGGGTGGCTGCTGTGTTGTGTTATGCAATACAGCAGCCCACCTGGGGTGACCAGGATTTTTTCCCTCTCCTCTAGGGCTCAACTTTGAGCCCCCTTATGTGGCGCAATGCATGGTTGCACCAGCATATGCGCCGCACATCCCGGGCTGAATATTGGGATGTGCCACATACCATTACATTGCTCCCCAGCACATCGGGATTTGTGCTGTGCCTGGCAGCCCTTTCAATATCCCACTGGGGCGCAATGTGGGGTTGCACCAGTGCAACTCTGTTGCGCCATGCGCAACCCCTTTTAAAATCTGGGCCTATGTGTATAAATCTGTGATGATACATCTACTATGTGTATAAATGTGAGATTTCACATTTATCACATAGTAGCTGAGATTTATCACATAGGATTTATGTCCACGCCTATTGCATAAATGAGATTATCACACACTGAGGGTGTATGAAAAATCCTCATTAGACAAACCTTGCATAGGCATTATTTTTTCTATAATAACAGGTGCAAGGTTTCGAGAGAGACAAAAACTGTAAGCTGTATTTGTGTGAGCAAGCATGTCTCTAAGCAGCTGCCATAGTCACACAAATACAGTGTGCTCTTTCATGCTTCAGTGAAGTAAGAGAGAGAAAGAAATTGCCATAATAACCTGCTAACAAGTTATAATATATGGTTTGGGCTTATTATGTATGGAATTCTGTGGCTGCTCAAATGTTATTATGAATGTTCTAAAGTTGTACATTCTAAGTTATTGTGCAGTTTCTGTAATCAATATTCATGAGCTCCTGATTAATATTAATTATCCCATGCACTATCCGCCACCTGACTGTCAAAACAGCTCTGTTTAAACAAAATAAAAACAAAAATGGCTGTGCCACTAGGAGTAGCTCACCAAGATGATTCAGACACGAACTGCTGTAGTCAGATCTGTGTTTCAAACCATACAGATTTTATTGATTTCTTTTTTTTTTACATTTTTTATTCATAAACTGCTGCCCAAATGGTAGTAAATACAGGAATGGAATGAGACCACACCAACAGACACTGACTTGACAGACTGAGCTGCCAACAGTAACCACAGTACAAGCACAAGGTATGAAACCTTTAAAACATAAAAGTTTAACTTTTTTCCTGCATCTGGAGGAACCATATACTATAAAAAATTAAATATGGGTGAGCATACACAACTCGCCTTATGTTTCCATTTTGGGGTTGAGATACCAGCATGGACCTCTCAAGTTTTGCTCTCAAGGTCCATATACTGGTATCTCAGTCCCTCAATGAAAACACAGGCCTGTTGTGTATGCTCACCCATACTTTATTCCTTTTATTAAGGAACTCAGTGGGTTATTACAGCGTGTTACCAGGCGTGGATATCCAGTCATTATAGGGGTTCACCAGATATTATACACATTTATTCAGAAACTGTATCACCACTTATTTGCAAAATTGTATTTTCACAGCCATTGTATAAATAAGCAATAAGACATGACAGGGTATGAATTAGACAGTTCTAATGCATGGACAGGGGCATAGTATCGCACTAAGCCATAGGCAAAGTGCCTTCAACTTCTAGCCGTCCATTAGAAGCGCCTAATGCACATCCCTGGAGTGTCTTATTGTGCTTGTAAAATGGGACTCTGAATTTAACATGCAGGAATAAATCAATATTAATAAGTTTAAGAACTAAAACTGTAAATATTTGTAGTTAATTTCACCCAAAATTGCCCCCATCTGCCTGCATAAGCAAGGGAGAAGAAAACAGTATTTGATCACTGTAGATGAAGGAGAAGTGTGACTGTGATTGTTCACATTGGAAGTTTGTGGCAGTGGCAGTGGCATGGGGGACAGGACCTATGGGGAGAGGCTCAGAGCTAAATATACACATTGGAAGAGAGAAGGGACTGGGGGACATGATAGAGGTCTTCAGGTACATGAAGGGGTAAATAGGGAGGAGCAGTCAGGGTGCTTTGAAGGAAGGAGGAGGGGTCAACTAGAGGGCATGGGTGGAAGCTGGAGAAGATTCAGGAGGAGAAGGAGGAGGTGCTACTTCACTGAGAGGTGGTGGAGCCATGGAATGCGCTGCCGGGGGCTGGTGGAGGCAGAGACTGTGGACGGGTTCAAAGGGGTGGGACAGGTACAGAGGAAGGGTTCTGGAAGCAAAGTTCAGTGCAGCGAGAATATCCGGAACTGGGAAGGTAAAAGCCAGAGAAGGCGAGGTGGGCAGCAAGGTCAGCTCCCAGGGTTGGGGCTGACCAAACGAGCAGACACGAAAGACCGTTAGGCCTATTCTGCTGGCATTTTAGTATGTTAGTATTTTTATTTCATTTAAAATGTTTCACCTTATTTTGATTTTTGTCAGTAATGGATAAGGACATCTAGCAAGTGGCTGGTTGGTGGATGAGGGAGGTGAGCCAGGAGCACAGATTGAACTGAAAGTGAGCACAATAATTTATTTCAAAAAGTTAAGACAAAGAGGTATTGCCCATAAAGCATTTGATTAATGTATTTCTTTGAATTTCTATTTTTGTCAAGCAGTGGCTAGAATGTGAGTTGGAACTAATAAGTGTCTGGCAGGTAGGTGTGGGGCAATTAGCGAAGTTCATAAGAGATATAACTGTAAAGCAGGGTCAATGAAAAACTAGAAAATGAACAGTAATAAGAGGAATTCTGTTTGGTATACCTTATGTTCCTTCATTTATTGGTTACTACTTTGCTAGTATGCCACTGAATGTTAGGGAGCTCGGTAGAGCAAAAATAATGATGGCGAACATTTTAAACATTCTAAGTATTGGCACAAGGGTTTCACAGATGTACAGCATCCTGGTTGGCAGAACTTGTTTTTACCCATGCAATACACAGCTCTAATGCACAGGTATCAACCAATCAGAATGTAAGATTTTCCCATTCCATTTTATAAAATGTTATTCACCCCTGGGGTGATAAGTATTTATTTTCCTTGCAGCCTAAGTTATTTCCCTTTATACAGTAGATACATACATAGATACTGACAGCAGATTAGGACATCCAGGCCCTCAGTCCACCCAGATATACTACTTATTTGTTAACCAAGGACCCTAGGAGTCTCTGATGCATCCTCCCTTTCCCCAGTGTTATTAATCCATTGTGCCTATCCTATGCTACCTGGAAACCCATTACAGTCCTGGTCCCACCACTTCTTCAGGGAGTGCATTCCAACCATCTACCACCCTTTCCATGAAATAGTGTTTCCTAACATTTCCCTGAATCTCCCCTTCCAGTTTCATGTTATGGCCCTCTTAATTGAGTGTCTTTTCTTCAGGAAAATACTTCTGTCTGGCACCCTGTTTATACCCTTTAGGTATTTGAATATCTCTATCATGTCACCCCTTTCCCTTCTTTGTTCCAGAGAGTACATGTTAAGCTCTTTTAACCTCTTCTCACACGTTAGGTGGCTCAGCCCTCCTCTGGACTCTCTCCATCCTATCTACTGTATGTCCCTTCTGAGGTATGGTCTCCAGAACTGAACCCCGTACTCTAGGTGTGGCCTCACCAGTTGCTTGTACAAGGGCATCAAAACCTTCTTGTGAAATTCCTACCTATGCATCCCAGCATTCTGTTGGCCTTTGCTACTGCCCCCTGGCATTGTTTGGCCATCTTGAGATCATTGGATATGATTATACCAAGGTCCTTCTCCTGCACAATCGCCTCCAGTACCTGACCTCACATCCTGTACTCTGCTCCCAGATTCCTGCTATGCATAATGTTGCACTTCTTTGTGTTAAAGCTCAACTGCCACTCTCTAGACTACTCCTCCAGTTTATGCAAATCCCTCCTCATTTGTTCCACCCATCCCGAAGTGTTCACGCAGTTGCAGATCTTTGTATTGTCTGTGAACAAACATACCTTTCCCTCAAGCCCTTCAGCAATGTCCCCTATAAAACATTGAACAGGATTGGCCCCAGCACCGACCCCAGCGGCGCCCCACTGGTTACTCCTCCCTCCCCCAATGGAACTTCATTTACTACCATCCTTTGCCTTCTACCCTCTAACCAGTTTTTCACCCTTTATAAAATGGGTATGGAAAATGCTGCATCCTGATTGGTTAGGAGTACCTATGCACTGAGAGAGAGCATGACATATGGTGAAAAAAGTGCTGATAGTCAGGACACAGCACACTAACAATATCAATGCCTTTTTTATTCCTAATTTCCATCACAAACATGGCTGCCACCTTTACTCATTAAAAAAATCACATAGACTCTAAAATTAAACTCTCTCAAAATAAAAGCATAATCAAACTGATTAATTGTTCTTTATCTTTATATTGCCCTCATTACAAGTATACACAAATTTACAAAGATTTAAAATAAAGTAATACTGTCAGTTTTATTTATTGGAGCAACCATGGACCCCCAACTGCCTACCATGGAAATCTTTGCTGTTGATCTGCCCTAGATACAATTGAAACTCAAGCATTACTGTGGCATTTTGTTGTGTGTGATTGTATTTGTGTGAGGAGAGGTGAAGATTCAGCCAGTAGAATTCTGTAGACATATGAATTCTGCATTCCATGATTAAAAAAATAAAATCCATCTGTTGAATGATGAATTCTTTTGTTAGTTAATGTTTAACAAAAGAAAATACAGTACATGTTGAAAAAAAACTTTTTTATTTTATTTTAAATGTTTTCCAGTTTGCCTAATAAGACACTTTGAGATAAGCAATGTACTGGCACAATGCACTTCAAGGGGCTGATAGCACTCTGCTGGAGGTGCTGTGCCTCACTATGCCCTTGGGCGTGCATTGTGCCAGCACAAACGCACACGGACACTCTATCGTGTCTTATTGCTTATGTAGCCTCATCACAATGGCATTCAGTGTTACATGGTATACATGGAAAACTCCATAAGGCATCCAGAAATATGTTTTTTATTCACTCTGGAATAGTACAAACAGTGGTGACCTAGAACTTGGTTTCCACTTCGCTCCATCACTCGTTGCTAGGCAGCATTGTTGTCAATATTCCAGAGTGAATAAAATGCATATTCTGCATATCTATGGAATGTTCCTATATATATCTATATAGTTTTGTACTATGCTGTGAGGTGCTGTGGGTGCTAGAAAGGCACCAAATAAGCAAACATCCCATCAAGATACTCAACATGTGGTACTTGTTATTCATATTCTGGATAAAACAGTTAAAAAAACTCTATGAAGGAGTCACGTGATGATGTCAACTGAGTAGCAGCATCTTTTGGTAGCTCCTACTTCTCCATGGATAAACCCCAAATCTACCTAATTTACAGACATAATTTTCCTCACCTACCTGTGGCAGAAGGTGTCGGGACCTGGTATCGGCTCAACAACAGGATTTCAAGGCAATACGGAGCTCGAGATGAAGTCTGTTCTTCCTCGGCATATGCCACCACCCACTCCGGACAAGGCCTCAAAAAAGCCCAATGCACAGAGTACAGGGAATGGGTGGTCATCGGTCCCTGCTCCGGGGGCTACTCCATTAGCTGGGAGTGCTTTCCTCAGAACTCCTCCTCTTCTGTGAAGAGATGCGGTCTCACCAGGGACATCAAAGACATGAAGGTCTCCCTTGAAGACTTGGCAAAAGAACAGGAGACAATGACGAGACTAATAACCCTAGGAAAAAAACAGAGCACAAAGACCTCAAAGTAGTGGCCCTAAGACAAAAATCAGCTTGCCTTGAAGCAAAGCTGGAGAACCTGGAGGTCGGAGCCAGAAGAATAATGTTGTCATCATTGGGCTCCCAGAGTGAGAGGAAGGCTCTGACCCTCTCCTTTTTATACAAAAGCTGGTGCAGAAGTCGGCGGGTCCCTCACTCTATGGGGCTAGCTATTCAATAGAGCGAGTGCACCATGCACTGCACCCTCAGGATGGGGCCCCTCCTCGCCTGGTCATCCTACGGTTCCTGAACTATTTTGAGTGACAACATTTCCTGGAAAAGTTCAGAGGGAAGCAAGAAGTGCTCTGGGGAGGTCAACAGCTCCGAATCACCCAGGATCTGCTGAGTTCAGTACAACAAAGGCACAAGGCCTTCCACCCAATTGTTGTTAAGGTTCTTGCTGGGGCCTTAAGTTCTGCATGAACTACAGGTCACCTACAAGTTTTAGTGAAGGATCAGTGGCTATCCTCAAGACACCAGAGAAACATAGAAGCGTGATGGAAGAACAGGATTGCCTGGCTGACCAAGTCTGCCCAAGGCGCCCTAGCAGAGGGCTAGAACTTCCTCCCAACCTACTTCTCATGAGGCCTTCCATGCTCTCTTAGAGCCCCTTACAGTGACCTCCTATCATCTCCTCTGGGAGCTCATTCCATTTGTCTACCACACTTTCAATGAAAGCGTTCTTTCTGATGTTTCCCCTAAACCTGCCGCCCTCTATCTGCAGCATATGCCCCTTGGTCCTCTTTTGCCCCTTTAGTTTAAAAAGTCCCTCTTCTGGTTCTCTGTTTATCCTCTTAATATATTTAAAGGTCTCAATCATATCCCCCCCTATCCCTTCTGTACTCCAGGGAGTACATTCCCACTTTGCTCAATCTATCTTCATATGTCGGGTGACTAGGCCCAGCTACCATCTCAGTTGCTCTTCTCTGCACCCTCTCCAGCCTTTCTCCATCTCTTTTCAGGAACGGTCTCCAGAATTGCACCCCATAATCCAAATGCGATCTGACCAACTGTTGATATAAGGGGATAATGACTTCTCTCTTCCCGCTAGTGAATCCCCTCCTGATGTTGCCCAACATCCTGCTAGCCATGGCTATCACCTGCCTGCATTGTTTCGCTAACCTTAGGTCCCTGGAAACAATAATTCCCAGGTCTCTCTCCTCCACAGTCTCTTCCAGTGCCAGACCCCTAGGTAGTAAGTCTCATTCTGGTTTCTCCTCCCTAAGTGCATGATTTTGCACTTTTTTATGTTCAAGTCCAATTTCCATCTTTTGGACCATGCTTCCAATAATCCTAGGTCCCTATGCATATTCTCTCTCTCTCTCTCCCTCCTGGTTTTCTACCCCATTACAGATCTTCATGTCATCTGCGAAGATACACCTACCCTAGTCCCTAGTTATATCTGCCACGAACATGTTAAACAGCAGTGGACCCAACACGGACCCTAGAACCCCACTTGTGACCTTACCTCCTTGAGGCAACACGATTTACTATTACCTTCTGATTCCTCTTAGTTAGCCAGTTTTGACCCATCTAACAAACCTCGCCCAGTCCCAGTCCATCCAATTTATAGATCAGTCCCCATGCGGAATGGAATCAAATGCCTTCCTGAAATCAAGATATGCAATATCAACTGAACCTCCTTGGTCCACTTCCTAGTGACCCCATCAAAGAACTCTAAGTTCGTTTGACAGGACCTCCCCTTAGTGAATCCATGCTGATGCCTATCGATAATTCATTGTCCTCCAAATACTGCTAAATCCTGCCATTCAGTAACTTTTCCAAATTTTGCCTACTATGGATGTTAAGCTTACATGCCTATAGTTACCCATCTCTTCTCTATCACCCCCTTTATGAAGAGAGATGACGTTTGCCATCTTCCAATCTTCTGAGACCTCCTCTGTCTCCAGGGACCTGCTAAAAAGAGCTGCTAAGGCAGCCGCCAGAATATCCCTAAGTTTCTTAGCACCCTAGGATGCACCCTCATCTGGCCCCATGGCCTTGTCCACTTGTAACTGCTTCAACTCTCTCAAGACTGCCTCCTCCTCGAATGGGCTTGTATCAACTCCTATCTCTGCCTTAACTCCTGTACTAATGAGTACAAATTCTCCCCCCTCCTCTACCCCAAATACTGAGCAAAAAGATTTATTTAATAACTGCGCCTTGTCCCAATCCTCCTCCATCGAGACCCCTTCCCTGTTTCTGAGTCTACTTATCCCCCTACCAGTTTTCATCCTCTCACTGACATACCTAAAAAAAGATTTGTCTCTGGTCTTGACTGATCTGGCAGTTTCCTTTTCTGTTTTGGCCTTCGCTCTCCTCACCTCTCTGCCTGCCTCCTTTTGCCTCCTCTGGTATATTTTCTAGTCCTCCCCCTTTGTGTTGTCTTGCATTTCATGAATGCCCTCCTCTTCTCCCTAACCCTGCCTGCCACCTCCCTGCTAAACCAATGAGGCTTCCTCTTCCTCCTGGTCTTATGAGTTCTCCTGACACAGCTCCAATTATGGCCTCTTTAATGCCCTCCCACTTACCTTCCACCCCTTCCATAAGTCTCCTTCATTACCTTCCGCATAGTCCCTATTCTGGTAAAGTCTACCCTTCTAAAGTCAAGCATTTTGCCTTGGTTCTAGTACCCATCGCAGCTGTACACACAGTGAACCAGATAACACTGTGAGCAACAGACCAATGTGTTCTCCTATCTTAACTTCACTCACCCCATCTTCATTTTTCAGGACTAAGTGCAGCAAGGCTCCTTCCTGGTGAATTCTCTAACCAGCTGCCTCAGCAGGGTTGTCTGCAGACAATCCACTATGACCCTGCTCCTCCCTGATTTGGCCGATGAAGTGTCCCAACCCACGCCAGGTAGATTTAGATCCCCATCAACAGCACCTCACCTTTATTAGCCATTCTCATTATTTCCTCTAACATCGCCTCATCTTCCGAATTGGTTTGTGAGGGCGGCCTGTAAGTCACCTCAGCACGTACTGCTTTCCCCTTCCCTATAGGCAATGCTACCCAGATGGGCTCTACTCCTCACATTCCGCTCTGTAATTCCACTGCCCTGATGCCCTCCCTCACATACAGTGCTACCCCACCTCCTCTTCTAGTCTCCCTGTCCTTCCCGAACAATGTGTACCCAGGTATTTCCATGTCCCAGTCCTGGTCCCCTTGATCCCAAGTTTCTGTTACCCCCACCAGATCAAGGCCTGCCTCAGCCATGACTACTGTCAGGTCTGGCTCCCTGCTGCCCAGGCTCCGTGCATTCATGCACATTCCTCTCCACTTTCCTAGCCCCATGTACCCTTGATCCCCCTCTATCTTACCCCTCCATTCTCCGTCAGATATATATATATGTTTTTCCCTGTACCTATTCTTGTTTTGACTTATGCTTTGGGGGGGGGGGCTATCTGTCCCCTTGAAACTCTGTCAGAGACTTCTACAGTTCTGACCCTCCCTGCTCTAGTTTAAATTTAGCTCACCCTCCAGGAATTCCTGCATTCTGCATCGCAACACTGACACTTCCTCCCGATTTAAGTGAAGCCTATTTGAGCACAGAGACTTTCATCCTGTCAGGTATTGCCCCAGTCTCCAGAACCAAACCCTCTTCTGCAAACCAGCCTTTAAGGTAGCCCTACCAGACCACTTCAAAGACAGCTGATCCTCCCACATGTTAAGGTGAGGGACTTTAATTAACAGACCATTGACTAGAGAATTTGTGCAACTTTTAGTCTTCCTGTTGAGACTATTTCTGCTTGGTAACATCTCCTCCTTCACCTTAAGATGGATGTACATTGGGATGAACATTTCCTGTTACTTGACCAACTCTAGTTCATAGCCTGAGGCTTTGAGGAGCAATGGAGCAGCTGTTTTAGTCCTTGGACTGAATACATATTTTCTTTTTTTATTTTTTTCATTGTCCGTTCACTGCAGGACTAATATGAATATTTTGTCTGCTGCCTGCTATGGACATTTTGCTGGGCTATTAGGTTAAAAGGAGTAGAACCTGATATTATAAAAATGGTGGCTGAATCCTAATTTCTGTTACAGTCCACACTGTCAGAGAGAAAACTTTTTTTTCATTCTCTTTTTTTATTTTAAGTGGCTCCAGATCCCTGTTTCGCGGGACCTTCCCCGTGGTTTCAAGGGGTCATTATAGCTATGCGAACAGGGCTTAAACTTTGGTTGCTGGATTTGATCCCCTTTTTCTCTTTTTTCCTTTTTCTTTCCAACCTTTAGCATATTACCCACAGCCTACAGGTTGGTGGGGAAAGGCTCCGAGAATGTTTAGAACTATTGTTTTATGTCATTTGATGTTTGGAAGGGTACCCTCCATATATTCTATATCTGAGGTGGTTTTAGGTTGTTTAAGATTGAAGGATATAGGTAGGGCAAACCAGGTTGTACACATTATGGACGGTGCATCCATAGTTTAGTGGGGGCAGGGAAGTATTACTGACATCGTTATTTGGTGGGGACATTGTCATTTTAGGGTTGGGTGGGCAGATGGGACTTTAGCTCTTTAGGATTAATTCAGATATTTCTCTCAAGTTATAAGTTCATGCTTCTAAGGGGCTGCTGGGTGGTACTACTGGGTGGTGGGGTGGGACTTCTCCAGACTATGATTGTCTCTTATTCAGTTAGTTTGGTCCCGGTTTTAACTACTTTTCTCCCTCCTTACACCCCTGATCTTGATAAGTTATGGCTCACAATACTAAATGCTGTTCCTGGAACATTAAAGGGGCCCAGTCCTCACCAAGCACTCAAGATTTTACTTCACCTTCAAAAGCTATACATGGATGTGGCCTTTCTCAAACCCATCTTCCTTATCCCAGATATTATTACTCAATGCTCTTGGGTTGGGCAGGTTTTGGTGCAGGACTGGATTCCCATAAAGAGGGTGGCCATATTAGTGTCATGATCTATACCATGCCATCTCCTACAGGAAAGAGACAGATCTTCAGGGCGATACATCCTGGTAAGGGTCTTACTGGGGCACCTGGAAGTGATCCTGGGTTCCATTTATGGACCCAATACCAAGGATCCTGCTTTCTTCTCCCAACTTATTTCTGTCCTATCCCCTTGGGTCAATCACCCCATGGTTATTGCTGGAGACTGGAAGGCAGTCTTAGACAATAGCCTAGACAGAACAGTGAGATGCAGCCAAGCTGCCTTACTCAGTCAACTAGCCCTGAGAGACCTTATGGATTCTCTAGGGCTGGCTGACCCTTGGAGGATCTTACACCCAGATGCAAAGGATTATTCCTTCCATTCTCTCATCCACAACTCCTTTTCCCACATTGACTACTTTTTATTAAGTCTCAAAACCCTACCAGGTGTTGCTCTATGTCAATATGGTGCCAAAGTGATCTCAGATCATCATCCTGTATTGCTTCAGGTTACACTGGTCACTGGGTCTGACCGTGATAAGACCTGGTGTCTAAATAATCAGCTACTACATTATCCAGAGGTAGCCGACCGACTTCCTCAGTTTATTTCCAATTTTTAATAACAATGCCCCACTATGCCCAAGTTGGACATGCTCTGGGGAGCTTTTAAATGTGTTATTCATGGTGAAATTGTCCGCTTGACCACTATAAGGAAGAGGCATAAGACCCAATTAGCTTCTTCTCTTCTGCATCAAATCAAGACTGCCAAAGGGAACCTCTCTCTGTCCTCTCCGCAGTCAGACTTAGAACATATAGAAGATCTTCAAGCCCAATATGACACTCTGTTAGGGGAAAAGGTAGAACATCTCCATATGAGGACTAAAGTTAAATATTTTGATTAGGGAGAGGAGGCTGGGAAACTTCTTGCCGTATGCCTCTGTTCAGAAATGACAGATCAAAATGTGCATCCCTTAGACAGCCCTCTGGCAGCCTAGTCACCTCTCCTAGAGACACTGTGTCTCAGTTTCAAGAATATTATAGATCTTTATATGTGGCACCTCCCACCCCATTTGATTCCTCTCAGTTTGAGGATGTTCTCGACAACATAGAGTTACCGGCTTTAGGCAAGGCCCAAGTGGATTTGCTTAAGGTCCCTCTAACTCTAACAGAAATTTATACTGTGATAGATTCCCTTATCTCTGATAAATCCCCGGGCCCAGATGGCTTTTCATCAAACTTCTGTAAGAAGTACAAAGAGGTATTAGTCCCATATCTTCTAAATCTTTTTCAATAGGTTTTTTCACATGGCCTGTCAGCTCTTCCCCTCATTGCTGCCACTATCGTGGTACTTCCCAAGCCAGGGCGAGACTAGTCGGTGGTCTCTAATTACCAACCCATATCTCTAATTAATGTGGATCTTAAAATTTTAGCTAAGATCCTCGCTATGAGCTTAATTCAGTATGGGAAGGCCTTCTCAGCAGGGAGCAGGGAGGATTTGTTTTGGGGTGTTTATCTGCCGATCATCTCCGGAACTGCTGCATCTTATTTCCGTGTCCAGGGATTCCACCACACCTTCAGTTCTGGCCTCCTTGGATATGGAAAAAACATTCAATAGGGTTTCATGGGACTATCTTTTTAACCTGCTCCCAAAATAGAGTATTCCTCCAGAACTTATTACTTGGATCAAGGTGGTTTACACCTGCCCCTTGGTGCATATCCTCTGTAATGGGGTTCTTTCTGAGTTCTTTCCCCTGCAGCAGGTACACATCAAGGATGCCCCCTTTCCCCTTGTTTTATTTAATTTGTATCTTGAACCTCTAATCAGGAAAATAAATTTATATCCACATGTCCATGGTGTTTCCCTGGGATCCTGTCAATATAAGTTGTCTGTGTATGCTGATAATGTCCTTCTCCATGTCACATCTCAGTATTTTCCTAGCAGCAGTGTTAGAAATTGTTGCACAATTGGTGCTATCTCAATTACAAATTACATAGAACTAACCTAGGTGATGCCTCTGAATAATATCACTACTCAAGCAAGTATAGAACACCTTGGCCTTCTCTGGGTCAGGGGATAAGTTGCATACTTGGGCATACATCTTAATGTTGACCCAATGAAAATGCAACAACTCAATATCAACATTTCTCCCCAAATTAGAGTTGGCCTGGATCGGTGGTCCCTATTGTCCTGTCAATGTGGGGCAGTATAAATATACTTAAAATGAATATTCTTCCTAGGCTTTTATACCCCTTACAATGCTTACCCAAAATTACCTAAAGCATGGTTTCACCACCTTAACAGGATCTTTTCCAAGTTTCTCTGGAAGGGAAGCCACCCCAGTGAGCCTCCATGAAATTGATGAGAACAAAAGAGCGGGGTCTTCAAGTTCACAATATATTTACTTACTACCTGGCTATTCACTGCTCCAGATCCTCCTCTTGGTCCTGTTCTATGGCCCGAGAATTACATACCCCATTGTTTGTAAATAGAATATACCCTATGCTCCCTTTATAACCTGGACCCCTCAGCCTTGTTGTACGTTCCTGCCAAAAACATGCCTAACCACCTATGGGATACTCCAATAGGCAACTGCCTTTATGCTCTTCAACAGTTATGTTCCCTACTTAAAATAAACCCCAGTTTGAATATTTCCCAACCTACCCTTGGTAATCCAAATTTAAGAATAGCCAGTAAGATCTTCACTAGACAAGCCTGGCCATTCCTTGCTTCTCTCCGGGTAGAACATCTAGTACAAGATGCTAAACTTTACTTTCCTAGAGGCTCAATCCAAATTTAATTGGCCTGCAGTCATAGCCTTTAAGTATTATCAGATCAGACATATGCTCTTACACTCTTTTGGACCTGGTCATTGGCCTAGGCTATATGGAGATACCTTGCTCCATATGGCTCCGGCTGCTCTCTCTTTACACAATGTGGCTTACTACCATGCCCAGCTTAGGGAGGTTCTTGCTGACAGAGAGCCTGCTTTTTATGTTGCTTGCATACATGTGCAAGAAACATAGTGCCATCATTCAAGTTTTCGGAGGTGTGGCAGCCCTCTTCCAATTCAGTCAGTGTGTTTGCAAGCGCAGCCACAGTTCTCCAAACGCTGCTGGAGCTGTCTATGACAGCAGTCTAAAATGCAGTGGTGTACAGTTGAAGGGGACTACACTTCAGTGAGCAGTGATAGATATCACCTGCTCGTAAACTCCCCCTGCACACCACCCGCGGTCTCGACCCCCCTGCACACACTGTATAGCCAACGGGGTGCCCAATCCACCGCTGGCTGTACCGCGCCCCCAAAAACTGAGTTGCACACGCACGCTGGGTGCCCACCCCAGTGTGGCAACATGGTATAGCCGACGGGGTGCCCAGTCCCTGGTCGGCTCCACTGTCTCTCCTGAAAGTACACGGTGCCACGCAGTTGGTGTGTGAAATCACTGTATGGGACACATTAAGAAAATCACAGTGGCACTGTTCATGAGCAGAGGTCTTAAAATGGCTATTTTGAAAATTTGGTGGAAAAATTCCTAAAAATGACTGTTTTACAAGCATGCGTTGCGCACTTCCTACGCACGCTCATAAGTTTGCAAATTTTCAATATTTTCACTCCAGATTTTCAACATTGCCATTTTACCACACCTCCTTATGAGCAGTGCAGCTGTCATTTTTCACATATCACCCAAAACGTGTTTCCGCCCATGTAACGCACAATGGCGCAGTCGGTGTGCAAAATCACTGTATGGGACACATTAAGAAAATCACAGTGACACCTTTCATGAGCAGAAGTCTTAAAATGGCTATGTTGAAATTTGGTGACAAAATTCCTAAAAATTACTGTTTTACGAGCCTGCGTTGCGCACGTCCTACGCACGCTCGTAAGTTTGCAAATTTTCAATATTTGCACTCCACTGACTTCAAATACCTACACAGCACATACAAGCAAGCAACATTCGGCATTGACAAATGCTTGTTTTAACCCCTCAGACTACTCTTCCTTCTTCACATGGCCCCTGAGACAGGGCTGGGATTTGGAAAGCCACTTGTAAGTATATGAAATGGGACCGCTACCATCTAATGCAATTCTAAATTTTGCACAGCATGTACTGTATCCCAATTAAACTACATCATATGGGCAAGCTGACCTCAGATCTACATACCTGGTGCCAGAAAGAACCTAACACTTTGTTACATATATTGTGGGCACGTGAAAAAGTAACACCTTTTAGGGAGGAAATCAAACACCGGTTGGACCCACTATTAGGACTAGAGCATATGTTTACCCCTGAAATTTGTATTATAGGGGATTACCATTGAGGCCCCATAAGTAACCAGAAACCACATATAGCTCTAATTGCTGCAAGCACCAAGACAGTTATACTACGACATTGGTATGATAACCACCTTCCTACCTACATGGAATGGTACCGGGAAATTCTTTTAACCCTTCAGGTGGAACATAGCATTGCAGATATATTAGGCAACAAGAAAAGAGATTTCAAGATATGGGAACCCCTTTACACCCCGTTGACACTGCAAGCCACTTCCTAATTGACAGATTAGATTCCATGCAGTATATCCCTTCCAAAGTGAGGATCAAAGTTTGACATATACCATTCTATTAAGTTAAAACCTGGGGCAAGCTGCAGAAGAGTGGGTTGGGGAGGTATGGGGGGATTAGGAGGTAGCTGGGGGATGAGTGGGACCCCTTTTTTTATTTATTTATTTTTATTTTCCTTTTCCTTTTGGGGGTTAATAGACAGGTGTATGGTAAACATTCCACTTTGATTGTACCATGTATCCCTTTCTTTTTTTCCAAAATATTGTATTGTGCCATTGGACTAACATAGTTTATGTGATTAGCTAAGTATGATCTTCAGCTTTATGTAAACCTGTCAGAAAAATTCAATAAAGCATATTAAATTTGAAAAAATAAAAAACTCTATGCCTCTTCAGGTGGCCTGGTTAATTCAGTATAAACCCTTCTCCCAATCCTAGTCACTTTCACACACCAGTCCTTCCCATCTTCCTCTACACTCCTTGCATGCGTATACACACACACACACACACACACACACACACATATACACTAAAATAAAATAAACAAAACTTATGGGCTAGTTGTCAGGGTTTAAAGATATTATAATTAATGGATATTGTTTTTTCCATAGGAAACCCATGGCATAATTTGCAACACCATCCATGTTTCCCTACAACTCTGCGCATATGCAGGTGCATCTCTGCCCTTCCTCGTTGCGGACACACGTGACTTACTGCTGGAGATGACACCACAACTCTGACTCGGTGGTAAGTCAAAAAAACAAAATCAAAGAAACAAAATAAAGCTGGTCTAAAAAGTGGGCTACTTTATGAAAAAACAGTTACATGTTCTTCAGCAGCCGCATCTGACCACGAACCGGTTGGGCTGAAGCACAGAGAGGTTTTATTTTATATAATTGATGTGGTGGAAAAATGATAGCCATCAATTACATACAATAAAACATGAAAATATTACAATACTCGGTGTTGGATACTTGCACAAACCCTCAAGCCTGGCTCTTGGGTGTTATGTAGCATCTAACACTTTAGGTGTGTAAAATTCTTGTTACACACATCACCACATACTTCATTCTATATGTTACTATTTTATTCTTAAACTGTAAAATGCAACCAATTTTAGATAAGATGGCAATACCACTGTATTTCAGCCTCAGTCTGTCATACAGTGTCTGTCTGTCCATACATCCTTCTCACCCACCCCATCATCTATCTATCATCTATCTATCTCTATCTCTATCTATCTTTCCAGCCAGCCATCCATCCAGCTATCTATCTATCTATCTATCTATCTATCTATCTATCTATCTATCTATCTATCTATCTATCTATCTATTTATCTATCTATCTATCTATCTATCTATCTATCTATCTATCTATCTATCTATCTATCATCTATCTGTCACTCTACATATGAGTTCAGGGATCTGGTGATATCAGCTATGTGAATCCTGCAGAGAACATATCCCTATAGTGTTCACACAATAAATATCTTCATGTTCTGTAACTCATAAGCAATTAAACAAGAAAACTGGAAGCAAGAAAAGACTGCATTAACAAGGGAAATGGAATAATGAATAAATAAGACTATTTCTTTAAAAACAAACACAAAAAAAAAACAGTACACTGAGTGCAGTTCATAAAAATATTAGCATACTGGTCAAATCTACTTTTCTAAGTATAAATTCTTTTTATTTTTGTATCCTAATCCTTGCCAGTGTGTACAATGATATTTCTAAGCCAAATGTGGCAACCATCTTTTTTTTTTTGAGATAAAACATTTGCAAAACACTGACATGCTGGTGGAAATAGAAATTTTACAACCAAATAAACCTGGAAGATGCTTGCAATCTTTTATTGTAAAAAAAAAATGTTGGATCACATGTTTTTCCCAATTTTGTTGCAATGCTGCTTTAAACAGACTTTAAACAAATGTCCACTTAAATTAAAAAAAAGTAAAAAAAAAAAAAGGCTTATGTTACCTTTAAATTAATCAGTTCATGAATGATGTCATTGCTAGAATGAGGCAGTGCTGCATTTATGAAGACTTGCTGTGGTATTATGGCCCCAACTGTGAGTGTGAATCAATTTAGGTTCTTGTGCTACTGGTGACAAAGGGTTAATAATGGGGAGGGAGAGTCGTTCTTTGCTAATATTTTGAAGTAAGTTACAAACAAGATTAATGAGGAGCACTTACTTTTTGTTGTTGGCAGATGAGCTCCACTTAGTAGAGCCCTGCCAGTTCTTCAGAACTTTTCCATTACTATCCTGTGCTTTATTGGATTTGTGGAGGAAAGAAAAGCCACATTAATTAGTACAGATTTCACGGAGACCTGACAAACAGCTAAAACCTTCTAAAGCCTAATTAGACACCCCTGGTTCATTCTTCAATAAAGCCATGGATGTAACATGTTAGTGTCTTATGTAACATCCTGAATCAATGCCACCCTTCCTATCCCTAAAAACCTTAAAACGTACTGTCAATGATTGGTGTGTCTTGCAAGATGTCTCTTTGGATTAATACATATGTAAGGCCTTGAACTTGTTAGTAACTTTGCCTTGTAAAACTGATTTTCAAACACTGGTCCCAGTACTTTTCTTGTTCTGTCACTATTGCCCTTTTAGAAAACTTGGTGGGTGATTAAGATTTATACACTGGTAGAAATTAATAAGCACCATTTTAGAACTGTATGAAGTTTATGTCCCCTCTAACCACAGAGTTCTGTCATAGAACATGAGCCTATTGTGGCAAGAGCTTGACAAGTGCTAACTCACTGCTAGGGGTGCTTGGTTGGATTCTCTAGAATCCATTCCACTTGGTTTAATGGAATTTCAGAAATTCCAGTTCCAATCTGATTCTGTTTATGGTATCCAAATGGAATTGGGAACAGAATTGGAATTTCTGATTCCTCATCCTAACAACCTGTAAAAAATAAAACCTCCCCCTCCTAGTGCATAAGCCATCCCTCACCCAGCTTGTGACCACCACCCTTTCCCAACTCTTTCCAGTCCCACTCCCATTCCTCACATTATGACCTCATTATGACTGTCACCTGGCTTCTGGAGAGGGAGTCCTCATAGTGTGTCTTCCAGCTGGCAACTTCTCTCTCTCTGCTGATTCAGTCATGTGGTGGCCAGTAGTCTGTTGAAAGATGGTGTGGCACATCAATTTTCACTGTTCCATCTTGGCCTTTAGTCAAACTCTGCATCTCCCCTGTTAGCACTGGCAGGTATCTCCTTGTCCCCAAGGAGGATTCCGCCCCCCCCCCAATGACAACCAATTTATTTATTTATTGAATTTTGTTGAACCGGTAAGCCTACAGGGCCTAGAAGTCCCTTTTTCAGGGGTGACTGGAGGGAGGGGGAATACAGATGGTATGCAACTAAAATTGAACCAGATTAAGCTGTTGGTGGTATTTTTTTTTTAGTGAATGTTGTCTCTCATCTGGCCCAAACAGGTTACCCCCACTGAACCTGGTCCCAAGTGCATTCAATTCAGACTGATCAACACAACATGATGTTGATTAGGGTACAGCATTGTTGTCTGCTGGGTAGTCTACCAGGACCAAACCAAGAGAAGTTCAGCAGAGTCATCTTCTGTCCAAAATTTTTTTGCAGGACATCTAACCTTGGAACTGTACTGCACAGAAGGAACAGCACACAAGAAAGCTCACTGGATATCCAGGAGGGTAGTCGCCAGCTGAGGGGATTCCAAAAAGGTCACCCGAGCTTTTAAACTTAATTAATTGACTTTGCAGCTCATTGGATCTGCTGGATTTGATTTTTCTTTGCTGGACTAGATTTTTTCTTACGCCCCCCCCCTCCCCTTCCCCTCTGCCTGTTAAATGAGTGGCTAGAAACCTGATGCAAAGGAGGTGGAGCAGCACTAGCCCAATTAGGGCTGGAGGGTAGTAGGACAGGGGAAAAGGGGAGTGTAACAAAAAAAAATTGTACATAGATGTCTTGCACTATAGATGAGACAGAACTTGAGACTTAGTTGCATGCTGTATAAAATGAATGGTCAAAGACACAAAGAAGCTAACTGAGTAGAAACAGGAACTTTGGTGTTGATCTACCGCCTAAGTGCTACCCTCAGATAAATAGATACAGTACATAGATAGATAGACAAATAGACAGACAGACAGACAGACAGATTGAGTGATTGATTGATTGATTGATAGATACTTTATTTGTATAGCGCTCTGTTCCTGAGACTCGGAGTGCTTCACAATCAATATAATACCACAATATTAAAAGTATACAAACATACAGTTAAAATCTACACCATTATCCAGTGACACATAATAAATAAAATTATCTATCTAATCAATTTCAGTAAAATTTAATTAAAAGCCTGGTTAAATGAATACGTTTTAAACCTTTTTGAAAGTATCCACGAGGTGCCTCCGTAGCTGTTTAGGTAATTGATTCCATAGGGTGGGTGCTGCCACTAAGAATGCTTGGTCGCCTGAATGGCGCAGTCTCGCCCTAGGAATATCCAGGAGACAACCCTCGGTGGAATGGAGAGCCAGGGATGGAGGATGCGGCACAAGGAGCACTTGAAGGTAGACTGGTCCCCTTTCATGTAGGGCTTTATAGGTCAGAGCCCGACCTTGAATGCAATCCTCCACCTAACTGGCAGCTGGTGTAGTTTGCGGAGGATGGGCTTGATATGATTGTACTGGCGCACACCCATCAATAGTTTTGCTAACGCATTATGCACCAGCTGCAGTCAGTGGAGGTTACCTCCAGATAGCCCTAGGTACAGGGCATTGCAGTAATCCAGCCTGGATGTTACAAAAGCATGTACTAGTGAGGCTAGGTCCTCAGGGGTAACAGGTTCCAAATCTGGGCAATGTTCCTTAGATGACAGAATCCACTCTTAACAATGGCTGACACCTAAGCATCAAGTGTCAGGCCACTGTCAAGGATCACACCCAGATTCTTCACCCGTTCAGATGGGTTCAGTGACACCCCCCGCCCCAGTACAAGACTAGGTGGCCTTCACAAACCCCCATCCCCCTATGATAGAAACATAGAATTTGATGGCAGATAAGGACCACTTGGCCCACCTAGTCTGCCCATTTCCCTACCTAACAGATAAGCTGCAGATCCTAGTTAGCCAACAGCCTACTTCCTCCTACCCCTCACTAGAATTGCCTTATGTCTGTCCCATGCATTCTTTAATTCCCCCACTGTTTTTGACTCTATGACCTCCTCAGGAAGGCCGTTCCATGCATCTACAACCCTCTCTGTGAAGAAATACTTCCTCACATTACCTCTGAGCTGTCCCCCCTCTATCTTCAAATTATGCACCCTTGTTCTTGCACATCTCTTTTTCTGAAAGATGTTACCCTTAGACTTTGTTGATTCCCTTGAGGTATTTGAAAGTTTTATCATGTCCCCCTCTCCCTCCTTTCCTCAAGGTTATACATCTTAAGCTCCTTTAGTCTTTCTTCATATGTCTTCTGGTGCAGACCCTGCACCATTTTGGTTGCCCTCCTCTGGACAGCCTCCACCCTGTCTATGTCTTTGCGGAGATGGGGTCTCCAGAACTGTACACAGTACTCCAGATGTGGTCTTGCCAACTGTCTGTACAGAGGGCCAACAACTTCCTGTTTTCTACTGGTGATGCCTCTCCCTAGGCATCCCAGTATCCCCCCAGCCCTCCTTACTGCCTTCTCACATTGCTGGCCCACCTTTAGGTCATCTGATATGACTGCCCCCAGGTTCCTTTCCATTTTTGTTATCAGTATCTTACCCCCCCATTGTGTACTCTTACCCTGGGTTTTTGTTTCCCAGGTGCATTACTTTGCACTTCTTTTCCATCATGGTGACAATCTCTGTCTTGTCTGGGTTGAGTCTCAACCAGTTTTGGGACATCCAAGTCCAGATCTCACAGGCAGTTGTTAAATACAGAGTCTGCTATCTGGTTACTTGGTGCACAGGACAGGTATAGCTGGGTATCATCTGCATAGCAGTGAAAACCCACTCCATACCACCTGATAATCTCTCCTAAAGGCAGCATATACACTGAACAATAAGGGTGACAAGACCAACCCCTGCAGAACACCACAGTTAAGAGGTTTTGGGTTAGACAAGGCCAACCCCATCACTGCCCTCTGCACTCTACCTTGCAGGTATGATCTGAACCACATGATGATTTTACGGACAGACCACACCAGAACCATAGTTGGTCTAGTAGCACCTCATGGTCCACAGTGTCAAATGCTGCTGAGAGATCCAGAAGGACCAAGATGGAATGATCTCTCCTATCTCTCGCCATTAGGAGATCATTAAGCACCTTCACCAGGGTGGTATCCATACTATGCCCAGCCCTAAACCCAGACTGGAAAATCTCATAGGTGGAAGAGGAAGTGAGACATTCCTCAAGCTGACTTGCCACCACTTTTTCTGTAACCTTCCCAAAAATGGGAGGTTAGAGACCAGCCTGTAGTTGACGAGACAGTCTGGGTCCAATGAGGTTTTATGTAATAGGGATCTGACCAAGGTCTCTTTCATGACCAATGGGAAGCCCATCCTCAAGGCCCGTAATCGGGCTGCAGGGGCGCCGGTCCCGATGGCTGCTGCATGGCAGGGTGCCAGGCGCGGTTGTTGGGATCAGCGCACCTGCATGCAATAGGACTATAATGATACAAATGGCCCCATGTGTGTCTTGGTATAAATTATGGCCCATTTTCATGTCAAGTTTTGAATAGCGAGGTGTTGTGCATGGGCGGAATGGAACTTGCACCAGCGTAGCTCCATGCTCCACTCTGCCACTTGCGCTGGCGCATGCCACTGCACCATGCACACTGGGGGTGGCCAGGGTGTGATATTCAAAGCTGCTGAGCCATGGCGCAGCTCCGTTGAATATCGCTCAGGCCACACCCCTGCGCAGCCAAGTTGAGCAGTGCCCTAGCTTGCGCCACAGCCTGGCGCAGTTTGAATATCCGGGCTAATATGTAATTTATTAGTTTTATTCATTTGTTTTTAGGGTAAACTGGATCATTATTTGGTAGGCGGTAGAATTTTAGAATTCTTTATTACTGTATGAACTGTATCTGATATTATTAAGATGTTTGTGTACACTACATATTTATTTCTTAAAAAAAAAAATTATTGAAAAAGATTTATACTTTCAATTATTTGCAATATTTATTCAGTGTCTGTATTAATTGTACCCAGCCAGGTTGCTCCTTAAAGGACTCAATTAGATTTAGAGAAGCTACTTGGGATGTCACGGATGCAGAAGGCAGAGAAAAACATAGTCCTGAGCAGCAGCCGGCAGCAGTGCCAGTGGTCAGAAAAGCAGTACTTTTAAAATATATGTGTACGTAGCATTAAGCTTAAGTTACACAACAGAGCAGAGTAATTGAGTTTACATTACCATTTTGTAAGACTGATCCTAATTTTTGTGCCCAGTTTCTTGATTTTCTTAAAGGCACCAATGTCCCTGATTTGAGAGGCAGGATGTTGTTGAGATCCATGTGTTAAGGGACTAATCAAATTACTGGCTGCATCAAATGATGACATGACACATCACATGAGACACATAGTAGTTATGCCATATAGACCAGTAGGGGCTATTTCAGGTCAGTGCATAGCTCTATGCTTTTCTGCACCATGACCGACACAGCGCCATATTCAGATAATTGGCATGTCAAGTCAGAGTGTGCTAATTGTCTGACTAGCCCCACATAAAGCAACAGTGCCACTGAATTTTTTTTAGTGGCCTTCACTACCTGGCATGCTGGGAGTCGTGAAGGTGACTAAATTCAAATATTTCTTCCTTTCTGCTGACTTTCTGAAATTGTAGGCGAACTTTAACTGCAACATCTCTAATCAGCAGCATCAGAAAGTCAGTAGAAAGGAAGAAGCATATTGACACCTTTATCGACTACCAGCATGCCAGGAGTGCAGGTCAAAAAATTCAGTGACACTATTGCTTTTGTTTCAGTATACTGAAGATAATTGTCTTTTTCATATAATACAACTTGTTGGAAACCAGTCTTCTGGCTGAGTGTGCTGTTTAATATATTGTGTTCTTGAAGATTTTAAGACTGAGAAAGGATGAGTCAATCAGTATCATTGGGACCCATATTCAGAGCTGGCTGCGCCTGCATAGCGGTGTACCACACAACAAAAATGGGCCAGCTGGCTCTGGCGCTATATTCAAACAGATTGTGTGATCTGAACAGACCATGTCAGTGTTAGATGCCCCCCTGCCAGTGTGGGACACTGGGGAATCCACTCCCAGTGTCCCCAACAGAAGAAAAAAAGTCTACCTTTTTAACGCTGGGGTGCCCATTCCCCATGTTGGCAGTAGCCCCCCCTCACGAGGCAGGACACTGGGAGCCTCCCAGTGTCCCCATATATCATACCCCACCACCACCATCAGTTTTCTGGGACACTAGGAGCCACGCCCCATGTCCCAAAAATGTTTATTTATGTTAACTACACCTGGAAAAAAAACAGTCCCCCGGCATCTTTTTTAACAATCCTGTAAAAAGAAAATGGTCCCACATCATCTCCCTGTCCCCACTCCCCCATTCTGATCCTCCCACTGAGCAACCCACCACCTCACACCTCCCTTGACCTATACTTACCATTGGAGGTGTGCAGCTGTCATCTTCTGTTCACCAGGAGATGTCTGCGCTCTTCAAAGCTGAACCACAAACTGAAGAATCAAGGTAAGTGCCATATAATGGCTGTCAATGGCATTTTGAACTTATGTTAATATCTTAGCCATTTCTAGGTGTATTTGCACCAAATTTTCAACATGGGCTTTTTGGGAACCCTCCTTATGAACACTGGCATTGTCATTTCATTACTCAGTCCTGAAAGGTGATTTAGCGGTCACTGTGCGGAATCACCTTTTGGGATCAGTAAATGAAACGACAGTGCTAGTGTTCATGAGGTGGTGTCCCAAAAAGCCCACGTGGAAAAAAATTCCCCAAAATGTCTGCATTATGAGCATGCATTGGGCAGTTTCTACACAGGTGCATAACTTTGGTAATTTACAATATTTTGACTCCAAATTTTCAACATTACCATTTTTACACACCGCCTCATGAACAGTACAGCTGCCATTTTTCACATCCTTCCCAAATGTGTTTTCTCTACTGTGGCACAGAATGGTGGGTATGCTGTGTAAAAATCACCTTTTGGGGCCAATTAATGAAATGACAGTTCTACTGTTCATCTGTTCATGAGGTGAGGTCCCCAAAAGTCCATGCTGAAAATTTGGTGCAAAAATTCCTCAAAATGCCTGAGTTACGTGCGTTTGTTGAAGTAATTCTATGCACGCACATAACTGGTACTTTTCCATATTTTGCAGCCAAATTTTCAACATAGCCATGTTTTCACACATTACCTCATGAACAGTACAGCTGTCATTTCCCACATCCTGCCCAAAATGTGTTTTCGCACCTGTGGCGCAGAATGGCATTGCAGTTGCGCATAATTACATTTTGCCTTGTATTTCACAATTACTCAGTACCAGGGTACGCGAGGTGGGGTAATAAGATGGCTATGCTGACAGTTCAGTCACTGCTGTTCAGCACATGGAAGTGCAAGGCCCTGCGCTTCCACACCAACATACATTTGCGCATCTATAGTGGGATTATACAATCCCAAAAAGAAGGGAAATTAATTGCAAAAAACTCCATTAATGCATCAGTTAGGGTTTCTATTACAGCAACAAAAGTCAGGAAATTTGATGTTATGGTTACTGACCCTACAACCCACCCACCCTCCACTCTCACACACCAACAGGCATTGGGGTCTGCCTTGGGGTCATAGAGCCTAACTCTTATCCCATTTTCCAATACTGTACCATATCAGCTTGTTTACACATGGAATGGGGTGAGAGTGAGTACATGACTCTAACTGATGCATTAACAGAGTTTTTGCAATTAATACAAATAGACAGATAGCTGGATAGATAGATAGATAGATAGATAGATAGATAGATAGATAGATAGATAGATAGATAGATAGATAGATAGATAGATAGATAGATAGATATGTTTATGCCACTCATGAGGTTACTTGAGGTCAAACAGCACTTGTGTAGATAAATCATTTATCTGACGGCTCACCATTGTATATCCCATATATACACAGTCAAGTCAGCATTACACACTAGCTGTCTTGCCAGCAAATGTCATATCTAATCTTAGTATCAGTGTTGTTACTGTTCAGTTAAGTATTTTTGATCTATTATTTTTTGTAGCTAATTCCAAATGTTTAATATATAAGCCAGCTGCAGCCAGCCACGTCTGTCGGAGTTGCAGACCAAAAAGTGTGACATGTCATGTGTCTGTGTGACTTTGTTAATTTAAAGACCCAACCTCAGTCCAGTAGTATACAGTGTGGCACTTTGCGTCATGCAAATAGTATCACTTCATAATTTCTACATGCAATTGTTGTAATAGTTCTACATAGTTAAGAAATAATGTAGCTGTACCATAAACATTAAATAATAGTTTGTTAGACTTTACAGTTTTCCAGTGTCACGTGGCACAGTGTACCTGTAATCAGTCAGTTCGGTGTCACCCCTGTTCCACCCACACTAAATGCATTTCATTTGAATGGAAATATATGTTTTATTATCAGGTGGGAGTTTGGGCAATCGGAGGACCCTACACTATGGAAATATATTTTATTTATTATCAGGTGGGCGATCAGGGACTGGAGCGGGACCTTACACTATGGAAACTATAAATATGTCAGATGGGCAATTGGGGATGGGGGAGGGACCACTATACTATGGAAAGTGTATTGTAACATCTCCGGTGGGTGATCAGGGAGGGGGGAAAGGACTACTGCACTATGGAAAGTTTACTCTTACTTCTAGGGTCAGCGATCGGGAGCCGGGAGGGGGCCACAGTACCTCTGCCAACCACTAGGGTTGTGCACATTTCTGCCAGCTTTTGTTGGCAGTAATTTGCTCCATGCAAGACGCCTAAAGGCCCTTGTCTAAACAAATCACACTGGAATGGTATTGTGGGGATATGCAGGTCCCTCCCTTCATTAGCTACTGGCCCCCTCACTACTTTGTTGGGTGCAAACCCAGTTTGCAAGGGCAAACTGGGCTTTGCGAATACCAACTATTCACAAAGCTCAGTTTGCTCTGGGAAACTGGGTTTGCACCGGAAACAGCTTTGTGAATCTGGCCCATGGTGTCTACAGCCTAACAAGTGTTGGGTAGTTTTTATTTGTTTCAGATAACTATTTATTTGTGAAAGTATGTGACTCATAGTCATGACCGTCATGACAAACCTGTATTATATATTCAATAACAGCAATTCAAGAAACAGTATCTGTTATTGCTAGTCACCAGAAAGTATCGGGGTCAACATTAGCAGTGCCCCAGTGACCCAAAGAGTCCAGCATTTCAACTCAAAATTAATTAATCATTCATAACATACAGAAAGTTGTGATATTCCAAATCTCTGCATACCATTTGCGTGAGTCACTTAAGTTTAAACTTGACTTCCATGTCCAGGTTTATGAATCTTGTGGCTGATTGGCCATCACTGTAAACACTGTCATCATGATGTATGTATATCAGTATAATGATGCAAGATACAACAAACACAAGTCAACAGTATTCATGCTTGCTTTCGTTAGAGGATATTATTGGTGGGCACTGGTCAACAGTGTTCTGTCACAGTGCTATTTTTTGTTTCTGATGTGATGATGGCCTGATGGCCACTGTCCAGTGTCATAGTTGAGGCAAACTCATCAATTTTGCTGCGAGTGTGGAAAATTGATGGCTTACCAGCTACTACTATGCACAGACAGGGTTTTTGGGGTGGCATCTCATCATCCTAATTGACAACCTTTATTGTTAGTGATTCATTCACTGCATGAAAAGAAATGACTGAGAGCAAGTTAGAGATGGAGCAGGGGCCCATGGAGACAATGTGACCCACCCAATCACTGCACACTGACACTGACCTGGCTGGGTGGCCACCACCCCTCCCCTGTCACAGTTGAAGCAAACTCGTCAACTTCACTATGGGTGTGGAAAATTATTTTCCAGTTTCTATGAATGGATAGGGTTTGGGGGAATGACATTTCTGTATAAAACCAACAAAAAAAAACAAAACATGAACATCCAGTGGTGACCACATCATTACTAATTCATTCACAGTCATTTACGATTATTACTGATGAGTCGCTCTGACCTGAAATAGCTTACATAAGTTAGTACTGAGCAGAGTAGACGAATGTCCATCTTGCTCGCCATTATTCAATGAAAATACCATTTGATTTTGTTTCTAACATAATAATCATCCAATTTAACTTTGAATTCTTTCATGTTCTTATTACCTGCCACTTCCTCAGGGAGTGAGTTCCATAATGCCACTACTCTCTCATTATACCAACATGCTCTTTTCTTAGTACGGCACAAATTGCCCCTGATTTGTAAAACGTGGGATCTAGTATTCTGTGTTTGATTTTTAATATCTAAACCTTAACAGTCCCACAAACCATGATTTGTTAGGGCCCCATACACTAAACATAAGTACCCCACAATCTACAATACTCTAGTGAAAACATCCTAAGATTTTCTAGCCTCTCCTTGTATCCCAGACCCTTGAGATCCCTAACCATCCTGGTGGCCCTCCTCTGTCCGAGAGTCCTGGTGTCAGTTTTTTTTACCAGGTTCCCAAAACTGTGCACAGTACTCCAGGTGTGACCGAACCAGAGAGACATACAGCATAGGGGGACTATAACCTCTCTGTCTCTACTTGCTATGTCCCTACTAATACTGGTCAGTATTCCATTTGCTGTCTTTGTGATCACATGGCAATGGTTTCTAAAGGTAAGGTCATTTGATACTGTTATGCCAAAATCTTTTTCTTCTATCACTTTACTCAAAGTTTGAGCTTGCAATAAGTAATTTGCTTTTATGTTTTTCTTGCATAGATGCATGACTGAACATTTCTTGATGTTAAACTCTAGCCTACGTGTTGCTGCCCATTGCTCCAGATCAGAAAAGGCTCTCTGCAACTTTACAATATCCTCCACATTCTCTACTACGATTCCAATGTTAGTGTCATCTGCAAATTTTGAAACCCATATGCCATCATCACAATCCATGGGAGCTATACCTAGGTTGAACAAGCATAGTCCTAGGACATATCCCTGTTTGACTCCACTAGTCGCACTGGCCCAACTCGAGGTAATACCCTCAGATTCACTCTTTGTCTCCTATCTGTCAGCCAGAATGCAATCCAGTTAACTATATTGCCATGCAAACCAATGTATCTTAATGCATCAATTAATTCTCCATGCGGCACCTTATCAAAAGCCTTGGTAAAGTTCAGAAATGTGATATCCACTAGTATGCCTTTGTTCTAAAGCCATGATGACCTTTCCATAAAATTTCAGAAGGTTAGTCTGACACAAATGCCCCTTTGTGAAACCATGCTGCGTTGTGTCCCTCTTCTCTGTCTCACTAATATATCTATGTCATCCTTAATTATTCATTTGAGGATCTTCCCCAATACAGAAGCCAGGCTCACCAGTCTATAATTCCTTCACTCCTTCCTACTACCTTTTTTTAGATGGGTATTACAGTGGCCAACCTCCAAGACTCATCCACAGTGCCCTCATCCAGAGATGTTTGAAAAATCTTAGTCAAAGGTCCTGCCAACTCACTGGCCAATTCCCTGACTACACTTGGATGGACTCAATCAGGTCCTGGGGCCTTATGAGAATTAATCTTCAATAATCTATTTCTTATATCATCAGCATCCAGATTAAGCAACCTATTAGCTTTGCATTATGATCCAACTTGGAACAATCAGATCTGTCATTAAATACCAATCTAAAATACTCAATTTGCATCTGTGCTAAAAGTGCTTCATCCGTGACCAGTTCCCATTTACATCCACCAATGGTCCTACACCAACGATACCACCTCACTTGTGATTAACATGATTAAAAGGATTTGTAATTGTCTTTGACTTTCACCACCAGATTCAACTTGTAGTCTTGTGTTGCCTTTTTAATAGTCTTTTTTGACTCCTTCAGCATCTTTTATATCTCCCCAGACCTTAATATACTTGCTCCTTTTGGCTATAACATATGCTGTTCTTTTTTAATAATTTCTTTAATTTTATATTTATCCATAGAGCAATCCTACCTGATTTGTCATATTTTGTTCTTTCTGCCATATATTTCTTAACCAGACTGTTGAGTTTACCTATCAATAAATCCCGCATTACATTAAGATTATTGCCTTCAAATTCATCCTCCCAGTCCCGTCTACTTAGTTTGTTTCTCATACTATCAAAATCTGATTTTTCAAAACATTTGATCTTGGTAGCTCCTTGAACTCTACACAGTGTTTCCAGCAGCTGAAACTTCACCATTGCATGATCACTAATACCTAATAGTACAGATACAACACAATCCTGCAACTCATCCCCATATTACTAAGCCCTAGGTCCAGAATATTATCCCTCCTTGTGGCTTGTGTGACATACTGCCCCAAACCCAATTGACTGAATGAATCCAAAACTCTCGCCACAATATGTGTTGTGCCCTTGCATATCCCCCCGTTGAAGGCTGGCATAATAAGTCCACCATCAAAATAATTCTATTTTCTGGGTTTAAACTCTCTGTCAGCTCACACAGTATATTGACATCTTCATTAGTTTGTGAAGGAGGCCTGTATGCCAGCCCAGAATAATTTTAGCACTTGATTTGGGGATTAGTTTAATCCATACATGCTCCAAGTCTTCATTGCCATATTCATCAGTTCCAAATTAATATTATCAGCTACATACACTGCAACCCCAAGAATAAAACACAAGCACTCCCAGAGAGTCTTCCTTGATACAGGTTAATTCCATTAATGTGAGAGGAGTAAGTAAAGAAAAATGCCGACTCACAGCCTTGCACTGCAAACCTACCTCCTTTCCTATGTTTCCTTTCTTTACTGTACGGTGTAAATCCCTGAATAGTTCTATTTCAGGTGTCGCTGCTATCCCAAGAGGTCTCCGTGATTCCACAGATCTGAATGAATTCACTACTCAGAATACATTCCAGTTCATCAATGTTTTTGACTAGACTCCTAGCATTGATTTGTAAACATTTCCAACCCTGATCAATTGTCAGCATAGAGCAATTTAGATGTACACCTTGTTTGTGCTGTTATCTAAGTCCCCTCCTCCTTCACCCCCTTTATTCAGTTTAAATATTTGGCAATACTAGTATTAATCCTATTTGCCAATGTCATGGTTCTGTACCTATTCAGGTGAAGACCATCGCTTCCAAATAATCCATTATCCATAAACCTGTTGCAGTGACCTAAGAACATAAAACTCTCATGAAAATACCATCTTTTAAGGCATCCATTTAAGTGCATAATCTCCCTAGTTTTGCTGTACCTGCCCTTGGTACTGGGAGGAGTCCCAAGATTATTACATCACATCCTCTTTTCTTAAGTTTATCCCCACTTCCTTAAAATCCTTTTGAATCTCCTCAATCATCCTCCTACCAATATCATTCAATCCAAAATGCAAGACTGCAATAGGGTTCACTGTATTTTCCATTAATCCACTTAATCTAGTTTTTGTCTTACAGATTTTGGCTCCAGGTAAGATGTACACCATTGCATGGTCTTTATGTCCCACTTAGAAGTAGCACCAGATGTGATTACTGTGGGATCATCAGCCTGCTTGCCTCAGCTGATCCTGTAACCAGGAGCTTGTCATTGCCATATTTATGTGAATGAATCAGTCATGATAGCTAGTAGCTGCTGCATGGTATTTAGGGGAATAGTTTTGATGAATGAGACATGAAAGTGTGGGTTGTTTCTGTTTTTATTTATTTACATATTTATTTTACTTTTTTAACTAACAGAAATTTAGGGGCAGATTATGTTTTGCAAATACTATCCAAAGTCACTCACACTGTACACTACACATTCATTAAAGGGGGAACACTCAGCAGCACCAAGAAAGCCCCACACTCAAGTGCGCAGTTGTTCTCAATCTACTGTTTGTGTGCACTGGAAAAAAAAACATTTGTTTTACTTACTTTGTACTTCAGCTGCGCAGCAGTTTCATCACACTGATTCTGCTGTCTTGCAAGCTGACATTTTCTGTAATCACAGCAATCTTTAAATCCCCCAACAGCAAACATCAGAAGAGGGCTGCAGCAGTGGGAAATAACAAAAGCCTACAGTGAATGTTTTAGAGCTCTTATAAGCTATTACAATCATAGATGTTTGTCAGTCTCACTGGCATGGGCTAGGTGCAGTCTTCTGTGACTGTACTTAGACCAGTGAAGACAGTGGGTGCAGCAAACAAAACAAGCATTTGTCAATGCCAAATGTTTGCTTGCTGGCATTGGCATTGGTAGTGTAGGAGTTAGAGAGAGGCATGATAGGAATGGCAGTGAAGTATTGAACTGAAGCCAACCCACCACCACCCTGCAGAGACTGACAGACATTGGGGTGTGCCTTTGGTCATTGGGCATAACGCCCACACCATTTCACCACACCCTACCCTGCAGACACTGACAAGTGTCACGGTGTGCCTTGGGGTCTTTGGGCCTTATGCTCACCCCATTCCATAAGGAAATATGGTGAGATGGGTGCAGTATAGGAGAATGGGATGAACTTTGGGGCCGAAGAGTCCAAGGGACACCTCGATGCCTGTCACTGGCTGCAGGGTGTGGGTGGGGGTGGAATGGCATGAGCATTACAGGTGACAATCCCAAGTCACACCCTGATGCCTGTCAGTCGCTACAGGGTGGGGCACTATGACTGGAAACCTGACACCCTGGGCATTCGTTGGGATTTTCATTCCAAATTTTCAACATGGGTTTTGTGACCCCACCTCATGAACAGTGGCAATATCAGTTCATTAGCGAAAGCTGATTTTGCACAGTGACTATGCCATTTGGCACCTAAGGTGTGAAAACACATTTCAAAAAGGATGTGAAAAATGACAGCTGTACTGTTTATGGGGAGGTGTAAAAAATGGCAATGTTGAAAATCTGGAGTGAAAATATAAAAAAACTGTTGAAGTCATGAGTGTGCATAGAAACTGCACAATGCACACCCGTAATGCAATTTGGGGATTTTTTACAGCAGATTGTCAACACAGGCATTTTGGGATTTCTGCTCATGAACAGTGTCACTGTGATTTTCTTAATCTGTCCCGAACACTGATTTCCACAGTGACTGCATATTTCTGTACCAGAAGTGCGAAAACACATTTCAGCCAGGGTGTGAATAATGACAGCTGTACTGTTCATAAGGAGATGTGGAATAATGCCAGTGTGGAAAATCTGGATGAAAATATTACAAATTCGTGAACTTAAAAGGTGCGTGGAAACTGTGCAATGCACGCTTGTAACACAGTCATTTTATGGCCTTTGTCACCAAATTTTCAACATAGCCATTTTAAGACCGCTGCTCATGAACAGTGTCACTGTGATTTTCTTAATCTGTCTCAAACATTGATTTTGCACACCGACCGCTCCATTGTATACTACATACACGAAAACACATTTTGGGCAAGATGTAAAAATGACAGCTGTACTGCTCATAAGGAGGTGTGGTAAAATGGCAGTGTTAAATCTGGAGTGAAAATAGTAAACATTCTGGAAGTTACAGTGTGCATAAATTGTGTAATGCACATATAAAACAGTCATTTGAGAATTTTTCACCAAATTTTCAACATAGGGTTTGAGGGCCTACCTCATGAATTGTGACACTGTTATTTTGTTACTCAGTCCCGAAAGGTGGTTCCTCGCAGTGACTG
This sequence comes from Neoceratodus forsteri, assembly GCA_016271365.2. Taxonomy (NCBI): domain Eukaryota; kingdom Metazoa; phylum Chordata; order Ceratodontiformes; family Ceratodontidae; genus Neoceratodus; species Neoceratodus forsteri. Next base: position 30,557,836 of record CM028134.1, read on the forward strand.
CGAAATCATCTTTCGGGACCAAATAACAAAATGACAGTGGCTGAGTTCATGAGGTGGGGTGCCAAGAACCCCATGTTGAAAATTTGGTGATAACAATTCCCAAAAATGGCTAAGATATGCTCCAAAGTTGAAAATTAATAATAGCACTCCCAAAGCACTTTCAATAATTTATTTAATGTGCAAAGAGCTTCATTATAACCTTATAGGCAAATACTGGCACATAACAACAGCAGAACAGGCATAGGGTAATCCATAAAAGTGTATAACAACAGGTCCATCAAAGTCCATGGACAGTAATTTTGTTTTAGTCCATCCACTCGACCTTGAAAGAATAAGGCTCCCAAAAATGCCACCACAAGACCATTTAAGTTTCACCGTAAAGAACTATGCCTTCATCAGAACATGTGGCATACACCAACATACTGAACATTTAAACAATAATTTAATTAAATTAATAAAAGTGCAATTAATTTTAAAGTGCTATCTAATTAAGTGCAAATGCATAGCAATAGAACAGGGAGTAAAGAAAGAACAAGGGAGGGTCGCGCGCTAGCCACAGACGGTAATGGCCACTTAATTTTTGTGAGGAGCAAGTCGCAGTATCAAACCCATTATATTACATATCTAACCTGGCTGGCAGTTGACGGAGACTAACTAAAGGATCGTCGGAAGGTCTGCTGAGCACAGTGGGGAAGTTTCGTGCAGATCGCTTGGGTAAAATATTTAAAAAAATAATTTCTGCATTGCCAGTCATTTCTTCTACTCGAGGCACCAGAATGTTTTCGGCAAGTTTGAAAGGGCCAGCTGATTCTAACGACATTGGCATAGACAGCATTAAGGAGAAGTTGAATCGTATTGCATTCAACCCGACAGAAATTAAGAGGGACATTGCTGGCCTCAAAGTAGTTGTGGACATTATTAGGTCTAATTCCGATAAATTTAATGAGAGGCTGTCAGAAGCTGAGGAGAGGGTGGCTACAGTGGAGGATTCTGTCTCTAAGTTGGACAGCGATTGTGTTTTTTTTCACCAACAATTTAAACTTCTGTGGCAAAGGTGGATGGCCTCGAGAATAGAGGTCGGAGAAATAATATTCAATTGTGGGGTGCCAGAGGGAGTTGAGGGTCCAAGTATGGTCAGATTTTTACAAGATTTTATTCCTGGAGTTCTGCAATATAAGTGAAGCTACCTCTAGAAATTGAGAGAGCACACAGATCCTCTCCCTAAACCAAAAGCAGGTGCACCTCCCCGACCTATTGTGGCATATTTTTATGTTTCACTGTAAAGGAGGAGATTTTGAACCTTGCAAGGGAATTGAGATCTATTACTTGGAATGGGAATCGAAACTCTTTTTATCAGGATTACTCAGCAGAGGTGGTCTCACAGAGGAAAGCATTTATGGAAACCAGACAGAGTCTACAAAAACTTGATCTTGCTTATAGGATTAAATATCCTGCCACTTTAATTATTTCTGCCAATGGGGTTTCTCACAGTTTCAAAGCACCAGAAGATGCAGCTGTTTTCATTAACAAATGGAAAAAAACTCATGGCAGTTCCTTTCAGAAAGGCAAGAAATTTGAAATTTCTCAACATTCTGAAGTACAGCAGGCTCGTGACTCCAGTTCTACACACACTCCACTAGAACCTATCCATACTCAATATTCTAAAAGACTTTTAGCCCTAAGATCCCATCGGTCCTTCCTGAATCCTCCCAAGTCAGCTGGCAGACTGTTAGTAGGAAATGCAAGGGTCTTACCAGAGATCGCCGTGCTTCAACTCATTTTGTGTCCAGAAGCAGTCCTGGCAAGCAAGGTTTTCTTAACGTGGCTTCCAGTGCAGAATAAGCTTTCCCCATTATGCTACAGGCTTAGAAGATATGGAAGAGGAAGTTGAAGGTTTCTCCACAGGAAAGTGCAAATATCAACGAATCAGGAGGCTTTAACCTGGTTATAGATTTGGATGTCCCAGGATGCCCCACTGCTCCAGATCTCCCGGAAGCACCTTGATTTATATGCTGTACAATGTTATGGATACCATTCAGCTGCTCAATCACCAACATTTGTTGTTGAAATTTCTACTGAGTCCACAGATGGCTGCAGTTCTACTGATCTACGTTATTTTGGAGTATGCAGGAATGGAAAGTGGTACAATTCTACAAGGATTTAAATACTTATTTGCTGTAGAAAAGATAAGAGGCTAGAGATTTGCTAACTATTTAATTTCATTCCTTATGTGCTTTATTATTTCTACTTAGACAGGTTCTTCAGATGAGGTAGGTCTTAGATCAGTCAAAATAGACAGCCTTTGTTATTTATTCCTGTTTTAAAAAAAAAAAAAAAAAAAGATCCAATTATTACATGCTAGTATTAGCTAATCAGCATCCATGTTGTAAGGAACATGGCTCCTATCCCTTGTTGGTTTCGCATTGGTTTTTTTTTTTTTACACATCTTGCTTTGGCTGTCATGCTGTCATGCTTTTGATCCTTAAAAGAATTATTTTTTAAGGCAGATGATTGGCATTTTCATTATAGTAAGGGGGCCTGTTTTGTTGCAGAATGAGTGACTTGTAGCCTTTTTTTTTCTTCTCACTCTCTATTTTGGTTCTTTTTGGTTTTATTATATCTTTTACTATACCCTGCTGTTGTCCTAAGCTTTTAGTTCTATATTTCTCCTTTTTCACACCCTTCTATCTCTTATTGGTGTTCAGATGTATACAGACCAGCTAAATAATAGCTGCACCTCACTTGAGTCAAATGGCGAGAACAACTGACTGTTGGATTAATATGCTTAGCCTTGAATAGCTATATATTTGGTTTGCACTCAATATTATAGGCTCACACATTTCTGAATGGCTCAAGCTTACAGGGCCATTGTGATGTGTAGTCAAGTTTGAAATAAAAAAAAGAAGGGAACAAAAAAAAACAAACAAATGATGTGACTAAGCAGTCCTGTGGTCTTTACATAAATATTGCTGTTAGCTTTGGACCAGGCCTTGAATTTACAGATAAATGTGAAGTCTTGTAGTGTGGTGGAACACCATCTCTTTACACTTTTTCTGCTTTTCCTATATGCTATATGTATTACTCCTTGTCATGCATTTCTTATTCTAACTTTCTGTGACTACTCTCATCCATGGCCATCATTATTTGTCTTGTGTAGTTTTGTTATTATATTTGTTCCTGGTTAGATGGTGGCTGCCTACTACTTGAAACTGCCAGGGGGGTTTGTTTTTCTTTATTATTACCGCCTACGCTTCGCTGGAGTTAAGGTTTTCGAAGCTCCAAGTTTACTGTTTTGTTTTTGTCGTGCAACACGAACCTATGACCCAGGGTCCTTGGGAACCCTTGACTTTGGATCGAGGTCTCTTGTTGATTATAGGTTATAGGAACTGTTTTTATTAGTGTAGGTGTTTTTTTTACATTAAATCGGTCATGTCTAAGAGCCACAACATATTTAAGTCCAGTGAATTTGCTTGGATATATCTATCTTTGACTAATGGAGAAGAATTAATTGTTGGGGCTCAACTTAAGTTTATTTCAAATATGATGATTTTGTTTCATGGTCAGCTAACAAGGAAAGTTACAGTTTTAATGGCCAAATGCCATTTCCCAACTGGGCTACATTGTTTCTTACTAGGAGTAATTTCAGTTGTCTTTCAGATATTCAGGCCTATTAAATATTCTTACTATGTTCTTGATGGGTTTTGTGATAATACAGTGACATTTTTCGGCAGGAGAGTTGCTCAGTTTCTCCTTTACCTTAGCATTTATAGCTTGTCATTTTATATTATCTGGTTATATATTAAAATTGGGGGTTAACAGTGTAAGTACTAAATGTGTCTCTTGGAATGTAAAGGGGTTAGGGTCACCCATAAAAAGGAAAAAAGTTATTTCCTATTTTAGTAAGCTAAAAACAGATATAGCTTTATTGCAAGAAACTCATTTATTGCCAGATGAAGCTGAGAAGCTTAAAGAGATGGTAGGGGAAGTTTTCATAATTCCGTTAGTAGAAAACGGAAGGGGTTGGCCATACTTATCAAGAAAACAATTAATTTTGTCGCTTTTTCCCATCGAGTGGATCCTAATGGAAGATGGCAGATTTTAGAGGGCTCTATTGATGGGTTAGATATTGCCATATGCAATGTCTATGCACCTAACGGTGAGTCCAGTCTATTTTTCGGGGACTTTTTTACAGAGGCTAGTAAAATTTCTGGTAAGTATATTATGGTGGGGGGGATTTCAATATAGTCATGGATCACAGGCTAGATAGAAGTGGTTCATCCAGTAATGAAACTAATTCAAGGGCCAGAAGGATCATAACAGACAGGATGAAAGACTTTGGTCTTTCTGATGCCTGGAGACTGATGTATCCTGATAAAAGAGATTATTCCTTCTATTCAAATTGTCATAGGACTTATAGTAGGATTGAAATGTTTTTGTTATCCAGTACTCTGATTAATAGCATGCTAAAAGCTGATATAGACTTAATTTCAGTTTCAGACCATGCTCCAGTTTCAGTCATTTTACATTTAGACTCTGATTCTAAGAGACCTTTTCACTGGAGATTTAACTGCTCTCTCTTAAAAGACACTAATTTTCGGTCATGGGTTTTCAATGAAACAAAATAGTTCTTTGACACCAATGATAACAGGGAAACTTCTTATGCTATGGTTTGGGAGGCCTACAAGGTCTTTATTGGGGCAGAATTTTGAGCTACGCTTCCTTTAAAAAGAAAGAAAAAGAGAAATTTTTATTGCATAAGGAGAAAGAACTGGTTGAACTGGAGAAGCTACACAAAACACACAAAGGGAATAGTTGGAGTATCTTTAGGAGAATTATACTGCATAGACATGAGATTAATAAAATACATACGAGTAAAGCCAAATTTGCTCTGTTTAGGACGCAACAAACTTATTGGGAGTCTGGAGAAAAAGCTGGTAGACTTTTGGCCTATAGGCTTAAACAGCTCCAAAATAGAAATAATATACAGAGCATAAAAGATGGAGCAAAGAACACATATACTAAACTAAAGACATTAATTCTGTTTTTTTACAGTTTTATAGAAACCTTTACAAATTTCAGTGTGGCAAAGACTTGGGTCCTATTGGTGAATTTTTATCCAGGGCTAAATTACCTGTAATCGCTGAGTCAGAGTGGCAGGTCCTGGACAAGACTATCTCAATTGTTGAAATTAATGAGGTGATATTAGATATGCCCAACAATAAAGCCCCTGGGTCAGATGGTTTGCCAGCTGAATTCTACACTCTTTTGAAAGATACAGTCAGTCCAATGCTTTACAAAGTGTTTACAGAGGTGGAGGTTAACAAGGCACTACCACCTACAATGTCAGAAGCAGTGATTACAGTCCTACTGAAAAAAGAAAAGGACTCCTTAGACCCGGCTAGTTGTTGCCCAATTTCCCTACTGAATATTGATTATAAAGTTTGGGCTAAGATTCTAGCGAATAGATTACAAAGCATGCTTAGTATACTCATACATGGTGATCAAGTGGGTTTTATTAAAGGGAGGGCAGGTTTAGAAAATGTCAGAAGAGTCCTTTCCTCTATGTGAATGGCCCCTCAGGTTCAAGACGATTCTATTTTGTTGTCATTGGATGCTCATAAAGTGTTCGACTCTGTGGAATGGAGTTATCTTTATGGGGTTTTAAAGGATTTTGGGATGGGGGACACTTTTATATCTAGGGTGACTGTGATGTACTATTCCCCCACAGCAAGGATATGCACCAATAAGATGTTATCTGAGAAATTTGCTCTGGAAAGAGGGACAAGGCAAGGTTGTCCCCTCTCCCCTTTACTTTTTATCCTGGCCTTAGAACCTCTTCTATGCCTGGTTAGACAGAATAATATTATCTCAGGGATTAAAATTGGTAAGATGGAGCATAAAGTTGTAGCTTACGCGGATGATATACTACTTTCCCTATCTAATCTACATAAATCCCTTAAACCTACCATGGATCTTTTGGAAGAGTTCAGACTACTCTCTGGCCTCTCAATTAACTGGTCAAAATCAGAAATGCTCCTCTTTAAGGGGAGTAAAGAAAACTTAAAAAAACTATGTACTGAGAATAGCCTAAAATGGCAAGAGGACTTTATTACTTATTTAGGGGTTAAGATTCCCAATAAATTGAATGCCCTGGTTCTAATTAATATGAATCCCTTATTAAAAGATATGAAACTGCACTTGGAGAAGTGGGCTAAATTAAATCTATCGTTATGGGGTAAAATTAATGCTCTTAAAATGATGCTGGCTCCTCGGCTCTTGTATTTTTTTAATGTTACACCAGTACATATTTCCAACTCCTGGTTTAAAAAAATTGATTCTTTAATTAGGTCCTTTTTATGGGAGGGTAAGAAGGCAAGGATTAGTCTGCCAAAGCTAAGAAAACATTGGCAACAGGGTGGTATGGGCTTACCTGATTTTAAACAATATCGATTAGCCTTCCTATTTAGACAGACATGTCACTGGTTCAAACCAGCCAATGTTAGTCCCAGGTGGGTGCAATATGAACAGTCCTGTGTCTACCCCCATTTGCTTTATCATGTTGCCATGGGTATGTACCCAAAACTCACTAATTCTCACCCTTTTCTACATTCTTCAGCCAGTTCTATATGGCATTTTACCAATTTACTTTTAAACCCCTTCATTATGCTAAAATACACACCATTATGGAGAAACCTGAAAATCAAATTTGGTAATAAAATATAAATTAATGACACATGGGAGAAGAAAGACATTTAAATATTAAAGGATATAACAGACCCTTACACGGGTATCCTTAGTTCCTTTGTTGATTTAAAGGGGAAATATGGTTTATCATATACACAATTCCACTCATATCTACAAGTCCGAGATGCAATAAAAGATATCTCAGATGTCAATCTGGCCATCCCTACTTCTAATGACTTTGAAGGTCTACTTGCATTAGCCAGCAGCAAAGGAGGAGCTGGCAAGCTGTATAAACTTTCTAATAAAGGAGGGTTGGACCTCACAGAGTCTTCTAAACGTAGATGGGAAAAAAGCTTAGGCCATTCAATTTCTCCCATTTCTTGGGAGTCAGTCTGGCACATTGCATACAAATCCAGTATGGACTTGAAGGGATGGCTAATCCAATTTAAACCAATCTATAACTGGTATTACATGCCAGAGAAAATGTTTAGATTAGGTATTTCTTCGGATAGCAAATGCTGGAGATGTAGTGCTCAAGATGCCAACTTATTACACATGATGTGGCATTGTCCAATTCTAAAAAAGGCCTGGCTGGTTATTTGGGATGCTTGCCAGCAGATCATAAAACAGAACATCCCCTTTGATCTAGGAATATTTATTCTGGGGGATTACAATTTGCCACTATCCTTGTCTCCAAGGGGAAAACAATGGATACCTATAGCCTCTATTTGCTTTAAAAGATTGATACTTAGTCACTGGAAAGATAAATGTCCCCCTACATTAGAAGAATGGGTTAGGGCTCTAGCTAAAGTAGCTGTCAATGAATATGTTAGTCATTGCAATGCTAGAACTATCGATAAACATAATGTAATTTGGGGTCCCTTTTTCTCTTGGCTAGATTATCCTTAGAAATATATTAACTGTTAACTGTTTGCAATAGACATTGCCTGATTAGTCCATATGTATCTATTACAAGCTATGTTTGCTTGTTGGGCACTTGTGATTATCTTAATTGTGAGATATCTTAGTTTGCCTATAGTGGTTTATGTTGAAAATTGATATGTAGTTATATATTTATGTATTTATTTCCCCCTCGATCTCTTTTTTGAGGGCAGTTGTATTTTTTTGTGTATCCTTCTCTCTGTATATGATTGATTTTAACAGTATCATAGGTGTGATGTACCTTACTCCCTTCGTTGAGATGTTTACGTTGTATTTATTGTGAAAAATATAATAAAGATTGTTTAAAAAAAAGAACAAGGAGGATTGGGGGAGCGGGAAGAAAGAGATATAACATTTAAATTATACACACCTAGAAAATTTAGTTTATACACATTTAAAGGGATTTACAACTTATACACATCTAAAGAACTTATAGCTTATACACACCTAAAGAATTTTTCACAGCTTGCCCCAGCAGAAGGAATTTAGACATAGGCTGCAAAACATCACAGTAAATAATGATATAAAGAGACTGCATCATTAAGTCCCCTTGGTCTAAGAGTGTCCATTATAGTAATCCAAAAGGCTTCATGGTTCAGTAATTTCTCTTTTAAACTAGGCAGTATAGCGCAGTGGTTTCAGGCTCTGGGTTGCAAATCTGGAGACTTGGGTATGAATCCCGCATCCCCCACTTGCATACTGTGTGACACTGAGCAAGTCACTTAACTTCCCTGTGCTTCCAGGTTGCACCTGTAAAGAAGCTTTCACCTTAGTGTGCCACTCCTGGTTAAATAATTGATAAAACCTCTCTGATCCAATACAACTTTTTCGATACCAAAATACAGTAAGGCAGACACAGACATATGTTTTGCTTTTCTAAAGTGTGTTGCAATTGCACAGCTTTCATTTTATGTTTTGATTGCTGTTTTGTGCTCTGCAATTCTAAGTTTTAAAGCACGTTTTGTTTGTCCCATATAAAAAAATATCACAAGGGCAGGTCAGCACATAAATAACACCTTCAGAACTACAGTTAATAAACTGTCAAATATTGAATCTTTTTTTGCTTCTAGGATGTACAAAAGTAATGATATTCCTTGTACCGCTACAATATGTGCAATGTCCGCACTTGTAGTTTCCTGCTGGAGCTGCTGGTATCCAATTCGTTTTATTCAATGATTTTGGTATTATATTATGAACTACCATATCTTTGACATTACAACCTCACCGAAAGGCAATTCTTGGAAGCTCTGTACTGATTTCATAAAATGTTTTGTCACCCTGTAGAACACTCCAATGTTTTCTTACAATTTCTCCCACTTTATTTACTTTAGGGAAATATTGAGTATCGAAAGCCACTTCTGACTGTATTTTCTGCATTTCACTTCCATTTAATTCCAAGTGTTTATTTATTAATCCCACTCTGTTTATGTCACTTGCATGTTTGTAGGCTTTATTAATGGAATACGGTTTGTAACGTCTTTGAAAGAACTTTTTTTTTATTTCTTCATTGCAGACCTAAAAATCCTTTGGTTGACTGCATGTTTGTTTTTCTCTCAGAAACTGGCCTTTTGGAATATTATTTATAAGCACTTGAAGATGACAGCTGTCAGCATGCAGAATAGTATTTTTTGCTGTTGGTTTCCAGAACATCTTGCTTTCAAGTCTGTTGTTATTTTTTAATATAGTGAGATCTAGGAAATCAATTTGATGCTGATCATATTCCGCTGTAAATTGTAAATGTCTATTTGACACATTAATGTATTCCAGAAAAAGGGCTAAGTCATTTTCAGAACCATGCCATATCATAAAGCAATCATCAATATAACTGTGCCATGCAATTATATTGTTAAAAATTGGGTTTCGTGACATCTTGAACAAATTGTTTTTCCCATTCTCCAACATAGAGATTTGCTAGATTCAGGGCAAACATAGTGCCCATACTGGTACCTTTATTCTGAGTGTAATATTTTCCTTCAAAAATAAAGAAATTTGACTACAGAAAAGTTCTGGCACAGTTAATTATAAATGCTGATGGTGGTGTACTATTTTCTTGTCTATTTGTAAGGACCTTAGAAATTGCATCCAAACCACCTTCATTTGGAATATTAGTATATAGACTAACAACATCTATATACACTAGAAAATCCTCTTCTTGAATCACACATTCAGACAAAAAAATGGCACATATGACTAGTATCTTTGATATAGGAGGGAAGCAAAGGCACATAATTTTTGATATGAAAATCAACAAATTTCAAATGAGGTTCTGAAGCTGCATCTATAGAGGACACTATTGGCCTGCCTGGAACTGGAGTCATTTTCTTATGAATTTTTGGCAGTAGATACAAATATGATTTTCTTGGTTCTTTTACAATCAAAAAATTCAACCTCTTTTTCATTAATCCATTTATTTACTACAGCTTCATTAACAAGAGTTTCAATACATCTGGATAATTGTAGAATGGGGTCATTTTGTAGGACAGAATAAAATTCAACATTATTCAACTGCTGATTTCCTTCAGAGATATAATCATCGAGCTCCAAACTACAACTTCTCCACCTTTGTCTGCAGGATGAATCATAATATCAACCGTATTATTTAGTTCAATAAGTGCATCTTTTTCTGCCTTACTAATATTCTGGTTATTGTTCCAGTAATGCTATTTTAATAAGTCATCAATTTCTCTTTCAAGTACTCAAATATAAGCTTGCAAAGCTATACTCGTGGGGGGGGGGCAGAATTTTGATTTCTTTCTATCACCAGAGTCATCATGGTTGTCATTGCATGTACTTCTTGGATAGATGTTTCATTTTGATTATTAGAGGCATAACACTCTTAATTTCAACAACCTGAAGAATTTCTGAAGATGAGTTTTTATACCAAATATACTGGGTGTATTTGTTGGTACGAAAGAGAGACCCTTTGATAATATTGAAATTTGGATTGCAGTGAAACTTTTATCAGTTAGGTTAACTACTTCTACTGATTATTCCTGTTGCAAGGTTATCTCCAGGGTTGGCTCCTCTGATTCCAGCTCTCTCATCTTTGTCTCCTCCCACTGTTTCCTCTGTTGCTCAAGCCTCTTCTTACTGCCCCTCCCTCTATTTGTCTTACGTGACCTTGTGTTTGAAATTGACCTCACAGTTGCAGATCATGACCTAAAAAAGGACCTATATTTCTATTGGAACTAGAGCTGGAAGTGTCACTTTCAATTTCTGATGATAAAATCATATTGCAGTCACTATCCATGAAACGTCTGATTTTAAACCACTTAAGTTTGCCGCGCCATGTATAAATAATACCATCTGCATGATCACCATTATCTCATTTTTGTTTTTGTTTTTTGTAATGCTTTAATTCCTACTTAAATTTCTCCAATTGAATATCGAGGTCTGTTTTAATTTCATTTAACTGTTCAGCTGAAAAAAGTGCAGACATTTTATTTTCTAAAGCTTGAATATCTCCCAAAATAATGTCACACTTTCTTTGCATTCTTCACTATTTGTAGAATTAAGTCCAAACCACCTTTGTTAACAACTTTCTCCCATTCTGCCATGAATTCCTTGTCTTCCAAACCAAATGAGGATGGGTTTTGAACTCTTAACCCATGTGGAATCTTTTCTTCTCACCAATACTGAGAGAGAGAGACTAGGCATGCATCTGAAATCTAATGTATTTTTTCTTAGATATTCTAGATGATATGTCTCTGTTTTACATTGTGTTCATCCACAATTTGTGTTAAAAAAATTCTTCAGTTTGTGCCAAAGAAAAACAATTTGTTCTCTTTCAACATCTGAAATGCTGAGAACATTGGTGTTAACTGCTGTTGATGCCATTTTTACCAGGATCAAGAAGCAAAAACTCAAATACACTGAGCAATAAATATCAACAAGAAAAATACAAAAAAATGCACTGCTCACCCAGTCAGGATTCCAGACTGATACTGGTAGATAGAGGGGTGCACTTTACCAGGACATCTTGTAGGGAAACACTTTCTGTAGCCAGAAAAAGATCAGCACTCCCAAAGCACTTTCAATCATTTATTTCATGTGCAAAGTGCTTCATTATCACCTTATAGGCAAATACTGGCAAATAACAACATCAGAATAGGCATAGGGTAATCCATAAAAGTGTATAACAGCAGGTCCATCAGAGTCCATAGACAGTAATTTTGTTTTAGTGCACCGACTCGACCTTTAAAGAATAAGAATCCCAAAAATGCCACCACAAGACCGTTTACATTTCAGCATAATGAACTACGCCTTCATCACAACATGTGGCATACACCAACATACCAAACATTTAAACACTAATTTAATTAAATTGCAATTAATTTTTAAGTGCTATCTAATTAAGTGCAAATGCATAGCAATAGAACAGGGAGTAAATAAAGAACAAGGAGGATTGACAGGGAGAGGGAAGAAAGAGATATAACATTTAACTTATGCACATCTAGAAAATTTAGCTTATACACATCTAAAGGGATTTACAACTTATACACATCTAAAGAATTTTTCACAGCTTGCTCCAGCAGAAGGAATTTAGATATAGATTGTAAAACATCACAGTCAATAATGATATGAAGAGATTGCATCATTAAGTCCTCTTGGTCTATCAGAGTCCAATATAATAATTCAAAAGGCATCACAGTTCAATAATTTCTCTTTTAAACTACCACCCTCTTATTCAATACAACTTTTTTGATACCAAAATGCTGTAAGGCAGACACAGTGAAATGTTGTGCTTCTCTAAAGTGTTTTGCAATTGCATAGCTTTCATTTTGTGTTCAGATTGTTGTTTTGTGCTCTGCAGTTCTAGGTTTTAAAGCATGCTTTGTTTGTCCCACATAAAAAATACCACAAGGGCAGGTCAGCACATAAAAAACATCTTCAGAACTAAGGTTAATAAACTGTCGAATATTGAATCTTTTTCCAATTCTAGGATGTACAAAAGTAGTCATATTCCTTGTACCACTACAATGTGTGCAGTGTCTACACTTGTAATTTCTTGCTGGAGCTGCTGGCATCCAGTTCATTTTTTTCAGTGATTTTGGTAATAGATTATGAACTACTATATATTTGACATTACGGCTTCACCGTAAGGCAATTGTTGGAGTCTCTGTACTGATTTCATCAAAGTTTTTGTCACCCTGTAGAACACTCCAATGTTTTCTTACAATTTCTCCCACTTTATTTACTTTAGGGAAATACTGAGTAACAAAAGTCACTTCTGATTGCATTTTCTGCATTTCACTTCCATTTGATTCCAAGTGTTTATTTATTAATCCTACTCTGTTTATTTCACCTGCATGTGTATAGGCTTTTTTAAAGGAATACAGTTTGTAACGTCTTTGAGAGAACCTTTTTTTCATTTCTTCACTGCAGACTTCGAAATTCTTTGGTTGACTGCATGTTCATTTTGCTCCCAGAAACTGGCCTTTCAGAATATTATTTATAAGCACTAGCGGATGACACCTGTCAGCATGCAGAACAGTATTTTTCGCTGTTGGTTCCTGGAACATCTTGCTTTCAAGTCTGTTGTTATTATTAACTATAGTGAGATCTAGGAAATCAATTTGATGCTGATCATATTCCATTGTAAATTGTAAATGTCTATTTGACGCATTAATGTATTCCAGAAAAAGGGCTAAGTAATTTTCAGAACCATGCCATATCATGAAGCAATCATCAATATACTGGTGCCATGCAATAATATTGTTAAAAAAGGGTTTCATGACATCTTGAACAAACTGTTTTTCCCATTCTCCAACATAGAGATTTGCTTGATTCAGGGCAAACGTAGTGCCCATACTGTTACCTTTATTCTGAGTGCAATATTTTCAATCAAAAATAAATAAATTTGACTCCAGAACAGTTCTGGCACAGTTAACTATAACTGCTGATGGTGGTGTTCTATTTTCTTGTCTATTTGCAAGGACCTTAGAAATTGCTTCCATACCACCTTCATGTGGAATATTAGTATTCAGACTAACAACATCTATAGACAGTAGAAAATCCTCTTTTTGAATCACACATTCAGACAAAAAATGGCACATATGACTAGTATCTTTATAGAGGAGGGAAGCAAAGGCACATACTTTTTGATATGAAAATCAACAAATTTCGATAGAGGTTCTGAAGCTGCACCTATAGAGGACACTATTGGCCTGCCTGAAACTGGAGTCATTTTCTTATGAATTTTTGGCAGTAGATAGAAAGCCAGTTTTCTTGGTTCCTTTACAATCATAAATTCAGCCTCTTTTTCATTAATCCATTTATTTACTACAGCTTCATTAACAAGAGTTTCAATACAGTTGGATAATTGTAGAGTGGGGTCATTTTGTAGGACGGAATAAAATTCAACATTATTCAACTGCAGATTTGCTTCAGAGATATAATCATCAAGGCTCCAAATGACAACTACCCCACCTTTGTCTGCAGGACAAATCATAATATCAACCATATTACTTAGTGGGTGGTTTTTGAACTCTTAACCCATGTGGTATCTTTTCTTTTCACCAATATTGTGAAAGAGACTAGGCATGCATCTGAAATCTAATGTATTTTTTCCTTAGATCTTCTAGGTTATATGTCTCTGTTTTACATTGCATTCATCCACTATTTGTGTTAAAAAGTTCTTCAATTTGTGCAAAAAAAAAACCAATTTGTTCTCTTTCAACATCTGAAATTCTGAGAACATTGGTGTTAACTGCTGTTGATGCCATTTTAACCAGGATCAAGATGCAAAAACTCAAGTACACTGAGCAATAAATAGCAACAAGAAAAATACAAAAAAATGCACTGCTCACCCAGTCGGGATTCTAGACTGATACCGGTAGATAGAGGGGTGCACTTTGCCAGGACATCTTGTAGGGAAACAATTTCTGTAGCAGGAAAAAAGATCAGCACTCCCAAAGCACTTTCAATCATTTATTTCATGTGCAAAATGCTTCATTATAACCTTACAGACAAATACTGGCAAATAACAACATCAAAATAGGCATAGGGTAATCCATAAAAGTGTATAACAACAGGTCCATCAGAGTCCATAGACAGTAATTTTGTTTTGGACTGCCGACTCTGCCTTGAAAGAATAAGAATCCCAAAAATGCCACCACAAGACAGTTTACGTTTCAACACAATGAACTATGCCTTCATCAGAACATGTGACATACACCAACATACTGAACATTTAAACACTAATTTAATTAAATTAATTAAATTGCAATTAATTTTTAAGTGCTATCTAATTAAGTGCAAATGCATAACAATAGAACAGGGAGTAAAGAACGAACAAGTAGGATTGAGGGGGAGAGGGAAGAAAGAGATATAACATTTAACTTATACATATCTAGAACATTTAGCTTATACACGTCTAAAGGAATTTACAATTTATACACATCTAAAGAACTTTTCACAGCTTGCCCCAGCAGAAGGAATTTAGACATAGACTGCAAAACATCACAGTCAATAATGATATAAAGAGACTGCATCATTAAGTACTCTTGGTCTAACAGTGTCCAATATAGTAATTCAAAAGGCATCACGGTTCAATAATTTCACTTTTAAACTACCACCTCTTTTATCCAATACAACTTTTTCGATACCAAAATACTGTAA
Source organism: Neoceratodus forsteri (assembly GCA_016271365.2). Taxonomy (NCBI): domain Eukaryota; kingdom Metazoa; phylum Chordata; order Ceratodontiformes; family Ceratodontidae; genus Neoceratodus; species Neoceratodus forsteri. The sequence goes on from CM028134.1 coordinate 30,573,082, forward strand.
GACAGATACAGACATATGTTGTGCTTCTCTAAAGTGTTTTGCAATTGCATTGCTTTCATTTTGTGTTCTGATTGTTGTTTTGTGCTCTGCAATTCAAAGTTTTAAAGCAGGCTTTGTTTGTCCCACATAAAAGTACCACATGGGCATGTCAGCACATAAATAACATCTTCAAACAACAGTTAATAAACTGTCGAATATTGAATCTTTTTCCATTTCTAGGTTGTACAAAAGTAGTGATAGTCCTTGTACCACTACAATGTGTGCAATGTCTGCACGTGTTGTTTCCTGCTGGAGCTGCTGGCATCCAGTTTGTTTTTTTCAATGATTTTGGTATTAGATTATGAAGTACTATATCTTTGACAGTATGAGCTCACTGTAAGGCAATGCTTGGGGGCTCTGTACTGCTTTCATCAAAGTTTTTGTCACCCTGTAGAACACTCCAATGTTTTCTTACAATTTCACAACTTTATTTACTTTAGGGAAATACTGAGTAACAAAAGACACTTCTGATTGTATTTTCTGCATTTCACTTCCATTTGATTCCAAGTGTTTATTTATTAATCCTACTCTGTTTATTTCACTAGCATGTTTATAGGCTTTTTTAAAGAATACATTTTGTAACGTCTTTGAGAGAACCTTTTTTTCATTTCTTCACTGCACACTTCAAAATCCTTTGGTTGACTGCATGTTCATTTTGCTCTCGGAAACTGGCCTTTCAGAATATTATTTATATGCACTAGCGGATGACACCTGTCAGCATGCAGAATAGTATTTTTTGCTGTTGGTTTCCGGAACATCTTGCTTTCAAGTCTGTTGTTATTTTTAAATATAGTGAGATCAAGGAAATCAATTTGATGCTGATCATATTCCATTGTAAATTGTAAATGTCTATTTGACGCACTAATGTATTCCAGAAAAAAGGCTAAGTCATTTTCAGAACCATGCCATATCATGAAGCAATCATCAATGTAACGACGCCATGCAATAATATTGTTTAAAAAGGGTTTCGTGACGTCTTGAACAAACTGTTTTTCCCATTCTCCAACATAGAGATTTGCTAGATTCAGGGCAAACGTAGTTCCCATACTGGTACCTTTATTCTGAGTGCAATATTTTCAATCAAAAATAATGAAATTTGACTCCAGAACAGTTCTGGCACAGTTAAATATAACTGCTGATGGTGGTGTTCTGTTTTCTTGTCTGTTTGTAAGGACCTTAGAAATTGCTTAAATACCACCTTCATGTGGAATATTAGTATTCAGACTTACAACATCCATAAACAGTAGAAAATCCTCTTCTTGAATCACACATTCAGACAAAAAATGGCACATATGACTAGTATCTTTATAAAGGATTGAAGCAAAGGCACATACTTTTTGACATGAAAATCAACAAATTTCAATAGAGGTTCTGAAGCTGCACCTATAGAGGACACTATTGGCCTGCCTGGAACTGGAGTCCTTTTCTTATGAAGTTTTGGCAGCAGATAGAAAGCCAGTTTTCTTGGTTCCTTTACAATCAAAAATTCAGCCTTTTTTTCATTAATCCATTTATTTACTACAGCTTCATTAACAAGAGTTTCAATATGTCTGGATAATTGTAGAGTGGGGTCATGTTGTAGGATGGAAAAAAAATCAACATTATTCAACTGCAGATTTGCTTCAGAGATATAATCATCAAGGCTCCAAATGACAACTACCCCACCTTTGTCTGCAGGACAAATCATAATATCAACCATATTACTTAGTTCACTAGGTGCTGCTCTTTCTGCCTTACTAATATTCTGGTGATTGTTCCAGTAATGCTCCTTTAATAAGTTATCAATTTCACTTTCAATGACTCAAATTTAAACTTGCAAAGCTATACTCATGGGGGGGCAGAATTTTGATGTATTTCTAAGACCAGAGTCATCATGGTTGTCTTTAGATGTACTCTCTTGGATAGATATTTCATTTTGATTATTAGAGGCATATTATTCTTTTAATTTCAGCAACCTGTAGAATTTATGAAGATCAGTTTTTATACCATATATACTGGGTGTATTTGTTGGTACGAAAGAGAGACCCTTCGATAATACTGAAATTTGGATTGCAGTGAAACTTTTATCAGTTAGGTTAACTACTTCTACTGATAATTCCTGTTGTGAGGTGATCTGCAGGGTTGGCTCCTCTGATTTCAGCTCCCTCGTCCTTGACTCCTCCCTCTGTTTCCTGTGTTGCTCAAGCCTCTTTTTACTGCCCCTCTCTCCTTGTCTTACGTGACCTTGTGTATGAAATTTACCTCACATTTGCTGATCTTGACCTAAAAGAAGGACCTATATTTCTATTGGAACTAGAGCTGGAAGTGTCACTTTCAATTTCTGATGATAAATTCATATTGGAGTCACTATCCATGAAACGTCTAATTTTAAACCGCTTAAGTTTGCCGTGCCAAGTTTAAATAATTGCATCTGCATGATCACCATTATCTCGTTCTTGTTTTTCTTGTTTATAATGCTTTAATTCCAACTTAAATTTCTCCAAGTGATTTTCGATTTTTGTTTTAATTTCAATTAACTGTTCAGCTGAAAAAAGTGTAGACCTTTTATTTTCTAAAGTTGAATATCTCCCAAAATAATGTCACATTCTTTTTCTTGCTTTCTTCACTATTAGTAGAATTAAGTCCAAACCACCTTTGTTAACAACTTTTGCCTATTCTGCCATGAATTCCTTGTCTTCCAAACCAAAAGAGGGTGGGTTTTGAACTCTTAACCCACATGGAATCTTTTCTTCTCACCAATATTGTGAAAGAGACAAGGCATGCATCTGAAATCTAATGTATTTTTTTCTTAGATCTTCTAGATTATATGTCTCTGTTTTATGTTGCGTTCGTCCGCAATTTGTGTTAAGAAAATTCTTCAATTTGTGTCAAAGAAAAAACAATTTGTTCTCCTTCAACATCTGAAATGCTGAGAACATTGGTGTTAACTGCTGTTGATGCCATTTTAACCAGGAGCAAGATGCAAAAACTCAAGTCCACCGAGCAATAAATATCAAGAAGAAAAATACAAAAATCTGCACTGTTCACCCAGTCAGGATTCCAGACTGATACCAGCAGATAGAGGGGTACACTTTACCAGGATGTCTTGTAGGGAAACAATTTCTGTAGCCAGAAAAAGGTCAGCACTCCCAAAGAACGTTCAATCATTTATTTCATGTGCAAAGTACTTCATTATAACCTTACAGGCAAATACTGGCAAATAACAACATCAGAATAGGCATAGGGTAATCCATAAAAGTGTATAACAACAGGTCCATCAGAGTCCATAGACAGTAATTTTGTTTTGGACTGCTGACTCGACATTGAAAGAATAAGAATCCCAAAAATGCCACCACAAGACCGTTTGCGTTTCAACATAATGAACTATGCCTTCATCAGAACATGTGGCATACACCAACATACTGAACATTTAAACACTAATTTAATTTAATTAATTCAATTGCAATTAATTTTTAAGTGCTATCTAATTAAGTGCAAATGCATAGCAATAGAACAGGAGTAAAAGAAATAACAAGGAGGACTGAGGGAGAGGGAAGAAAGATATAACATTTAACTTATACACATCTAGAAAATTTAGCTTATACACATCTAAAGGGATTTACAATTTATATGCAGCTAAATAATTTTTCACAGCTTGCCCCAGCAGAAGGAATTTAGACATAGGCTGCAAAACATCACAGTCAATAATGATAAAAAGAGACTGCATCATTAAGTCCTCTTGGTCTAACAGTGTCCAATATAGTAATCCAAAAGGCATCATGGTTCAACAATTTCTCTTTTAAACTACCACCTCTTTTATCCAATACAACTTTTTCGACACCAAAATGCTGTAAGGCAGACACAGAGATATGGTGTGTTTCTCTAAAATGTTCTGCAATTGCATAGCTTTCATTTTGTGTTCTGATTGTTGTTTTGTGCTCTGCAGTTCTAAGTTTTAAAGCACGCTTTGTTTGTCACACATAAAAAATACCACAAGGGCAGGTCAGCACATCAATAACATCTTCAGAACTACAGTTAATAAACTGTCGAATATTGAATCTTTTTCCACTACTAGAATGTACAAAGTAGTGATATTCCTTGTACCACTACAATGTGTGCAATGTCTGCACTTGTAGTTTCCTGCTGGAGCTGTTGGCATCCAGTTCATTTTTTTTCAATGATTTTGGTATTAGGTTCTGAACTACCATATCTTTGACATTACAACCTCACCATAAAGCAATTCTTGGAGGCTCTGTACTGATTTCATCAAGGTTTTTGTCACCCTGTAGAACACTCCAATGTTTTCTTACAATTCTCCCACTTTATTTACTTTAAGGAAATATTAAGTAACAAAAGTCACTTCTGATTGTATTTTCTGCATTTCACTTCCATTTGACTCCAAGTGTTTGTTTATCAATCCCACTCTGTTTATTTCACTTGCATTTTTATAGGCTTTATTAATGGAATATGGTTTGTAACGTCTTTGAGATAACCTTTTTTTCATTTCTTCACTGCTGACTTCATAATCCTTTAGCTGATTGCATGTTCATTTTGCTCTCAGAAACTGGCCTTTTGAAATATTATTTATAAGCACTAGCAGATGACAGCTGTCAGCATGCAGAATAGTATTTTTTCCTGTTGGTTTACGGAACATCTTGCTTTCAAGTCTGTTGTTCTTTTTAAATATAGTGAGATCAAGGAAGTCAGTTTGATGCTGATCATATTCCATTGTAAATTGTGAATGTCTATTTGACGCATTAATGTATTCCAGAAAAAAGGCTAAGTCATTTTCAGAACCATGCCATATCATAAAGCAATCATCAATATAACGGTGCCATGCAATAATATTGTTAAAAAAGGGTTTAGTGACATCTGGAACAAACTGTTTTTCCCATTCTCCAACACAGAGATTTGCTAGATTCAGGGCAAATGGAGTGCCCATACTGGTACCTTTATTCTGAGTGTAATATTTTCCATCAAAAATAAAGAAATTTGACTCCAGAACAGTTCTGGCACAGTTATCTATAAATGCTGATGGTGGTGTATTATTTTCTTGTCTATTTGTAAGGACCTTAGAAATTGCTTCCTAACCACCTTCATGTGGAATATTAGTATATAGACTAACATCATCTATAGACACTAGAAAATCCTCTTCTTGAATCACACATTCAGACAAAAAATGGCACATATGATTAGTATCTTTGATATAGGAGGTAAGCAAAGGCACATACTTTTTGATATGAAAATCAACAAATTTCAATAGAGGTTCTGAAGCTGCACCTATAGAGGACACTATTGGCCTGCCTGGAACTGGAGTCATTTTCTTATGAATTTTTGGCAGTAGATACAAAGATGATTTTCTTGGTTCCTCTGCAATCAAAAATTCAGTCTCTTTTTCATTAATCCATTTATTTACTACAGCTTCATTAACAAGAGTTTCAATACGTCTGGATAATTGTAGAATGGGGTCATTTTGTAGGATGGAATAAAATTTAACATTATTCAACTGCAGATTTGCTTCAGAGATATGATCATCGAGGCCCCACACTACAACTGCTCCACCTTTGTCTGCAGGACGAATCATAATATCAACCATATTACTTAGTTCATTAAGTGCTTCTCTTTCTGCCTTACTAATTATCTCGTGATTGTTCCTGTAATGCTACTTTAATAAGTCATCAATTTCTCTTTCAATGACTCAGATATAAGCTTGTAAAGCTATACTCGTGGGGGGGGGGCAGAATTTTGAATTCATTCTAAGACCAGAGTCATCATGGTTGTCATTAGATATGCTCTCTTGGATAGCTATTTCATTTTGATTATTAGTGGCATAAAATTCTTTAAATTTCAGCACCTCAAGAATTTCTGAAGATGAGTTTTTATACCAAATATACTGGCTGTATTTGTTGGTATGAAAGAGAAACCCTTTAATAATACTGAAATTTGGATTGCAGTGAAACTTTTATCTGTTAGGTTAACTACTTCTACTGATAATTCCTGTTGTGAGGTGATCTCCAGGTTTGGCTCCCCTGATTCCATCTCCCTCATCCTTGTCTCCTCCCTCTGTTTCCTCTGTTGCTCAAGCCTCTTATTACTGCTCCTCCCTCTCCTTGTCTTACGTGGCCTTGTGTTTGAAATTGATCTCACATTTGCTGATTTTGACCTTGATTATTGATTTTTATTTTAATTTCAGCTGAAAAAAGTGCAGACATTTTATTTTCTAAAGTGTTAATATCTCCCAAAAATAATGTCACATTCTTTCTTTGCTTTCTTCACTATCCATAGAATTAAGTCCAAACCACCTTTGTTAACAACTTTCTCCTATTCTGACATGAATTCCTTGTTTCCAAACCAAATGAAGGTGTTTTTTGAATTCTTAACCCACGTAGTATCTTTTTTTCTCAATATTTTGATAGAGACAAGGTATGCATCTGAAATCTAATGTACTTTTTTCTTAGATCTTCTGGATTATATGTTTCTGTATTAGATTGCATTCGTACACTATTTGTGTTAAAAAATTCTTCAATTTGTGTCAAAGAAAAAACAATTTGTTCTCCTTCAACATCTGAAAAGCTGAGAACATCGGTGTTAACTGCTGTTGATGCCATTTTAACCAGAAGCAAGATGCAAAAAACTCAAGTCCACAGAGTAATAAATATCAACAAGAAAAATACAAAAAAATGCACTGCTCACCCAGTCAGGATTCCAGACTGATACCGGTAAATAGAGGGGTGCACTTTACCAGGACATCATGTAGGGAATCCCTTTCTATGGCCAGAAAAATGTTCAGCACTCCCAAAGCACTTTCAATCATTTATTTCATGTGCAAAGAGCTTCATTATATACTTATAGGCAAATACTGGCAAATATCATCAGAATAGGCATAGGGTAATCCATAAAAGTGTATAACAACAGGTCCGTCAAAGTCCATAGATGGTAATTTTGTTTCAGTCCGCCGACTCGACCTTGAAAGAATAAGAATCCCAAAAAATGCCACCTCATGACCGTTTACGTTTCAGCATAATGAACTATGCCTTCATCAGAACATGTGGCAAACACCAACATACTGAAAATTTAAACACTAATTTAATTAAATTAATTAAGTTGCAATTCATTTTACTCCCAGAAGCTGGCCTTTCAGAATATTATTTATAAGCTCTTGTGATGACAGCTGTCAGCATGCAGAATATTTTTTTTTGCTGTTGGTTTCTGGAACATCTTGCTTTCAAGTCTGTTGTTATTTTCAAATATAGTGAGATCTAGGAAATCAATTTAATGGTGATCATATTCCATTGTAAATTGTGAATGTCTATTTGGTGCATTAATGTATTCCAGAAAAAGGGATAAGTCATTTTCAGAACCATGCCATATCATGAAGCAATCATCAATATAATGGTGCCATGCAATAATATTGTTTAAAAAAGGTTTTGTGACATCTTGAACAAACTGTTTTTCTCATTCTCCAACACAGAGATTTGCTAGATTCAGGGCAAACGTAGTTCCCATACTGGCACCTTTATTCATTTATTTACTACAGCTTCATTAACAAGAGTTTCAATACATCTGGATATTCGTAGAGTGGGGTCATTTTGTAGCATGGAATAAAATTAAGCAAATTGCAATTTAATTAATTTAATTAAATTAGTGTTTAAATGTTCAATATGTTGTTGTATGCCACATGTTCTGATGAAGGAGTAGTTCATTACACTGAAATGTAAATGGTCTTGTGGTGGCCTTTTCGGAATTCTTATTCTTTCAAGGTCGACCGTGATGACTCTGGTCTTAGAAAGAAATCAAAATTCTGTCCCCCCTCCATGAGTACAGCTTTGCAAGCTTATATTTGAGTTGTTGAAAGAGAAATTGGTGACTTATTAAAGGAACATTACCGGAATGATCACCAGAATATTAGCAAGGCAGAAAGAGAAGCACTTAATGAACTAAGTAATATGGTTGATATTATGATTTGTCCTGCAGACAAAGGTGGAGTAGTTGTAATTTGGAGCCTTGATGATTATATCTCTGAAGCAAATCTGCAGTTGAATAATGTTTATTGTTTTCCGTGCTAAAAAATTACCCCACTCTACAAATATCTTGACATATTGAAACTCTTGTTAATGAAGTTGTAGTAAATAAATGAATTAATGAAAAAGAGACTGAATTTATGATTTTAAAGAAACCAAGGAAAGCGGCTTTGTATCTACTGCAAAAAACTTCAAAAGAAAATAACTCCAGTTCCAAGCAGGCCAATAGTGTCCTCTATAGGTGCAGCTTCAGAACCCCTATCAAAATTTGTTGATTTTCTTATCAAAAAGTATGTGCCTTTGCTTCCCTCCTGTATCAAAGATACTAATCATATGTGCCATTTTTGGTCTGAATGTGTGATTCAAGAAGAGGATTTTCAAGTGTCTATAGATGTTGTTAGTCTGAATACTAATATTCCACATGAAGGTGGTTTGGAAGCAATTTCTAAGGTCCTTACAAATAGACAAGAAAATAGTATACCTCCATCAGCATTTCTACTTAACTGTGCCAGAACTGTTCTGGAGTCAAATTTCTTTATTTTTGATGGAAAATATTGCACTCAGAATAAAGGTACCAGTATGGGCACTACATTTGCCCTGAATCTATCAAATCTCTATGTTGGAGAATGGGAAAAACAGTTTATTCAAGATGTCACAAATCCCTTTTTTAACAATATTATTGTGTGATGCTGTTATATTGATGATTGTTTTATGATAAGGCATGGTTCTGAAAATGACTTAGCCTTTTTTCTGGAATACATTAATGCATCAAATAAACATTTACAATTTACAATGGAATATGATCAGCATCAAATTGATTTCCTAGATCTCACTATATTTAAAAATAACAACAGTCTTCAAACCAAGATATTTCGGAAACCAACAGCAAAATATACTATTCTACATGCTGACAGCTGTCATCCACTAGTGCTTATAAATAACATTCTGAAAGGTCAGTTTCTGAGAACAAAACGAACATGCAGTCAACCAAAGGATTTTGAAGTCTGCAGTGAAGAAATGGAAAAAAAGGTTCTCTCAAAGACGTTACAAACCGTATTCCATTAATAAAGCCTATAAACATGCAACTGAAATAAACAGAGTGGGATTAATAAATTAACACTTGGAATCAAATGGAAGTGAAATGCAGAAAATACAATCCAAAGTGACTTTCGTTACTCAGTATTTCCCTAAAGAAAATAAAGTGGGAGAAATTGTGAGAAAACATTGGAGTGTTCTACAGGGTGACAAAAAGTTTGATGAAATCAGTACAGAGCCTCCAATAATTGCCTTATGGTGAGGCTGTAATGTCAAAGATATGGTAGTTCATAATCTAATACCAAAATCATTGAATAAAACAAACTGGATGCCAGCAGCTCCAGCAGGAAACTACATGTGCAGACATTGCACACATTGTAGTGGTACAAAGAATATCACTACTTTTGTACATCCTAGAAACAGAAAAAGATTCAATATTCGACAGTTTATTAACTGTTGTTCTGAAGATGTTATTTATGTGCTGACCTGCCCTTGTGGTATTTTTTATGTGAGACAAACAAAGCGTGCTTTAAAACTTAGAATTGCAGAGCATAAAACAACAATCAGAACACAAAATGAAAGCCATGCAATTGCAAAACAACTTAGAGCAGCACAACATATGTCTGTGTCTGCCTTACAGCATTTTGGTATCAAAAAGTTGTATTGGATCAGAGAGGTGGTAGTTTAAAAGAGAAATTATTGAACAGTGAAGCCTTTTGGATTACAATATTGGACACTGTTAGACCAAGCGTACTTAATGATGCAGTCTCTTTATATCATTATTGACTGTGATGTTTTGCAGCCTACATCTAAATTCCTTCTGCTGGGGCAAACTGTGAAAAATTATTTAGATGTGTATAAGCTAAAAATTCTTTGGATGTGTATAAGTTGCAAATCCCTTTAGATGTATAAAAGCTAAATTTTCTAAATGTGTATAAGTTAAATGTTATATCTCTTTCTTCCCTCTCCCCTCTCAATCCTCCTTGTTCTTTCTTTACTCCCTGTTCTATTGCTATGCATTTGCACTTAATTAGATAGCACTTTAAAATTAATTACACTTTAATTAATTTAATTAAATTAGTGTTTAAATGTTCAGTATGTTGGTGTATGCCACATGTTCTGATGCAGGCGTAGTTCATTACGTTGAAACGTAAACGGTCTTGTGGTGCCATTTTTGGGATCCTTATTCTTTCAAGGTCGAGTCGATGGACTAAAACAAAATTACTGTCTATGGATTCTGATGGACCTGTTGTTATACACTTTTATGGATTACCCTATGCCTATTCTGATGTTGTTATTTGCCAGTATTTGCCTGTAAGGTTATAATGAAGCACTTTGCACATGAAATAAATGATTGAAAGTGCTTTGGGAGTGCTGATCTTTTTTCTGGCTACAGAAATTGTTTCCCTACAAGATATCCTGGTAAAGTGCACCCCTCTATCTGCTGGTATCAGTCTGGAATCCTGACTGGGTGAGCAGCGCATTTTTTGTATTTTTCCTGAAAAAAAAAAATTTATGTCATTATACTGCTTACCTGCATTTCTTCAGTTAGCCATCGGCTTTGAAGAGTGCAGACGTGTTCCCGGTCCACTGAAGATCATCGCGCCGGCCTCTGGAGGTAAGTATGCTGTGAGGGGGGTGTGGGGAGGCAGGGTGCACAGAGGGTGGGTGCAGGTTGGGGAGGGGCAAGAGAGTCAATGAGGACCATTTTCTTTGTTCTAGCTGTTTTGATTTTTTTTATAAAGATGACATGGGGCTTTGCCAAGCTGGAGTGGGCTCCCAGCATGGCACCTGGGAGTTTGTTGGGGGCAGTGGAACCAATGAGGATTGGGCACCTGTGGGCCACAGACTTTTGCCATGCTGAGGTGGGCTCCCAGCGTGGCACCTGGAAGTTTACTTTTGGGGAGGCAGTGGAGCTGACAGGGGATTGGGCACCCCATCATTCATACAGTGTGTGGGGTGGAGGAGAGCGCATGAGCATGCTGGGTTGGGTTCCCTGCCTGCTACCTAGGTGTTCATGGGGGGGACTGGATCCAACGGGATCAGAAATGAACTGTCTATGACAGTTCAGATGCAGTGCTGATGTGTAGGCAATTTGCATACTGCCGATGGCAGTTTGCAAATTGCCTGCTGATGGCAGTATGCAAATTGCCTACACGTTACCACTGCTGATTGTAGCTGTGGTTTTCTCAGAACTGTATGGCACTGCATCTGAACGGCTGTCATAGACAGCTCAGACATTCGATGATGCGGTCGCGGCCAGCATGCAATGAGAGCAGGGCATTAGGTAAAGTGCTTTTACTACAAAAACTCGTATGGTGGCACTATGTTTCTTGCACTTGCGTGCAAGCAAACAAAAAATCAGAGCCTATCAAAACTTGCAATATGCGTGTCTGTAGGATATTGAATCTCTCACTGCTGCAGCCATCTTCTCATTTCAGACATCTGCAAGGGATTTGAAGATTTGTCGTGACAGAAAATGTCAGCTTGTGAACCAGCAGAATCAGTGTGATACAATCTACTATGTGCTGTAATAGACAGTAGCCCCATTCACATAGACAAATCTGCGACATTGTTGCTGGTGCACAGTAGCAAGATCATTGCTGCCGTGCACATCTGAATGCCACAGTTTTGCGGTTTGGGGGTTACGTTTTGTTGTGTCCGTGATCCCTGTTTCCTTGGAATCAGGTTGTGGTACAGGCATTTTGCACCATTGTACTTGGCCATCTGAATGCCCGCACCACACACAGCATTGTGGAGGAAGAGAGTCATGGACAGTTGCAGGAAGGTGAAAAATAGTCATGAAGCCATGAGTTTAAGGAGTAAGCAGAAGAGGCAGACCCAACTGACGAGGGAAGGGAGGACCAGAGTTAGGGAAGTGGCATGAGAAAGCAGATTGACCAACAGTAGCTTTTCAAGAAGGATCAGTGAGAGAAAGGGAAGTATTATTGTGTAGCGTGTAATGGGAAGCTGAGGGAGAGGACAACAGAGATGTAGGGTAGGAGGAAAGGGAACCAAACCAGAATTTAGATATAAAAGAGGCCCAATGGGAAAAGCACCTGGCATCAAGAGAGAAGTATTGAAAGGGCAGAGCACAGTGAGCAGTGATGGCTACAAGGGGAGCAGTCTAAAGCAAAATGACATAACATGTTGAATAACATGTTGAGTTTGTTAAAATAATTAACTGTCATGGTAAATTGCTTAAGTTGTTTGATAAAACAACCAAGGGTTCTTGGGGTCTGCCTGCGGTTTGCACATAGGGCAACGTTTGCGACTAGGGCTAAAACAGGGTTAACTGATGAATTAACCAATTTTGTAAAACCAGGGCATTTCTTCTTACCCAAAATATTGATGGACTTTGCCCATAAAGGTTTAATGGAGTTTCATGAACGTTCATGGATCTTTATGACCATAGAATTAAGTGTTGAGCATGGATTTTCATATACTCAATCCTTGTGCATGCATAAAAGTTGTTTTGCACAGTTCCAAGGTCATAAAAAGCTGTTGTGCACAGTTCAAAGGCTATAAAACGTTGTGCACAGTTCACAGGTCACAAAAACATGCTGTGTAGGTTATCTACTATTAAGGGCCCTTCCCCATTGACCTAATCATATAACTTTAATATAGTTACTGACTATGAGCAATGAAAAATGGGAGGGAGAGGAATGGATAGGATCCATGACTGATCGTTGACAACAATTTTGTCAAATGACCAGACAGCAAAACCGGTGGGTCGACTGCATTTTGCAGTCGTCTGCTGGTTTCAAAGAAAATGAAGTGATTTTTTTTTTCCGGGGGGAGCTTCACCCCAGAACCTCCCACACGGGGGGGAGGGCTGTGCCCCTGTATCCCCCACTAAAGATTATCAACTCTGAGTCAGAGCTGATTTGGGGGGGGGGTGCAGGACTCCTGACAGGCAGTGCCAGGTTACAGCATGGACACTACAGTGACGTGACTGTCAAAATGTTGCGGTTGGGGTGGTATACCGAGGTGGATGGATCCTGTGCATTTCTATATATAAACTAGGGCTGCATGGAAGTTCCAGATTTGTATGGAATAGAATTCAGTGGAATTTTGAAAAAGTCCTCCTTATTCCCATAATTCTGTAGGTAGCAAAATTCTGATACTTCTAACGGGCAATATTTTTCATGGATTAGTAATCTGCAGTTTTCATGAACTGTGGATTCCTTTCCCGCAATCTATGAAATATCATTGCCCAGTTAATGTGATCCATGGCATGTTATTCCACAGTTTACCTACATGATAAGCCACAACAGGATGTGCAGTGTAGGATTTTAATGCACACCCCAGCAGTGTAGTGAGCCGCTAAGCCAAAAGCTGAGTGCCCTTATGTCCCTGATAAGTGCATTAAAATCCAATGATGCACACCCTGGAGGAGCTTATTACATTTATAAAATGGCTCTAAGTGGGTTTCTTTGGGGGGGGGGGGAATGAGATTCGGCACCTGATGGTATGTTTATAGAGGTTTAATGCATGGTCAGGTGATGTCTCTCGGCTAATTAAATTTTTAGATTCTTCCTAGCCATTTTAGAAATAGAAATGCTTTTTAGAATTCCACAGAATTTAAAAATGAAATCCTGGAAAGCATTTCATAAGAGAGCTTGCCATTCCACATAAATTTCATGGGTAGAAGTTTGCATTCTGCACAGCTCTAATATAAACTGAAATTTACATGTATGGCATAAGCAAAACTACATGCTATAAAAATATAAACCATAGGTAAACATGCCTAACTTGGCTTGTGTTTCCTTCTCAGAGCTGAGATAACATCATGGACCTCTCAAGATTCACTCTCGAGGTCTGTATAATGCTATCTCCACCCCTTGATGGAAACACAGACCTGTTGTGCATGGTTTACCATAAATTATTCTTAATGTACTGAATTCTTGAACTGTTCATAAATAAATAATGAACATTCATGAATGGTTTATGATCTTTTCAGCTGGGCTGGTATTTGATAGTGTATGCTTACTTGCTGTCCCCTTTGTACATTGTTATACCTATAAACAAAATAGTTAATTAATTTACAAAATAATAGACAGAATAACTGTTTGTTGCATTAATAGTACTGTATATAGGTGAGTAATTTTTTTTAAATATATACAATGTGGTGTAGTCATCTAAATAAAATTCACTGGGCCATACTGATGTCAGTCTGTCTTGATATGTTTATAATTGAAAGGCTTGCCTGTAATTCAGTGGCCAAGCAGCCAGCCACTCCCACTTCCTGAGCTATATAAGCAGTTCCTCTCAGCCTCACTGAGAAGCATTTTTTTTTTTCCCAATCCGGAGGCTATGTTGGTTTGTTCTCTGAGCTGGATGGGGCTTTACCCCCCAAAAAAAAACCTGTTGTTTCTGTGTGTCTCTGCTGGACTTCAGTGTTTGTTTTCCTGCTTCTGGATTGGGTTTGCATCTTTCATCCCGCTGTGTGCTTCCCTGTGTTTTGTGTCTTGTTTTTTTGGGCCTTTCCCTGTTTTCTGTTTTGCTGTCTTTTGGTTTCCTCTTTTGGGGGGGGGCTTTTATTTTTAAAACTCCTAGCATACTGCTACTACAGAGCTCATTCTGCTTGGTTTCAGTTACAACTCTCAATTTACTGCACTGCAACTGCAAACCTACTCAGAGCTCATGCTGCTGCTTTCAGTTACCTGCAACTTCAGCCACTGCTGCTGACTGTTTACTTTAATTACTATTGTACCCAGTGCCTGTGTTTTAACACTGTACTCATTTAATTGCTGCTGTACAGGCCCACTTGCTTCCTGCTGCTGCATTGTTTACACCCATTCCTATTCTACCTTGTTTACTCTGAGGTTAGCTGAAGCTCCTGCTGAGGGTATTACACTAGATTTTATATCTGCATGTGGTTCTTGGCCTTTCATTGCTTCCTTGTTTGTCCTACGGTGGGGACTGGGAGGTGTTTGGGGGGTTGTGGCCTATGTGTTTAATTTTGTTCTAAATCCTGTCTTCGCAGCCGAAAATCCTCTGAGTTTGTCACCTTGATTTGGCTATTCATGTCTGGCTGGCTTGCCCCTAACTCAGTGCTGTTTACTTGCTATACAGTTGTTATGCAGGTCCACCTATTACTACTTCTGCTTACTGACCTATCGGGTCCACACTTGCTTATGCAATCATTGCTCCTTGCTTACGCAAACCATTGCTTCATGCCTAGTGCCATCCCTTTGGCTTCGGCCTGGGATTCTCCTGCTCTCAATCTGCATTTGACCTTGCAAGGTCTCAGCACTCAATGCTCATTATGATCTCAGCATGCCGTGCTCATTCAGCTTACCAGCTTTGCAGCTCTCAATCAATTCTGGGGCATGCCAGCCATTCTAATCTGGTGCAGGTTCCTGCAGCCGACTGTCTGTCTCTGCATTTAATCTGCATCATCGAGCGTGTCCAACTTGGGGCGTGATCCTTCTAACCTGGCCCATAGCTGGGAATGTCCTCACCCCAGGCTTGGCATTAGCTGCCTGTTATGTGACAGCAGCTCCTGGTGTAGAATTTAAGACTAGCGGTGAAGGGTGGTTACGATGATCTCCTTCGGCTCTAGTGTTCCACTATAATGGTTAGCCATTGACTTTAGTGGTTTCCCTAGCAAGGCACCTTCACCCCATTCTCCCCACGACTGCCTCTGGTTCACTTGGTTTGATTTAGGGCCAGTAGGCCAGGTGAGTGCCTCAGCAGTCGTTGCTCTCCTCCTGTGCCTTGGATTCTCGTATTGTTGCAGAGTTTTCTCGCAACCTTCCACGACGTTCCCGCTAGAGGGTTTGAGTGAGAGCCTTCCTCCAAATTGGAATATTTTCCACCTCCCTTTAATTGAGTTTTCCAAATTGCAGCTGCAGAGCCATCACTAAATACATTTTCCCAAGCCTGGAGGGAAGGCGACCTAGGCCTTGGATCCCCAGAGATTTCCTCCTCATAGGGTTTTTTTCTCTCATCCGTTGCCTCAGGTCATAACGCTTAGTCAGCATAGTTGTTTCCCCTAGTTTCCGTTGTTGGATGGAGGTGGAGGATGTCCTGCCGTTCCCTCTCTCCTTAGGGGATCTCCTTCTCTCAATGCAAGCCATCACTATTCTTCTTTACTACCATGTTCCAGTTACTGCTTCTACGTCACTGTTACTGCTTGCTCATACGCATCATGCTGCCTCCTTTGGGGATGATACATTTCTTTTGGGGATTCCTAAGGTACCTTTAGCCACGTGGCACCTCTAGGGGCAGAACCCTCTCCGAGAGTTCCTTGCTTCGTACCCCTACATTGGTGGTAATTCCTCTGGAATAGAGTGCGAATGGCCACAACCAAAACTGACACAGTTACACAAGCATAACACTATACTGGCTGCGTAGGTCAGTGAATTGAAAGGCTCGCCTGTAATTCAATGACCAAGCAGCCAGCCACTCCCACTTCCTAAGCTATATAAACAGTTCCTCTCAGCCTCACTGTGAAGCATTTTGTCTTTGCCCCATCATCCTCTCCTCCTCCTCTAGCTGCAGCGCTCTACCTTAGGGGGATTCCTAAGGTATCTTTAGCCATGGGAACTGTCCTGTGGCACCTCTAGGAGCAGAACCCTCTCTGAGAGTCCCTTGCTTCGTACCCCTACAGGGTGGTAATTCCTCTGGAATAGAGAGTGCGAATGGCCTCAACCAAAACTAACACAGTTACACAAGCATAACACTATACTGGCTGCATAGGTCAGTTAATGAATGAATAATGAAGTAGTGTACCTGCAGTACCAGTTGATACCATGATCTGGATGCTTTTGTAAATAAATTCCTCTTACTTTAAATTTCTGAGATAAAAGGGGGTCTTTTTACCAGCATGGCCACTATGATACAACATGCCCTAATGGGGGGAAGTGTTTGTGCTTTGTCTGCCTGTCATGCCAGTTTTCTAGCAGAAAAAAATGCCCAGCTACAAAATGCACTGGCACTTCAATCTTTTGTAACCAAGGCCACTGATTTGCAATGATCAAAATGATGAAATTCCACTTTCAAGACTTGAAATTCCAGGAATTTCAATGTGATTGTTAGTCTAACTTCTGAATTTTACTGGGATTCTTCTGTCATTCTTTTAGTGTGTGTATAAATAATCAGAATAAATGAAGGTTGAACATACAGAGCATTAAATAAACCAAACTGAAAATTGTACAGGAAGCAATTATAAGAAAAAATACAAGTTTTGTAGATTTACTGATCTGGTATAAAATGCCAAATTCTGTGAAATTCTTTGTTTTTACCAGTGTTCAGGCAGCCCAGATTCCAGAATTAGACTAGATTTTCTGATAAAAACCAAAGACCGGCGGTCTTGTTTATAACTTGTCCAACAATCGGTTTGTCATAGCATTAGTGTTATATGCACAAACTTAAAAAAAATCTTTGGCACCTAAATAGTACATACTTTATGTGATTGTGTAGGGTACATAGTACTCGACTTTGCTATTCAGCTGGGAGGCAGGTGCAGAAAAACAGCAATTATCTCACAGTTTCCATCCAATTGCTCGTAAAAGTAACCCCTCCCAGCATTCCAGTCATGTAACTACAAAAAATAAAAGATCTTCTGCAGTGGGGGAGCATTTTACAGATGACCCCAAAAATTCACTAAAAGAATGTTACAGTCTGTGTGACACAAAAATCAGTCAGGGCCAGTTTACTTGAACACTGGAAACTAGTGTTCTGGCTGTTTATCAAAAATGTGAGTATGGCATCTTCCTTACAGCCACATCTGTTCCCAGTCCCCACTCTGGTCACACTGACCGGCAGCAGCAGCAAGCGGGTGTAGGAGGTGGTGGGATGTGATGGTTTTGTCAAATTATGCAGCCACCATGGCAGCCACAGTAGCCATCTGATTCCGTAGCCTCCGGTATCAGCACTGCATCAAAAGCACCACTCCAGCCACCACTAGGCAGAGTTACCAGGCCCTGTAGGGTGGACAGTTCAGATTTTTTTTACACAAAACAGCCACATCCAACACACAGTCGTACTCATTCAGGTAATCCACTTCTTTAGTCAGTAGCCATGTCCACCATCATAGCCATTTTGCTACTTTTAGCTTCATCAGGAGTAAGAGGCTCCGTGAAAATAGATGATACAGTACATTTAAAAAATAAAATAATTAATGGCGCCTCCCCTGACAAAGTGACAGTGTGCCACGAAGCACTAGGTTGCAGGCTACCTGGGAGCACTTTGGTTTTACATTTATTAAATGCATTAATTTCACACCTAGTGTGCACCATCTTTTCTTTTTGCTTAGTTATCTATGTGTGCCTACAACAGATCCCACACCTGAAATCCTTGGACCTAAACATACTCTCAGGCATACCCAGTGGGGTACTTCTTTGTTTTTCCAGTAGGGTACACAGAACCAGCACAGTGCCTGAATGTGTTGCAACAAAACAAACAACATTGCCCAAATCATTACATGCCTGTACTAAACTGCCCCCTACACACTCAGTTTATCTCCTGATCCTGCAGGACTCAGCTTTTATTCAAATGGCCAGCAGCAGCTGAGGGGCACACTGTAGATTATGGGGCTGGGGCACCAGCTTCATTAAAAGGAATATAAACCTGGGGGGCAGGGGCATGGTAATACAGCAGAAGAGGTCAAAGAGAGAGTTTAATTTGCAAGGGGAGAATTTAGGGCAAGTCCTAGCCTGTGCACTAGATCACTGCAGTCAATGATGGAAAGAATCCGCTTTGAGATGATCTCATGTCTGGCAGAAAGAGGGAGACAGGCTTTGTTGTGGAATGGCATGGAGTCCGGAAGGAATTTAATACCATGTTGATATGGCTAGAAAAGTCCAGAGTCTGGGCAAGCCAGATGCCCTGTATAGTTGAAATAGCTGATCTGCTCAGTTGTGAAGCTGCCAAGGGGAGTGATGTGAGTAGATGGAGAAAGCCTGGTGTCTAGGCTTTGTGCCAAAGAGAATGGCAGCTGGAGAGTTTTTTTGTATCTAGAGTAAGATGGTTTGATCAGATCTAGTTTTGGACTGCATGTCAATCCTTTAGTATGCAGGTGAAAAGTTTTGGGGCAGTGGGACATGTGGTGACATGACTGCCATCTGCCTACAGATACATGTGCAAGGATGGAGGCAGAGGAGTGAGATGATTTTGCCACTGTACAGGTTTCTTGTTCATACTCACCTCAACTGCTATGTGCAGTTCTGAGGCCCACACTTGAAGAAAGACAAAGTCAGGGTGTAAGTGGTGCAGAGTGGGTGATAGAAATAATCCAGGGCTGGCAGGAAAAGACTTACATGAAAGGTTGAAAGATCTCAACATGTACACATTGGAGGCAAGAAGAAAGAGTTTGGGGGGGGGGAATTACAGAGATGTACAAATACCTTTTTAGTGGTAGAATTCTTTATCCTCCTCCGGTAGAACAGGCAGCTCTTCAACCCTGTCCCATCTCTTTCAGCTGGCTTCCTCACCACTGTCAGGTTCTTGGTACTAGTCTCCTGTGGAGTATCCCCTGCAGTGGGTCTTGGAGGGGAAGGGCTGTCCTCCCCTCCCAGACAAACAAATCCAGAGACTCCGGTCCACAGCTCGGTGAAGCAGGCTACAGGGATATAGACAGGACTTCCTTTATCTCATCCTCCTATTTTCCATTTTTGTCCCCTCCCTGCTACTGGGTCGAACACATCAGAGAGCATGTGGAGGCACGCACGCACTGCAGATGCCCCACAGTGCCCACCCTTGTTATTGCTCTTGGCCATCCAACCACCAGGCCTCCAGCTGGTGGCCGCCACATGGCGGAGTTGGCAACCAACTTCCTCCATAAGAGGAGAGAAGTCCATTGGACACAATCCTCTCCCACCCCAGCCAACCCCTGCTGACCCAAGTCCATTCCCGAACCTGGGCTGTCAGCATGGGAAAAGGTAAGGCAGATACATGGCACCTGAGCTCTCTTCACCACTGGGCCAGCCCCTACATACAAATACCTTTACAGGATGAATAAAGTAGATAGCACAGAGTTGTTCACGCTGAGTGGAAACACAGGTACGCAGGAAACTCAATGAAGCTGTTGCCTGGGAGATTTAAGAGGGACAATAGAAAGCATTTCTTCACAGAGAGAGTGGTAGAGGGATGGAACAGACTCCCAAAGGAGGAAGTCTGTGCAAAATCAATAGGGGGGGGTTACACATGGGTAGGTCAGACTTGTGTGGCTGGTAAAGATGGCATCAAAGGGGAAGGGTGGCAAGAATGAGCGAAGGGCCACTAGGACCCGTGCCATCAACATTAGATAGGGCCAGATGAATTTTATGGGCTGCAGGGCTGTTCTCTGCAGACAACTTCTGTGTTTCTATGAGACACAGGTGGAACGCAGGCCATATCAAGGAGAACATTATTAACCATTAAAGAAAACATTAGTTTTTCATTTTTTTGTTTTTTTATTGTTTAATGTAATCAGAAATATGGGCATGTGTGAGGTCTGTTTAATGTATTTTTTTTATTTATTTCAAAACTTCTACCTGGAAATATACACTGAGCACAGTAGCAGCTCATTTCCAGATGTGCCCTGGTGGTGGTGGTAGTGGTAGTAGTGGTGGGGGGGGAGCAGAAGTACGGATTATCAAAAACTGTGTAAAGTACCATGAAAGTTAGTAAGGCAAAAACAATAAAATTAAGATAAATATCAATTATATCAGGACAGTAGCAGTTCCATAGAGAGAAGGACCATTACACAGTAATGCGCAGCAACAAGTTGCAGTCAAAGGGGCAATATGGGCCTTGGCATACCATAGCAATAGTACAATGGGTACCTGGGGGTTGGATCCGGGGACTAATTTAAGTTAATACTACTGTACACCTGATCACTTTATTGTTGCTGGATTGATGCCTTTTCTGACTCTCCTGGTTACTGTATTATGATTTATTTACTGTACAGTAGACTTTCCTGTTTTGCATGATCTGATCCTTTCTGCAACTTGTTTTTCCTGTGTTTTTCTGCTATAATTTCCTGGGTCATACCTGAGCATAGGCAATACTTGTCTAGTATGCTTACCCAGTTAACAAAAATCAATCAATCAATTTGTAGGTGTCCGAAGAGCAGCCATGAAGGAGGGTTTTGACAGACTACAGGGATAAGGCAGCACGACTAGCAGGAAGCAGACCAGAACTTAAGATATCTGAACGAGAATGCCGCTTGACCTGCAGAGGCTTTCACGGAGAGAGAAAGAGAGAAAGAAAAAGTGAGAGTCACAGCTGCAGATGTAGTACACAGAAGTGGGGGACAAGACAGCCCCCCCATGTATTGTTTTGTGTATTTACATAGTCTAATTTTGTTCTTTTTTGGGGTCCTTGGCAAATGCTGACTTTTTTCTTGTCCAATAATCATTCTGAATTACTTAAGAGTTCAAGAACCCACTGACATCAGCTGAGCTGAAATAATGACAATGGCTTCTGTATCTCATTAGTGATTTAAAAGTCAGTGTTGGGTGGGAAAAAGGAAACATTGGCAAGTGATCCTAAATAAAGACAAAATAGGTCTATTTCAAAACAAGCACACTAAACAATACACTGGGGTATTAAACCGACTTTGCACATGTCCAAACCTCCAATTACTGTATATATAAAGCATGTAAAAACAGGGTTTATGTTGCCTTTAAATAAACATCTAACTTGTAAGGATAAACTCTTTTTTCGCAATTTGTCGCCATAAATAGGGACAGTCTGCCAATTCATGAGTCTAATTGCCCCCTTGAAAGAATCTGATCCTTGATGTCCCAGCCATATGTAGTTTTATTTGATTGCAAAAGCAATCTGATCCTCATTTATTTTTCCCACAACCATCAGCACTGGCCATGCCTAGTGTGCACCCATATGGGATAAATAGTCGACAAGATCTTAAATAACTTGTAGGGTTGGCAGCATGCAGGAACCTAAATGCCAGTTTCTCTATGTGTGCGAGTGTGTGGGAATAGATTTAATTGTGTGTGTATGTGTGTGTGTGTGTGTGTGTATATGTGTGTGTGGTTTTATTTTGCAACCCTAATCATTTTCATTGCAGTTTCTTTCTTTCTTTCTTTCTTTCTTTCTTTCTTTCTTTCTTTCTTTCTTTCTTTCTTTCTTTCTTTCTTTCTCTCCTCCCTCCCCTCCTTCTTTCTCTCATTCCTTCCTTAACTTTTTTTTTGTGGATTCTTTTTTTGCTCTGGAGGTCAGTGCATCTTTCGGAGTACCCACTTGACTAGCTACCATTGCTCCCAGTCTGAAACTCCCCGCATTGGTCTCCCTCTCAACCCCATGGCTCATCCAGCCCCCCGGATAACCCCCTGGGAGAGGGCCTGCCCATCCTTTGCAGCCATTCTGAAATGAGAGGGACTTAACATGATGTTGGGTCAGCCAAGGGAGATCCGATGATGTTGGATCCAACAGCGGGATGTGGGCAGGTCCCTGGGGTCTCCTTCATCTCAGCTGGTCTCCAGAAATTTTGCGTGTTTGTTTTCCCCAGCAGAGCGCAGACATGCCATGATGTCCGAGCACCTCTGCACTGACTGCCACCGCGCTCTGCCCCTTTACGCGGCACTGCTCATGCTGGGTCCCTGATCTCCATCGGGGGCCGCCAGAGAGTGATGCGATCCCCAGAAACCACCCCAGGAGGGGAAAGCAGTCCTCTGGATGCTCATTTCCTTCCCTCCCCTGCCAACCCCCGACAACCTGAGTCTGCTTCATAACCCGGGTTGCCAGCGTGGCATGAGGTGTGGCATCCAGTGCCTCAAACCTTAGCACCACTGGGCCGGCCCCATTCCTTCCTTATTAATTTATTTATTGATTTGTTTATTTGTTTATTTCTAGAGGATTGCCAGAAGAGACATACTGAGCTGGTAACTGCTCATTTCCAGATGTGTCCTGGGGAAGAGGCAGGGAGCAAACAATACTGGGGGGTTGGGGGTAGGAAGAAGTAGGCTGATGGTTAACTAGGATCTGCAGCTTATCCAGTAGGTAGGGAAATGGGCAGACTGGGTGGGCCAAGCGGTCCTTATCTGTCATCAAATTCTATGTTTCTATGTTTCTATGTAATACATGGAGCCAGATTTTCAAACGGGATTGCCACAAGCCCCAGGTGCACCGATGATACAGTGCACCGGGCTTGCAGCAATCTAATGGAATTTTTTTATCCCACGCAGCAACTGCTGAAAGTTAGACCAACTTTTTGTGGTCTAGCTTGCAGCAATCCCAGGGGCTGTTTTTACCGAGAATGCTCCAGATGTTTGATGCATGCTGCCGTATGTCGTGGAAACTGTCACAACTGCGCCTAAGATTGCAAAATTGAACGCAGTTGCGGGGGAAGGGGCTCCATGCACTACTAAAACCTAAGTGTCATGGTGCAAGGTTGGACACAAGCCCCACACCACGCTTTGAAAATCCGGCCCAGGATGTGCAAGTGAAAATAACAAACTGTAGGGGGCAGTAGTAATAAAAATAAAATGAATCCAAAAAAAGACATTATAAAAAAACTAAAAGCAAAACTACATTACAGTTGTGCAGACACGCTATACAGACAGATAATCTGGGCAACACAAAGTAAAGAGGTAGAACAGTGCAAATTAAAGTACAGGTACAATATAGTTTTGCCCAGAGCAGCCCAGATAAGGAGTAAATTACATACGAGAGTTATCAAAGCCAGTTCAGTAGGGCAGGTACAGGTGCAAAAACAATTCCAGATGCAACAACTGATTTGGAGCAGTTTAGCCTAGGGTAGGAAGTAGGGATGCTTGGATTCTCTAGAATATGTTCTGTCATACATCTGATAAAATGTTAGAAATTTATATTCTGGTTCTTATTCTATTCCATTTCAAAGAAGCGAAGTAGGAATTGGCGTTTCAATCGTAATTCCAGTTCTGTCTCTGAATACCTACTGGTATTCACAAAACTCTTCCCTGCTGCCAGGAAGTGGCACAACAATATACCAAGCATTTGTCAATGCTGAATGTTTGCTTGCTGTTATTAGCACTGGACATGCAGGAGTTAGACAGATGCAGAATAGGAATGGCAGTGAAGTACTGAACTCACGCCAACCCCACCTTCACCCTGCAGAGATAGACATGCATTGGGGTGTGCCTTTCGGTCATCGCCCATAATGTTCATGGCATTTCACCTCACCCTATCCTATAGACACCGGCAAGTGTTGAGGTGTGCCCTGGGGTGTTCATCTTCACAGTCACCCCATTTCATAAGGTCATACTCTGAAATGGGTGCAGTATAGGAGAATGGGGTAAAGTCTGGGGCCAAAGAGTCCAAGGCACACCTTGATGCCTGTCACTGGCTTCAGGGTGGGGGTGGTATGGCATGAGCATTACAGTCGGCAATCCAATGGCACATCCCTGATGCCTGTCAGTCTGCACAGGGTGGGACGTTAAGGTAAGAAACCCTAATGTCCAGGGCATTTGTTAGTATTAATCTGTATTTGTATGGGTGTGGGCAGGACAGTAGTGCAGTGGGTAGGTAACTGGCTGGGCAGCAGGACACAGAGGGTGGTGGTAAATGGCTGTCACTCCACAGAGGGAAGAGTGACCAGTGGGGTACCACAGGGATCAGTGCTGGGACCGGTACTATTCAATATCTTCATCAGTGACATTCGCGGGACCTA
The DNA here is from genome assembly GCA_016271365.2 of Neoceratodus forsteri. Lineage (NCBI taxonomy): Eukaryota > Metazoa > Chordata > Ceratodontiformes > Ceratodontidae > Neoceratodus > Neoceratodus forsteri. Next base: position 30,597,757 of record CM028134.1, read on the forward strand.
GAAGGCAGAATTTCACTGTTCGCTGATGACACAAAGCTCTGTAACAGAGTAGACACACCAGAGGGTGTAGACAGAATGAGAAGGACCTGCAGAAACTTGAAGAATGGTCAGGGTTTGGCAGTTGAAATTCAATGCAAAGAAGTGCAAGATAATGCATATGGGGCACAAAAACCCTGGCACAATATATCAGTTGGGGGTGAGGATATAGCATGCACCAAACAGGAAAGGGATCTTGGAGTTATCATCTCTGATGACCTCAAGGCAGGGAAACAGTGACAAGGCAGCAGGTAAAGCAAATAGGATGCTGGGATGTATAGGCAGGGGCATCACCAGCAGGAAAAGGGAGGTCATAATTCCGCTATACAAGACACTAGTGAGGCCCCACCTGGAGTACAGTGTACAGTTCTGGAGACCATACCTACGTAAGGACATAGACAGGGTAGAGAAGGTTCAGAGGAGGGCAACAAAGATGGTGCATGGATTGCATCACAAGTCCTATGAGGACAGGTTGAAGGCACTGAACATGTACTCCCTGGAGGAGAGGAGGGAGAGAGGGGATATGATAGAGACATACAAGTATCATACAGGGAGGAACAGGGTGCAGGAATGCACTATTTTTAAGCAAAAGAGATGTTCCAGGACTAGAGGGCATGGGATGAAGTTGGAGGGAGGACGATTCAGAGGAAATGTGAGGAAGAATTTCTTCACAGAACGGTGGTGGACAAGTGGAACACCCTGCCAGAGGAAGTGGTGGGGGCTGAAACAATCACGGGATTTAAGAATGCATGGGATAGACATAAAGGAATTCTGGAGGTCAGGAGTAAAGGGCAACAGACTTCCTGGAAAACATAAACTGAACTTACAAACTTAAATGGGCAGACTGGGTGGGCCATAGGCCCTTATCTGCCGACACTGTCTATGTATCTATGTATCTATGTATCTATGTATTTGCACTACATATTTTCAACATGGCCTTTTTGTGACCCCTACCTCATAAAAGCATTTGGGACCTCTGCTCATGAACAGGGGCACTGTGATTTTGTTAATGTGTCTCGAGCTTTGATTTCCCACAGCGACCGTGCCATTCTGTGCCAAATGTGTGCGAAAACACAGATTGGGCAGGATGTGAAGAATGTCAGCTGTACCATTCATAGGGAGGTGTGAAGAGATGGCAATGTTGAAAATCCGGAGTGAAAATATTAAAAATGCTCAAACTTCTGAGCGTATGTGGAAACTGCACAGTGCATGCTTGTAACATAGTCCTTTAGTGGAATTATTTCACCAAAGTTTCAACCATAGGCATTTTGTGACCTCCGCTCATGAACAGTGTCATATGATTTTCTTAACCTGTCCTGAACAGTGATTTCCCACAGCGACCGTGCCATTGTGCGCCAGAGGTGCAAACACACATTTTGGGCAAGATGAGAAAAATAACAGCTATACTGTTCATGAGGAGGTGTGCAAAATGGGCAATGTTAACAATTTTGAGTGGAAATATTATACATTTTTAAAGTTACGAGTGTGCCTGGAAAGTGTGCCATGCACGCGCATAACACAGTCATTTTATGGGCTTTTGTCACCAAATTTTCAACATAGGAATTTTAGGACCTCTGCTTATGAACAGTGTCACTGTGATTTTCCTAATCTGTCCTGAACACTGATTTCCCACAGCGACCGCGCTATTCTGTGCTGGAAGTGCGAAAACACATTTCGGCCAGGATGTGAAAAATGACAGCTGTACTGTTAATAAGGAGGCATGAAAAAATGCCAGTGTTGATAATCTGGAGTGAAAATATTACAAATTCATGAACTTACAAGTGTGCGTGGAAACTGCGCAATGCACACTCGTAACAGTCAATTTTTGAAATTTTTTCACCACATTTGCAACATACTCTTTTTATGAGCCCACCTCATGAATGGTGACATTGTCATTTGGTTAATTGGTCCCAAAAGGTGATTCCACACAGTGACCACAAAATCAACTTACGGGACCAAATAACGCCACGGGAGTGACTGAATTCATGAGGTGGGGTCCCAAGAACTCCATGTTGAAAATTTGGTGCCAAAAGTAAAATAAATGGCTGCAAAATCCACATAAGTTAAAAAAAAAAAAAAAAAATTATGCCATTATACAGCTTACCAGCATTTTTCTGTTCTCGGTCAGCTCTGAAAACTGCAGACATGTTCCCGGCCCACCTAAGATCTTGGCTGGACACCAGAGGTAAGTATGAGGGAAGGGAGTGTGGGGAGGTGGGGTGCACAGAGGGTGGCTGTGGGTTGGAGGAGGGGTCAAGAGACTCAGCGAGGAACAGTTTTTCAGTGTTTACAGGAATTAAAAAAAAAAAAAGACACTGCAGGACTTTTGGCACACTGGGGTGGGCTCCAGCATGCTATCTGGGTGTTTCTTTGGGGGACTGGAGCCAACGGGGACTGGGCACCCTGTCAGCCATACAGTGTGCTTGGGGGGGGGGTGCATGAGCCTAAGGGTATTGGGCACCTCTTCGGCACACAACAAATAGGGGGCACATCGTGCTGACAGGGATTGGGCTACCCCGTTGGCAAGTGAACTGGGGGCATACAGACAGTGGTATTGGGCACTCCTGTCGGCTTTAACAGTGACTGGGAGAAGTGGGCGACAGCTGTCCATCGGCTTCATGGGGACTGCAGAAGGCCGATGGAGAAGCCGTCACCATGTTTATTGAACAGGGACAACAAGACAATGCAGCTGTAATTGGCTGCCGCAGTCAGGGACCACCCCACAAACCCAGCTGATTGTTCAGTGACGAGGCACTCCCTGATTGCAGTGGTTAATTTTTTTGAGCATAGTGGCATGCTCATTAACTGTTGTCATCGACAGCATGCTCCTCTATTGTACACGGCAGAGACCAGCCCCAAAGCGGACTGCTGCCATTAGCCCACTACTACCCCGCGCCTCCACAACCCGCTACTGAAGGAAGCTGACACAGTGTGTTTCTTGCGCGTGCGCTCAAGCAAACACAAAAAAAGCCTGACTCCCTCTCTGTAACCCTCTTGTGATGACCTGCTATGGCTTTGGTAGGACTGTAGACTATGTAGTCAAGCCCTAAATCCCCTGGCTGTCAATTGATCAGTCCGGCACTGTGTGGGACTCAGTCCAGTAATGCTGTACTTTGTAATGTCGACTTGACTGCTGCAACTGGGTGATGGGCCTTCATCACCCCCTTCCCCCCGCATGCTGCCACCAACTTCTTGACTCTAGTCGCAGTCTTCATCCGCCCAGCCTCCACCAGTACAGCTAGGCCCCCTAGCCCACTGCTGCCCAGCTCCAGGCCCCAAGCCCATGCAACAGACACTGATATCCTCGTGCACATCTCTGACTGAGTCAAATTCAGAAAATAAAAGAAAACTCTGTCCAGTAATAGTCTAAGTAAGTCCTCTCCCCTCCCCTGACCCTACTGCTGGCTCCTATATGGCATACTTGCTGACATTTGCTGAGCTGTCCTGTCCTGTAGAGACCACATGATCCTCCCTGGGGTCTGACTGGTGGTCACTCACTCTCACTGTGAGAGGAGTTTGGGGATCCTTCTCAGACTTTTGAGTGGTAGGCTACTCAGGGAGGGTTATGGGTCATAGAGGAGGAGCGACACTGTCAGAGCTTCAGTTCAGGAGATCAATCATGGTGTCCATTTTTTACTTTCTGTTTCCTGAACTTGTTTTTTAATTTGGCTAGACTACTAGGGACTGGGGCAAGTAAAGGCAGCAAGTGATGGCTCCAGTGAAGTGGCAGCAAGAAACCAACAGTAGTGCAGGGTGGCCACGGATGGAGGATGGATGATAGAGTCTTAAGTCATCTGGACACTAGTGATTTTTGAAATTTTGATCCGTAGTAAAGAGGATTTTTCTATGGAATAAATATTCAGTGACACAGGGAACCCCAGAGCTTGTCGAGCAGGTGCCAGGCTCAGTCAACTAAGGCAGAACAATGAAGAGTGGGCTACAAAGGGGGAAGTGGTGAGGTCATTGTGCAGCAGATAGGGATAGGTTTTACAGCTTTTACAATTTAATGAACTCAGATGCAGCACCAGAATAGGATTCCAATTCTGCATCCGATTTCAAACTTTTATCTGATTTGGATTTTTGGCCCAAAATACCAACATTCTGAATTCAGAAAAAATACCTGGAATCCGATGAATTTGATACCATCGGACAAATTCCAAGCAACCCTAGCAGGATGTAAAATGTTCAAGTCCTTCCTTCCTTTCTGCATTTGTAGAAGCATAGATAACTTGCATGGAAGGAAGGAAGGAAGGGAGGAGGAGGAGGGAGGTTTTTCTTTGTGACTTTTCCCCCTCCTGCAGCTGTTCCTGTCCCTTGTGTTCCCCCTCCCTGTTTTGTTGCCCCTGTGCACCCCTTCCCTAGCAAAAAATGTTACTAAAAGTTCAAAATGTATTAAAAGCCATCAACTGAATGTACCTTGTTTTAGTCAGTTCGCAGTCCACATTGGAAGCAGCAGGAAGTTCTCAGGTCATGAGGAAGGACTGGATAGGTAAGTGAGGGGGGTGTGGGGTTGTGGGTTCTGAGAGGGAGGTTGGGGTGGAGGGGGCAGAGGGTTGGGGAGCAGAACATTTCAATGGACGGTTTTCTTTTTTTAAAGGTTTAAAACCAAAAAAAGGACAATGAAGGGTCATTTTTATGTTTGCTTGCACGCATGTACAAGAAACATAGTGCCTTCATCGGAGATTTCGGAGGTATGTCACCTCCTTCTCCAATTCAGTCAGTGGGCTGGAGGCGTGGCTCCTGTAGCTATCGCATTTGGAGCTGTCTATGACACGCCCAAAATGCAGTGGCATACAGTTGAAAGGGGAGCTAAGCTTGAGTGAGCACCGATAAGATATCGGCTGCTCACGCAGCCCCCCACGCACAGACAGACGGCGCTCCAGTACTGTATAGCCGGCGGGTGCCCAACTCGCCGTGGCCGAGCTGCGCCCCCCACCCCCAGCAGGTGCCACGCTGGGAGCCCACCCCAGCGTGGCAAGCACTGTAATCCTTTGGCCGGCGGGATGCCTAATCCCCGTTGGCTGAACGCTTCAAGTCCATGTACACGCTGGGAGCCCACCCACCATGGCAAGCGGTGCCGTGATTTTTGTTTTATTTTGCCGGCGGGGTGCCCAATCTCCCATCGGCTGAACGCCCCAGTCCTTGTGCCACGCTGGGAGCCCACCCGCGTGGCAAATGTCTCACGACGCTCTTTTTGGTTTTAACCCTGTAAAATAAAACTGTCCACGGCATCTCCCAACCCTCCTACAACCCGCACCCACCCACTGCGCACCCAGCCTCCCACCCCCACCCTACTTACCTCCGGATCGGCTCGACGATCTTGGTGGACGGAACACGTCTGCACTCTTCAAAGCCGACGCGAACTGAGGAAATGCCGTAAGCTGTATAATGGGTTACATAGGGGGATTTTAACTTTATTGCATATCTCGGGCATTTTTGGGAATTTTTGCACCAAATTTTCAACATGTGGTTTTTGGGACCCCTTCTCACGAATTATGTCACTGTCATGGTGTTATTCAGGCCCGAAGGGTGATTTCGCGTGACTGCGCAGTGACTGCGAAATCACCCTTTGGGCCTGAATACCACCATGACAGTGACATCATTCATGAGAAGGGGTCCCAAAAACCCCATGTTGAAAATTTGGTGCCAAAATTCCAATAAATTACTGTTTTACGAGTGGTGCATTGCGCAGTTCCTACGCAGGCTCGTAAGTTCGCGAAATTTTAATATTTTCACTCCAGATTTTCAACATTGCCATTTTACCACACCTTCTTATGAGCAGTACAGCTGTCATTTTTCACATCTCACCCAAAATGTGTTTCCACCCATGTAGCGCAGAATGGCGCAGTCAGTGTGCGAAATCAATGTACGGGACAAATTAAGAAAATCACAGTGACACTGTTCATGAGCAGAGGTCTTAAAATGGCTATGTTGAAAATTTGGTGAAAAAATTCCTAAAATGACTGTTTTACGAGGGTGCATTGCGCAGTTCCTACGCACACTCGTAAGGTCACGAATTTTCAATATTTTCACTCCAGATGTCCAACACTGCCATTTTATCACACCTTCTTATGAGCAGTATAGCTGTCATTTTCACATGTCACCCAAAGCGTTTTCTGCCATGTAACACAATGGCGCAGTCGGTTGTGTTGAGATCAATGTACGGACAAATTAAGAAAATCACAGTGACACTGTTCATGAGCTCAGGTGTTAAAATGGCTATGTTGAAAATTTGGTGAAAAAATTCTAAAAATGACTTTTCTGACGTCGTTGCACAGCTCACTGCCCTAACGTAAGTACCGAATTTTCAATATTTTCACTCCAGATTTTCAACATTGCCATTTTACCACACCTTCTTATGAGTAGTACAGCTGTCATTTTCACATCTCACCCAAAATGTGTTCCACCCATGTAGCACACAATGGCGCAGTCGGTGTGCGAAATCAATGTACGGGACAAATTAAGAAAATCACAGTGACACTGTTCATGAGCAGAGGTCTTAAAATGGCTATGTTGAAAATTTGGTGAAAAATTCCTAAAAATGACTGTTTTACGAGGTGCATTGCGCAGTTCCAACGCACACTCGTAAGGTCACGAATTTTCAATATTTTCACTCCAGATTTCCAACATTGCCATTTTATCACACCTTCTTATGAGCAGTACAGCTGTCATTTTTCACATGTCACCCAAGCGTGTTTCTGCCCATGTAGCACACAATGGCAGATGCGTTGTGCGCGAGATCAATGTCGGGACAAATTAAGAAAATCACAGTGACACTGTTCATGAGCTCAGGTGATTAAAATGGCTATGTTGAAAATTTGGTGAAAAATTCCTAAAAATGACTGTTTTGACGTTGCACAGCTCCCTACCTTACGCCGTAAAATTCAAGAATTTTCAATATTTTCACTCCAGATTTCCAACATTGCCATTTTACCACACCTTCTTATGAGTAGTGTAGCTGTCATTTTTCACATCTCACCCAAAACGTGTTTCCGCCCATGTAGCGCACAATGGCACAGTCGGTGTGCGAAATCAATGTACGGGACAAATTAAGAAAGTCACAGTGACACTGTTCATGAGCAAAGGTCTTAAAATGGCTATGTTGAAAATTTGGTGAAAAAATTCCTAAAAATGACTGTTTTACGAGGGTGCATTGCGCAGTTCCTACGCACACTCGTAAGTTCGCGAATTTTCAATATTTTCACTCCAGATTTTCAACATTGCCATTTTACCACACCTCCTTATGAGCAGTATAGCTGTCATTTTTCACATCTTGCCCAAAATGTGTTTCCACCCATGTAGTGCACAATGATGCAGTATGTGCAAAATCAATGTAGGGACACATTAAGAAAATCACAGTGACACTGTTCATGAGCAGAGGTCTTAAAATGGCTATGTTGAAAATTTGGTGAAAAATTCCTAAAATGACTGTTTTACAGGCGTCGTTGTGCAGTTCCTATGCATGCTCGTAAGTTTGCAAATTTAATATTTTCACTCCAGATTTTCAACATTGCCATTTTATTACACTTCCTTATGAACAGTACAGCTGCCATTTTCATATATCGCTCAAAATGTGTTTTCCATGTAAGCGCATAATGGTGCTGTTGGTGTCTGCAAGCAATGTTTAGGACAGATTAAGAAAATCACAGTTACACTGTTCATGAGCAGAGGTCTTAAAATGGCTATGTTGAAAATTTGGTGACAAAAGTCCATAAAATGACTGTGTTACAAGTGAGCAATGCGCAGTTTCCATTCACCCTCATAAGTTCATGACTTTGTAATATTTTCAGTCCAGATTTCCACCAGTGGCATTTTTTCACACTTCCTTATGAACAGTACAGCTGTCATTTTTCACAACATGGCTGAAGTGTGTTTTCACACTCAGCGCTGAGATGCATGAGTCGCTGTGGGAAATCATTGTTCGCGACAGATAAAGAAAATCACAGTGACACTGTTCATGATCGGAGGCACCAAAATGCCTGAGTTGACAATCTGCTGTAAAATATCCCCAACCTAATTATATTACGGGTGTGCGTTGCACAGTTTCTATGTACGCTCATGACTTCACCATTTTTTAAATATTTTTACTGCAGATTTGCAACATTGCCATTTTTTACACCTCCCCATGAACAGTACAGCTGTCATTTTTTACATCCTGTTCAGAATGTTTTTGCACCTGTGGTGCTAAATGCCGTACTCGCTGTGCATAAGCAGCTTTCGGCTAAAAACTGATATTCCTCTGTTCATGGGGTTGGGGTCACAAAAAACATGTTGAAAATTTGGAGTGAAAATACCAACGAATGCCTGACGATTAGGGTTTCCAACCATAACGCCCAACCCTGTAGAGAATGACAGGCATCAGGGGTGTGACTTGGGATTCTTGCCTGTAATGCTCATACCATTCCACACCCTGCAGCCAGTGAGAGGCATCGAGGTATGCCTTGGACTCTTCAGCCCCAAAGTTCACCCCATTCTCCTATATCGCACCCATCTCACCGCATTTCCTAATGAAATGGGGTGCGCATAAGAGCCAAAGACCCCAAGGAACACCGTGTCACTTGTCAGTGTCTGCAGGGTGGGATGTGGTGAAATGGCGAGGCCGTTATGCCTGATGACCCAAATGCACACCCCAATGCCTGTCACTCTCTGCAGGGTGGTGGTGGGGTTGGCTTCAGTTCAGTACTTCACTGCCATTCCTATTATGCAGCTCTGTAACTTCTACATGACCACTGCCAATGCCAGCAAGCAAACATTCGGCATTGACAAATGCTTGTTTATTTCAGGTACAGACACTAGGGTTTGACAGCACCGGGGATGAGCACCTCAGCGTTGTGTCCTGTTTTGGGGGTAGCTGGCACCAGAAGTGGGCAGCCTGGTATCAGAGCATGTGTGTTGGGGGTTTGAAAGATAGGTCGAGTGGGGAGGGGTTACAGGAGGCAGATTGAGCACCAGCTGCCAGTCATGTAACACAAGTAAGGGTGAGGGAGGGGGATACCGGTGTGGGGGTTGGGCACCCACTGCTGGTTCACTGCAAAGAGTGGGACAGGTGGAGGGAGGATGCTGGAGGCTAGGTTGTGCACCTGCTGCTGGTAAACTTTAAAGACTGGGTTGGGCAGGAGGGGGGATACTGGCGATGGAGTTTTGCACCTGCCCCCGGTGATGATTTTTAAAACTTGGATATAGCGATGCGGTGGGGTACCAGCAGCAGGGTTGAAGACCTGTAGTTGATCATGTTTTACAAATTGAGTCTGGTGGGAGGGAGGATGGGAGGGGGGATGCTGCTGCCCTGGCTGAGGCCATATAAAAAGATGCAGTCACACTGTGATTGGTGTAGCTGCATCCTCTCATTTGCAAGAAGCTTCCATCCATCGCCAGCTCATCAGCGTCAACAGGAGCCTTGTCAGGATTGGGTGTGCACACACATCTCCTGCAGGCTCAGTTGCATTGGCCTCTGTAGCACGCATGCCCCCAGCTGCTACTCTGTGTGAGCGGCCCCAAGATGTTTGTGCATGCGCACAAGCAAACATAATAAAAAATGCAACTACCATTTCGATTAGTAATGCTACACTTTGTTACCAAATACCTTTAGATTAATACTTAACTAATGCCTTTCTGGGACTAGATAATACAGTTCACAATCAGACTTGATTTCACTCTCCAAAAAGCTATCAAATGTAATATTTGATATTCATTACTGTACCTTTTCTGGCAACAGTTTAATATACAAGATACAGATATACTGATAGTGACCATACCCAACATTTCTAAAGAAAAAGATAAAAAAAAACAGAAATTTAGAAAAACACTAAAAGCAATGCAAAGGCATATACAGATCCTATAACATCAACAGCAGAAGAGTAGCTACTTGAGTAACATTTGTGCCGGCATAACACAACCGGGAATTGTAAAACAAAGTCCTGGGGGGCGTGGTCTGGCCACCAACATGAAGGCAGCTTAATCTCTGTACTCTCTCTGTGGCTGAATGTAAACCACGGTTGGTCTCCCTGATTCAAGGGCATCGCACCTCTGTGAAGCTATAAGTTATTGGCTACCCCCAACTGTCCGGTGTGATTATTTTGCAGCTCCGTCATTCCTTTTCTGCTACAGAAGCACCAGTTTGCTCGTGAATCATTCCAGACACCAGGCCGTGCAGGCCTCCTGCTTGATTTTCACCCGCTGAGTGCAATCTATAGTTCGGACGCCCGGAAGGCCCTAAAGACTACAGCTCAAGTTCAGAGAAACAGTTGTGTTTCCCTTTTTTGCCTGAAATGGCTTTCTCTGCCCTCCTGCTCCCACCCTGCCACTGGTGGATTGTGCAGCCCCACCCCGGTCAGCTTCAGTGGGGGATTCTTTACAATATATTACCCACATGTTGGAGGCCCTTTTGTTCAGAGTTGATGGCATCAATTCAGCCCTTACTGGGACAGTGGCTGATGTCTGAAAGTTGGAGGACCGAATGAATCTTGAGGAACAATAAACGGAGTAGGCTGAGATCCTGCAAAATAAGTCACGGCAGCGTCTTCAAGCACATGAGGCAAGACTGTCTGCGCTTTGGGAGCATGCTGAAGACCAGGAAAATTGGGCAGCCATAATAACATTCAGATTATTGCGCCACGAAACTCTGAAGGCCAAATATGGAGAGATACCTGAATTAAACCATTCAGTTTATGCTGGGTGAGAGATGGAGGGGCCCAGTGGACGTTGAGAGGGCCCATAGGCTGACTGCAAGATGAGAATGGTCAGGGCAGTCACCAAGGCCCATTACAGCCTACCTGTTATGTTATTCCACCAAAGAAAGGGTGCTAAGAGTTGCTAGAGATCTGGGGGAGATCCACTGGTGAGGGGTGCGTATCTCCTTCTATAGGAATTTTTCTCAAGAAGCTGCTGCCTGCCGTAAAGCTTTCCTCCCTATAAAGACGTATCTTCAGAACCACGATTTCAAATACAGATATAAGAATCTTACCCTATTGCAGGTCTCAAAAGAGGGCAAAGAACTTGTGGCAGCTCATGCTGGAGAAATTGAAAGGTGGATTTTAAAATTCTTCCCACATTACTTCCTCCAACTATATCCCCCAGAAGGCTATGGGAACCCAGCAAGTCTACGACCTCTACAGGGAATCAGGCTGATGGGAAGTTGGTTCCAGGGAAGCTCATTTCTGGATGGACTGTTCCTGTTACTTTTGATTTCCCCAGCCTTAGTTTTAAAGGTTCTTCTGCTGCTGTTTCTCCTACCACCCCTGCTGTGTAACTTCACCTTCGAGTCCAGGCAACCCATCTCTGCCTCCTCGTGGACCGGGATCCACGCATTGCCATAGACAGCATTCTAGAAGTGGCCAACATATCTCCCATGACCAGCACCCTGCTGCTCCACCAGCCAAGGTCCCGAGAGATGATCCTCTAGCTGATGATGATCACCTTGGCCCTAGAATAGTGGACATGGAAAATATGGACACCGGGCACCCCAGAACTGGGTGGATATTCCAGAACCAACCTCCTATGGAGACGTAGATCTGACTGTGCCCATCAAACCGGGTCTCAAGTCATATGCAGCTGCCTTAGCGACACCCTCTTCAGCTCAGTGGAAATCTCTTCCGTGACCGCTTCATCCTTGTGTGGGCCTTCAGGTTGACTTTGAGACTCACTGCTATGTTGGTATCCTCTGGGCTGGGAGCAAGATCCCTACCTAGGTTAACTTGGGTCTAGTTACTAAGTTCAGGCCGCTAGGGCTTTGATCTCAACCTCTGATTAGTCCTGGCTGTAAGGTGTAATGCACCTGATTTTTTTTTTATGGGGGGGAATTATATTATTTATTAATTTGTATGTGGCTATGTTGTGGGGTGGACTGCAGGAATGGATAGTGTAATCAATATGGTACGCTTACATGTTTAGGTCTATCTCTGCTCCCCCCCCCCCGGGCCTCCTCAGTTCAGGCCTGAAGGCTCCACTACCCTTTCCGCTGCATGTTTACTCCTGCTAATATTTTAACTGAGATGAGCCTGAGCTCAGTCACCTAAGCAGATAACTCTAACCTCAGAAGATTCTGAATAAGGGAATGCTATATATAGTAGACCTTTTGTCTGGGCCTCACCCTTCGCTCACTGTGGCTCTCAGCTCCCTTACAGTGTGGGTCATCCTGGTTGTATATTCTCGGGGTCATCCTCTTTTTCCTCCTTTATGACACCATGTAATTTGTAGAAGGCTTTCTTACAGGTCGGCTGCATTCTGTACGTTTGCATAATGCATACCTGCATTTTGGCCAATATGACTGTCCAGTTGGGGGTCCGCCCTCCCCTCACCTATCCCTTTTCCTGATTTTCCCACCTCCCACCACCTACTTTCTCCTCCCTCCCTTTCTCCCCGGTACCATAGAATCCGACCTTGGGAGCATATCAGCCAGGAAAGAGTTTGTTTCTCTGGTTTGATATTTAACCTCCCCATGTGGGTGCTGGAGTTAGTGTAGCTGAGGATCTCCCTAACTCTCAGAGCCCTCTTATACACAGACCTCTCCACCCTTAGCATATTTATGCTTACTTTGTTTTCTCCTTTATAGCCTTACATAGTAGTTAGCTTTTAGTCCTGTCCGACTGCAGTGGACTAAGGCTTGTTGATATATTCGTCTCATTTGTAATCTGTATTCTGTGTTTTTTCCTCTTGGTAGTCTGCCGATTGTTTCTCTTTTTTAAAAAATTGTTCTGGTTTGTGCTAATCAACAGCTCATAGTGCTTACACTTCCCCACAAGCGAGTGCGGAATCTCACTTTTGGTACACGTAGGCTCTATTTACCACCTGTGCAAGTATATTCCCACTACTTCCTGACTGTACACCTGGTGGATAAGTTCCTCCTAACTATTATTACAGTTAATTGTGATGGCTTCTCCCTCGAAACAATGGGTATGACTAATCTTCTGGAACGTCAAGGGGCTTAACCACCCCATTAAATGTACTAAGGTGTTGCTCCTGCAAGAGACGTACCTCACTAGCAAGTCTGTACAGTGGCTCAAGAAGTCCTGGGTTGGCAAAGTCCTGTTGAGTTCGGCCACCACCAAGTCTAGATGGGTTGCCATTCTAGTCTGCCGTTCTTTGTCCTTGGGTGGAGGAAGAGGTCCGGTCCAATGCTCAAGGTCATTGGGTTTTCACTAGGTTTTCTTTCTCTGGAGGCAGGCTAATATTGTGTATTGTCTACGCTCCTAATGTAGACTGTGCCGACTTCTTCCCATGCTTTAGTCAGGCTCTGTCTTCCCTCACATCATCCTATCCGCACATCCCTATAATGGTTGGCGGTGACTTTGACCTGGTTCATAACATTTTCCTGGATAAGTCAAAGCATACCTCTCAGGCCCACCCCAAGACCAGGTTAGCACTACAGGAGCTGATGAAGGAATGGGGCCTTGTTGATATGTGGAGATGGGACCATCCCACTTGGCGTGGCTACACCTATTTCTCACCAATCCATGCAACCCACAATCGCATAGACTTCTGGCTCGCCAATGATCGGCAGCCAGTGAAACATCAGATTCTCGGATAGGTAACATTCTGATTCCTGATCATGCCCCTGCCATGTGTATATACACCCCCTCAACTCTTCATACCACTGGTACCCATTGGAGATACAATCATCTGTTGCTTCGGGATCCCCAGTTCTGTCAAACTATAACTCAGGCAGCCAGAGATTATTTCTCGCTCAATTCCAGTGGTGAGGTACCACCGGGTACCGTATGGGAAGCCTTCAAGGTGGTCCTCGGGGGCCACATCATTTTCTATGCTGTGGCCAAGAATGAAGAGCGCAAGGCTACCCTGGCCCAATTACAGTTGGAGCTTACTGGGCTCGAGACCCACTTTAAAGCATCCCCTACTGCCACTAGGGACAGATCTCTACTTCGGAACATTGTTGGGTTTAAATATCAGATTGACTCCATCCTGCAGCAAAAGACGGAATGGCTGTTACTATGGTCCATGCTTATTGGGAGGGAGGTGACAAGGATAGCAGAGTTTTAGCCTACCGACTGAGGAAGCAGCAGACATCATGCTGTATCCATGCTCTCCAGACTGCTTCTCGACAGGTAACCTCCGATCCCAGAGGGATTAACACCACTATGCAACAGTTCTACCATTCCCTCTACCAATCCCACTCTTCTTTGGCCCAGTCACAGCTTCTGCATGGTCTAAGCCAGTTCTGCCATCCCTTTTCGATACCTAGTCTTTCACCAGCCCAAGTAGGCACCCTAGATGCACCACTTACCATCGATGAGCTGCATTTGGCCCTCTCCCAGATGGTCAAAGGAAAGGCTCCAGGCCCCGACGGGATGACGGTAGAACTTTACAAGGCACTTGCCCAGGAAATTGCTCACCCATTACTGCTTGCCCTTCAAGAGGCACATTCTTCAGGTGTCCTCCCTCCCACCATGAGAGAAGCCCTGATAACCCTCCTTCCTAAAAAATCGAATGACCCTCAAGATACTAATTTCCTCCCCCTTTTTCTCCCTCAGGTCGACACTAAAATCATAGCTAAAATTCTGGCCACTAGGATGCTGAACATTTTGCCATCCATAATCCATCCCACACAAGTGGGGTTTATGCGGGGGAAATCCGGGGCAGATAATACCAGATTGTTGCTTAGTATTAAATGGTTGGCGTCTCGCTCTAAAATACACATGGCAGCGCAGCTGTGGATTTTTCCAAAGCTTTTGATTCTGTAGAGTGGGATTATCTCCACACAGTCCTTCAGCTATATGGTTTTGGCCCCCAGTTTCGCCAGTGGACTGCCACTCTATACAGCTCCCCTATGGCCAGAACTTTAACTAACTCAGATATTTCCCCCTCGTTTTCTCTGCACAAGGTTGTCCTCTCTCCCTGCTCCTGTTCTTAGTGGCACTGGATCCCCTCATGAGGAAGCTTTTACCTACCAAAGAAGTCATCAGCATAAAGGTCTCTGGAATCACCTATCTGGTAGCCGCATACGTGGATGATCTATTGCTTACCTTATCCCACCCACAACATTCTCTAACCACAGTCTTATCAATCCTGCAGGATTTTGCCCAATTCTGTGGGTTACAAACCAACTGGAAGAAAACTATGCTAGCCCCCCTTAACTCAGCTTGTACCAGCGACTGCCTTCGGGGCACAGACCTGGCCTGTGACCCGCAAGGCTTCACCTGTTTAGGGGTGAGAATCCCTTTCCAGTGGACAGAGCTTGAGACAGCCAACATCTCTCACTGCTAGCCCAGTTATCAGCAGAAGTTCAGCAGTGGCGCAAGTTGCATCTTTCCTTACCTGGTAAGGTGGTGGCCATCTGCATGCTCCTCCTCCCCAGAGTTGTCTAACTGCTTAAAAATCTTCCTCTTTGTCTCTCCCCTAAACTATTCAGTTCTCTGGAGAGGCTTATATCCCTTTTCCTGTGGGAAGGGAAACCGCTTCGGTGGGGTCAGAACAAATTGCGAGCTCACTGGTCAAGGGGAGGCATGGGCCTATCGTGGCTTCAAGGCTACCACCTTGCTTACCTGGCGGCGCAAGCTACTAAATGGTTTGTCCCCTCACACTCCCCACTTCCTGTATGGGTTGAGCTGGAAGCTAGCATTCTGGGGACTCACCTTCTCAGAACTTTACTGTCATCCGATAGAGTCTCTGTTTCGGGCCTTATGCCTATCATGAGTGAGACTAGACGCACATGGCGCTGCCTCATGACTCTCTCTCCCATACCCCCCTGGGCACAATGGACTCCTGGGCTCCTCCTCTGCGGTATGCTGCACTGTGGTGCAATGATTTCATTACCGTTGGCAGGGAATCCTTATACTGACTCACCTGGGCGGCGCAGGGTATCACCTACGTACAGGACCTGTGCATGCCTAATTCCTCTGAACTAATGTCCTTTGAACAGATTTGAGTGCAATTCAATCTTCCTGCCAAGGACTTCTGAAGATATCTTCAACTCCATAGTGCCATCTGTGTCCTGCAGTTGAAACACAGTTTAGACGACAGATTTTTAGTGGTTCGATTCTCTGCACCAGTTGCCCTCTGCCTGTGGTCTAGCAGGGCAGTTTTATAGTCTGGCGTGACTCGCAACCAGAGTTTATGGATACTTGTAGACATAAATGGATGGCTGACACACATATAGTCATCTCTGAGGAGTCCTGGTCCCATTACCTCAAAGCAGCCCGCTTCACCTATAGGGATGCTAGAAGTCACTTTCTGCAGCTTAAAATCCTGCTCAGGTGGTATAGAACACCCGCCACCCTCCATTCGGCAGGGGTACTTCCTCATTATGAGTGTTGGCATTGCAGCAATCCCCTGCTCACCTCCTGCATGTGTTGTGGCAATGTCCACACCTAACTACCTTTTGGGTCGTCATTGCGGATGACGGCTCCAAAGTGCTGGGGTACCCCATCACCTTTCTAGACCCTAGATTGCTATTAGGAGATAGCTCCACATTAATCCACCTACCTAAGGTGCACCAGGATTGGCTGATCTTGGCTTTTCTTGAAGCTAAACGGTTGCTACTCATGCACTGGCGACAGTCGCTTCCCCCAGCTCTCCAGGCCTGGCGTGCTGACTTCGCTAACTTAACAATTCTAGAGCAGCTGTCTTAATCCCACCATGATCAACTAGCTCTGTACTCCTGCAAATGGGATGCATGTCTTCACTTCCCTCTTTGTAAGACCTCTATCCCTCCAGGTAACCCCCCTATTTGATGTACTTGCTCATGTGTGAATTTCCGCTTTCAGTGATGGGGAAGTTTAAGTTAGTTATCAACCAGTTATTACTGGCTAAAGTTGTGCTCTTTATCTTGTAATTTTGAGTTAAAGATGAAGTTTATGTGATGCACAGTAAGCTGATTTGGTATGTCTACTTTAATAATGTACCTGTTTTCTCTGTATACAATTGTATGTGATATGTTATGCTTGCCTCTTATATGAGCTGTTTCTATCTGTGGAATCTAATAAAAATGTTTCTATGCTAAAAACAAACAAACAAACAAAGGCCTTAGATCAAATTGGTCAGTAAAACCTAGCCATCTACATGCATCTACGGTATAAATCTGAAAGGCTTCCAATTGTAACACCAGTCTATCATTGCACCCTCCTCTCTTTCCCTGGAATACCCATTCAGTCCTCATTGCTAGCATTCCTGGAATCATTAATATGCCCTGCCAGCATGAAATCTCTTTTATTGCTTGTGACAGCACACGTGCTCCCCCACTCTTTCTTTAAATTTTCTTGCAGTCTTTACTACAAAGAAGGCTCAACATTGACAGGTGGCCAGGTAGACCACATGTGTGCTGTCACAACTGATAAATTTGTGAATGTCTATTTCTGTTTTAGGCTTAAGGAAAAAACATCTATTACCAACAACTGGGTGGTACTTTCAGCGATTACACTTTGTTTTTTTGTTTGTTTGCTTGGTTTTTAACCAGGAGAGACACACTAAACTGATGCTTCTTTACAGATCTGACCTGGGAGCACAAGGAAGTTACATAGTATGCCTTCCTAGTGGTAAAGGAGGCAAACTGGTTTGTGTAGTCTGCTGGGGTTGTAAGTTATGCAGTAACATGTCTGAGCGGTTACTGCCCTTTCAATAAACAATTCTAGGGGGCTTGTTAGTGTGACAGCAGTGCAGCATGCACTTATATATGCTGCCTGTCCAGATTTTAATGGCTGCACATAGCTGTGTGACCACTAACATACGGGTTAGTGACAGCAGCAGGGGTCAGCCCATAGCATGGCACCAGGTGCTCAGTGCCATTGCCAAATTTGTTCCATCCCACTCTCCTTTGCCTCATACCTTGATAGCTGCCTGATGGCCATGTCAGTGTGCATATACAGTTCCATTCCTCACCAGTCTGGACCCAGAATCCTGTGGTTTGGTTGTCCATGTCTCTGGCACCCAGTGATTCTCCCTCTTTAGCTCTGTTCTCTTCCATTACTATAGTGATGGACATTGTGTACCACCTAACCCTTCCCTCTGCCAGAATGAATGTTCCAAATTACATGGCTATAACATGAACAACAAGCATTTGTCAATGCCGAATGTTTGCTTGCTGGCATTGGCAGTGGTAGTGTAGAAGTTACGGAGCTGCGTAATAGGAATGGCAGTGAAGTATTGAACTGAAGCTAACCCCACCACCACCCTGCAGAGAATAACAGGCAGTGGGGTGTGCATTTGGGTCGTCAGGCTTAACGGCCACGCCATTTCACCACACCCCACTCTGCAGAGACTGACAAGTGTCACGTGTTCCTTGGGGTCTTTGGCCCTGATGCGCACCCCATTTCATTAGGAAATATGGTGAGATGGGTGTGATATAGGAGAATGGGGTGAAGTTTGGGGCCGAAGAGTCCAAGGCATACCTCGATGCCTCTCAGTGACTACAGGGTGTGGAATGGTATGAGCATCACAGGCAAGAATCCCAAGTCACACCCCTGATTCCTGTCATTCTCTATAGGGTTGGGCGATTTAGTTGAAAAGCCTAATACCTCAGGCATTCGTTGGTATTTTAACTCCAAATTTTCAACTTGTTTGTTTTGTGACCCCACCTCATGAACAGGGGGAATATCAGTTTGGTAGCCGAAAGCTGCTTATGCACAGTGACTGCGGGATTTAGCACCACAGGTGCAAAATATTCGAACAGGATGTAAAAATGATAGCTGTACTCTTTCATGGGAGGTGTAAAATGGCTATGTTGCAAATGTAGTAAAAATATTTAAAAAATGGTAAAGTCACGGCGTACATAGAAACTGTACAACGCACACCGTTATATAATTAGGTTGGGGATATTTTATAGCAGATTGTCAACTCAGGCATTTTGGTGCCTCCGATCATGAACAGTGTCACTGTGATTTTCTTTATCTGTGCCGAACAATGATTTCCCACGCGACCGCATCTCTGCACTGAAAGTGTGAAAACACACTTGGCCATGTTGTGAAAATGGCAACTGTACTGTTCATAAGGAAGTGTTGAAAATGCCACTAGTGAAAATCTGGACTGAAAATATTACAAAGTCATGAACTAACGAGGATGCATGGAAAATGCACAATGCTCCTCAGTAACACAGTCATTTTATGGACTTTTGTCACAAATTTTCAACATAGCCATTTAAGACCTCTGCTCATGAACAGTGTAACTGTGATTTCCTTAATCTGTCCAAACATTGTTTTCGCACACAACAGCACCATTGTGCGCTACATGTGCGATAACACATTTTGGGTGACATATGAAAAATTGCAGCTGTACTGTTCATAAGAAGTTTAATAAAATGGACATGTTGAAAATCTGGAGTGAAAATATTAAATTTGCAAACTTACGAGCATGCATAGGAACTGTGCAACGCACGCTCGTAAAAGTCATTTTTAGGCATTTTTTCACCAAATTTTCAACGCAGCCATTTTAAGACCTCTGCTCATGAACAGTGTCACTGTGGTTTTGTTAATGTGTCCCATACATTGAGTTTGCACACCGACTGCGCCATTATGCGCTACATGGGCGGTAAACGTTTTGGGCAGGATGTGAAAAATGACAGCTGTACTGCTCATAAGGAGGTGTGGAAAATGGCAATGTTGGAAATCTGGAGTGGAAATATTGAAAATTCGCAAACCTACGAGCGTGTGTGGGAACTGTGCAACGCACACTCGTAAAACAGTCACTTTTAGGAATTCTGTCACCAAATTTTCAACATTGCCATTTTAAGATTTCTGCTCATGAACAGTGACACTGTGATTTTCTTAATGTGTCCCATACACTGAGTTCGCACAACGACTGCACCATTGTGCGCTACATGGGCGGAAACACGTTTTGGGTGAGATGTGAAAAATGACAGCTGTACTACTCATAAGAAGGTGTGGAAAAATGGCAATGTTGAAGAAATCTGGAGTGAAATATTGAAAATTAGCAAACCTATGAAGCGTGCGTAGGAACTGCGCATGCGCTCGTAAAACAGTCATTTTAGAATTTTTTCCACCAAATTTTCCAACATAGCCATTTCAAGACCTCTGCTCATGAACAGTGTCACTGTGATTTTCTTAATTTGTCCCGTACATTGATTTCGCACACCGACTGCGCCATTCTGTGCTACAAGGACGGAAACACATTTTGGGTGAGATGTGAAAAATGACAGCTGTACTACTCATAAGATGGTGTGGTGAAATGGCAATTTTGAAAATCTGGAGTGAAAATATTGAAATTTGGCGAACTTACGAGCCTGCGTAGGAACTGCGCAATGCACGCTCGTTAAACAGTAATTTTTTGGAATTTTGGCACCACATTTTCAATATGGGGGTTTGGGGCCCCCTTCTCATGAATGATGTCACTGTCATGGTGGTATTTGGTCCTGAAGGGTGATTTCACAGTCACTGCGCAGTCACTGCGGCGAAATCACTGCCGAGGACCGAGCTGACGCCATGACAGTGACATCTTCATGAGAAGGGTCCCAAAACCCATGTTGAAAATTTGGTGCAAAATTCCCAAAATGCCTGACATATGCACAAAGTTGAACCCTCCTATCTAGCCCATTATACAGCTTACGGCATTTCCTCAGTTCGCGATCCGGCTTTGAAGAGTGCAGACGTGTTCCCGGTCCACTGAAGATTGTCGTGCGGTCCGTGATAGGTAAGTATGGGGTGAGGGGGTGTGGGGAGCTGGAGTGCGCAGTGGGTGGATGCAGGTTGTGGGAGGGGGTTCGGAGAGGCGCCACTGGACCGTTTTGTTTTACAGGTTACAAAAAAAGACTTTGTGGGACCGCTTGCACGCTGGGGTGGGCTCCCAGCATGGCACAAGGGCTTAGGAGACGTTCAGCCCGGAGTTGGGCACCCCGTCGGCAACAACTGAAAAAAAAAACACGGGACGCTTGCCACGCTGGGGTGGGCTCAGCGTGGCACAAGGACTTTTGGGAGTTCAGCCGACGGGGATTGGGCACCCCGTCGGCAAATGACTGGCTGCCGCGCTGGGTGGGCTCCCGAGCGTGGCACCAACTACTGGGAGGGGAGGAGACGATGCAGCTCAGCCGACGGGGATTGGGCACCCCATCGGCTATACACTGCGTGCAGGGGGCACGCACGCCTGCGGGGGGAGCTGCTCGTGAGCAGCTTCTTATCGCTGCTCACTCAAGCGTAGCTCCCCTTTCAACTGTAGCCACTGCATTTTGGAGCTGTCATAGACAGCTCCAAATGCGATTACCAGAAGCATGACTGCCAGCACACTGCCTGAATTGGAGGAGGAGGTGACACACCTCCGAAATCTCCGATGATGGCACTATGTTTCTTGCACATGCGTGCAAGCAAACATAAAAACGGCTTTTGGCAGTTCTTCCATGGCAGGGGTCACTGTGCCTTGCGATCAGGCAGTGTGGACACTGTAGAGCTGCTGTGCATAGCACAGTAACTCTGTGTATACCAGCATACACATTATGCCAGACTCCCACTACCCTTTTCCCTGTACTGGCACACTGACCTGTGCACTATTGCGGTGCACTATTGCAGGAAAAGCCTTACGATCCCTTTGTGTATTGCACGGGGGGAGGTCTGTGGCAGCAGCACAGATCACACTTATGCAAGCTTCCTGTCCAGATGTTAATGGTTGCACGTACTGTGGTTGTGCCACCACTAATATACTGGTTGGGCACAGTCACAGGGGTTGGCCCATGTCATGGTGCCAGCTGCACAACTGCTACTGCCGAAGGGGTTTCTTCCCCTACCGTTTGTCCCATACCTTGATAGCTGCTTGAGGTGAGGCACAAAGGTATTATGACACTTAATAACAGTTAAGGGAGGGGGCTAGGCTTATGGGCAGACTAGATGGACCATGTGGTCCCCTTCTGCCATCACTTTCTATGTTTCCATGTTTCTGTGATCATGTCAATGTGTAGTTATACCATTCCTTACTAGTTTGGCTTGAGAATCCTTTCAATTGGTTGTCCATGTCTCTGGCATCCAGTGAATTCTCCCCTCTCAGCCCTATTTCTTTTTGTTACTGTTGTCAGAGGCACTGTGTGCTGCCTAAGTCTTCCCCCCTGCCAGAAGGATCATTCCTGGTTGCAAGGCTGTATAATGCACAAATGGTGCTTTTAGCAGTTCTGCTGCGGCTGTGGTCATTGCACCTTATGACTGGAGGATGAGGGTGCCAGGGAGGTGCTTTGCATAGCACAGCACCTCTGTGTACACCAGTACCCCATTACATCAGACTCCCCCACCCCATTCCCTGCGCTGGCACACTGCCCAGTAGGCTACTGCAGGAAAAGACTTGCAACCCTTCTGTGTATAGTATGAAGGGGCATCATGCAGAAATGTACCATAATAAAGTAGTCGCAAAATGTATCCTTCTGCAGGGACTATATTTGTGTGTGCCTCTGCCTAACCCTACCTGTTCAAGGATACCCCCATAGAGATGGCATAAATGGACTTATATATTAAACAAAATTACACACATCCCACTAATATAAGTGTAACCCCCCCCACAAATGGGGGTTCCCAAAAATTTTCCTTGGGTGTACTTAAATGCCCACTGCCAGGCTGGTATCCTGTGTCTTACCGCTTTAAAAATGTTTGTGTGAGAGTGCCTTAATTCCTCTGTGCTCTGTCTCTTTAAGAGCTGCCTATAACATGGTGCTTATTTAATCTGGGAGGGGGCTGAGTGTTTCTATGCTTGAGTCCCACGCGGGCTGCCAGATAATCACTCCATTCTGCCATAGCTATTTGCGAGGGGAGCTCTGTTAAAAGCTGTACTTATTTGCTGATTATCTATTAGAATAGTAATGATATTGTAGTTTGTCTAACCTGCCTTCTTTGCAGCACGGACCGTTCTGTTTATCACCACCATCTTGGTCCTGGACTGCCAGAATGGGCTAATCAGTACCTTTGGGGACTCTAAAATGGAGCCTGTCCCCAGGGGTCTTGTGGAAGCAAACTTCTGTAGGAATTGTAGTTTTTACAATTTGGTGCTGAGACAGACCTGGAGAGGGAGCCCTTGCTTTGACAGACAGATGGATCAACCAACCAGAACCTTTTGGACCGAAGGGAAATTCCCAAGCTGCCTGCTGCAGTCAGTCAGTCTGGAGTTAGAGTTGGCAGAGAAAACAGCTCAAGAGGTTTGAGCAGGAGCTCCTACATAGTTCATGCAGGAGATTGGTGGAAAGGCTGAGTCTGGCCTGTCTGCCTTCAGTACCTCGAGAGGGAATCCTTTGAAAGGCTTAATACTCCGGACTGTATCCAAACTGAGTGAGAGAAAAGCCACTGAAGTGTGATCAGGCTTGAAACCTGAAGAAGACCGAAGATTTGCTGAACGCGATCGGCCTGTCAGGACCTTTATTTACCACTGAACTCCCGGTTTTGAGCAGAGGCTCTGTGATTGCAGCCGGACTGTTATCCGCTTGGTATAGTGGTGATTGCTTTACTAATAAATGCTGTGTGCTGCTAGTGGGTTGCAATTTGGTTCCCACTGTGTGTTTAGCTGTGCCTTGCTTGCTGTAGGCTGCATTCAGCTTTCTTGGACTTGCATCTGAACTGATCCTTGGTCTGGGCCTTGTCACACTGGCCCAGCCAGATGACTCATGGCACAGAGAAAACCACCGGTGAGAGACCTGCCTGGGGATCAGCCCCCTGCTCAATGCTTTGAACAGGAATGATGCCTCGGTGATTCGTGTGGGCCCTGCTTCTCCTGACACTCCAGCTCATCAACCTGCAGTCTCAATATCATCCCTTCTGTGTCCTGTACTGGGTGACGTGAGTAAACACCAGGGTAGCTACCTGCAACATCAGCTAAATCAAAAGTGTTGTCATCTAATTCACTTGTTGTTTTCTTGTCACGAACTGAGCCACTCAGCTCTGGATTACAAATTGTGTGTGGTTGTGCATGTTTCTTTCTTCTTCACAGGGTCCCAACCAGCTGCGATGCCCAGCCTACCAGGCAACATTCCAGGCTAGCCACCTTACTCCCACCTGAGTACCCAGTGTATGACTATGTAGGGACTCTGAAGTGCATGCTTGACTGCCTGATTGATTTAGTCTTTGAGCCAATCAACCTGATTACTCCCCTCACTTGTTCAATTCCCTGAATAAATCAGATCTTACTCTTTTTGCATTTAATCTGACTGTGGATCCACTTTGTACCAAAAGCACTGTACTGTTGTTATTTGCTGTGTCTAACCTTGTTCTACAGGGGGTCTCCAGGGTCGAACTGGTGGAACCAGCCCTGGTGGTAAGTGCAAACAGTGTGGGGATTTGTATGCTGAATAGGGACTACTGTGAAAGTGTTTGTTGCATATTGTCTAGGCCACTAGGGGGGAAAAAGGGGTGTTACAGTGTTCCAGAGGGCTGTACCCAGGTTAGCCGTGTTACTAATAACCCTGTTCTCCAGGTGGAGGCACCTGTTTCAGTAACCAGGCCCCTTAACCTACAACAAGCCACACAGGCAGGGGTAGTAGCCTTTGGGATAGCGCCACCTAGGGGTTACATCTTGGAGGCACCAACACTGGGATTAGCGCCCCTAGTGGCCAAAATCACAATTATTGCCAAAGATTTATGGCTATCTCAGTAGAAATGGCTGTACACCAGTTGGTAGGGTGGTGTTTGGGGCAGGAGATTGACCCCGATGCCTTACTAATACTGAATATACCTATGGGCATTAGTAAGGACACTGTAGAAGGAGCACTTTCCAAATTCAAATGTTTGAAAATACTATGGTGGTGGTCAACAGGCTGATTTGACGCCCAAACTTTCATGGCCCTTGTAGAGTGTAGTGTCCCGTGGACAGCTCCAAAGTGTTGCAGACTATTTCCTCAGAAGGGGTCCCAGTCACCTGGAGGGTAATAACTAAGGACAGTAAAGACCCTTGGGGAGATGAGTCCCCACCCTCACCTGAGACTTTCGAGGAGAGGTTGGGCAAGTTGTCACTGGAGGAGGGGAAGACCGTAAAGGACTTCAAGAAGTTATTCCTGCCACCTGGGGGTGTCCCTCCTCCAACATCCTTGACAGTTTCTGTACCTTTTCCTTCACCAGCTCCCGTGCTCACCTCCATGCCTGCGGGTAGTCATGACTCATATCGCTGGCTGAGGATGTATTCAGGCACTCTCCCCACACCCCAGGAGGAAAACAATTGGGAGACTTGGATAGACTATGTTGCCCCTCAAGTTCAAGAATGGCAATGCCCCAAAGCAGAGAAGAGAAAAAGGGTGGCTGAAAGCCTCAGAGGCTCCTCCCAGTTTGCTATCCACCCTACACAGGCTAGTAATCCAGAAGCAGCTGCTCAAGATTATATGAATGCATTGGAAAATGTGTATGGGAGTCCCGATTCAGATGTGGACCTGTGGGGTAGGGTCAAAAACATTCATTAATACCCAGAGGAGCCCTTATCCACGTATGTGCCTTGACTCGAAGCGGTGCTACAGGAATGCCTAAAGAAAGGTGGCATGGCCCCAGCTAAGTTAGAGCAGACTAGGCAGGATCGACTTCTCAAGTTAGCCCCATTCTCTGAATTATTGCTGCTTCAACTGTGCCTTGCCACTCAGTTGGATGCACCTCCTACCTATGACAGACTGATGAAGGAAATTCGGATGATTGAGAGGCGGCAGCCATGTGGTGGGGGGGCCCTTCCCGTATCTGCTGCTGCTGCTGCCCAGGTGACTGAGGATGCCGATGTGAGTGATGCTCAGGGCCAAAACACAGTGCCAGTTGAACATCCGGAGGCTATCAGGAACACTCCGCCCTGGGGCGAGATACTGTGAGAGGTCCAAGATGAGGGCTACCATTTCCCTACAAGCCCATTCCAAAGATAATATAGACCCAAACCCTTCTCAGACCATGTCTGCTGTAGGGGTGAGGGTGCATTCCCAGGCATATCCTGTTGAAAGCAGATCAAAAATTGACGAAATGACCATGGAAGTGAGGGAATTACTGAGACATCTCCCCATGCTCACCACACCCCAGACAGAGGTTGAATCAATATTTTCTTTTGGTAGTACCCCTGCCTCAGCTCCCAATGTGGTGTCTCGGCAACGTCAAGCTCTAGAAAGCATATTCTGTCATAACTGTGGGAAGAAAGGGCATATGAAGAAAGAATGCTGGTCCCCAAAAGACTTAGATAAAGTTGTATACAGACTTCATGGGGAGCTCCGGAAAGCAAAACCATGGCCGAGGGGTGCTGGAAACGGCTGCAGTGAAGGCTCAAGAAATCCCAACTCCAACTTCTTTGTGGCTAAATAGTCTGTACCGGCCCCTGCTATTGTTCACCCAGAATGGTCCTTGGTGGTGAGCCCTTCAATGGAAACTACAGAGATGGTGAACAGTGTGTCTGCCCAGGCCATGTTTGATAGTGGATCCCAAGTAACCATAATATTTCAAGATTGGTACCAGAAGCATCTGCCTGATGTGCCCTACAACCTTGAAAGATTTGCATGTGTGGGGTTGAGTGAGAGGTCCTATCCATACTTGGGGTATGTCTGGATCTGGCTGTCATTCCCTACCGCTGTGGCTGGGGAAGATGAACAAGTTGAGACACTTATGCTAGTGTGTCCCCTCACTGATTGTATGATGGGTTCCCTGCTAATTGGAACAAATGCCCACATGTTTGGGGGACTTGCACAACTCTGCCATGAGAAACAAGGGCAATGGACTGGACAGGCTCTAAGATTCCAGAATTAATCAAAAGGGCTTATGACTTGCAACAGAAACCCGATGAAGTGGCCTGAGATGAGCCAGTGGGGATAGTGTGGAAAAAGGATCCTGACTCTTTGTCGTTGGTCTCTAACACCCAGTGTATGATCCATGGAGAAGTCAGGCTAAAGAGTGACATAAAGAACAAAATATTGATGATAGACACCCCTGGTGAAGGGAAGCTGCCAGAGGGTTGATGGTTAAGTCCAGTGTATTACCTGCACGTGCCCATACCTATGCACACTGAGTGATGGTGCAAGTAAGAAACATGTTGGACAGGGTAGTTCGTGTGAACTGGGATGTACACTGGCTACAAGTGCACTAAGCAGACACTGCAGTATTACCCAGTAATAAGTACTCTAGGTAAAAGGAGAAAGTGACCCCAGACTTATTTGACTTTGGTGATTCCCCTTTGTGTACCAAATGGAAGACCCGAATTAACAGGAAACTTGCTCAGAGAGACCAAGTGTTCTCACTAAAAGAGTGGGACGTGGTATGTGTCCATGGTGCCAAGCATAACATACGCCTGCATGATGACTGATCATTTCTAAAGAGGTCTCGACGCTTTTCCCCAGCTGACATAGATGATGTTAGGAGGCACCTACAGGGAATGATTGCTGCTGGCATTATTCAAGAATCAAGAAGCCAATATGCATCCCCCATCATAGTGGTGCATAAATAGAACGGATGCGTGAGGATGTGTGTGGACCATCGGACCCTCAACTGACGGACTATGCCAGATCAATACACCATGCCATGCATACAGGATGCCCTGGATTGCCTGAACGGGAGTCAGTGGTTCTCACTACTGAATCTCCGCAGTGGATATTATCAGATTGCGATGGCCCCGGAGGACCGTGTGAAAACAGCCTTCATTTGTTTGTTAGGGTTCTACAAATTCCTGAGGATGACACAGGGGATTTGGGGTGCCCCTGCCACCTTCCAGAGATTGATGGAATGTGCGGTGGGAGACATGAACTTGCTAGAATGTTTAGTGTACTTGGATGATGTCATTGTTTTCGGATGCAGACTAAAGGAACATGAGATCAGACTGTTCAAAGTCTTCAATCGTTGGGAAGAATTCAGCCTCAAATTATCCATAGACAAGTGCCGTTTTTTTCAAACATCCATGAAATATGTTGGACACATAGTGTGTGTGAAGGGATACAGACAAATCCCAGTAAAGTTGAAGCTTTGACCACTTGGCCTCAGCCCAATAACCTAAAAGAGCTACAGCATTTCCTGGGGTTCTGTGGCTACTACTGCAGGTTCATCAAAGACTATTCAAAGGTGATTCAACTGCTCCTTAGCCTTACCCAAGGCTACCCCCCTACCAACCGCAAATACAAAAAGGGGGCTATCAAAGACCAAGAGAAAATGTATTTTCGAACAGGTGAGCCTTTTGGGACTTAGCGGACACCCGAATTTGGAGCAGTTTTCTTTGAAGTCATATACCAGCTCATCCACACCCCAGTCCTTGCCTATGCTGATCCTACCAAGCCCTATATTCTACATTCAGACGCTAGTTTGCAGGACCTTGGGGCCATGCTATATCTAGACTACGAAGATGGCTTCAAACCGGTAGCTTTTGGCAGTAGGAGCTTGACCCCATCAGAGTGGAACTATCTGGTCCACAAGTTGGAATTCCTCACCCTAAAATGGGCC
This sequence comes from Neoceratodus forsteri, assembly GCA_016271365.2. Taxonomy (NCBI): domain Eukaryota; kingdom Metazoa; phylum Chordata; order Ceratodontiformes; family Ceratodontidae; genus Neoceratodus; species Neoceratodus forsteri. The sequence continues at coordinate 30,626,085 of CM028134.1, forward strand.
ATAGTTGACCAGTTTCATGAGTACCTCTATGGGGAAAAGATATTAGTGAAGACTGACAATAACCCACTGATCTATGTGCAGACTTCAGCTAAATTGGATGCCACTGGGCACCGTTGGCTTTCTGCCTTATCGACTTATGATTATGCTGTTGAATACAGACCGAAACTAAACCATATTGATGCTGACGCCCTGTCATGAAGGCCAGTTTCTAAGTGCAGTTGGGTCAGATTGTCTGAACCTGACATCAAAGCATTATGCCAAAAGTTTGATAAAGATGAACAAATGTCTGCGGACACAGTGGACTGTCTAGCAGATTGTTTGGGCCTCTGATACCTACATACTGGCTGCCTATTGCCATTTTCTGCTTTGGATATTCGTGCATTACCTCAGTCCCATAATGTCAGTATTCAGAGGGCTCAATTCCAAGATCCTATGATTCAACCAGCACTTCACACCCTGCATGCGGGGAAAGAAGTGTCCAAGTTGTGTTCCCCTGACTTGCAAACTGCTCTGTTGTTCAAGGAAGACCCCAGGTTAAAGTTGCATGATCAGTTGTTATACAGAGAGACAGTGGATCATCATGGTCAAGTAGACAAGCAACAGCTGGTTCTACCCATGGCTTTTAAACAGCTGGTACTGAGGTCCCTCCACAACCACATGGGGCACCTCAATATTGACAAAACTTTTGACTTGGTACAATACCTATTCTACTGGCTAAAGATGGGGGCAGATGTCAAGCACCATGTTAAGACCTGCAGTTGTTGCCTCCAAAGAAAAGCCTTGCCTCAGAAGGCTGCCTCTTTTGTCAATATCACTACCAGCGCTCCTCTAGAATTGCTCTGCATAGATTTCTTGTGCATAGAACCCAACCAAAAGAACACTGGCAATGTGTTGGTAGTTACTAATCATTTTACATGGTATGCACAAGCCTTCCCAACTAAAGATCAAAAGGCCTCTACAGTAGCCAAGGTGCTGTTGGAGAAATTCTTTGTTCACTATGGTGTCCCCCAGTGGATCCATTCTGACCAAGGCAGAGACTTTGAAAGTAGATTAATCAAGAAATGCTGTCTCTGTGTGGAGGTGCGGAAGTCAAGAACCACCCCCTATCACCCACAGGGGGATCCTCAACCAGAATGCTTTAACTGCACCATTCTGAACATGCTGGGCACCCTTCATCCAAAAGACAAGAATAAGTGGAGCCAGCAGATTAGTACACACGTACAATTGCACCAAAAGTGACGCTGCTGGGTTCTCCCCCTACCATCTCATATTTGGGAGGGAGGCCCAACTGCCAGCTGATGTCTGCTTTGGGGTCTCTCCAGATGGGGTCCAAGCTGAAAACTACTTGCAGTACGAACAGAAATTGAAAGATCAGTTGAATCATGCCTATCAACTAGCTCAGACTAAGGCTGCTAAGTGAAATCTTGCCAACAAAGAAAGACATGATCGATGAGTAAAAGCCCAGGAGTTGTTGCCTGGAGATAGGGTGCTACTACGCAATTTGGGACTGCATGGAAAACACAAAATTGCTGATAGATGGCACCATAGTAGTTGGTAAATTGGATGATCTGCCGGTGTACAAGGTGCATCCAGAAAATGATTCCAAAGCTGTTAAGAACATGCACTGTGATCACTTACTGCCCATTGGCCAAGTTATTATTGATGCTGAACCAACATCTGACACTTCTTCTGGGCCAGTGACTCATGCTGCTGTAAAGAGGAAACAGAGCCAACCTGTCCATTTTATTCCAGAACTCAGGCCTTCCCCTCAGCAGGCCTAGAGTGATAGTAATGATTGTTCATCCATCTATGATGAGAGTGACTGTGATAATGCCTATTATCCCGCATACGAACTGAGTCATTTGTTTCGAGGCAATCCTCTGCAGAATCCTGGGGATGAAGCTGGGCCTTCAGAACTGCCTAATCCCCCCAGCTTCTTTCCTGGATCCAATGCCCCCTGAAAGTGAGGTGCAAAGTATTACGTCTGAGGTTGTGGACTCTCTGTGTCTTGTAGAACTGTTTGATTTGCCGAAGAAGTGGCTGATGGTCTGAGTCTCCTGGTGACATACCAGAACTTGAAGAACAATATGAAAGTGTTGCCAGCACCCCTTCGGTGCCACAAAGCCTAATTGTACCAGATCCTCCTCAGAATGGGCAACCTGGGCCCTCTTCAGAAGATAATAATGAGCAAAGTGTTGTGGAAACAGAGTCTGCAAAGCCAGCAGCTAATAGTGTCCCCAATCTGGATATTTCAACCAGTGCAGAGGCATCCCTGTCTACAGGAGAACTCAGTGCCAGTGTTGACCGCCCAGAGCCTCTGTCTGTTCCCCCCAGAAAATCTGGGTGACCTGTTAAGCCAGTGCTATGTTTTAGTTATGATTCCCCTGGGAGGCCTGTGGACTTGCCTCTCAATGTGGTCCATAAAGGTGTTTACATTTCCAAGAGCTCACTGCCCAAACTGAGCTTGACTGCCACCTCCCGATTAATTGTTCTTCCTTCAGAACATGGTGTCCCTGTCCCATCTAGCCCCAAGTTAGCTGATCGGGAAGGGCCCTTCTACATACTGTACAAGAGTTATAACGTGAAGTTATAGGTAACTGTTCATAATATGTTAATCATAATAGCATCAGCATAGAGTGTATGAAACATGCATAGGTATTGTCAATGAAGATATGGTATAGTGAAATGTATAGTAATGTGATAAGTTTATGATTAACTGATGCATCAGATAGTATTTTCATAGTATGCTAATGACACGTATGTTTTGTATATATTGATTCTTCAATATTGTGATGGTGTAGACTTGACATGGATGCCAAGTTTTTCCAGGCACAGAAGGGTGTAACCCCCCCTACAAATGGGGGTTCCCGAAAGTCTTCCTTGGGTGTTCCTAAATGCTCACTGCCAGGCTGGTATCCTGTGTCTTAGCGCTTTAAAAGTGTTTGTGTGAGATTGCCTTAATGCCTCTGTCCTCTATCTATTTAAGAGCTGCCTATAACATGGTGCTTAATCTGGGAGGGGCTGAGTGTCTCTATGCTCAAGTCCCACCCAGACTGCCAGATAATCACTCCATTCTGCCACTGCTATTTGCACAGAGGGAGTTCTTTTAGAAGCTGTACTTATTTTTCTGATTATCTGTTAGAATAGTAATGATATTGTAGTTTGTCTAACCTGCCTTCTTTGCAGCATGGACAGTTCTGTTTATCACCACCATCTTGGTCCTGGACCGCCAGAATGGGCCAATCAGTACCTTTGGGGACTCTAAAATGGAGCCTGTCCCCAGGGGTCTTGTGGGAGCAAACTTCTGTAGGAATTGTAGTTTTTACAATTTGGTGCCAAAACAGACCTGGAGGGGAGCCCTTGCTTTGACAGACAGATGGACAAACCAACCAGAACCTTTTGGACCGAAGGGAAATTCCCAAGCTGCCTGCTGCAGTCAGTCAGTTTAGAGTTAGAGTTTGCAGAGAAAACAGCTCAAGTGATTTGGGCAGCAGCTCCTCTGTAGTTCATGTGGAGACTGGTGAAAAGGCTGAGTCTGGCCTGTCTGCTTGCAGTCCCTCGAGAGGGAATCCTTTGAAAGGCTTAATACTCCAGACTGTATCCAAATTGAGTGAGAGAAAAGCCACTGAAGTGTGACCAGGTTTGAAACCTGAAGAAGACCAAAGATTTGCTGAACGCGATTGGCCTGTCATGACCTTCATTTACCGTTGAACTCCCGGTTTTGCGCAGAGACTCTGTGATTGCAGCCAGACTGTCATCCACCTGGTATAGTGGTGATTGCTTTACTATAAATGTGCTGTGTGCTGCTAGTGGGTCGTGATTTGGTTCTCCACTGTGTGATTAACTGTGCCTTGCTTGCTGGAGGCTGCATCCAGCTTTCTTGGATTCACATCCGAACTGTTCCCCAGTCTAGGCCTTGTCACACTGGCCCAGCCAAATGACTCACGGCACAGAGAAAACCACTGACGAGAGACCTGCCTGGGGATCAGCCCCCTGCTCAATGCTTTGAACAGGAATGACGCCTCGGGGATTTGTGTGGGCCCTGCTTCTCCTGGCACTCCAGCTCATCAACCTGCAGTCTCAATTTGGTCCCTCCCCCAAAAGTGTTGTCATCTAATTCACTTGTTTTCTTGTCATGAACTGAGCCATTCGGCTTTGGATTACAAATTGTGTGTGGTTGTGCATGTTTCTTTCTTCCATCGCAGGGCCCCAACCAGCTGCGATGTCGGCCTACCCAGGGCAACGTTCCCGGCTAGCCCACCTTACTCCCACCTGAGAAACCCAGAGTGTATGACTGTGTAGGGACTCTGAAGTGCATACTTGACTGCCTGATTGATTTAGCCTTTAAGCCAATCAACCCGATTACACTCCTCACTTGTTCAATTCCACTGAATAAATCAGATCTAATTATTTTTGTATTTAATCTGACTGTGGGTCCGGTTTGTACCAAAAGCACTGTACAGTTGTTATTTGCTGTGTCTAACCTTGTTTTACAGGGGATCTCCAGGGTCGAGATGGTGGAACCAGCCCTGGTGATAAGTGCAAACAGTGTGGGGATTTGTATGCTGAATAGGGGCTACTGTGAAAGTGTTTGTTGCATATTGTCTAGGCCACTAGAGGGGAAAAAGGGGGGTTACAGTGTCCCGGAGGGTTGTACCCAGGTTAGCCTTGTTACTAATAACCCTGTTCTCTGGGTGGAGGCACCTGTGTCAGTACCCAGGCCCCTTAACCTGCAACTAGCCACGCAGGGCAAGGGTAGTAGCCCTGGGATAGTGCCACCTAGGGGTTACACGGCATCATAGGAAGAATATGCAAATCACCATCCGATACTTCCCACGATACTTTGCATTACTGAGGTATTTATAAATCGATATTTATTTGAAACTTGGCTTTGCTTCCATGCCCTTCTAGGGTAAATCTTACTTCAGTGCTTTTGAAAAGAAATCTATGCCTTTAATATTTATTTTCTATTTTAGGCTCACAATGGCCAGAATAAAAGAAATCACAAGGCAGGTTCCTTCTTTATGCTAGCCTGAGATAGTAGGGTCCCTATATACAGTTATAGTGGTAAGTGATGTTATAAGACATGGATTTTTGTGGTGACGTTTGCCACCTGGTCAGCACAGCCACAGAAGCAGCGTTGCCTTGGAGACAGACATAATGGATCGGGCTACCTCCCAGGCAGGACCTTTACCATTACTACAAAAGCGCTCAGTCTTCCTACTGTGCCAGCTTGGTGGTATTGTGGAAAGTTCTACAGGCTGACAAACAAGACACTGTGAGTTTGAATCCAGACAAGATCCCCTCACTTTTCTTTTATCAGAATTTCACTAGAGTGGTGATGCATGGCAGTGTGGAGTTAGAATAGTAAATATATAGGAAAAGGGACTTAAATGTGAGAAAACACAAGTGCAACAGTGAGCGCCACCTCGCAGTAGGACTGCCAAGGAGGTACTTTGTTTCAAAAATCTGTGCCTTGCAACTGGTGGTATTTTCGGCACAGGGCTCACTGTACAGCCACCCACCGAAACTGACATTCACAAATGTGTGTTACCGTCTGTAGGGATTAAGGTGTCTCCTGTAACAGCATGACAGTTTACACTTATGCAAATCTCCTGTCTCGATATTAGTGGTCACATATGCACAACCACTAATGTACTGGACTGTGACAACTGCAGCAAGTCGACACGTTCCATGAGAATAATTCCAAATTCATAACACTTGCCCCACACCATGACTGTGCCAATATGTATATATAATACAGTTACTTGAGTATCTTCCCTGATGGTTAAGTGGCCCCAGAATCCTGCAAACTGGTTGTCCATGTCCCAGCCACTAGTGGATTCCCCCTTCATAGCCCTGTTCCCATTTGTAATTTTTTCCATCAGGGCCCAACTCTTTCCACTGCCAGACTGATGAAAGCAATTACATACGGGGATAATTCCTATTGCAGAAATGTTTGAGTCTAGATCTTAGTACTACATATAGTTCCAAAATCAGGGAATCATTTAATTTCACATATATTCATTTTATGTTTACTTGCACTCATTGCAAGAAACATAGTGCCACCATACACATTTTTATAGGTGTGTCACCCCGCTCCAATGCCCTGCTCCTTCTTGCAGTAGCCGCCTCACTGCACCAATAAATGTCCGAGCTGTCTATGACAGCAGTTCAGAAAGCAGTGGTGTACGGTTGAAAGCAAAGACCGCTACAATCAGTGATGGTAACATGTGAGGCAATTTGCATACTGCTGTCGGCAGGCAATTTACATACTGCGTCGGCGGTATGCCACATGCCTACACTCAGCACTGCATGTGAACTGCTGTCATAGACAGCTCCATTTTTCTACTCCCCCCCCCAACAAACACCAATGTAGCACGCTGGGAGCCCACCCTGCATGCTCATGAGCTCCCCGCACAGTATGGCCGACAGGGGTGCCCAATCCTCCGTTGGCTCCACTGCCCCCCAAACAGACTTCCAGGTGCCACATTGGGAGCCCACCCCAGCATGGCAAAAGTCCGTATGGCCGATGGGGGTGCCCAATCCCCTGTCGGCTCCACTGCCCCCCCCAAAAAACATCACGCTGCCATGCTGGGAGTCCACTCCAGTGTGGCAAAAGTCCAGCGTCGTCTTCTTGAAAAAGAAAAAAAAAAAAAACTCCTGTAAAAAACAAGCATTTGTCAATGCCGAATGTTGTCGTGCTGGCATTGGCAGTGGGAGTGGTGGAGCTAGAGACGCATAGTGCTGTGATTTTGTGAATGTGTCTCAAAAGGTGATTTTGCACAGTGAGCATGCCATTGTGCGCCACAGCTGTGGAAACACGTTTTGGGCAGACTGTGAAAAATGGCAGCTGGACTGTTGATAAGGAGATGTGAATAAATGCCAGTGGTGAAAATGTGGCATGAAAATATTGCAGATTGACGAAGTTACAAGGGTGCATGGAAACTGCTCAATGCACGCTTACAGCACAGTCATTGTATTGAGTTTCGGCACCAGATTTTCAACATAGGCATTTTAGGACCTCTGCTCATGAATAGTGTCACCGTCATTTCCTCAAACTGCACCGAAAACTGATTTCGCACAGCGGCCGTGCAATTCTGTGCCGGACGTGCAAAAACACATTTCAGGCAGGTGCAGTGTTCATAAGGAGGTATGGAAACATGCCAATGATGAACAGCTGGAGTGAAACTATTACAAATTCACAAAGTCACGAGCGTGCATGCAAACTGTGCAATGCATGCTCATAAAACACTCATTGTATTGACTTTCATTCCCAAATTTTCAACATAGGCATTTTAGGGCATCTGCTAATGAACAGTGTCACTGTCATTTTCATCATGTGTCTTGAACGTGGACTTTCCACAGCAACCACGCTATTCTGTGCCGGAACTGCGAAAACAGATTTTGGTCAGGATGTGAAAAATGACATCTGTACTGTTCATTAGGAGGTACAGAACACTGGCACTGTAGAAAATCTGAGTGAGAATATTAGTAGCTCATAACATACGAAAGTGTATGCAAACCATGCAACACACGCCGTAAACACAGTCATTTTATGGAGTATTGTCACCCAAATTTTCAACACCAGCATTTAGGACCTCTGCTCATGAACAGTATCACTGTCATTTTTGTAATGTGTCCTGAACACTGATTTCGCACAGTGACCGCACTATTCTGCGCCGGAAGTGCGAAAACATATTTCAGACAGGATGTGAAAAATGACAGCTGTACAGTTCACAAGAAGGTGTGGTAAAATGCCAATGTTGAGAATCTGGCATGAAAATATTGTGAATTCACTAACTTATGAGCGTGCATTGTACAGTTGCTACGCACCCTCGTAAAACAGTCATGTTTTGGATTTTTCCCACCAAATTTGCAATATAGGGTTTTTGAGAGCCCCCCCTCATGAACAGTGGCACTGTCATTTCGTTACACAGTCCGATACAGCTTACAGCATTTCCTCAGTTCATGATTCGGCTTTGAAGAGTCAGATGTGTTCCCGTCCACGAAGATCTTTGACGCGTGAACTGGAGGTAAGTATGGGAAGCGGGGGTGTGGGGAGGCAGGTGTGCAGAGAGTGGGAGCGGGTGGGGGAGGGGCACCAAGACTACGAGGACCGCTTTCATTTTACAGGTTAAAAAGAAAAAAAAACATTGCGACACAGTTTATTTTTGCAGAGTATTTGGCATGCTGGGGTGGGCTTCCAGCATGCCACCTAATGTTGGGGGATGTCTGTAGCCAGCAGGGGTTTGGGCACCCTCGCTGGCAAACAACACGGGGGAATTTATGCTGACTGGGATTGGGGCACCCCCCGCTGCACACAAAGAAGGGTGGGGGCAGAGTTGAGGGATTGGGCACCGGCATGAAACAATTGGGGTTATTTCTGCCGATAGGGAGGGCTCCCTGTCATCACATAAGGAAGCGGAGGGCGGGTAAGAGCCAAGAAGTTAGGCACCCCCAGGCATATCACAGATGGGAGGGATGCTTTATGCTGACGGAGAGTAGGCTCCCCATCGGGCGCATTCATGAGGGGCAGGGCAGCCAACAGGGGGATTGGGCACCCCCAAAGTCAGCAGTTCGATGGCCAGTGTGCCGCCATGTACATAATGGCAGCGAGCATGGCAAGAAAAGGACCGCTGCATCTGATGAACTTTGCTCGGATTGCAGCGGACCTTTTCTTAGATGTGCTCACCACATTATGTATGCATGGGGTGGCGCCGGCATGCAGGCTGATTGGGGAATGCGGGACGCACCTACTGGTGCGTACCCTGCATTCGTCTAACAGCGACTGCGCCTCCAAAGCTGCACTGTCCCACGATGCTGGCTGCGCAAGTGCGCCAACATAAAAAAAGGCCCCTCATTGACTGTCTTGCCCCATCCCCCAACCCACGTCCACCCTCTGTGCACCCACCTCCCCACACACCCCCTGACCCCATACTTACCTCTGGAGTCCAGCGCAATGACCTTTGGTGGACTGGGTACACGTCTACACTCTTCAAAGCTGACTGCGAACTGAAGAAATGCCGGTAAGCTGTATAATGGCATAAATGATTTTTTTTTTTCAACTTTGGTGCACATCTTGGTCATTTTGGGGAATTTTTTCACCAAAGTTTCAACATGGGGTTCTTGGGGCCCCACCTCATGAACTCAGTCACTGTCATTTTGTTATTCAGTCCCAAAGGTGATTTTGCAGTCACTGCTTAGAACCACCTTTCAGGACCGAGTAATGAAATTACAGTCTCACAGTTCATGAGGTAGGCCCCCAAACCCTATGTTGGAAATTTGGAGAAAAATCGTAATATTGAGTTTTATTTAGCGTATGCTTATGCAGCACCTACTCACGCTGTGAATTTTGCAAATTTTTATATTTTCACCCAGATTTCCAACATTGCCATTTTATCACACCTCCTAATGAGCAGTACAGCTGTCATTTTTCACATCTCACCCAAAATGTGTTTTTGCGCATGTAGTGCACAATTCAATTCGGTTCAATTCATCTTTATTTTTAGAAGGCGCTTTTCTTAAAATCAAAGCGCCTGTACAAATTCACAAAACAATAAATACAATAAAATTAAAACTAATATAAATCCTTAAAAGCTATGCTAAAAAGGTGGGTTTTCAAAGCTCCCTTAAAACTAAGGACGGTTGGGCAATCTCGCACCTGACGAGGTAGAGAATTCCACAGGGTTGGTGCCATAAAACTAAACGATCTAGCACCTGATGTTTTCAAATGAACTCTGGGAATCTCTAGCAATCCCTCGTCAGTGGATCGGAGGGAGCGGGAGGGACTGTAAGAGCAAAGGAGCTCTTTCAGGTAGGTAGGTCCCAGATCATGTAGGGCTTTATAGGTCAGTAAACCGACCTTGAAGGTGATTCGCCAAAACACTGGCAGCCAGTGCAGTCCGCGAAGCACAGGCATTATATGGCTGGATCTAGAAGATCCAGTCAACAACCTGGCTGCCGCATTCTGCACTAGCTGCAGGCGGCGAAGTTCAACCCCCGATAGCCCTAGGTATAAGGAATTACAGTAGTCAAGACGGGAGGTAACGAGGCGTGGATCAATGTTGGAAGGTCCTCTGGAGGAACCAGGTGCTTCACCCTGGCAATATTCCTCAGATGAAAAAGAGTTTTGACGACCGCTGACACCTGGGATTTAAGTGTCAGATGTGCGTCAATTATCACCAGATTCGCACCTGATCTGTGGTCGCCAGTTGAACACCTCCAAGCCATAAGCCTGAGGGTGATCCCTCTGGCAGACCCCTCACAGCGGCCTTTGTCCACAACCAACACCTCAGTTTTCTCCGGTTTAACCTCGGCCAACTCCCATTCATCCAGTCTTGGATTTCTTCAAGGCAGTTATTAAATACCGACAAGGCAGCGTCCTGGCGGGCACAAAGACATATACAGCTGGGTATCATCTGTGTAGCAGTGAAAGCCAAACCGTGTCGTCTAATAATCACCCTAATGGTAGCATATACACGAAAACAACATAGGTGCTAAAATAGAACCCTGCGGTACCTCAAGAGGGTAGGGAAGGATGCTGAGGAAAAAATTCCTGACACCACTCTCTGAGTCCTACCCTCGAGGTAAGATTGAAACCATCTGAGGACCATACCAGACAGTCCAGCAGACTGACCACAAATGCTCTAACAGCACACCATGGTCAATGGTGTCAAACGCTGAAAGAGATCAAGTAGTACCAAGATGGATGGGTCCCTCTGATCTCTCGCTATTAGAAGGTCATTTAGTACCCATTACAAGCGCTGTCTCGGTACTATGCCTTTCCTAAATCCAGACTGGAGAGAATCGTAGATATTGTTGTTGGTCAGATGATCCTCCAACTACGCTCGACCACTTTCTCAATAACTTTGCAGAAGCGGGTAAGTTAGAGACTGGCCTGTAATTTGCTAGACAATCTGGATCTAAGGAGGATTTCTTTAATAGAGGCTTAACTATAGCCTCTTTAAGGGGATCTGGAAAAATCCCCCTCTCCAAAGACTTCCAGATGATCAAAGCTAGGACTAGGCCGATCTTATCCACACAACCCATTAAAAGGCATGTGGGGCCAGGGTCCAAATCACAGCTAGTCAGTCGCAGTGCTCGAATGATCATCACAACATCATCGATTGTGGGAAGGCTAAAGTCAGACCATCTAAACTGGGTGTTCGACATCTCCTGCCAACCACGGTCGCTCCCATTGGGGAGGGAAGAGCGAATATCCGATCTGATTTTGACAACATTATCTGCAAAGAAGAGCGCAAGCTCCTCACACCATTGTTGAGATAAAGCTCTTCTGGGCTGAAGACAGACTGGATTGCACAGTCTGTCCACAGTCCAAAAGAGCTGAGCTGGTCTATTCTGTGCAGCCGCTATCTCTCTGGACAGGAACTCTGCCTTCTTACAAGAGATTGCGGATTGATAGGCCGAATAATGGTCCATCAAACTAAGCCTGTCATCATCCAGACCAGACCTTCGCGAATGCCTCTCCAGCCTTCGTCCAACCCTCCTCAACTCCCTCATGGTCTCATCAAACCAGGAAGACCTGGGGCGAGGAGTAAGAGGACGAACATGAACTGGTGCAATAGAATCCAGGGCCCCTGTCACTGCCTCATTATAAGCATGTACCAGGTCACCTGTATCTAAGCAATCTATCGGTAGGCTTGATAGGTCCAACACCGCCATCAGGTCATCTGGGATACACCCCTCAAAGGCGTGTCGGACCATCTCAAGGGGCAGACCTAACAGGGTGGCCTCAAAACTGAACCTAATGGGTGATGGTCAGACCATCCGACCGGTTCCACCACCAAGTCGGATATCCCCATCCCCAGAAGGAACACCAGGTCCAAAAGAGTGTCCACCAACATGGGTCGAGGAGGAAACCACCTGTGTGAAGCCCAGTGATATCATCAACTGGAGGAAGTCTTGACCAAATCGAGAGAGTTCATCGTCGACCCAAGCATTGAAATCCCCCAGAACCAACCATCTGGGGGACCCAAACGTTAGGTCGACAATGAAGTCTGCGACTTCCTGCAGGAAAATATTCTCGTCACCTGGTGGACGGTATACAAAAAGTATCCTGCACCCCATACCCTCGCCCACAATACACTCAAAGGATCTGGTGACTCCCACTGGTACCTCCACCAGGCCCAGTTGGTGCAGTCGGTGTGCAAAATCAATGTTTCGGACAGATTAAGAAAATCGCAGTGACACTGTTCATGAGCAGAGGTCTGAAAATGGCTATGTTGAAAATTTGGTGACAAAAGGCCATAAAATGACTGTGTTACGCGTGTGCATTGCGCAGTTTCCATGCACCCTCGTAAGTTCACGAATTTGTAATATTTTCATTCCAGATTTTCAACACTGGCATTTTTCCACACCTCCTTATGAGCAGTACAGCTGTCATTTTTCACATCCTGGCCAAAATGTGTTTTCGCACTTCCGGCGCAGAATAGCGCGGTTGCTGTAGGAAATTAGTGTCCGGGACAGATTACTAAAATCACAGTGACACTGTTCATGAGTAGATGGTCCCAAAATGCCTGTGTTGAAAATCTGCTGTAAAAAATCCCCAAACTAATTACGTTACGGGCATACGTTGCACAGTTTCTATGCACGCTCGTGCCTTCACCAGTTGTTGCATATTTTCACTCCAGATTTTCAACAGTACCATTTTTATACCTCCTCATGAACAGTACACCTGTCACTTTTCATATCCTGTTCAAAATGTGTTTTCACACCTGTGGCGCCAAATGGCAAAGTCGCTGTGCAAAATTACCTTTCACCTAATGAACTAATAGTGTCACTGTTCATGCGGTGGGGTGACAAAAAGCCCATGTGGAAAATTTTGAGTAAAAATACCAAGAAACACCCAGGGCGTTAGGGTTTTCAACCATAATGACCTACCCTGTAGGGACTGACAGGCATCAGGGGTGTGACTTGGGATTGTCGACAGTAATGCTCATGCCATTCCACCCCCACCCCGCAGCCAGTGACAGGCATTGAGGTGCGCCTTGGAACCTTTGCCCCCAGAGTTCACCCCGTTCTCCTACACTGTGCCCATTTCAGTGTATTTTCTTATGGAATCAGGTGAATGTAAAGCCCAAACACCCCAAGGCACACCTCAATAATTGTCAGTGTCTGAAGGGTAGGGTGAGGTGAAATGTCATGGCCATTATGGGCGACAACCCAAAGGCACACCCCAGTGCCTGTCCATCTCTGCAGAGTGAGGGTGGAGTTGGCATCAGTTCAGTACTTCAGTGCCATTCCTATACTGCATCTGTCTAACTCCTGCACTTCCACTGCTAATGCCAGCAAGCAAACATTCGAAATTACTAACATACTAACATACTAAAATGCCAGCAGAATAGGCCTAATGGTCTTTTGTGCTCTGCCTGCTTGGTCAGCCTCACCCTGGGAGCTGACCTGCCCCTCGCCTTCTCTGGCTTCTCCTTCCCATTTCCAGATATTCTCGCTGCATTGGATTTTGCTTCCAGAACCCTTCTCCTGTACCTGTTCCACCCCTCTTGAACCCCTCCACTGTCTCTGCCTTCACTAGACCCTAGGCAGGCGATTCCATGGCTCCACCACCCTCTCAGTGAAGTAGCACCTCCTCCTTTCTCCCCTGAATTTTCCCCTTCCAGCTTCCACCCATGCCCTCTAGTGGCCCCCTCCTCCTTCCTTCGAAGCATCCTGACTGTTCCTCCCCTATTTACCCCTTCATGTACCTGAAGACCTCTATCATGTCCCCTCGGTCCCTTCTCTCTTCCAATGTGTACATATTTAGTTCTTCGAGCCTCTCCTCATAGGTCCTGTCCCTCAAGCCCCAAATCATTTTGGTTGCCCTCCTCTGGACACTCTCCAGGAGTTTAATGTCCCTCTTTAAGTGTGGCCTCCAAAACTGCATGCAGTACTCCAGGTGCTGCCTCACCAAGCAGTTATACAGAGGGAGTATCACTTCCTTCTTCTGGAGGTGATCCCCCTAGCGATGCATCCCAGCATCCTGTTGGCCTTGGCTGCTGCCCTCCTACAAGTCTCCGAGTTGTTCATCTTGACATCCACCATCACCCCCAGGTCCCTCTCAGCCATCAAGACTTGTAGCATTCCCCAGGGTGTACACTTGGCCCAGGTTTCTGGCCCCCAGGTGCAATGCCTTGCATTTCCTGCATTAAACCTCAGCTTCCACTTTCTAGACCATCTTTCCAGAGCCTCCAGATCCCCTGTAGGCCACCCTCCCTCCTCCCATCCACCACCGCCCCCAGTTTTGAGTCATCTACAAAGAGACTCATCTCACTCCTGATACCTGTCCTTATGTCAGAGACGTAGGCGTTGAACAGGAGGGGCCCAAGGACTGATCCCTGTGGGACCCCGCTAATGACCCTCTTTGCCGTTGAGACTATCCCACGAACTACGACCCTCTGGGTCTGGTCCTGGTGCCAATTGCCTATTCATCTGATCATCTGGTTCCCCACCCCCATTTCTCCCAGCTTATCCAACAGGTCCATGTGAGGAACAGAGTCAAATGCCTTGCTGAAGTCTAGAAAGAGGACATCCACTGGTCTACCCAGGTCCAAGGCACTCGTCACCCAGTCATAGAACTCCACAAGGTTTGTCTGACATGATTTCCCCGGGATGAATCCATGCTGTCTATCGTCCAGGCACCCTGACTTTTCCAGGTCCAACCCCTAGTCTCTCCTTGACAATGCCCTCCATCACCTTGCCCACCACTGATGTCAGGCTGACAGGTCTGTAGTTCCCTGCAACCTCCCTTGATCCCCCCTTGTGGATAGGCACTATATGTGCCACCTTCCAGTCCTGGGGCACCCACCCTGTCCTCAGTGAGATGGTGAAAAGCTCCACCAGGGGTTTCGACCAGGACATCCGCAAGTTCCTTCAGCACTCTAGGATGTAATTTATCCAGCCCGGGTGCTTTCTCTGTCTTAAGGGACCTGAGGGCTTCCCTCACTCTCTTGGCTGTGATTTCCACTTCCACTACCTCTTCACCCAGCTTAGCCTTCCCCCCCTCCTGCCAGTGATGCATCCCCCTCTCCACAGACCCTCCGATCGGTAAGGACCCCCCTCCTCAGTATCACTGTCTCCTCCCATGTATGATGCAGCACCCTCATTTTCCTTGGTGAAAACTGAGGTGAAAGTACTCACTTAGTACCTCAGCCTGCTCCCCCAAGTCTTGTGCCCATCTCTCCCCTGTTTTAATCCTGATAATCTGCCCCTTCACCCTTCGTTTTTCCCCAATGTATCTAAAGAACCCCTTGTTCCCTTTCCTAATTTCCCTGGCCAGGTTTTGCTCCTTCCTTGCCTTAGCCGCCCTCACCACCCTAGTGGCCCTTCTAGCCATCAGCTCGTACTGCCCTCGATCCCTTTCACTCCTTGAGCACTTGAAATGCCTATAGGCTGCCTTCTTTCCCCGCACCACCCTCTGGACCTCCTTGATCCACCAGCAGGGTTTTTGGGCCCTACCGCATTTTCGTCTTACTCTTGCACAGGTGCTGGTAGCATTCTTCACTCCTCTTCTGATGATTTCCCACCTACTGTCTGCATCCATTTCTGACCCAATCCCATCCAAATGCTCCTTAAGAATCCTTCCCATTTCTTTAAAATCCGCCCCCCTGAAGTCAGTTACCTCCGTCTTTGTGAAGCCTTGACAAATGCTTGTTTAAGTTTCCCCACAGTGACATAGCAACAGTGGTTAGCACTGTTGCCTCCTTTCATCATGTCTTTCTACATGATTTAGAATGTAATGAACTGACCTTGGAAATGTTTGTCAAGTTTTGCTTGCTAATCTGATAAATATGAAGTTTAAAAATCAACCTCAACAGAAGAGATTTTTTTTTAATTTGTAATGGCAGCCACATTTATTTATTTATTTATTTATTATAGATCACGGGAGCATCCCTGATCAATCACAGCACTTCCTTCAGTTGTGCGTGAGGTACTCTTATTACCTTAAGATTATCATGCACTGAGCCATTGGAACTGGCTTGTCACTGACCACTCATGCCATCCACATTTTAAATACGAAAAAAAGGATCTTTGTATTTTAAAAAGTTAGCGAGCTATGATTATTTTATGGGTCCATTTAGAGGGCCTTTTATGGATCTAAAAGTGACACCTTGTGCGTCCATAGGACCACAGAACTGCTCAACTTTGGTTCACAGTCCTCTGGTCCTAAGAACATGCGAGGCAACACTCTTACATCCATAACACACTTTCCAACCGTACTCATAAACTTACAATGTGTTGTGACTGGGAGAGGCACACTGAGCCATTTCCAGATGAGACCCAGAAGGAGGGGGAGTAGATGAGAAGATACAGTGTATAATTAATGAAATGCAAACTACACAGAGTGTAGTAACAACAGGAAAACATGCAAAACAACACACCACAGTGGTGGGGACAGAATACAGACAAACAAGGATGTGCAAAGTTTACAAATGTAACCAAAGTAAAAACCTGACAAAATATGGTGGCACAAGAATCAATGAGGAGGCAGGCCAAAGTAAACATAAAGGGTGGGATATTCAAAGGGTTGCGCCATGCGCAACAGGGTTAATGCATCGCCAGTCCAAAGTGCGCCATTTGCGATATTCAGCAGGGAGGCAGTTCGCACGAAAACATGCTGAGCAACAGCGCCAATGCAAATGAAGGCATGCGCAACGAAGGGGAAAAATGCATAGAGGCGCAATGCGATGTTCAAATACTTGTGCAATGCGCAACAGCGGAACAGCCGGAAATTGTGCACTAGCAGAAATGAGCCAAAATAAAAAGGCTCAAGGAAGCGGTGCAAGAACGCTACAAGGATGCCAAGTGGGGTAGAGAGAGAGAGAGAGAGACAGAGACAGACAGACAGACAGTGACAGGCTAGGGCAGGCAAGGCAAGCGTGGGCCATAGGCTGTAGAGGCCAGCGGGGGGTGCCCGGTGCAGTGGAAGTAGCAGTGAGGACAGCGGGGGTAACACAGCAACACCAGCCAGGGGGGCAGAAGCCAGGGAGATGGACAGTGCCAGCTTCCACATGGAAGCTGTAATGAGGGGGGTGAGAATGCAAGCTGCAGGGGGACGAGGCCGTGGAAGGGCCCGTCGGCGGTACGCCCCCAACAGGCAGTACCGTGCCCGCATCAGCTATGAGCTGTACACAGATGTAGAGATCGTGGGCGGGTACCGCCTGAACAGGGCAATACTGCGGCTCTGTGAGCTGTGCAGTGATGTGATGCAGGCACCCTCACGACGGAGTCACGCTCTGTCAGTGGAGACCAAGGTGACAGCCTGCATGTGCCTGCTCGCCACGGGCACCTTCCAGAGTCCGACAGGGGACACCACAGGCATCACACAGTCGGCCACGTCACGCATCCTCACCCAATTCCTCAGCGCACTGCTGCCACATGCTGCGGAGTACATCCATTTCCCCAGCACCACAGCAGAGCGTACAGCAAACATGCAGGAGTTCCACAGGGTAGCACGTATGCCTGGCATGCTAGGGCCATAGACTGCACCCATGTGGCCATTCGCACGCCACCTGGCCCTGATGGGGCTGCATATAGGAACAGAAAGGGCTTCTCCAGTGTCAACTGCCAGGTGGTGTGTGATGCCACTGGGCGCATAATCAATGTCTGTGCCACACACCCTGGTGGAGCACATGATGCCTTCACATGGTATCAGTCCACACTGTGCCATCGATTCGAGAGTGGGGACATCCCCACAGGCCATCTAGTGGGTGAGTACGCATGTATGGAATGCAAACTCGGGGCAAGGGTGGGAATGCCACGGGTGCCATGGTAGTGGCACACAGGGATATGGGCAATATGTACCTGAACATGATACTGATCTCCACTATCTCCACACAGGTGACAGCGGATACCCACCGTCCCCTGGCTGCTCACACCGCATCGCGCCCCCATGACCCCATCGCAGCAACACTATAATGAGGCACATGCTTCCACACGCAACATCATAGAGCGGGTGTTTGGGAAGCTCAAGGCATGCTTCCGATGCCTAGACACCTCCGGCGGTGCCCTACAGTACAGCCCCCAAAAGGCCTGTGGGATATTCCTGGCCTGTTGCATCCTGCACAACATGGCCAAAGACTGGGATAGCCCTACAGGTTGAAGAGGACAGCTATGGGGACGCCAGTGGCGGTGTTGATGGTGATGAGCAGCCCCTAGGACGGCGGGACCCCCGACTGATCCGGCAGGCCCAGCTGCACCGGGACACCATCACAGAGGAGCACTATGCAGAACACAGGTAAGTCAAGGGGACATGTGCAACCAACACTGTCCATGCGCAAACCACAGGCACACAGGGTAACACCAGGGGTGCATGACGGCCAGGGGAGTGGAAGGGTCCAGGCATGCAAACATACCATCAGGGAGGGGTGAACACTCATATGGACACACACACACCAGGCACAGAGCATACATGGGCAGATGCACAGCACAGCAGAACCGACATTGCTTACACAGAACCACCGACCACCCCACCACCTGTACTGTCCAAGTACGTGTGTCAGATACTGGGCACCCTTGCACCTTGGTGTACAGTACAATGCAGGCATCATCATGCACGCACCTGTGGACAGCAGTTGGGAGGTGTGCAGGTGGTCCATGTGTCGGCGTGTTGAGCAGAGCACCCAGCAGTGCACTGCCCACCATGACACACATTGCACAGAGGCAGCACCAGACAGGGCCTGCACTGGGAGACAGGTCAGTCATGTAGCACTGTCCCACGCCACCGTGGATGCGTGGGCAGCCCTGCCGTGACCCAACAGCCCTGGCAGGCTGAGCAGGGGCCACATGGGGTGGCACTGTTGGACCACCAGGGGTCCCACTGCGCGAACGCGACCTTGCCCGCACAGGGGTCTGCAGCATGCCGAACAAACCTGCACCAGGGGTGCTCGGGATGCCCACAGCAGAACCCAGCATCGACAGGCCTGGTGTCACATGACGCCGGGAACAAGGAGTGGAGAGTGAACTGTGTGGGGTGTGCGGTATAGGGGCACCTGACTGTGTGCCTAATGCATCCACGACAGAGACCACTGCCTGGGTCAGCCTGTCAATGGTGGCGGTCACATCCGTCCGCATACGAACCAGCTCTGCACGGTCCAGAGCACACTCCCTGCTGTGCCGCTCCACAGCCACAGACAGTGCCTCCACGGACATTGCAACCCGCCTCTGCTGCTGTACTGATTCCTGCAGCAGGCGGGTGTGCTCGTCCAATGGGTACTGTGCCCCAATGGCATCCTGTCCCCAGGGTGTGGAAGGTCCTGATGCACAACACCCCTTGAGGGTGGGTGCTGTTCGCCAGGACCAGGAATGGGCGGATCAAGGGCGGACATGTGCCACCGCTTGACACTGTACCCCCAGACCTGGTAGGTGACTGCTGCTGCCCCTCCAACCGCTGTGCCCCAGGGTCCACTCGTTCCACTGCTGTGGCCACAACAGTGCCAGACACCTGCACAGCCACCGGTGCTGCCCCACTGGTGCTGACAGGCACAGTCTGGGACTGTGCCAACATGCTGGTACACAAGTTGGAACCAGAAAGGCCCAGGGGCACGTGCTGGCCTGCTGTGTGTCCGTCATGGGACACACACATCACTGCCCATTGCAGTCCTTGCATCATCAATGGTGCAGGTGCATGCACAGCCACAGTCACAGCGTGCTGGCATGCTTGCATGCCAGACTGCTGAGACACAGGCTGTGCACCCCCACACCAGATCACCGACACCAGAGTTGGCGGCCCAGCGTGCATGCTGCTGCAGTGCATGCTGGCTGGTAACAGAGGTGGATGGACCCTCCTCCATGTCCAGCAGGTCATCATCACTGCCTGGACCCACCACCACCATCATCTCTGAAGACGAACAGGATCTGTAACAGAAAGAGAGTACATGTGAGTGCATGTGAACAACCTCCCCCAACACCACCACCATGTCATACCGTGCAGTGATGGGCTTCCACCTGTCTGGAATCCACCTCCTGGTACGCCCTCAATAGGCCCACTGCATTGATGCAGCCAGTCTCTCCTCAGCCGGGTCAGCTCAACACCGCTGGCTGGCCCCCGCCAGTGCCAGCATCGTGCCGCCCCTGAAGGCTGCCACCTTCTCCTTCAACCTCCTGCAGTCTGTCCCCATCTTCTTGCATTCCTGCACGGAGCCCTGGTGGCTTCCATGCAGGTTCATGGCCCAAGCTACCCCTCCCGCAGCCGCACGACTGGTGAGGGGTGCCCCACCGTCCACTCTAGTAGTGGCCCTCCTCCAGGTAGGCCTGAAGAGGGCCTCTTTCTCTGCTGGGGTAAATGGCCTCCTCCTACGCCCACCATCCTCACCCTCACCTTGTCTCTGCTCGGTCATGGCGATCTGTATGGGGAAGTGGACACCTGTCACTGTGCAGTCTACAGCATTTTCCCATGACCATTGTCCAGAACATCACACAGCATGCAACTCACCTCTCACCTGCACCCAAATCTGGCCAGCGCAGCCCAATGTCGCACATTTATAGCGCAATGCATGCAAATTAGGAGTGGAGCAACTATAATGAGATGCAAATCGCGCCACTGTGCCTTTGAATGGCTGATCAGATGATTTGCATGTGTCGGCTGAATATCGCGCAGTTGCGCTTTGCGCAATACGGTTGAGTCGGCTGAGCCAATGGCGCAGATCTGTGACTGTGTGGTACACTGCATTGCGCATGCCCAGATAGCTTACGCAGGTGTCTGCCGTGCTGCTGATGTGCTGTGCGCGATCGGCAATCCAGGTCATGGCCACCATTGTGCCAGTGGTGCTACAGCACTGGGCACTATATGGCGCTGTGGCACTACTGCGCAATAGTCCACTGTGGCACTGGTATGCAGGTAGTCGGTCACGCAGGATGCGTATATGTCAGATGGCGCTATGCGTGGCCTTGCGTCATTGCCCATGACCTGGTGTCCGACCTTGGCCCCCTGGCGCTGTTCGGCTGCCATGTGTATGGCCCTATTGCGCTGTCTGGTGACAGCGCTATGTGAACTGACGGCGCTGTTCGAACAGCGTGATTGGAACCAATGGTGGTCTATTGCGAAACATCTCCACGTGGGGTTACGGCGCAGCGGGGCACCATATTGCCTGCTGTAAAGTTGGTAGCATGGCACCCAGAAGGGCAGCAATGGAGCCCCATGGAAGTGGCCAACTTGGTGGCTCTGGTGGAGCCCCACTATGGGCACTGTATGGTGAGGTGCCCTCACCATTGCTAGGACCCAGGTCTGGCAGCAAGTGGCCAGCGACCTGGTGGGGCTCACTGGGCGGTGCCGGTCAGCTGAGCAGTGCCAGCACCGTTACAGTGACCTCCGCAGGAGAGATCCTCAGCTTCTTGAGTGGCTGCGGTCACGTGCCAGGAGGGGCGTGGTGCCTAGGCCAGGTGGATGTACCATCTATGCACCTGTATTCTCTGTAGGGGTGTGAGTGCATTTTGGTGGCTGTGCATAGGTGATGGCTCTGCCATGGTTGGCTGTGTCAGTGTGTGCAGGTGTGAGATGCATGGGTCTGGCTGTGTGGGCAGGCACTCTCACTGGGGCAGGGGGCAGTCTGCTTTGGAGTCACACTGATGTTTTTCTCAACATTTGTCTCCCACAGGACGGGCAGAGAGGATGCAGGCACGGGGTGAGGACGGCCGTGCCAGGGCCCCAGTGCCGGGCAGTGGTGCTGTGGGTGGTGCGCCCCAGCAGCAGCAGCAGCAGCAGCAGCAGCCTCAGCTGCTTGAGGAGTGTGAGTATCATTACTTCATGGATGCTATTGCATGCTGGGGGGGGCATGACCACCAGCCATGCACAACACAAGCATGCACGACACAGGCGACATTCATCACTGTCCAGTGTCACAGCATGTCTGTGTATGCGTCACTGGTGGTCCATGCATGCACTGGGCACATGGCTGTGGGACTGGCATCGCACCATGTTGCCACGTCACTTGACAGCCTTGTTTGTGCTGTGATGTACATGGCCAGTGTGTGTGTGTGCAGTGGTGCACATAGCTGGTGCTGCCTGGTTGGGCGTGTCATGTGCATGGTCACTGTGGGTGGGTGCATACTATCACAGGTGCGGGGCACTAGGCTTTATGCCTTGCAGGATGGGTGGTGTTCAGGGTTTTGAACAGTCACAGCCATTGACTGTGTTCCCTTTTCCTAGGTCTCAGCATCCTAAGAAGGATGGAGTGTGCCCTTCATCGGATCACACGTGTCTCCATAGCAACACATGGGATCCTGAACGACATGTACCGTCATGGGATCCGGAGACAGCGGAGGGGACAGCGACGGCAGCAGGCAGCGGCAGACCAGCCTGCCAGGCCATGATTGTGCTTCCCCGTCCCACTTCAACAATCCCTCCCACCTTGCCTTCCCTCTCCCAGTTGTTCACCCCTACCCGTTACCCACCCCTACCTTTTACCCCACCTCCCCTTGTCTTGTACATAACTGTATATAGTTGTTCTTGTTCTTGTTGTTGTATTTTATTGTTTCTACGAATATATATATTTTGTTATGAATACTGTGGTGGTCTCTGATTTGCAGCTGGCTATGGTTGCTCAGTTGCAGTGGTGTGCATGCCATCTGGGGTGGTATGGTCCTGGGTGTGTGTGTGTGTGTGTGTGTGTGTGTGTGCATGGGGAGGTGTCTCCAGTGTGGCAGTGTCTTTCTGTTGGTCTTGCCATCTGCTGCCGCCCCTGCTGGGTGCTGAGGGTGGTCTGGCTTGTATGCTTCTCTGCTACAGGGGTTGGCGTGTGCCAGGCGGGATGCATGGTGTTTCCTGCAGTGCCAGTCACTGCACATGGCTGGTGTCTTGGGGTCATGGTGCAGGGTGTGCTGAAGCGTACGGGGGCTGATGTGCATTGTAGTTGTCATCCCCTGTGTGGTGGCAGTCTCAGCCTGCCAGTGGTTGTGCTGGGGCCATGGCCCTGCTGTGCTTTGTTGGCTTGTCCCCAGGGGCCAGTGGATCATCCGTCCCACCCCCAGTGATGCTGTGCTTGGGGTGTGAAGGTGTCTTGTTGGTTCTGCAGTGTGTTCCTGTGCCCATGTGTGGCATGGCTGCGGTGGGCCCCAGCCTGCCTCCCTGGATGTGCAGTTCCATTGCTCTGCCGGGGGGGGCTCTGCTTGCGCTATGGCACCTCTGGACTGCTCAGCTGGGCTGCCCTGGTTGCGCTATAGCGCAACCTTTCTGCTCAGCTTCTCCTTCCTGGTTGCGCTATGGCGCAGTTTGTGCGATATTCAGGCGTTGGCTGCTTGTACAATTTGTTCTGCTCCATGTTTGAATATCGCGTCTGCGATATGCAATTGATTTGTGCTTGTTCTGCTGTTAGCATATTTTGGGCGAGTTTGAATATCTGGGCTAAATGGTTTATTTCTTTGTAAATCAAGAAAAGGACTGCCTAGTTGAGCCGTAGCTCACTTTACAATGGGGTCCATCTTACTAGCACACAGTTGCATTATAAAAAGTAATATGACATATTACAGAAGTAATATACATGTTTCAGAATCTACAGAAATTATAAAAACTAGCAATCAATACATAAAAAATACATAAAAAAGTAACCTTCTCATAGCAGCTTTAATAACCTAATCCGAGACTTGGAAAACTGTTTATTTATAATAGTCCCAGATTTTGTTTCCAAATCACTGTGTCCAGTTCAGACCAAACACATTTTAAATAAAAAAAAAACTTAGTTTGTACATTTCTAAATATAAATAAAAAAAAACATGTTATGCATAGAAGCATAGAATTTGAAAGCAGGAGACTGGAGGGCCATTAAGTCTACCCTTTCCACACTACACTACCTCACCTCACCAATCTACTGTACAGGCGGGTAGTCTCTCCCTTCTCCTGCTCCCTGACCCCTTAATACCCTTGTTGTCCCCAGTGGACTATGAATCCTCTAGCCCTGTCCCAGTCACAGTTAAACCTGTTTAGGGTACCTGCTCTCACCACTTTCAGTGGCATTCTGTTCCACAGTTCCACCACTCTTTCCATGAAATAAGACTTCCTCACAACTCTCACGAACTTGCACCCCATGGCTCCAACGTGATAACAGCAACAAAATAACAGCGACTCAGTTAAGTCAACTACAATAACAGCACCAGTAAATCATGGTGAACGTAGTTTAGGGTGACTATACACCACCAGGCACAGCCGACCCAGTCAAGTCTCTGTATCTCCATCTCCAAGGTACGGATCCAACACCGGATACCAACCACTGTAGCCTGAAGTTGGTCGATCGCTGCTCCTCACTTAGACGCCCCAGCAAACACTGGTACACAAAGCCAGCATACAGGAGCAGTGGTTTACCCTTCTGGCTGACTTCTATACATATGCCACCACACAGTTCGCTTGTTTCAATGCCGGGGGCTATGCCTCGGCACCACCCTTGGGGGGGCTGTGCCCCGACCCCCCCCCCATTTCTAAATAACCTACTCCAGATCACACATTGACAGCCATGCTTGCCATTTCCGGTTTCCCGTTTGGTCCAGGTCGCCATTATTTCATGGTCGCCCTTTGTGTTGTCGACATTATTGAGTCACCGTAATTGAGTCGTTTTTATGACTTCGACTTTATCCCGTGCTACCCCATCACCAGCCTCCAGTCTTGCCCTATTTCTTACAAACATTGCCATTCACACTGTTTATACCCCTAATAAATGTGTATGTTTCTGTCATTTTCCCCTCCCCAAGCCTGGCCTCCAGTGAGTACATATTTAGGGCCACCACCTGATCATCATAGGATCTGCCTTGTTAGCACTTGACTGGGGCTGTGCACTTATTGCAGAAAGCTATATTTTGAAGGTTGTTTATTAGTACTCCTTCCAAAGTTTATTACAGCATTAACAAAGTGCTAAAAAGGTGCACTCTTTATGATCTTTCTTACATCGTTTCAAAAGAAGGTTTTATTCTTTAGATGAATGCTGTTGTTAATGACATGATTCACTACATCTTTCATGTATATGTTGAACTTTTTCATTGTAATGTATGCATTCTTGATAGTTGTAATGTTTCTATAATGCAATACAAAAAAATTTAAATTGCCAAAAAAAGGCCCTGGGTGTTCCTGGTGTGACCCTGCTCTGCTCTAACTCCAGTCTCCTTATATCCTTCTTTAGGTGAGGGCTCCAGAACTGACCACAGTACTCTAGGTGAGGCCTCACCAGGAATCTGTACAGGGGTAGAATTACCTTGCTTCTCCTACTGTCAGAACTCCTCCTTCCATGCCTCAGCATCCTCGATGCTTTGCTACTGTATACGCTTTATTGCAGTGACTCATTTTCTTGAGGATGTCACTGATTATGAAGCATAGAATTATAGACTGTGACATAAGTTAAAGACCAAGGGTCCATCCAGTCTATCTATTTTTGTACTAACTATACCCTGGACCTACCATCCATTACAGTCTGCATTGGTGAGACCTTCCACCCTATCCCATCTGTCCATGAACCCACTTAAAGGGGCTCCCATAGACCCCAGATCCCTTTTCACTGTTGTAGTGGCCAGTCATATCCCTCCCATCCAGTATTCCATGCTGGGTTCCATCTCCCTAATTGGGTTACCTTGCAATTCTTGCCATTGAATTGCAACTGCAAGATCTTAGACCACCTTTCAAGTTTCTCTAGGTCTATCTGGAGCTTCTGCACCCCTTCCTTAGGATTTACTCTGCTGCATAGTTTTGCGTCATCAGTAAAGAAACACACTTTGCCTTGAATTCCTTCCTCTATGTCACTTATGAACTATTTAAATAGGACAGGTTGGCTGACAGGGTGACATGGCTTTCCCATTCTAGCCATGCTCCTTTGGGCACAAACTTCACACTGTTAAGAAATGCAGTAATTGCTCTCCTTCAAAAATCCTGAGTATTGAGAAGGCAATGCCTCCTGGCAACAGCAAGCAACAGAAAAGGCAGACCAAGTTGACCTTTGAACCAATCTCAGTTGCTGAAGATCAGAACAAACACCAGGAGGCATGCACCAGGTCCAAGACTACCAACCTCCAGTGGGCTGTGGAATGACCAGAGTCAGACTGGCCTACCTGGATACCTGGAAGTTTCCAGGTGGGCCCTCCGCAGTTGGGTAACTGGTCACCTTCTGAACAGTAAGTAGAATATGGACAACAATGTGTCACTTGAGCCCTCTCTTATTGATTTTCCAGGTGGGCCCTGTATCCATTTTCCAGGTGGACCCCTGACGCACTCCAGTCCACCCTGGGAATGACCATGTTGTAAAAATCACTGGCGGGCATGCAGGATATGCTGAATAACCTACAACAAGAAATGAAAGCAGGGTTTTTATGTTTGCTTGCACACATGTGCAAGAAACATAGTGCCATCATCCGAGTTTTCGGAGGTGTGTCACCCCATCTTCCAATTCAGTCAGTGTGTTGGCAGGCATGGCCCCAGTCCTCCAATGCATGCTGGAGCTGTCTATGACAGCTCCAAAATGCAGTGGCGTACAGTTGAAAGGGGGAGCTACGCTTCAGTGAGCAGCGATAAGATATCGCCTGCTCATGCACAGCTCCCCCTACAACGCACACACACACACAAACACAGGCACGCATACTGGGTGCTGCCCCTCCCCCACGCACACACTGTATAGCCGATGGGGTGCCTAATCCCTTCGCTGTGCTGCGCCCCCCAAAGCCTTCCACATGCCACACCGGGTGTTCATCCCAGCGTGACAACTCATGGTATAGCTGACGGGGTGCCCAATCCCCCATCGGCTCCACTGTTCTCACCCCCACAGAGTACAGGGTGCCACAATGGGAGCCCACCCCCAGCATGGCAATAGATGCTATGGCCGACGGGGGTGCCCAATCCCACGACGGCTCCATGCCCCCTCAGCCATCCTTGTGCCATGCTGGGAGCCCACCCCAGCATGGTAAATGTTCTGCATCGTCATTTTGATAAAAAAAAAAACCTGTAAAATAAAAACGATCCCACGCGGTCTCTGCCCCCCACAACCCGCACCCACCCACTGCGCACCTGCCTCCCATCCCCATACCCCATACTTACCTCCGAGCTCGGTGCAATGATCATCGGTGAACCGAACACATCTGCACTCCTCAAAGCTGACCGCGAACTGAGGAAATGACGGTAAGCTGTATAATGGGATAGATAGGTTTTTTTCAACTTTATTGCATATCTCAGGCATTTTTTGGAATTTTTGCACCAAATTTTCAACATGGGGTTTTTGGGACCCCTTCTCATGATGCTTTCACTGTCATGGCGTTATTCGGGCCCGAAGGGTGATTTTGCAGTCACTCGCGTGGAAATCACCTTTTGGGACGATTAATGAAACAACACTGGCAGTGTTTCATAAAGTGGGCTCTCATGCCTATTTTAAAATTTGGTGGAAAATTCCAAAATGACTGTTTTCATTTAGAGTACATTGTGCAGTTCACGCATGCTCATGAGTTCGCAAATTTTCAATATTTTCACCCAGATTTTCAACATTGCCATTTTACCACACCTTCTTATGAGTAGTACAGCTGTCATTTTTCACATCTCACCCAAAACGTGTTTCTGCCCATGTAGCGCATAATGTCGCAGTCGGTGTGTGAAATCAATGTACGGGACAAATTAAGAAAATCACAGTGACACCGTTCATGAGCAGAGGTCTTAAAATGGCTATGTTGAAAATTTGGTGAAAAAATTCCTAAAAATTATTTGCTTACGAGCTATGCTGTACAGTTCCTACGCACGCCGTAAGTTCGGGTATTTTCAATATTTTCACCCAGATTTTCAACATTGCCATTTTACCACTGCTTCTTATGAGTAGTACAGCTGTCATTTTCTCATCTCACTCAAATGTGTTTCGCCCATGCCAGCTCACAATGGCGCGGTCGGTGTGCAAAATCAATGTACAGGACAAATTAAGAAAATCACAGTGACACTGTTCATGAGCAGAGGTCTTAAAATGGCTATGTTGAAAATTTGGTGAAAAATTCCTAAAATGACTGTTTTGAGCGTATGCTGCGCAGTTCCTATGCATTCTCGTAAGTTTGCGAATTTAATATTTTCACTGCAGATTTTCAACATTGCCATTTTATTACACTTCCTTCTGAACAGTACAGCTGCCATTTTTCATATGTCACCCAAAATGTGTTTTCGCACATGTAGCACACAATGGTGCTGTTGGTGTGCGAAAGTAATGTTTGGGACAGATTACGAAAATCACAGTTACACTGTTCATGAGCAGAGGTCTTAAAATGGCTATTGAGAAAATTTGGTGACAAAAGTCCATAAAATGACTGTGCTATGAGTGAGCATTGCGCAGTTTCCACGCGCCCTTGCTAGTTCATGACTTTGTAATATTTTCAGTCCAGATTTTCACCAGTGGCATTTTTCCACACTTCCTTATGAACAGTACAGCTGTCATTTTTCACAACATGACCGAAGTGTGTTTTCACACTTTTAGCACAGAGATGCGGGTCGCTGTGGGAAATCATTGTTCGGGACAGATAAAGAACATCACAGTGACACTATTCATGATCAGAGGCACCAAAATGCCTGAGTTGACAATCTGCTGTAAAAAATCCCCAACCTAATTATAGTACGGGTGTGCGTTGCACAGTTTCTATGTACGTGACTTCACCAATTTTTTAAATATTTTTACTGCAGATTTGCAACATTGCCATGTTTTACACCTCCCCATGAACAGTACAGCTGTCATTTTTTACATCCTGTTCAGAATGTTTTTGCACCTGTGGTGCTAAATGCCGTAGTCGCTGTGCATAAGCAGCTTTCAGCTAACAAACTGATATTGCCACTGTTCATGAGGTGGGGTACAAAAAACCATGTTGAAAATTTGGAATGAAAATACCAACAAATGCCTGAGGTATTTGGTTTCCAACCATAACGTAACCCTGTAGAGAATGACAGGCATCAGGGGTGTGACTTGGGATTCTTGCCAGTAATGCTCATACCATTCCACACCCTGCAGCCAGTGAGATGCATTGAGGTATGCCTTGGACTCTTCGGCCCCAAAGTTCACCCCATTCTCCTATACCGCACCCATCTCACTGTATTTCCTGATGGAATGGGGTGCGTATAAGGGCCAAAGACCCCATGGAACACCGTGACACTTGTCAGTGTCTGCAGGGTTGGGTGTGGTGAAATGGCATGGCCGTTATGCCTGATGACCCAAAGGCGCACCCCAATGCCTGTCACTCTCTGCAGGGTGGTGGTGGAGTTGACTTCAGTTCATTACTTCACTGCCATTCTGATTATACAGCTCTGTAACTTCTACACTACCACTGCCAATGCCAGCAAGCAAACATTCAGGATTGACAAATGCTTGTCTAATATAACAACTCAGGTCACTCACCTGAGGGGATAGTTACAGGACTCTTGGAAACCACTTCAGCCCACACATCCCACCTCAATGAAGTGGAAAAGATAATACATGACCTGGGGGATACAATGGTGAACATGGACCATGAGTGGAATGCCTTGAAAGCTTCAGTAGAGGAATTAAAAAGCCAAACCAATGACCAAGAAAGCAGAGCACAGAGGTCAAACTTGAGAATTATTGGGCTTCCCAAAGGTCTGCAGGGAAGGAAGGAACCCTGAGTCTATAGTGCATAAATGAATGGTGGAAAAGCTAAAGATGGGACCAGAGGCTGAAAGCTGGTCTGTGCAAAAATAAGCTTCCACTGGCGGAACTTTGGTGAAAGTTGGAATTTCTTTTTTACAACATTTCAGAATACACTTAGGCATCTTTGGCAGAAATTCTGATTAAGAACAGTGGAATGAACAAATGAACTGATGATTAATGTATTAAACTGCAGAATGAAATTCTGCAGAACTGATCACTGTCAGCAGTCAGTTCTCCGGAATTTTTTTCTGTAGTTTAACACAGTAATTTGCTGTTCATACATTCATTCTGCAGTTCAGTGAGTCCTTGAACTGTGGGATGAATGTATGAATTTAATTTGTAGACTAATGTACTAGAGGCATCAGGAATCAGCATAGGTTATGTCATTCCTTGGTGATAAGTGGTACCCCGGTCCTCTGATCCCGTCCCTGTAAATAGAACACTTTCCTGGTGTCTAGTGGTATCCACACCCTTCAATCACCAACTCCATATTTAGTTAATGTTTCCCTGGTGTCTAGTGGCATCCCCCACCCTCTTATCATCAGTCCCATATTAATTTAATGTTTTCCCGGTGTCTAGTGGTACCCCCCACACTTTGATCACTGGCCCTGTTTTAATATAATGTTTTCCTGGTATCGGATCCATGACTGGTTGTCAACAAAAATGTTATCGAACAACGAGACAGCGAAACTGGTAGGTCAACCACTTTTCGTGGTCAGCTGCCAGTTTCAAACAACACAAAGTGTTTTCTTCAGGGGGCTTTGCCCCACCAAATCCTCCATGTGGGAGGCTGCACCCTCCCACTAAGGATTATCAACTCGAAGTCTAAGCTGATTTGGGGGGGTGCAAGACCACTGACAGATAGTGCCAGGTTTCAGCGTGGACACGACAGTGATGTGGCACTGTTGTCGCTGTTGTGTTGTTCGCTGTGCTGGTGTCACTGTTGGGGGGGTATACGCCTGGGGTCTAGTGTCACCCCCACCCTCCAGTCACTGGCCCCATATTTAGTTAATGTTTCCCTGGTGTCTTGTCACAGCCCCACCCTCTGATCGCTGTCCCATATATATTTAATGTGTTCCTTGTGTTCAGTGGCACCTCCCATCCTCCAATCGGTTTCAGCGTGGACACAACAGTGATGTGGCACTGTTGTCGCTGTAGTGTTGTTGCTGTGCTGGTGTCACTGTTGGGGGTATCGCCTGGGGTCTAGTGTCACCCCCACCCTCCAGTCACTGGCCCCATATTTAGTTAATGTTTCCTGGTGTCTTGTCACAGCCCCACCCTCTGATCGCTGTCCCATATATATTTAATGTGTTCCTTGTGTTCAGTGGCACCTCCCATCCTCCAATCGCTCACTGCCATTTATTAGAAGGATAATCATCGGTGCCTGCCATGGGGACCCCAAAGGTGACCAGCACAGCTCTCTCTCATCACCTCAGCCAGTCATCGTATGCAATGACAGGAGCACATGCCCCGATGGGCTGCCAATTGATTTCTTTAAAACTTTTGCCCGAGTGCTACTAGAACCTTTTTACAATATTCTTAAAGAACGCTTTGATAGAGAAGACCAGCGCCCCTCCATGCTGTCTGCTACTATCACTGTCCTACCAAAACCAGGTAAGGATCACGCTCAGTACTCTTGATACCACCCAGTCTCCCTGCTTACTTCAGACTATGAAGTAGCAGATAAAATACTTACCAGCAGAACTGAAGGAATGCTTCTCACTTGCATACATCCAGACCAAGCTTGTTTTGTAATGGGCAGACAAGGGAAACAACATCTGTAGAACCCTCAACATTATCCATATATGGTCAAAAAAGGCAGGGAGTCACAGATTGGTTGTACTGGATGTGGAAAGGGCATATGACCGCGTGAAATGGGGATACATGTTTTAATTTCTGTGGAAATATGGGATTGGTGAACAATTGATGAACTGGATTGAAGCCCTCTACTCATTCCATGTGGCACAAATACAGATTTATGATAACATAACCCCACCTTTTAGTTTAATGAAGAGGAACCCAGGAAGGCTACCCCTGTCTCCCTTCATATATGAGTGTGCTCACATTAGAGTCCCTGGCAGCTTTCATCAGAAACCAAGCAGGAAATGAGGGCTTTGTAGGTGGAAAGGGAGTACAAAATCACTGTCTTCGTAGGTGATCTGCTCTTGTATCTACACGACCCACCCAAAAGCCTCCCAGAGATCCAGACCCTGTTTATGGTTCACTGTCTGTCCATAAAGTTAACTGGACTAAGAGCGAGATCATGCCTATTGGGAAACCTAATGGGGGGGTTGTGGTGCATAACCCCATGGGACTGCAGACAGTAAACACTATTAAATATATTGGGGTCTTCATCCATTCCAAACTGACTCATCTAGTCCAGAAAAACTATATCCACTTGTTGTCTAGTATTAAAGAGGGTTGTAAAGATGGGGGTCCCCTTCTCAGTGCTGGGCAAAATAGATATCATCAAAATGTCCATTCTTCTGAAGTGCCTGTACCTCTTCCAAGCCCTTCCATATACCAGGGTTCATCATTAGACAGCTGAACTCCAGTATTCATAAATTTTTGTGGATGGTAAAAATGTGTGAATCTGTAGAAATGCACTGCAAATGTCAATAAAATCGGTGGTGGGTGTGGTGGCCTTCTCCACTGCAAGTATTACTATGGGGCATTCCAACTGGCCTATATTCTACAGGAGACTATCTCAGCCCATTAGCCTGGATTGTCTTAGAAGAGGATGAACTGGGCAAGGATCTGTGGAGAGGATGCCTGTCCCCCTCGCTAGAAACCCTCACTATACCACCCTTTCCCAACCTCTTTATGAAAAATACTGTACATATTGGGTGCTTGCCCATAAGGGGGTGGGTATAACACCCTGAATCTCACCAACTCAGCAATTACAAAGCCCTAAAACCCAAACCCATGTACACAGCTTTCCTCCATCAGGGTGTGCTGAGGTGGCAAAAGATGTGGTTAGTATATTTAGACCAGTTGTATGGTCGGGGGCCTACTACAGTTCTTAACTAATCTTCAATGTGATTGAGGCCTAAGAACTGGAGATCTCTTTGTTTACCTACAGCTTTGGCAGCTCACTACTAAGCACCTCACAGGCCTCTCTAATACTGAAGTACCATCACCATTTGAGAAGGAACTATACAAGCCCAAGCCCTGTGTCAAACCATTATCATTATACTACAAATGACAGCCCCCATTAGGGATATTATTAATAAATGCGAGGTGGACATGAACCTATGGTTCAGTCCTCGGATATGAACTGCTGTTGCGTAAAACATGGCAAACTGCTGTTGCAGTAATAAACTGTGCCAGGTCCAAATTAATTTCTTATAGAGATCTTTTTTCCATAACTAAGTTACACTCTATATGCCATGATAAGTCGCCAGTGTGCCCTAAGTGTGGAACAGAGATGGGTTCATTTATCTACACAATTCTAACCAGGACGTGATAGAAATTTTCAAGTAACTCAAGGGAATCAACAAAGTCCAAGCGGGTAGCATATCTCAGAAAAAGAGATGTGCAAGAACAAGGGGACAGAATTTGAAGATAGAGGGGGGATGGCTCAGATGTAATGTGAGGAAGTATTTTTTCATGGAGAGGGTTGTGGATGCATGGAAAAGCCACCCTGAGGAGGTTGTGGAGTCAAGAACAGTGGGGGAATTCAAGAATGCATGAGACAGACATAAGGCAGTCCTAGTGGGGGGTAGGAGGAAGAAAGCTGTTGGTTAACTAGGATTTGCAGCTTATCTATTAGGTAGGAAAATGGGCAGACTAGGTGGGTCAAGCAGTCCTTATCTGCCATCAGATTCTATGTTTCTATGTTTGGCACAAAGTTACCACTTTTTGGCATGAGGTACATGGCATTATGGAGCAAGTCCTAGGTGGCAAACTGCACAAAATCTCCCTACTGTGAGCTTACTCTGAGAGACACAAAGTGGGAGGTGGTCTCTGTCTCTGGTCCATTGCACCAGTGAATGCCAGGAAAACAATAGCCCAACAGTTGATTTCACAGATCCACTCACCATCCAGCAATGGACTAACAAAATGATGCTCTGCCTAAAGTTGGAAAAAATACAACTCATAGCTAATATGTTTTGATTTATTTTACTGGGAAAAAAGCTCCAGTGAGCAAAGTTCATTTACAAGGAGGTTCTGGGTAGGATGGATGACAGAACAGTAAAATAGTTTAGAATCCGCAGAAATACAAGCAAGGAAATTTGTCCCAAGGGTCACACTTCATTTTAAGTGTCAGTTTCATTGTAACTGCAGGGTAGGTAATCATAAACTACTTGCAATAAGAATAATTACACTGTAGTTACATGTTTTTTGCATGTAACTGCATTGCAATTTCAGTGCAGTTACAGTGTAGTTACACCATAACTACAGTGTAGTTAAGGAAACTTAAAATGTTAACTTCAGAAGATACAGTATCTAATACAAGTATAACTCAAGGAAATAAATACAAAGAATGAGGTATAGTGCTGTGGGAAAATTAAAGGGTGCAAGCAAATTACAAGCATTGTAAATATCATACTCTATCAGTATATAGTATATGGGTGCCTTCTGTTGTGCATGGATTTCAGTGACTGCTGAAAATCTTGTTGTAGAGCAGTTCAAAGGTCAAAAGCTGTTGTACCATAGTTCTGACGTCACATCGATAGTACAAAAACTTTTTAACTTTGACCTGCCACCTGATTGCTCAGAATAGGCCTCGATGAACAAAAATAAAGACAAACATGGCGATCACGATTTAGCTAGAGCTGGGCAGTGCAGTCACCGACTTTTAAGTTCAGAATTGAGACATGGACTAGAGCCATACGTGGCTCCCTCTCAGAAAAAAGCGTTTTTTTATTTAAAAATAAGCGTTGCGGGAACCGAAAGTAAGGCATGAGACAGAGCATGAGTGTCAGCATCAGGAGGCGGGAGGCGAGCAGGAACACCAGCGAGGCGAGCAGCACCCACAAGTAATTTTATAAATAGAATAATGTGAAACTAAACAGAAGGCACCCATATACTACATAAAGCAGTGGGTGGCGACCATCCACAACTAGGCTATGTTTCCTCTCGGAGGTTGATGACATCAGCGAGACCTCTCGAGCTTGCTCTTGAGGTCTCGATGTCATCAACTCCCTCGAGAGAACACAGCTTCGTAGATGGTCACCCATCCACTATTCTATATGTAGTGGTGCCCAGACTCAGTTCTCCCAGATATGGACCCCCTTCTCACAGGTGACAGAGAACACTAGATTTTCAATTTAAGGGGAAACTCTACTGCATTACTTTATTGATTCCGAATGGTGGACAGATGTTCATATTCAGCAGATCATTTCCAGCTCTCACCATGAAATTATATTCAATTACAGTAAGAGTGCCTCACTTCATTGTATGTAAAAGTGGGCACCTTTTGACATCACAACTTGTATTATTGTAACCCCTTTGTTACCCGGGGTTACTAGAATCCCAGTAAGACCTAGTGGTAGGCAGGGAAGGCAGCTTGTGAAACTCCAGTTAAATGGGTTTCACACTGTCTCACTCTGTCCTCAGTCACAGCTGAGACTGGAGAGAAGACATCATTATATAGAATTGTTACAGCTGCATGAGCCACATTTGGAATCTTCAGCTCAGAGAGTTCTTAGAACCTTGGGAATTCAAAAGTCAGTCTTCTGTTTGTCCTTAAGCAAGAAGGAAGCATTATTGTGCAGTGTGATTTCTCTCTCAGAGAAAAAGTCAGTTTAGTTTTGTCCTTGAGCAAGAAGGAAGCATCAGTCTGTAGTTTGAGTTTTGCCTCCACACAGAAGGAAGTTTTTCTGTGTTTCACTATTTATAAAGTGGTGGAGACCGTTCCCTCGGTCTCAGTGCCCCCTCCCTCCGGGGGGTAGGAAAAGGACTCTGTGGGTTCCAGGTTAATCCCTTCTCCGCCAAGGAAAGAAGCTGCCTGATTTTGTGTTGGCTGTTCTACAATACAGCAAAGGTTAAAGGACTTCGCCTGTGGGCCCTGCAACAATTGGGATGAGTGTTTGGCTCCAGTTTAAGGGGCAAACAACTGTTTTCAGTCAGGAAATGTTATTGGGGACTGCTGTTTGGGAGGACTATATACACTAGGACGAACAAATGGAGCAGTCAGTTTAAAGTTTAAATGGATTTAGAGTTCACAGTAGAGGGGGTGCGTCAGTTCATCCACCATGCAATCTACATGTTACAGTCCTAAAGTTTCTGTGTGTTCAGAGAAATGGCCGGGTATGGGCTGTGGGAGCTGGAGGTGGATAAATCCCCATCTTTAGTAACCAGGTCCACCTCTACGGATTTCTTCTGTTTTTGCTACTCGCCTCATGCGCTTGGCCAGTGATGGGGTGGGTACCCAGACGTGGGTCGCAACATGAAAATCTCTCTAGGAGTCGATGACTTCAAGTGGTGTGGGGAGCCACAGGATGGGAAAATTACTCTTTGTTGGATGGGAGTACTCCTTGTTTGATGGGAGTTTCGATTTGGAAGTACGAAAACAAAATCCCTCTAGGAGTCGCAGACTTCAAGTGGTGTGGGGAGCCACAGTTGGGAGCCTCCTTGTGTGATAGGATGTCTTGCCAAGTAAAGTTTGGGTGCATTCTTCAAGTGGACCGTCAGTCGAGTGGCCATCAGGGGAGCCGGGCCAGTCGGGCTGTGTATCCAATGCGCATGCAAAGTCCGGGCTGAGTGCCTGGTGGGTCCAAAGCCAGACAACTGTTGTAATGTGTTCATTCCTCAAATGGACCGCTGTGTTTTAAAGTCTAATCTGCATTACAGTTACGTAGCTCTTTGGAGGACCATGCAGTGCTTTGTTTATGTTCAGTGAGTTAATAAATAAAGCCACACTGAAAAATCCCAATTCTGGTTCTGGACATTACAGTTATTGCTTCCTGTAGTTGGATTTACTTGGGTGCCCCTGTGCAGAGTAGCCAAACCTAGGTTTCTTGTGCCAGGTAACCTCATCCTTCCCCGAACCCATAGATACACATATGTATATCCATGTTGCAAAAATGGACATATGGGTTACATTATGATTATACATTAATATCTTATTGTACTTGTTTTATTGTTCTTGTTATTTACTTTAATAAAATCTGTATACCAAAAGGAAAAAAAAAGTCCCAAGACCAGTTCCAGTGGCACCCTGCTTGTGACCTCCCTGTCCCAGCAGCTTGGTCTCGTTCACTACTACCCTCTGTTGCCCAACCCCAAAGCCAGTTTCCTACTACTCACCTGACTAAACCCTGCTCCACTCCCAAGTGCTCTTTTTCAGCAGCCTCCTGTGTGGTACTGTGGAAGTTGTAGTAGACAAATCCACCACTTGTCCTCTGTTTATTATCTTAGCGATCCATTCAAAAAGCAGTATCAGGTTGATTTAGCATGACTTCCCTGACACAGACCCATGATACTTGCTGTCTTGCAGTCTGATGTCCTCTAAGTAGGTCACCAAGCTTTCTTTGACAGTGGTCTCCATCAGTGAAGGTAAGGCTGACAGGTCTGTAGTTGCCCAGGTCCTCCATGCCCCCCCTAACCATGGAGTGCTACTACATTATTGGATCTCTGATCTGCAGGCACCACTCTGGACTTCAGTGGGCCATTAAGTAGAAGGGTTAAGGGTACTGCCAATTCTGTGGCCATTTCCCTAAGTATCCAAGGCTGTAGGCCTTCCAGGCTTGGGGCCTCATCTACCCTGAGGCTACCAGACACGTCCTCACTCAATGTTCCAATATCTCTACCCCACCCATTTCCTGAACCCCCACATCTGACAACTTTGATACCACTTTTCAGCAGTGATCAGTTGTCTTCTACCGTGAATACCAAGCAAAGGTAATTGTCCACTACACTTGCCTCCTGCTCATCTTCTGTTGTCCTCCTCCAGCTGGCCTATCCACTCCCAATTTTCCACTTTTCCTGGATGTATCTAAAAATTATTTTCCTACCTTTACTCCCTCTGCAATCCACAACTCCATGTCTGTCTTTCCCTCCTGACGTCGCCTTGCTTCTTTGAGTCTAGCCAGATATTCCTGTCAGTCTTCCACCGCTTGTTCCTCTAGTACTTTATGAAGGCCCTTCTTTTCACCCTGAGTCTCCCTTACCCCCTTCGAAAATCAGATTGACCTTTTGTTCTTGTTTCTTTTGGCAACCTTCCTTGTATATGATTTGGTTACCTCCAGAAGCACTCCTTAATCCTACCCTACTCTCCTTCCTCCCCATCTGAAATACACCAGCCAATCATTCTCTAAATAATTCCTGCATCTGTGAAATTTATCTATTAATTTGTTTTGATAAAACAGGTACTATCCGCTAGGTATGAGTGTGCCTATTTTCAGGCACACCTAGCAGAGTTACAATAGCTGTCATGAGCAGAAAAACAACAGGAAACATTATCTAAGGACCAAGGAATAACACGCGGGACCACTCGCTTAAGGTCAAAAACTGCTGTCTTCATGGGGGGAGACATTGTTTTTATAAAAATTCTTAATTAAGGAAATTAAAGAATGGAGGGTGTAGAAGAGAATCAGTGGGGTACTAAGGACTAGCTGCCACTGTAGGAAGAGGAGGGAGTAATGATCATGAAGGAGAGACCTGATGGAGAGAGAACAGAGTAGGAAAGATGGATAACTAGATGCAGGCTATACCACACAGCAGGGAGGTGAGCATACACACCACACTTTTCTGGCTTTCTCTCTCCTGTTTGTATGGGTCCCATATTTATGTACACCACACTTTTGTGAATAAAAATGTCATTATCTGTGCACCATAAGACTGTGTATTAGAAAAGAGTATGTTGCATCTGGGAGTCCCATGTCTTTATTTGCCTTGGTGCACCAGCAGGTAGCACAATGTAATGGTATGCTGTAGCAGCCTGAGCTCAAATCCCTGCTGAGGCACTTAATTCTTTCTCTCTTCTGTTTGTTTGGGTTCCACATATATCACACAACAGTCTTGTAAAAAAAATATGTAATTACCTGTGCAGCACCAGACTGTGCATTAGAGAAGGAGTAAGTTGCTTCTACGTGTCACAGTTATCTTTATGGTACAGCTGGTAAAGCAACAGAATGGCATTCTGCATTATGTAGGTTCAAATCCCAGCTTAGGCACTTATTTCTTTCTCTCTTCTGTTTGTTTGTGGTGCATATATGTGCACACTGCACCCTTACGAATAAAGGTGAACAGAGGAAGCAGACTAGCCAGCAAAGGTTTTACATGTGTATTTTATTGCCTTAAATAATTCTACAGCTAGTAATAAAATTGCTTTAAAACTGTAAATACACTGCAGTTTAATCTAGGGATGTCAAAAATATATTATTGTTAAAAAACTAGGATTTTTTTTTGTTGACTAGCAAACACCACCAGCATCCCAGTTGCCAAACACTCCTTCAAGATATTACTTATATCACCGTTGATCGTACCTGGCCTTGTGCTGGTTCTGCTGTAGCTGTAACCTGCTGCCACTGGAATGTAAGTTTCTGAATTGCATACAGTTTATTATAAATCACCCCTTTGCTGCTTTTTGTCTGTTTATTGTGCAATACTCTGTAGTGGCTTCTGATGCTACAGGTCTTGCACACATGCTGCTGTTCCTTTTATTGTCTAATTAGGCAATAATGCCCAACAGGGTGTGTGTTGTGCTGGGATAACGTTACGCCTCAGGTGGTTGGGCACGAGGACGCAGGCCGAGTGCGTCCAACAACTGAGGCATGACATTATCCCAAACGGCACACACCCTTGAGGGCATTATTGCTATTATACAATGGCTCGTTGTTATATATAAAATAAAAAAATAATTTTAAAGAATGTTTTTAGTGTGGAAAAATATTTTGTTTCTTAAGAGGAGATGCAAAAAAGAGGTCATCTAGCTCATCATACACATCTACAGGTTCACAGGAGGCTGAGACTAGACCCGTGATGTTGTACTGGGATAACAGCACGGGTCCAGCCAAGACTGACGAGTCAGAGACCAGGAAATGTTCTTACCATTGTATAATGCTCTGTATTTTCAGCCTGTATAGCTGCTGTATATTTGTTGTCTACATGTCCTCTTCTCGCCTCCCCCATGATCACATCTGTAAATGAGATGTTTGTATATCTATGTATGCTTACCGGCAAAGCAGGTTCAATAAATATAACACTGTTGCTTTAAGAGCACTTTGCAGCCCATGCAAGTATGCTAATAATTTACTGCCTGCATGTATTTCCTGTATACAAAGTAGAGACAAAACACTCTCTTTCTGCTGATACATAGGAGACACACAATAGCCTGACCTAGAATATACCATTTATGTTAAGCAGTTAGGGACAGGACAATAAATCACAATAGTGTAAGAGTCATAATGCTGCCACCTCACAAGTGATAAGTGGCATATTCTGAGCCAGTCATTAGGTGCCCAATTTATGCATTGCATTTGGAATGGTAAGGCTTTTAAATTAGTTCTTTTGCAGGAATATCACTGTTTCAGACTGATTTTGTTGCTCCGTTTTGAATGCAGCATAGGCCACTGTGGTGTCATCAGGCATGGGGCAAGCTGTTCTCACATTGGAAAGGGCTCCTTTGTAATCGATCCAAAATGAAGATGAATGCTGATGATGCACCCAACACTGACATAAATGATTCATCATCATTAAAAATTCATCAGTGGCTAAAATAAATCATTTATTTTGAAGTCTGACTCCTACCTACATTGAAAAATAACTTTTTCAAAAGTACATTCTCTTGACCCTTGCTGGAATCTGCCAACATGGTCACTTTAGGCTCTGATGAGCTATAATAAGTCAACAACTGTGCTTGATTTATTTGCACTAAATTCTGACTACATGTACAATTAACTGGTATGAAGGGCACTGTTGGCTTTTATTAATGTATTTATTTGAAATTACCCCAACCAGGATAAACCCATGAGATGAAGCATCTCATTTTCAGTGGAGGGTCCCAGTGAGGGCAGTAGTAGTCGGCACATTAACATAATCCTACAGGAATTGTTACACATAGGTCTATCTGAAAGTTTCTTGCAGGAATTGTTACATGCAGGTCTGTCTGAAAGATTCCTGCAGGAATTGTTATATACTGGTCTGTCAGAAAGATTCCTGGAGGAATTGTTACATACTGGTCTGTTGGAAAGATTCCAGCAGAAATTGTTACATACAGGTCTGTCGGAAATCTTCCTGCAGGAATTGCTACATACCGGTTTGTCCGAAAGATTCTTTCAAGAATTTTTGCATACAGGTCTGTTGGAAAGATTCTTGTACGAATTGTTACATATATGTCTGCTGGAAAGATTCCTGCAGGAAGTGTTACATACAGGTCTGTCAGAAACATTCCTGCAAGGATTGTTGCATACAGGTCTGTCTGAAAGATGGCTGCAGTGCTGTGCAGGCTATCAGTCAGCTCCTGATTGTTGGAGTTCTATTGTTTTCCCAGCTTCTTTTTTTTAACTACCACAGTTCATTTGGTTAGATTTAGGTAGGCAATACTTATAAGATAGTAAGGGACTTCAATGAGGACAGTTTAGTGGAGAAAGATTGCATGTTCTAGTTGTGGGTGCTCACATTTTTTTTTAATGAAATTTTTGAACAGGAAACAATTCCTAGGATAACGTTGCACCATAAATTTGCTGCCCTGTGGTGTGGAGAGCTGAGCTGCTAGACATCTTACCTTCACCCACGCTGGTGACCTTGGTTTGGGAACAGATCACGGTTGCTCAAGGGCCAGCCAGGAGAGGAAGGACTGAGCATCACATGGAGAGCTCTCCTCCCTCAGGGAGAGAGTTAATGACTCTTGCCACTTGACTGCTATCTGGCGTACGCTGGGTGATAGTGTTGGCAGGAGCAGTAGACGTTTGGCGGGATCTGCAGACATTGCACGCAGGTGCACTAATGCACACATGCGTGACCACATCACATGCCGACTCCTTGGGGGAAGCAAAACCAGAAGGAAAATGTCCCGGCTTGCTCAGCATTCCCCGTAGGCAACACATGACCCTACGTGGCAGGCCACCCACCGAACATGGCTCTGTATATGATGGTTAAAGAGAAAGTCCCTTCAGCCTTTTATTCTTCCACTTCAGTTTTCATTTTATTTTATACTGGAAAAGGCATGTGAGAAAAATGTGCTCATTTGCCAGCGTCCAGTTACAGATTACAATACATAAAAAGAAAATATAAACATAGTTAAAGATGCGAGGGCAAATAGGCTTATGGTATAATACAATCAAGGTACACTGAGAATATAAACGGACAACAAATTTAGAAAAGTATAAGTGCAAGGTAATCATAGTGATATAATAACAGCAGTTACAGAAAGAGCAAGAGGGACAAAAATATTTGGGAAAAAGAACTAAGGGAGGAGGAAGAGGAGAAAGGAAAACAGAGGAAGATACAGTCATCCCTAAATGTAACTTGAGAATTGGGAGGTCATCCGTACGATTTAGAGGATCGGTGTTATGGAATATGATGCCTATTAGCATAAGGGGAGCACATTCATTTATTCAACTGGGTCCCATAAAAAATGATATATTGATCGGACAGCCGTCCCTTTGTTATGTTGTTGTGAGGGTATAGTTTGAAACTCACAGCTCTTATATCAATAGAATGTATAGTATCTAACTTGATATGTACCCATCTGTACCTGGTATAGTGACATGTTGTTGCAGTGTATGTTTGTCGTATGTCTATATATATTAATTAGTGATGGTCTCATGTTTTGAAATGCATAAGTATTTTATAAATTGTAAAATTTAAGTAAAGAATGTCATACCTGTTAGGGACCTCCTTGGAAATTATCTTTGCTCAATGGAGCTTGTAATGACTACTCCTGTTCATAATAATAATTTTATGAATACAATGTATTACTACTATTACTACTACTTCTACTACTGCAAGGCGATAAGGAGAAGCTAAAACTAGGTGCAATTACAGGAGAAGTTTCTAAGAGGACTTGCTTAAGGTTGATTTTGAAGGAGGAAAGAGATGGGCATAGAGCCAGGTAGGGGGGAAGGCTGTTATAAAGTTGTAGGAAAGGGAGTGTTGACTGTGGGAAGTGTGAAAGAAGGGATTGACAAAGTAAGATCCATCCATACATCTATTTGTCATAGTTGGTCTCTCAGAGCCTTCAGAGTGCACACACCACCTTTGTTGGAAACTGGTGCTCCCCTAGACCTGTTTAAGATTGGATTCTCCACGTAGTTCCAATCTCCTCTCATTATAATTCGCCTTCTTGGAAGTTCTGCTATTCACCCAAAAACCTCCTTAAAGAAAGTTGGCATAGCAGGGGTGGGACTGTAAAAACATTCACAAAGTGGACTGTCCTACCTGCTAAGGAGCCTGATACTATTGCCACACTGCCTAGCTGGTCTGCATACGTGTAGGAAGGTATCCCATTGTTAGGGCACCATGATTAGGGTGCCGTAATGTGGGCAATGCAACAAGGACTTGAGTGACAGGGACAATCTGGATTTTAGATCGTCTCACACTCACACCTATTGAGGCATCCCCACAATTTCTCTGTCTTTCATGGCATGCCCTACCCTGGAGGATCTTATATTTATTTTTGGGGTGTGGGGTGAAGCCCGTTGCACTTGGTGGTGCAGGAGGCAAAGCCCCGCACAAAACCATAAGTGTTTCGGGATTGGTCTTTGCAGCTGCAACTGTCGGTGGTGCAATGTCACCCGCGATAATTCAGTGACATATTTCCTGCACCCTAAATGATGCCACCCACATTGCCTGTGCACTATCATGGGTGAACTGTACAGGAATTGACAACATTTAACCCTTGCCTTATAAGGATAGCCACCCTAGCTTTGTTTTCAGTTGGGTGTAAAACTGCCCTTACTTCTCCAACCCATCCTTGCATTAATTTGTAATGTTCTGACTGGCAGAGGTGTGTTTCCTGGAGCATGCCTGCCCTGCAGTCTATCCTGGCCAACTCTTTTAAAATGTTGGTGCTTTTACCAGAAATTAATCCTTTAACATTAAAGGATACAATTTTCTTTTTGTTTTTAATTTGTTTATACTGCTACTCCTCGGCCCTCTCAATCTGGGGGGAGTGCCAGCCCCAACACCCTGGCATCCACCAGCCGGTGCAGCACCCTAGGGATTACCCCCCCGGTGGGGTCAGCAGAGCATGCCCTTCCCCTACCGAAATGGGATCCATTTGCACCGTGGCTAGCCAGGTGTGGGGCCTGCGAGTTTCCCCTCGTCATCCTCCGGGAGCCTTGCTTTTTCTCACTTTTTCTCCCTCATGCGGGAGAGCAGCCTGCAATGATGCCAGTGACTGAGCCCGGGCATGCTCCCGTGTATGAACCAGTCAAGCGCTGCTGCCCCCACCCCCTGTGATGCAGCTCCACGCTGTTGAGCCCCAGCCTCCGCTAGGGGTCAGGCTAGCACCAGCCACTGTGATTCCCCCGAGATGGACAGCAGTCCATAAGATGCTCAATCCATCTCCTCCCAGCTGACCCATGGCAACCATTTTCATTCCCGAACATGGGTCACCAGCATGGTGTGAGGTGTAGCACTCAACGCCCTAACCCTCAGGGCCACCGGGCTGGCATTAAAGGATACAATTTTAATTGTCCCCATAATCAATGTAAAACTGAACTATCAAAGTGAGTCTAACATTAGACGTTAGTTTCCATTGACACAAAATCCCTTGCCCAGTCAGTGACACACATATAATGCAACAGTCGATGATGGCAGCTAAAAGCCATGGATTCCTCCAAATAAATATATCCAAAACATAATAATGAAACTTTGCACAGAACACAGAACCAACACTTAAGCAACAGTATCACAGAACAATGTAAACACATGATTACAAGGGAAAGGACACTTAATTGAACAATTCATATGTGCTCAGCATATGAGCCATGTGGGAAGGTTGGCCCTCCCTTCCAGAGTAGGGAACTCACTAACA
Source organism: Neoceratodus forsteri (assembly GCA_016271365.2). Classification (NCBI taxonomy): domain Eukaryota; kingdom Metazoa; phylum Chordata; order Ceratodontiformes; family Ceratodontidae; genus Neoceratodus; species Neoceratodus forsteri. Next base: position 30,670,614 of record CM028134.1, read on the forward strand.
GGGACTAACACCCTTCGGCTTAGGTCAAAGTATTGTTCCCCCTGTCCCTTGAAAAGTGTGCCCTCCAGGAAAGATGAGTTGAGGCTGGGTATTGTGACCCCACTTTCATCTCTGGGATCATTGTGCTAGTAGATTAGTAAAATTTTTTCCCATTCATTTGGTGCCATTTATGAGTCTGAACTACCCTCCCTCCCACCTCCCTCTGATTGCTTCCCTTGCTGGGCCTTTGACCAGTCTGGATACTGTTTTGTGAGAATACACTCCATTTACCCAAAATTATGATATCTTGCAATAACATAGGCTTCCTCTTAAGCATAATCCACCCATCTAATAAGTGCTAGGGAGCACCCACAACCCCCACCTGGTTATCCTCTCCATTCCTACACAGGTTCCCATAAAAAGATTATTGTCCACTACATGTAAGGTTGTAAAGTGTATAAAACATGCTCAAACCGTGAACAAAGTCAGTGCAGTCCTTACAAATTTCTGCAGTGATCTTGCTGGTCCCAGCTACCAGATTCTAGCTTTTTGTAATGGCAGCAATCACATGGTCCATGTAGCATGCAAGGGGGAAAAAAATGTTGGGGATAACCCAAACACCCAGGCTTACCCTGCCTGAGTCATCTCTCAGCTTACAAAAATGCCTAACCTGTACATATCTCCAGAAGTGTCTCATCCAGTTACTTTATTCATTGGTCCAGAAGCAAATGATTTAATTTATTTATTGGATAACACAAAAGAAAAGAAAAACTCGGGCAGGAGAGCGGCGAGATAGAGGAAAACATGCAAAACCAAAGGCAGTGGAGCAGAGCAGGTATGCAACAGAGTCAGTCTGCTATAACTTCACTCCATTCTGTATCACACTGCCCCCCCCCACAGCATTATACTTTTCTAAAATAGCCCCCTACCCCATGCACTCCAGTTGTCGGCCACACAAGTTAAATGTTGGAGGATGGGCGGGCTCAGCAAATCATGCGGTGATGGTGGAAAAACACCACGTTGGATTTAAGACTTGATACCCCACCACGTGGCTCAGTTCGTCTCATGGCAGTGGTGGTCAACTGGTGGTGGCACCCAGCCTGTAGCTCCCACTCCTCTCTGCTCCCCCATCTTTCCTCTGAATGTCTGTTCTCACAGACTTGGGCACTGGGCTTTAAATGATTGCATTTTACAGCTTTCCCTGGCTAGCTGAGCAGCTTTCTTGGTCTGCACGTCTGTGCAGCTCTTTGGGTTTTGCTGCCTGTAATGTGTGGGCAAGTGGAGGAGGGCTAAGGAGAGGCACAGACTCAAGAGGATGAGTGGACAAGTGTTAACATCTTGATACATACATGTCTGAATCAGCTGGGACATGGGTAACATAATTGGGGATCAGCAGGGTAGTCTGGAGATGTTAGGGAGAACTGGACCCCTGTTCAGCAGCATGGAAATTAAAAAGAAAGACACTTGCAGTTTAGTTTTTTTTTCCCCTTCTCATGTCTCTTTCTAGTGCCTTCACTCCTTTGAAGACCTGCTTCAAGTCTTTTTGCTGTACGCTGAGTTGCCTCTGTCTTTACCTGCTAGCTCCCAAGCCATCTAGTCCAGGTTTATCTCACATGTTTCCATTTTCAGATCAGGGAGCATTATGCCCTGTTTTAGAAGCAGTTTTGCCATCTGTAAGAGTGGCATTTGGTGCTGGATTCCCAATGTACCACAGGCCTAATCAGGCATCGGAGTTGTGCCATGATGCCCTTCTGTCGAAGTTGTTTTATTACCAACAAAATCTATTTCGGTTTGTGCACCATAGCAGAGGGGTAATCTTGGCCAAAATACACCTCTTTCCTTTGAGTTAAAGCAGCAGTACTACCAAATCAGAAGTGATCTTTCAAAATTTGGCATTTTGACTGTAAGCATGTGACCAAAGTTCCAGTTTACATACCTGTAAATATTTTTTTCAGTCATCTTTAGTTTTTAGATATTTGCAATTTATTTGAATTATTTGTGGCCCTACAATGAATATGGCTGACTAATTTTCAGCCACGCTTTTCCTTCAGATTGCATCATGTTTTTGACTACAGCACTGGAACCCTCTGCTGACCATTCCCAATGTCCCTGCAAGTCATACAGATCTGCAGTTGGCAGCAGAGGGGTTCCAGTGCAACATGCTTGGTGGCAAAATTAAAAAGAAGAGGATAACTGAGCAAGTTACTCAGTGATAGTTCAATCCCGGTGGGAGAGATTACCAGGTATATGATCAGCAGAGCACAGGGAATAAACTGTCAAAAAGCGCAATTTTTTCTCATAGTAATGCTGCTTTAAGGTCCCTTTTCTCCCACACCTTCCTCAGAAACATTTCCTTTACTGGGTATCTTGCATATTTAATTATTATTGATTGTGTGGGGGCTCTGGGTAACCCATAAACAAGGTGACCGCAATTGAGCACCTACAAAATGGTGACTCAGTTATGGCACCTGTGTTCAGGGCTACCTGGCGGGGGAGACCATATACAGGGGTGGGTGAGGTAGGGTGACAGGAAGTACGCATGTATACACATGTGCACACGTGGGGGAGAGGCAGGGGAGTGAAGGTATGTGGGAGGGGGTATGGCGGGCAGCTGCTGAGCTGGTCCGTTAGTGTGGTGGGAAGGGTGGTTGGTTAGGAGGTGTAGGGTGCATGGTTTATGTCTGGCGCAGCACGTTTTTTTTCCCCCAGCAGACAGCTTTTTATTTTTCAAAGTTTTTCACTGCCCCCAACATACACCCGTTGAAGTTGAGAATCTATTTGTAGGGTGGTGCGGGGAGGCACAGCCCCCCGCATTAAATAAAATTTCCTAGATCTCAGGCTCTGTGTCGCAAGTGTGCATTGCCAAAATTCATTGTCGGCAATGTACACTTATCCTAATGGTGATCGCTATTCCACGATCACTGTTATGACATAGAACTGGGACTCTGTCCTTAGGCTTTGGTCCCAGTGCTCAGTGGGCTCTCTCAGCACTGATTGGTACATCTCCTGGGATAGTAAGTTACTGCCTTAGCCAGCTGGTTAAAAAATCATCATGGTCACTTTGTTTTGAGCCCTTGGGTAATCCAGAAACTCAGAGATTCTTTCTCCTCGCACTGGCCTCAGTGTCTTTAGCTTGCCGTGTCAGTTCTCTCTCATGTTGACATAAGTACATTGCAGTGCAGCCTATGCTGGTCGACTCCTCCCTTAGATCATTCAGGTCCTCCATGAGATCTGAAGTACAGCACTCCAAGTGCTTTAAGTCTGCATTTATGTCAGAGACGTTGGTATCGATTCTTTGAGGCATTTTCATTTCATTTCATTTTTACGTTCACTTGCGCGCATGCACAAGGAACGTTTTGGGAGAGTAGCAGACTTTGGAGGTGTGCCTCTCCCATCCAATGCACTGCTCCCTTGAGCAGGCGTGGCGGTCCTGCACCAATGGGTGCAGGAGCTCTGTATGACAGCGGTGTTCCTCTGCTTCAAAGAAAACACCGCTGCCATACTGAGCACTGCCGCCATCCCCCTCGCGTCCGCGGCGCTCCACCCCGTGCGCATCACGCCCGGCCCCCAAAGCTTTGGTGCCACACTGGGAGCCCACTCCCAGCGTGGCAAACGTTGTTGCCGATGGGGTGCCCAACTCCCGTCGGCTCCATGGCCCCAAGCCATCCTGCTGCCACGCGCAAGGCCCACCCCAGCATGGCAAATGATCACGTTTGTTGCCGACGGGGTGCCCAAACCCCTGCCGGCTTCGCACCACCCCACGTACTTTGCCGGCGGGGTGCCCAACTCGCCGCTCCTCGGCACCCCCAGCCATTCTTCTGCCACGCTGGGGAGCCCACCCCAGCGTGGGCAAGGCCCCACGCCGTCAGTTTTTTTTTTAACCTGTAAATAAAACTGTCTTGGCGGCGTGTCTCCCAGCCCCCACAACCTGCACCTACCCACTGTGCACCCAGCTCTCCCAACCCCCACCCCATACTTACCTCCGGACTCCGTCGCGATGATCTTCGTGGACCGGGAACATCTGCACTCTTCAAAGGCGGCATGAACTGAGGAAATGCCGGTAAGCTGTATAATGGGCTAGATAGGGGGTTTCAACTTTATTATATCTCAGTCTTTTTGGAATTTTTTCACCAAATTTTCAACATGGGTTTTGGGACCCTTCTCATGAATGATGTCACTGTCATGGCGTTATTCGGCAGGAAGGGTGATTTCGCGAGGCATTGCGCAGTCACTGTGCGAAATCACCTTCAGGCTTGAATAACACCATGACAGTGACATCATTCATGAGAAGGGGTCCCAAAAACCCCATGTTGAAAATTTGGTGCAAAAATTCCAAAAAATGACTGTTTTATGAAGCGTGCATTGCGCAGTTCCTACGCAGGCTCATAAGTTCGTGAATTTTCAATATTTTCACTCCAGATTTTCAACATTGCCATTTTATCACACCTTCTTATGAGATGTGCAGCTGTCATTTTTCACATCTCACCCAAAATGTGTTTCCACCCATGTAGCGCACAATGGCGCAGTCGGTGTGCGAACTCAATGTGTGGGACACATTAAGAAAATTACAGTGACACTGATCATGAGCAGAGGTCTTAAAATGGCTGTGCTGAAAATTTGGTGAAAAAATTCTAAAATGACTGTTTCACGGTCTGCGTTCGCAGTTCGGCCTTAGCGGCAAAGCAAGTTTGAGAATTTTCAATATTTTCACTCCAGATTTTCAACATTGCCATTTTACCACACCTCCTTATGAGCAGTGCAGCTGTCATTTTTCACATCTTGCCCAAAATGTGTTTCCGCCCATGTAGCGCACAATGGCACAGTCGGTGTGCGAACTCAGTGTATGGGACACATTAAGAAAATCACAGTGTCACTGTTTATGAGCAGAGATCTTAAAATGGCTATGTTGAAAATTTGGTGAAAAATTCACAAAAATAACTGTTTCTGACCGTTGTGCAGTTCCTACATGCCTTGGCGTAAGTTTCGCAATTTCAATATTTTCCTCCAGATTTTCAACATTGGCATTTTACCACACCTCCTTATGAGCAGTACAGCTGTCATTTTCACATCCTGCCCAAAATGTCTTTCCGCCCATGTAGTGCACAATGGCGCAGTCGGTGTCTTGAAATCAATCTATGGGACACAGTAAGAAAATCACAGTGACACTGTTCATTAGCAGAGGTTTTAAAATGGCAATGTTGAAAATTTGGTGAAAAATTCCTAAAAATGACTGTTTTACGAGCGTGCGTTGCACAGTTCCCACACACGCTGGTAGGCTTGCAAATTTTCAATATTTCCACTCCAGATTTTCAACATTGGCCATTTTACCACACCTCCTCATGAGCAGTACAGCTGCCATTTTTCACATCCTGCCCAAAACGTGTTTCCGCCCATTTAGCGCACAATGGCGCAGTCGGTGTGCGAAATTAATGTATGGGACACATTAAGAAAATCACAGTGACACTGATCATGAGCAGAGGTCTTAAAATGGCTGTGTTGAAAATTTGGTGAAAAAATTCCTAAAAATGACTGTTTTACGAGTGTGCGTTGCGCAGTTCCCGCACACTCGTAAGTTTGCGAATTTTCAATATTTTCACTCCAGATTTTCAACATTGCTATTTTACCACACCTCCTCATGAGTAATACAGCTGTCATTTTTCACATCCTGCCCAAAACATGTTTCCGCCCATGTAGCACACAATGGCGCAGTCCATGTGCGAACTCAATGTATGGGACACATTAAAAAATCACAGTGACACTGTTCATGAGCAGAGGTCTTAAAATGGCTGTGTTGAAAATTTGGTGACAAAATTCCTAGAAGTGACTGTTTCACAGTGTTCATTGCACAGTTCCTATGCGCTGGTAAGTTTGCAATTTTCAATATTTTCACTCCAGATTTTCAAGATTGCCATTTTACCACACCTCCTCATATGAGCACTGCAGCTGTCATTTTTCACATCTTGCCCAAAGCGTGTTTCCGCCATGTAGCGCACAATGGCACAGTCGCTGTGTGAACTCAGTGTAAGGGACACATTAAGAAAATCACAGTGTCACTGTTCACGGTAGAGATCTTAAAATGTCTATGTTGAAAATTTGGTGAACAAATTCCTAAAATAACTGTTTCTGGCGTCGTTGTGCAGTTCCTCATGCGCTCATAAGTTTGCAATTTTCAATATTTTCCTCCAGATTTTCAACATTGCCATTTTACCACACCTCCTTATGAGCAGTACAGCTGTCATTTTTCACATCCTGCCCAAAATGTGTTTCTGCCCATGTAGTGCACAATGGTGCAGTCGGTGTGCAAAATCAATGTATGGCACACAGTAAGACAATCACAGTGACACTGTTCATTAATAGAGGTTTTAAAATGCCAGTGTTGACAATTTGGTGAAAAATTCCCTAACAATGACTGTTTTACGAGCGTGCATTGCACTGTTCCCAAGCACTCTCCTAGGTTTGCAAATTTTCAATATTTCCACTCCAGATTTTCAACATTGCCATTTTACCACACTTCCTTATGAGCAGTACAGCTGTCATTTTTCACATACTGCCCAAAACATGTTTCCGCTTATGTAGGGCACAATGGGGCTAACAAAAAGGTCATGCTGACAATTTATTGTCCAAATACCAGCAATCACACAGGGCATTAGGATAAAGCACCATACATGCCAAACACCACTGCAAATGCCTGCAAGCGAACTTTCGGCATTGACAAATGCTTGTTTATTATTATACTGGAAAGGCTTGTGAGCATAATTGCCCATTTTCACAAGTATCCAGTTTAAAAAAATTAATAATAATTACAGAGGATTCGGAGTACAGTGCAATAAAATTCAAACAAAAGTATAACCAACAGGTGCAAATAAATATGCATTAGGTACAATACGGTTAATGTGTATGGCTTGGAAAGTGCACAGGAGAAAGTGCCAGACTGGGGAAAAGTGCTAACAATATTATTATTATTTTGTTTTTCATACCAGAAAGGAATGGGGGGGGATTAGGAGTAGGAAAGGATGGAGAGACATTCAAGCCTGGTGACAGCTGCAGGGGAGGTGAGGGATAGGTACTTCCTTATGTTGAGCTTAAAGGAGGTGATGGGGGGATCATGTGATGCAGCAGGCCTGAGAAGATGCTTTCCCGTTCTCTCCTGCCCACCACCGTTAATTTTACATACTTTTAACATCTCCAACTTAATCGAGAGCCTGATTTGTGTGGTACTTTGGTGGGGGAAGCCGTCAAGAGTAAATTGGGGGAGTTCGGTGAAGAATGGAAGCCGATATGAAGAAACCTCCACTGAAGTATACACCCCCAGTTACCCCAGAGAAGGCCTGTAAGAAGCCTCGGACTGGAGCAGCCGAATCAGTGCTGGCAACGACTTTTCTTCTTCTGAGCAAGAGTCCCTAACCCTTGCTGGATTTTGGCGAATTTAGGCCGTTTAAAATAGCTAAGGAACCTAGCTTCCGACTTTAAGTCTGTCTCTCAGGCTGTCGAAGAAATAGTATTGGGAATGTCTGATGTTGAAACTCGTCTTATTTCAGTAGAAAAAAAGATGGATAAACCGGGTCCTGAGGTGGCTGCGCTCCGGCAGAAAATAACTAAGATGGAGCAAAAGCTTGAAGACCTTGAGGGCCATAGCCACAGGAATAATGCAGTCATCATTGGCCAACCTGAGATGGAAGAAGGGCAAGATGCGATTCTGTTTGTACAGAAGTTTATTGAGAGAATTATAGGACCTTCTCCCTATGGCTCCCATTGCATTATGGAAAGGGCCCACAGAGCTCTACGTTCTAAACCTCTGACGGGGACACCTCCCAGACCGTTAATCTTTGGTTTTCTAAACTTTCTGGAGAAACATTTCTTTTCAAAGCTTAAGACCATACAAGAACTGCAATGGGAAGGAACCAAAATTAGAGTTACCCAAGACCTGCTGCTCTCTGTAAGGCAGCGGAGAGCTGCTTTTCATCCAGTAGTGAAGAAGCTTCTGGTGGCTGGCTTAAAATTCAGAATGCGATATCCCTCGATACTACAAGTTCAGATATCTGGACAATGGCATTCCTATGAGAATTCTGACTCTGCAGTGGAAGAATTGAGAAAAGCCATGCCTGATCTCTTTAAGGACTCTTAATTGCAGGGGTTACTAGGGAGGACTGTTTTACTCAATCTGAGATTTAACAGAATTTTTGAGAATGTTTAGTGTTTGACACTCCAGTTTGCTCTTGATTATTCCTGATTCTTTAACTATATTGGGTTTTAAGGAAAACAACGAGAACTTGCTATATCTGTATACCTTAAGAGTAATCAGTTACATTCTAGTTTGATTGGCTAGAGGATGAGACAAATGTCTGCACCCTATTTGTGAATGGTGCAGAGCCTGGCCTGTCTCTCCCCTATTTGGTTTTTGAGCTGGGGTGCAGGAGTGCTGGTGTCGGGCTGGTGACCCTCGGGGGGAGAGCTCTTGTCGTGGGCTGTGGGCTGGCTCTGCAGTGCATGGCGGAATCTTGTGTAGGCAGCGAGGCAGAGGCAGCCCTTTGGGCTGGTGCTGCCTGCTGCTCCTGTGAAGGGATGAGGGAGTGTCTATGGGGCGAACAGTTTTCTTGCAGTTTAGCTTGGAAACCTCTAGAGGAATGTTTTCCTCGCCTTTAGCACCCCCTCATAATATTAATGTTGGGGAAAGGTAACGGTGGTAATTAGGATACAGGCTAGCACTGTACCACGAGGTGTTCTAGAAGCGGGCTGGGATTCAGCTAATTTAGGGTTTCTCATTTTATTATCTCAGGGAGTTCCCCAAGTCTGGGATTCTGGTCGGTATTACCGAATTATATTTTGTCTCTTTTTGCACTTTTCTTTTTCTCGTCGTGCAGATTGACTATCGAGGGTTTGTTTTTCCTGTTTGGGCTTATAAGTGGAGATAGTGCTTTTTCTGAGTACTCTTGCCCTGAGGTGAGGCAGAGGCTGGGAGATACATGGTTTTGGGCCGCCCCATGGCCAGGCGTCCTACTCAGGTATGGGTTGTAGTTTAGATAGGCTCTCGGGTGGTGTTATTAACAATAATAGGTCTCTTTCTTTTACCGCGGATCTCATATACAGTTTAGGAGTTTGTGGGCTCCATATGTGGAGGGGGCTGGTATCATTTCGTATTTCTGTTTGGATTAGTCACTAATCTGGCCCTTTGTACGGAGGTGGGTGGGAGGATGGGAGCGGCTGTTTTTGTAGGAGTGCTGCTTAGCGATGCACAGGAGATTTGGGTAGGATGGGTGGGCAGGGAGGAACCGATGGGCATCCTATTGGGGGTTAGTGTTATGTTGGGATAGTTGGGAGGATGGGGTCATTGGGGTGGGGGAGGTTGGGAGTGGAGAAGTGTTTTTGGGGGACACAGTTCATCGCAGATCAGCGAGGATCTTATTCAAAGGAGTCTGTTGCATTATTTATAGGATTGTTATAATATATTTGTACAATGGCTAGAGAGCTGTGTTTTCAACCTGGAATGTTAATGGGGCCGGAAAAACTAAGCAATATAGGATATTGAAGCATTTAGATATCTTAGGTGTAAATGTTGTTTTATCCAAGAATTTCATTTACTTGATTTGGAAGCCATTCAGATGAGGCGGATGCAGATTGGACAGGTCTTCTCAGCCCAAGGAACTACAAGCAGCTGTGGGGTCTTAATTTTCATTAATAAGGGCATTCCTTTTCAGGTTATCCAGAAATTAAAGACCCCAGGGCAGATTTGTCCTGGTTAAGGGCACCTTGTTCTCTCAAAATTTTGTGTTTGGCAGTATTTATGGCCCCAACAAGATGACCCTTGTTTTCACAAGATTGCTTAATAATATTCTTCCACTATTGCCTTCTACCATTATTTTTAGGGATTGGAATTTAGTGGTAGACTCAGGTAAGGACCGTACTGGTTCTCGAATGAGTACTCCTTCCCCTGCACAATGTGCACTGCAGGAATTAATGGATAAGTTGGGCCTGTGCAATATTTGGAGAGTCCTGCACCCTGAGGGCAGGAAATACACTTTTGTATCCCCTGTTCACAGGTCTCTTTCCTGTATTGATTATTTACTAGTGTCTCAGGCTTTGTTACCGGGGGTGACAGGTTCCCATATCTTATCAGGCCCACCCTCCGATCATTCATTAGTGCTTTGTAAGTTGGCCCTTAACTTTTTGCCCAAACGGCAAACTAGGTGGAAATTGAATGCCCAACTGCTTAAGGATTCCAAATGCAGAGACCAAATCAAAAAACATATTACGCAATTTTTCGATCTGAATGCTACCCAAGATACCAGACCAGATACGCTTTGGTGTGCCTTTAAGGCATACCTTCGAGGCATTTTAATTGGGATGGCTGCGGCGAGGAAAAAGAGGTGTGAGGAGAGGCTGAGGGAGGTATTGGCCTGGATAAGAACATTAGAAATTAGCTTACACTCAACTCAATGGAGGTCGGAACAGGAGTTTTTAAACTGAGGATTGTTATGTTGCTATGCTTAATGAGAAAGCAGAGTTTGCTATTTTATGTACTAAAGCCTCTTATATAGAACACAGGAAAAAAGCAGGTAAGCTATTGGCCCACAGAAATAAACAATGGGAGTCCAATCGGTTTATCCCTCCGATTTGTTCCAAATCTGATGGTACTCTCAAATCTAACCCTCAGGAAATTGTCTCGGAGTTTGTAACTTATTATGAACATCTATACAGTGAAATGCCTGATCCACCCTTGGCCCTCACTCTCTCCTCTTATCTGGCGGGGACCAATCTGCCCCGACTCTCGGAATCCAAGGGCAGGAGGCTGATGACCCCTATTACAGAGTCTGAGATATGGGATGTGATAAAGGGCCTACCCTCAGATAAATCACCCAGATTAGACGGTTTCTCAGCAAATTTCTGTAAGTGTTTTAAGGAACAAATTACTCCCTATCTCTTGTCTCTTTTTCATTATATTCTTTCAGGGGTTCAGGTTGAGTCCTCCTTATTTGAAGCCCTTATTGTGCTTCTTCCAAAGCCAGGGAAAAATCCAGAGTATGTTGAGAGTTACAGACCCATATCTTTGTTAAACCAAGATATTAAAATTCTATCGAAGATTTTGGCTGACAGACTTAGTTTAGTTCTGCCTGATTTAATTGGCTCGCATCAAGCTGGATTTATGAAAGGCAGATTTTCTGCAGACCACCTCCGTGCTCTTTCACATGTATTCTCGGGTCAGAGATCGTCTGCACCAATGGCATTGGTTTCTCTGGATGCCGAGAAGGCTTTTGACAGAGTTAATTGGAGTTTTTACTTCAAACATTAAATTTCTTTGGTTTTCCTCAACAATTTCAATCCTGGATAAGGGCTTTGTATCAGCGACCGACGGCTAAGATATCAGGGAATGGCATCTTCTCTAGGATTTTCACTTTGCATTCTGGTACCAGGCAGGGATGTCCTCTTTCTCCCTTGCTATTTAATCTCGACTTAGAGCCCTTAATCCATAGACTAATATCTTGTCCGAAGGTGCAGGGGGTTTCCATTCTAGGTACTGAATTGAAGGTTGCTGCGTATGCAGACGATTTGCTCCTGTATCTTTCCCATCCAGATACTTGTATTCCCGCCATGTTGGATATAATAGAACAATATAGTAAATTATCTAATTACAAATTAAATGTAGGGAAGTTGATTGTATTCCCCCTAAATCACCACGTCTTTAAGACTGACATTATCTCCCTGGGTTTGGCTTGGTCTAAGGACTCATTGTGATATTTAGGCATCGTGTTAACTAGGGATATGCAGTTGTCCTTGAAATATAATTTAGAGCCACATACTGTCACGGTGGCTTTAGATTTGGTGAGATGGTCGGCATTACCTATTTCTTTTTGGGGAGAGTCAGTCTGATTAAGATGAATATTCTCCCACTATCTTATATCCTCTCCAGTTGCTGAACATTTCTGTGCCAAGCAGCTGGTTCAAAAGTTCAAAGTGTGATTGGAGATTTTGTCTGGTCCAAAAGAAGCCTCGTGCCTTTCACAAGCTGGTGGCTCCTAAGTTTGGACTTAGGAGCCACCAGCTTGTAAAAAGCTAGTCGAGGCCTATGTCTTCCATATATATGGTTGTACTTCTGGGCTTCTTGTGCAGCTAAATACTTAAAATGGATGGTCTCCTATCCCCTGGATTATTTGCCTGCCTGGCTTAAAATAGAGAGGGAAAAGACCCGGTTGAGTAATATTGCCCCCTCTGCTTTATTTTTTCTCAATGCAGTTTCAATACCTAAGGAGTTAAAAGATACTATAATCGGAATTTCTTTGAAGATTCATTTACAGTTGTGTAGATTCCTAAAATATAGGAATTGGTTGGATGCAGACCAGTCAATTTGGAACTCTCCTGCTTTTAAACTGGATAACAAAATGTTACTCCCTAGATGGTTATCCAGTTTAGGTGAGGGGAAGGTTTATTCATTTCTCAAGGAGGATGGTACTTGGTTATCAACTGAGGATATTGTGGCGAAATTTGGGCTCAAGGGAAGTGATTATTTCAAGGTATACCAACTTAGACACCTCCTTCTCAAAAAATTTGGGAAGGGCCTCCCTATATCTTACGATTTTGCATTTCTCACAGATTTAGCCCCTTTGGCTATTTCCCCCTGAAGTATCTTTAAATTATACAATATTTTGTATGACTGGCATTTCCCTACACCATTTGGCCCTACAGAGTTCTGAGCGACCCAACTGCCGAACTGGGATAAAGACTGGACAACTATCTGTAATAATTTCCATCATTTTGTAACACAAGATAGGTTACGATTGATGCAATTTTGTATTCTCCATAATCTCTATCACTATCCCCAGAAACTGGCTAAATGGGGTTTAACCCCCTCTACTCTTTTTTTTACTAGGTGTGCTCAGGCAGAGGGTTCTCTGCTTCACATTTTCTGGGAATGCCCTAAGATATTACCTCTTTGGGAAGCTATAGAGGAAAAGGCTGACCCACTCCTTGGGCTGAGAGACCTGTTCACTCCGGAGGTTTGTATTTTTGGGGATTACTTGCAGATTTCGGTTAATAAGCGTAAGTTCCATATCGCTTTGATTTCTATGTCCGTAAAAAAATTAGTGCTTAAGTATTGGAAGAGTTCTGAGGTTATCTCTTATTCTGAATGGCTAATTGAGCTATTATTTAATCTCCAAGTGGAGAAGACGATCTCGAGTATTAATAATAACAATTCCAGATATGATCGGATCTGGACCTCGCTTCATACATTGTACACTATCTAATTCTTGTCTAATACATTTATTTTAAATAGATGGGTGTCATGGGCTCCTAATCCTTAGGAACTGTGTCAGGGGGGTGGTGTTTGGGGAGGGCGATCTGGGAGGGGGGCGGGGTCATTCATGCTGTCTTGTTTCAAAGAATACTCTTTGGATGTACGGACCTTGTCCTATCTGTATAGTGAAACTTTCAATAAAAATTTTAAATTATTAAAAAAAAAAAGAAGGTGGTGAAGGGGCAGAGTTTAAGTTCAGGGGGAGAGGGTTGAAGAGTTTGGGACCCAAATAGGAAAGAGTCTTTTGGCCATGGAGATGCGACAGAAGGGGACAGAGAAGGAGATATAGGAGGACAGTCTCATGGCCCTGGAGGGAGCAACAGCTGGGAAGAAGAACTGATGCTTTCAGGGAGGAGACCTAGGGAGAGTTTATGGAAGAAGGAGGCAATTTTGTTGTTGAGATGATTTTCAAGGGAGGAAAGCCTGTGATTCTGTAAAGGTCTCAGCGGTGTGAGTTTAGGAAGGCGGTGATGAAAGCAGATCACATTGTGGCAGGAACAACGCCAGCCTTGAGACATTTTTCATGGAAAGGTGGGGAAGATGAGAGCACCATAGTCAAACAAAGGGAGAGGAAACTAACTGCTAGGAGGGACTTGGATTCTTTGTTGAGAAACTGCTTCATCCGGTGGAGAAGACCAAGTCTTTGGTGGGCCTTATTGATGTTGAGGCTGATGTGGGCATCGAAGTTGAGGTGGGAGTCGAGAAGAAGGCCAAGGTACTTGAATTTGTTGACTCTCTCAATAGGGTTACTGAGATTGTCGTGTATGGTGAAGTCAAAATCAAGCAGTTTCAAGGGCTGGAGAAGACCATGACTTTAGTTTTCTTAGAGTTGAGGATGAGACCTTTGGATATGAACCATGAGTGGAGCTGCAGGAAATCAGCCTGTAACTTGTTAAGTAAAGAGGAGGGGTATTTGTCTTTACAGAATAGGATGGCATCATCCACATAAAGAATGAGCTCTGTGGATGAGCAGACATCGGGGAGAGTGTTTACAACAACAGAGAAAAGAAGAGGGCCCAGGATGGATCCTTGCTGTACCCCATATTTAATGGGGCAGGAATCGGAGAAGATCCAACAGATGGTGGTTTGATGTGACCTGAATGTGAGGTAGTCGCAGAACCAGTGGATAACTTCTGGAGAGAAATGGAGGCTAGAAAGGGTTTGCAGGAGAACATCGTGGTCAACCAGATCAAATGCTTCTGTGAGGTCCACAAAACAGAATCAGCATAGACTTTCATCAATGGCTCTATCTATGAAGTGAGTGAATTTTATAAGGGCAGACTCCATGTTGTGGCCAGCCCTGAAACTGTCTTTCACATTGGTAAGAATGTTATGTTTTGTAAGAAAGTCCATGGTTTGTTTGTGGATGATATTTTCTAGGATTTTTGAGAGAGAGGCAAGGAGGGAGATAGGTTGGTAGTTGGATACAATGTCTTTGGGACCGGATTTGTGAAGGGGTTTGATTTCCGCACATTTCCATTTATGAGGATAGGACCTGGTGCAGAGGGCATAAGAAAATGAATTTGTATGGGAGGTGAGGGGTTTTGGCAGACCAACAGCAGAAAACAGCACAATGATTGCTGATAGAATCAGGGAGGACCCCTGAGGATGTGACATGGGAAGGGTTGGTAACAAGAATCCAGTCAATGAAGGACTGGTCCCAGTCCTATAGTTGGTTCTGGTGGATGTGGGATGAGCTGGTGTAGGCTGAGAATCGATTTTTTTGATAGCATCACAGGGGGAGGACTGCCAATTAATAATGAAGTCTCTAGGACAATCCATTCTCTCCCCTGAGGGAGGAAGGTCCTGGTATTGAGAAAGGTATCAAGTTCTTGAGGAGAAGTCAGGTGGGAAATAGACAATGCTGATAGTGATTACTTTGTTTTGCCTGGAGGAGGTTGACAGAGAATTTGAGATGGGGGTATTAAGGGTAGGTTGAATTCAGTGGCAGATAGGTGGTCAGCAACCCAGAGGAGGCAACCCCCCCACGTTTCCTAAGCCGATTCTTTCTAAAGAGGGTATACCCAGAAAGGCTGATTTCACTGGAGGGGATCTTGTTCGTCAGCCAGGTTATAGTAAGGGCAATAATGTCAAAGGCATTAGATGAAACCCAGGACTCAACTGTGTTTTGTTTTTTTTTGCCAGAAGACTTTGGACATTAAGGTGGATGAGTCTTAGTTGCTTGGAGTGTTCAAGGGAGGCATTAGGGGCAATGGCTGATGGGGGGTGGTCCAGGGTTAGGATGGATGGAGCCAGATATAAGGAGCAGGAGAAGGAGGGACCTCCTGTGTCTGTGAGATATCAAAGCAGATAACTTGGTGGTTTTTAGACTTGAATAATGATGGGTTAAAATAAACATGTTGTGGTAGGAGGGGGAGAACTCATAAAACAGGCGTAATCTGAGGAGGGATTTCTAGGGATATGATGGGAAGCAATAAGTGTCCGATAATGGGAGGCAATGGAAAGAGGAGGAGAGGCGGGGATGGAGGAAGGGAAAGTAGGAAGTGAAAGAAGAGGCAAATCAATGAGTGAGAGATGCAGGAGTGGGAGGACAGAGGGGAGGAGGAGAGCAAGGAAGTATTAGAATCAGGCCGAAAGAAGTCTGGCAATAGTGATAAAGGACTAGAAATAACAACAAAGATAAAGTTATAGAACATTACAATCAAGACAAGGCAAAACAAAGGAGGAAAATATAGAAAAAACAAAATATAGAAGAGAACCAAACTATAAGTCGAAAGACTAGGGTAATAATGAAATCAGGAAATATAAATCAAGAAACAAAAGAATAAGGAAAAGATTTAAGGACAAAACGAATATTATAGAGAAAAATCATAAATTAGAAAATCAGGCAACATAAAACTGAATGAGAATAAAAGAGAAAAATAAAAGTACAAAGAAGAACAAGGGTATGTAAAGTATCAGAAGCGGGAGTAGAGGGAGAGAAAATATAACCAGAAAGAGAATGCAGGCAGAAAAGGAGAAGCAGGCAGTTCAGGCAGTGGGCTAAGTCAGTTCCAAAGGCCGACCAATAGGAGCTCTAGTGGTGAGTACCATGGACAAATGGAGAGCAGAGAAGGAGAGCCAGGAGTTGCAGGAGACTGGGGCTCTAGTACCTGTAGTTTCCATGGGCTTGGAGGGTTCAGGCTGCAGCTAGGAGATTGCCACACTACCGGTGAGTGGGAGCAGTGGGGAAGAGAGGGCCTGTTCGGGGCTTCAGATTATAGTTTCTGCGGGCTTGGAGGGTTCAGGCACTGGCTAAGAGATCGCTACACTACCGGTGAGTGAAAGCAGCGGGGAAGAGTGGGCCCGGTCGGGGCTTCAGGCTGTAGTTTCCACAGGCTTGGAGGGTTCAGGCAGCGGCTAGGGAGATCGTCACACTACCGCTGAGTGGGAGTAGTGAGGAAGAGAGGTCCCGGTTGGGGCTTCAGGCTGCAGTTTCCACAGCCGTAGAGCATTTGGGTGGTGGCTAAGAGATCGCTGCACTACTAGTGAGTGGGAGCAGTGGGGAAGAGAGTGCCCGGTCAGGGTTTCAAGCTGTAGTTTCTGTGGGCTTGGAGGGTCTGGGAGATGGCTAGCAGATCGCCGCACTACCGGTGAGTGGGAGCAGTGGGGAAGAGAGGGCCTGGCTGGGGCTTCAGGTTGTAGTTTCCGCAGGCTTGGAGGGTTCGGGCAGTGGCTAGGAGATCGCCACACTACCGGTGAGCAGGAGCAGCAGGGAAGAGAGGGCCCAGTCAGGGCTTCAGGCTGTAGTTTCCACAGGCTTGGAGAGTTCAGATGGTGGCTAGGACGTCACTGCACTATCGGTGAGCAGGAGCAGTGGGGAACAGAGGGCCCATTCAGGGCTTCAGGCTGTAGTTTCCGTGGGCATGGAGGGTTCGGGCAGTGGCTAGGAGATCACTGCACTACCGGTGAGCAGGAGCAATGGGGAAGAGAGGGCCCGATTGGGGCTTCAGGCTGGAAAAGCTTTTCCTTACATTGGAAGGAGTAGCCCAGCCCACAATTAAACTGCTGCGGGATGCCCTATCTTTCTACTTCCCCATCAACCATAACGTACAGTCAAAGGCATGAGAAGAGGAATTACTGACACTCCTTGCTCCTTAAATGTCACGCTGCTGTTTCTGCTTGCTGCTGCCAGATTTATGAGGTGGACTCATCGCGCCACAGGTTGCTTGCTTTTCTAGCTTTTCTAGCTGCACCAAACTTATTTATTTGAATTTTGGTAATCGGGTGAGCCCACTGAGACAGTATAGTTCCTTTTTCAGGGGCGACCCGGGAAGTGCAGTACAATGACAATGACATGGCAGATACAATGGTTACATTTATATCATTTACAATTACAGGTACATCATTTACAGTTATACGTACACATTACATATACAAATACATAAGAAGTTCATAGAGTGTGAATACCTATACCTAACAGCTCATCAAGAAAGATGGCAGACAATTTGGGCTGCCGTCTGCAAGAGCTCTGAGTTCTAAGCTCTGAAGTGAGTTAGCGTTCCTCTGCTCACTGGCGTTTGGGAGAGGTTTTTAAAGTATTTTTAATCATTTTTAGTTAGAATTAGGTATAGGTAACAATAGTTGTCAGGCAGGGTTGGGCAGTGAGATAACACAGGAGATTAGAGTTTTTATTTTTAGAGAGGACTTGTGGCGTGTCATGTCATGAATCTTTGGCAGTAGCATGAAGCCTGCAAAACCGGTGTACTAGTAAACCTCTGAAGTCTTACCATTGTCTTACCATTGCCACAGGGCTCCCACGGACTGCGACCATACCTCTCAACTGTCCCAGATTTTGCGGGAAATCCCGATTTTCAGCCATTTGTCCCGCCGTCCCGATCTGACTGGCTGTTTGCACGATTTCCTAGGCTGAGCGGCTGAGCCCTGCTCCGAATGCCACCATGCGGTCTCCTCTCAACGCCACCATCGCCATGCTGACTGTCTCCGTCTAAAATACCCACAACCCCATGTTGCAGTTGCACACAGTGGCATCTTACGTAGGAGGCACTGATGTATGCTCTCCCATTTGACCAATGGTGTGAGAAATTGCTGTCCGTTGTCTTTTAGCACCTCCGCCCACACGCGGACCTGATTTTTTGTGTCCCCCATCAAGTCCGAACGTACAGCATATAATAAGACCTCCGGCGCTGGGAACCACACAACCGAAGAGAGTTCCAGAGCGCCAGTGAAGAATTAGCCCCCTTGCCGCAGCCTAGCTATGAGTGTCCGGTCGAGGAGCGAGTGAGAGAGACTGACTGTGTGCCGCAGCCTGCTGCAGCTTGGAGACTTGGACCGACCAGGAGAGAGAATCGAGACTCGGCATTCGTCGGAGGAGAAGTGCAAGTTAACCTTATAGGCCAGCCCGTTTGTTGAATCCTCGCCACTGCGTGCAGCGTGCCCATCAGGCAGACCGTTTTTTTGCACCACTCTGCCAGCCCTGCCCATTAGCTGCTGCCTGCTGCTACTGTAAATCATTTATTATTTCGTTTGAATAAAAGAACGAAGCAGCAGCAGACAGTGCCAGCAGCTGGCGTAGCATACCGACTACTGAGCAACGGGAAGAGCATAGAGAGACAAAGAGGGAGCAGACTTGGAGCAGCACAGAGCAGAAGGACCCGAGCCCAGCCGTCCCTGTGACCCAGTGCCACTGTCGCCAGCAGGGATTGCCACCACACCAGTGCCTTACCGTGTAAGTGTTGGGTCAGGTATGTAAAAATGCCAGGAACTGTGAAGAATATGTTGAGTATGTTAACAACTTGGTTTATTTATTCTGCTAATGTGAACCAAATGGGGGGGATCATGGAGTAAATTGTAGGGTTTATAAACTGGCAAGTGGACTGTAGGTAATGACTTTTGGATGAGTTGGAATCATTTCATTCATTTCATTTATTAGTTTTACCAGGAATTACTGACTTGGACTATCAAATGATTCATAGATACATAGACAGTGTCGGCAGATAAGGGCCTATGGCCCACCCAGTCTGCCCATTTGAGCTTGTAAGTTCAGTTTATGTTTTCCTAGAAGTCTGTTGCCCTTACCCCCTGACCTCCAGAATTCCTTTATGTCTACCCCATGCATTCTTAAATCCCGTGATTGTTTCAGCCCCCACCACTTCCTCTGGCAGGGTGTTCCACTTGTCCACAACCCGTTCTGTGAAGAAATTCTTCCTCACGTTTCCTCTAAATCGTTTTTACATATAGATACATGGGGATACTGAAAATGATGACTGGTCTGGTGGGGCACGGGGGGGTCCACTTTGGAGGTAGTGAATGCATGAGCTGCCTCCCACCCTGTGGAGGGGGGGGGCTTGAAATTTGGAACCAGGATTTTGGGGGGGCATGCTCACACTATTCCAGGTTATGGGAGAGAGATGGGGTGTGGGGATCTCATCATTTGGCGGTCCCCAGGGCACAGCATCTTATAATCACTGCAACAGGAGGGGGGTGCAGTATGTTAACTATACTGTTGTGATTGTCATGTCTGTGCTAAAGGATGATAACCCAAAGAGTTAAAGGGTGGTACAGTGCCTACACACTAGTACCTAATAGAGTTTTGGTCATCAACAACAGGCCAAGGTGACCCAGGCTACACCTTATTTCTTTTGTCTTCTGAGTGTTCCCTAGAACCCAATCATTATTGTAGGGATGGGGTCTTTGGGTATTTTGACACTGTACTGTGGACCGAGACCACCCCTGCAAGAACACCTAGCAGGAGAACTCTGGTGAACGTTTGTACACAGCACTACAAGATTCAGATGGCAAATGGTAATGATTTGTAATAACAGCTCCTGTGAACATTGCCTCTCAACAACTTGGCTGTTCCACAAGAAATATCGCTGTCTGTAACTAGTGACTGAGTCCTGTAACAACTGTTAGCTGCTGAGCCTGTGACCAGTGCCATTTGAACAACTTGAACAACTTGGTTACCCCACAGTGAATAACATTGCATGCTTCAGTGACTGTTTAAAAGTAAAACTATCATGATCTATGTTGTATTCTTAATGTAGTATTCAATAACTTTTAATTTCACGCATTTGAAAGATGTGAACACTGTGACGCAGCACTTTACGTGGTGCGAAAAATGGTGTCCCTGATTTTGAGCATTTGTCCCTGATTTTAAAGGGTAGTGTCCCTGATTTGAGGCCTTGGAGGTTGAGAGGTATGACTGCGACTTGCATTGCTTGAATAGTTCGGTCAGAGGATCGAGAGCCCAGGAGAGAAGCTGCAGGAAGGAGTGAGTCAGTGGACCAGTGACAGCAACGAAGGACCGGAATAGTGGTGAACATTGAGGGAAACGGTGAAGTGCAAAGGTAAGAGCTCCACTACCTCCTGGGAGAGCCCCAATTGTTTGCCGCTGAAGCACTTGGACTGGGAGTCGTGCTGGTTATAAAGAAATAGCTCAATTGTGAGCGGTCCTCTGGCCAGCTCTTCTGTGAGCTGCAGCTTTAATCACCAGGCTGTTTGTGTGAACTGTGTGGTTTGATGACCTTGGGTTGTGGTGTTAGCCTTCTACAACTACTCACAAATGAATAGCAGTAACAGACGACTTGAACACTGGTGAGAGTGGTGTTCTTCTGCTGCCTAAGCAAGCTGGTTGGTGGTCCTGTGGACGGTAAGAGTTTTGCTCTGGATATGAACTGACTGGCCATAGCATATCTCGGTACTGGTGAGAGAGGGCCAAATTACGTTGTGTAAAAGCTGACTCTTTGTTACATTCTTATTTTTTTTTTTTTTTTTATTTTTCCAGTTGTTTAACTAGGTGAGACACACTAAGCTGAAAGCTTTTTTACAGGTGCAACCTGGGAGCACAGGGAAGTTAAGTGACTTGCTCAAGGTCACACAGTATATGC
Organism: Neoceratodus forsteri; assembly: GCA_016271365.2. NCBI lineage: Eukaryota > Metazoa > Chordata > Ceratodontiformes > Ceratodontidae > Neoceratodus > Neoceratodus forsteri. Next base: position 30,691,731 of record CM028134.1, read on the forward strand.
AAGTGGGGGCTGTGGGATTCAAACCCAGGTTTCCAGATTTGCAGCTCAGAGCCATAAACCACTGCGCTATACTGCCTCCCTATTTACTGATCCCAGCAGTCCAATTATCTATCTGGGAGTGAGGTAGTTTGAATGCCATTCCCTCCCTTTTCTTTCCTTGAGACCTTCTGGAACTGGTTATTAGACTGAATCAGACTAAGGAACTGACTGCTGGAGCTTTGTGGTTATTATCATTATCTGAACTGCTTTGAACATTTGTGACTCCTAGTTAGTAGTAGAACTTTATTCCATGATACGTTGCACGTTACTGGACTCTCCCTTACTACTGTATTATTTTTATTTGGTTGCTGCTGGATGAAGAGAGTTGGGAGGGTGATAATATTGCTTAGTAGTGTGACAGTGGTGTGATTGTGGTAGGGAATTTGATACTGTATTTATGTGATGAGCCTTATAGGTCAGTAATCTGACCTTGAAGATAGTCCTCCACCTAACTGTCAGCCAGTGCAATTCACGGAGGACAGGCATGATATGCTCACACCTTCGTACGCCCATCAATAATCTCACCACCACGGTCTCACCAGCTGAAGCCAGTGGAGATTGCCTCCAGATAGCCCTAGGTACAGGGTACTGCAGTAATTCAGCCTGGACATGACGAAAGCATGTACAAGTGTGGTCAGGTCCTCAGACGGTATAAGGTCCCGGATCCGGGTGATATTCCTCAGATGAAAGAATCCATTTTTAACGATGGCTGACACCTGAGCATACAATGTCAAATCATCATCGAGAAGCAAGCCCAGATCCTTCACCCGTGTGGAGGGAGTCAGTGGGTCCCCTCCCAATATAAGACCAGGAGGATGGCCCAACTTCCCCTCCCACCACAATGACCAGGATCCACCACCAGCACCTCAGTCTTGTCGGGCTTGAGTCATAGCCAGTTGTGAGTCATCCAAGTCTGGATCTCCTCCAGGCAGTTGTTAAATACAGAGGCTCCATCTGTTACCGGTCTACAGGACAAGTATAGCTGGGTATCATCAGCATAGCAATGAAAACCCTGCTCATACCACCTGATAATGTCTCCCAACAACAGCATATACACCGTGAACAACAAGGGCAACAAGACTGATCCTTGCAGAACTCCACAAAGCAGAGGTTTAGATTAGATAAGGTTAACCCCATCATCACCCTCTGCACTCTGCCTGTCAAATATGACCTGAACCATTTGATGACATTTCCAGACAGGCCACACCAGTATCGCAGTCGGTCAAGCAACACCTCATGGTCCACGGTGTCAAACGCTGCCGAGAGATCCAGGAAGACCAAGATGGTGTGCTCTCTCCTGTCTCTTGCCATCAGGAGATCATTAAGCACATTCACCAAGGTGGTCTCCATACTGTGCCCAGCCCTAAACCAAGACTGGAAAGACTCATAATTGGAGGAGGAGCTAAGACGCTCCTCGAGCTGGATGGCGACCACTTTTTCTATAACCTTCCCTAAAAATGGGAGGTTAGAGACTGGTCTGTAGTTGCTGAGACAATCTGGGTCCAGTGAGGGTTTCTTCAGTAAGGGTCTAATCAGGGCCTCTTTTAAGGCTGATGGGAAGACTTCACACCCCAAGGTACTCTGGATGATTTCAGCCACCACAGATCCAATCAGGTCCAAACATTCGACCAAAAGTCGGGTTGCACCTGGGTCCAGATCACAATGCATTGGTCGCAGCCTCGAGACAATCTCCACCACCTCCTCCACTCCAACTGGATTGATCTTGGCCCACACAGGAGGAGTGCTCTGACAAGCCTCAGAATGAACCCGGCAATTCCTATGAGTGATGCAAGAGGAGATCTCTGCTCTGATAGAGGACACTTTGTTGGCAAAGAACAGAGCAAACTGTTTGCACCTTGTGCTCGAACCTGCTCCTCCCACACGAAGACAGGCCGGATGTAATAGCCCATCTACCATGCAGAAGAGCTGAGCTAGTCTGTTCCTTGCCACAACAATCTCCCTGGACAAAAAATCTGCCTTCTTTTGGGAGGTTGCCCCCTGATAGTCATTATAATGAGACCTCATGGCCAATTTGTTCTCCATCAGGCCAGATCTCCACCAACATCACTCTAACCTCCCACCCTTAATCTTTAACTCCCTAAGTTCCCTATCAAACCAGGGAGGTCTCTGGCAAGTAGATAAGGGTCAGCCACGAATGGGTGGATTGAATCAAAGGCAGCAGTGATGGCCCAGTTATAGGCCGCCACTGCCTCCTCCATTCCAATCACACATGCAGCCTCCACACTCGATAGGTCCAGCACCGCCTGTAGTCTTGTTGGGGACAATCCCCTTAAAAAGCAGTACCGGACCATCTACACAGAGGATGGACCTTCGGGGGTGTCCCAAACCTGAACCCCATGGTGCTATGGTCCAATCAAAAGATCGGATCTACACTAAGGTCCGTGACCTCAAGGCCTAAAGAAAACACAAAGGTCTAGTGTGTGGCCACACGAGTGGGTCACTGAGGTGACCATTTGTGTTAGGCCCAGCACCTCCACAATCCTCAGGAAATCACATCCAAACGATGAGAGTTTGTAATCGACCCAGGCATTGAAGTCCCCCTGAATTAACCATCTGGGGGACTCCAACACCAGGCCACCGATGAAATCTCCAATCTCCTTCAAAAATTCACCCTACCCATCTGGAGGGTGATAGAGTTTCCAAATTACATGATGCGCTCCTGAGTTCAGAGTAATTGGTGCACACACCAGGCTAGCTACCCACAAGCGCTACAAAAATCCAAGTGTGTATGCACTCTTGTAGTAGAGTTGGAAGCTGTGCTAGTTTTTCAAAGCATCAAAAATATTTATTTAATCCAAAGGTTCACAGCAACAAACATTCATTGAAGGCTTGACGATCTGAATAATTACCCCAACGCTTCACCTCTGAATCAAGGCTTCGTCAGGGGGGTAACAGAGCAGGAGGATCCTGAATTCCATGCCAGGAACCCTCCTCATGTGGCAACACACTCAAAAGACCCAGTAGAACCCATAGGTAGCACCGTGATGCCCAGGCTGGATTTAAAACAAATGGCCACCCCCCCACCTCTGGATTCCTTCCTCGGGGTGCGTATCACAGAGTACTCAGCTGGCACCACTGTCTCCAAAATGGGAGCAGCATTCTCATCCAGCCAGGTCTCCATGATGAAAGCCAGGTCTACCGAGACTATCAAGTCAGCCATTAAGGCAGTCTTATTCCTCATTGACTGTTTCAAGAAATGCTGCGACTTGGCTCTGTCTTAACGGTGCTCACCACAAACAAGCAGCCAGCTCGTAACTTTTAAATGAAATTCCAAAAAGTGGTGTCACTCATGTAGCTCCATGTAAAAAAGTAACTGACACGCCACTGCAGTGCTCCAAAATTTATTAACACGGAGTACCAACAACACATTCCTCATTGACCTGGCATTGCACAACACAGCCAAGTAGGATTAGGGAGACTGCTGGATCAGCTATCCACCACTTCCCTCAGTGAAGCCCTTGGGTATGAAACCAGACAGAGAGGACCCTCTCTAATGCCCATTTCACCACAGGGCATCTCCTCGGCGGTGGAGGACTTCCTAGCAGCCACCAGGACATCAGCCACCTTCTGGGATATGCCAAACCTAGCCATGGCTATGTCTTCTGGACCAAGGCATGAAGGTGTAGGGACTTGAAGTCCAGATGGACTAATGTGCCCTGCTCCTGGGCAAGCAAGCCTTTGCACAGGGGCAGGGGTACTCGAGATTCTACTGCCAACTGCTGCAGTAAGAGAAACCAGATCTGATGAGGCCAGAAAGGAGCCATGAGGATTATCGCTGCTCCTTCCATCTAAAGCTTGATCAACACCCTCTGAAGTAGTGGGAAGGGAGGGAAGGCATAGATGAACCTTCATTTCCAATAGAGGGACAACAATTCTCACCAGAAATCTCCAAGCCCAGGAGCGAACGTTCAGAAAAGCGGCAATTTTGCATTGAGTGGGGATGCAAAAAGGTCCAACTCTGGATGGCCCCACCTGTTGAACAGGTCTTCTATGACTGAGGTCAGCAGCTCCCACTCATGCATTCTGGACTTTGACTAGCTTAGTCTGTCTGTCAAGATGCTTTGGGTGCCTGGAACATGAGCTGCTGACAATTCTAGACTGTGTTCTATAGCCCCGTACCAGACTCTCATTGCTTCCCTACACTGGGGGTATGAATGAGTCCCCCCTTGCTTGTTGATGAGGTGCACTATGCTGATGTTGTTCATCTGCACCAGCAAAGGGCCAAGAGACAGGAAATCTTGAAAGACTTGCAAGCCATGTAGGACGTTTATGTGGAGGGAACTCTCCACTGCAGTCCAAGTTCCCTGGGTCTGGTGAGGGCCCAGGTGTGTGCCCCATCCCATTCTTGAAGCATCCGTGGTGAGGATATGATGAGGGAAGGTGATAAGGAAAGGAAACCCACTGAGAAGATTTCTGGGGTCCATCCACCACTGAAGCACTTTCCTTACTGGCAAAGTGACTAGAACATTCTGTTCGAGATCATCTGTGCTCTGATCCCATTGGACCCTTAAAGTCCATTGGGGAATTCGCATGTGCAGCCTCCCCAGAAGGACTGTGACAATGGCTGCAGCCATGAGGCCCAGCAGTCACGGGAATGCCCTGGCTGTGACATACGGCTTGCTGTAAAGGAACTGGGCCTGTTCTATTATGTGCTCTGCCCTGTCCTGGGGCAGGAAGGCCACCACCTGGGCCGTGTCCAATATGGCCCCATGTACTGGAGACGTTGGAAGAGGGTCAAAACTGACTTGGACAGGTTGACCGTAATCCCTAGGGTGTGGAACAGCTGTCTGGTATGCACTAGGGTGCAAGTGAGTTGCGTCTCAGACTAAGCTTTGAACAACCAGTCATCCAGGTAAGAGAAGACTTACAGTCCCTCCCTCCTTGAGGACCGCTACCATCACCAAGCATTGGTAAAAGTCTTGTAGACGCAGATGACAAGTCAAAAGGGCAACACTCTGAACTGATAGTGCTCCCTGCAGAAGAGGAACCTGAGGTACTGCCTGCAGGGAGCACAAATCTTTATGTGTAGGTATGCATCCTGCATGTCCATGGAGCATATCCAGTCTCCCTTGTGAAATAGAGACAACAGACCTTGGAGGGTTATCATTCTGAACTTCTTGTACTGGATGTAGAAATTCAGTTCTCTGAGGTCCAGGATGGGACGCAAATCCCCTGTGGATTTGGGAACCAGAAAGAACTAGGAATAAAACCCTCTGTTCCTCTCATCCTCTAGAGCCAGTTCTATGGCCTTTTTCTGCAACAGTATGTGAATTTCCTCCAGCAACACTGAAATGTGATCTGGAGAGTAGGTTGAATGAACTGGAGGAAGATCTGGAGGGCACTCCAGGAGTTCTAAAGTGTAGCCATGCTCCATGAGCTGCGGGACACAAGCATCAGTTGTGCTCTTCCTCCACCTGCCTAGGTGAAGGGAGAAGTGACCACCTACTACCACTTCCCACAGTGCTGGAGGGTGGGGGTCTGACCAGGAGTCATGCAGAGGCAGGGCCAGTGGCAAGGGCTGCACCTCTGCCTCTAGGAGCCTTACTGGTGGTGGAGGTTGGAGTGGGCAGGGTTGTGGTTGCTCAGCGCTTTCCCGGCTGTCTGGCACCCAGCTTGAGTCTGTGGGAGACCCAAAGAAATGTCACTGTCTGGCCACTTCTTGGCTGTGTATGGTAAAGGGAGTGAATTGAATGCAGAGTTCTCCCCGAGACTTGTAGGTTAGAAAGGGTATCCAGTACATCTGCTTCGAAGAGCTTGCAGCCTCAGTAGTGGGCACTTAAGATGGACTGTTGTACATCAGTGGCAAACCCAGACACCCAGAGCCAAGAATGTCATCTGAGACAGATGCCAATTGCAGCTGCTCTAGTAGAGGCATCGGCAACTTCATAGGCTGCCCTCTAGAGGTGCTGGCCCACATCAGCCCTGGACTAAAAAACTTTAAGCAGCTCCTGTCACTGGGGACCTTCAGGAAGGGCCTGAACCACAGCCTTGCCCTTCTTCATGAGGGTATTTTGAAACCTGACCATATGGGCAATGTAGTTAGTAACTGTGATCGCCAAAATGGAAGAGGCATAAACCCTCTTGCCCATAAGGTCCAGCTTTCTGGGCTCCTTATCAGGGAGAAGGGAGCTGAGGTGCTGAGGTCTCTTGGACCTTTCATGGGCAACTTTTATTAGTACTGAATCTGCACTTGGTTGCTTTGTGAAGAAGGACTTCCCTGAGGGTGTCTGGTACAATTTGTCTGCCTTTCTGGGCATTGCAGGAATCATATCTGGCCTATATCAGGCAGCCATGGTGGCATCCTCAAATGCAGCCAGCAGAGGATGAATGATCAGGGGAGAGAATCTGGCAATTTCAGGTATTCTGTCAGATTTTGCCTGGTAACAGCCTCAAACCCCATAGCTGCTTGCAGCTACCTCACCACTGAAATGAAGGAGGGATCATTGGGGGACCTTGGGATATATTTAGTGGAGTCCTCACCTCCTGAAGGAACAGTAGAGGTAGCTGAAGGGCTCTTAGGACCCTGTCTCATCCTCCTTATGCTTCTCATCAGGAGGAAGGAGATCAGGATTGTACTCATCCTTATCCCCTGGCTCTGAAAAGGTTACACAGGATGACAATGACTGAGGTCACAAAGAGCACATCACCATGGATGACATCAGTGTGGAGACGACCTGGTGGGTTCAGATGTTGATGGGCCTGGTGGGGAGCAATGTGATGCATGAACTCCAAGAAGGAGGATAGCATGGTCTGGACATCGATGGTAATCAGCATCGGTAGTGCTCCTAGTGCGATGGTGCTGACAAAAAGGCTGCAACCCGGCGCCGACAAGGCAGTCTGGGGTGTCAACGGGGAAGCTGGAGTCCTGGCATTGACAAGATGGCCAGAGACATTAATGGGAGGCAGACTCCGGACGCTGACAAAATGCCAAGAGCGCCGGGAGATGTGAAAATCCTGGTGTCAAGAGGCCATCACCAGCCAAAAGAGGTTTGGTGGAAGTATAGCAATATGCCCTGACCCTCAATGGGCCTGAAACAACAGGGGTTGAAGACGACAGGGCACTCAGGAGGCCTGATGTCAATGAACCAGTACCAGCCAAGAAGAGACCAGTGAGAGGCACTACCAAAGCTGACACGGTGGAGGAGAGGGTGGGCAGCAGCGGGGGTTGCTGCCAAGTGGTTGACAACTGAGCAGTGGCTGGAGCTCAAAACAGTGACAGAGAGCATGGCGGTGAGGCCTTGTCCCTAGGCCTGTCTTTATCCCAGTGCTTGTGTTTGCTAGTAGATTTTTCCCAGGTCTTGGATGGGTGAGAGCCTGAGGATGTAGCTGGCCAGGAGGAGGGAGGAGCTTCCCTGGAACTCCTTCTCCATGCGGCAACCATTTGTTGTAGGAGGAAGGCTTCTAGGTCTTTTGGTGGTGTCACTGAGGTGGCCTGGTTGAATTTGCAGCAGACCTTGCAGGTCTGGATGCCATGGTTGGCAGTGAAACAATGGATACAGGTGTCATTGTCATCCTTGTTGGTGATCTTCTTGCCACATCTGCAAAGTTTAAAAAGTGTCTCGGAAGCGGTAAACATAAATAACTGGAGGAATCACTTTAGTGATCACTAACTGGGTCGAGAAAAAGAAAATAAAGGGAAACTGGAAGATTTGCTGGTCAACTGTAGTGGGGCTGTTCTTTGTGGAGTCCAGCATGCAATGGTTGACTGTGGGAAAAGAATTGAGGAAGATGAAGGGCTGCCCTGGTTTATATGAGAGGAACAACATTGGTTGACATCATCATCATGGGTGGCCCCTAATTGACTGCTAGCTACCAAGATTTCTGTGTGGTCCTAGTGCCTGATGGCTAGAGTTCCATAGGTGTGGCTTGTTGCAAGAGATATCTTTGAAGATCAAGAGTTTTGTGTCTCATTGAAAATATAGTTTTCCTCCCAAAGCCCCATATGAGGGGGTGACCACTACCCCCAAGCAGTTCCACAATGCAGTGGTATTTCTAAGCCAAATGTGGTGATCAACTTTTTTCTTTAGAAAAAAACCTAAATTAAATCATTTATGAAACACTCCCATTTTGGTGGAACTAGAAATTGTTACCAACAAATAAAACTTGAAGATGCCTGACTCCTTTATCATGAAAAAAAGGTAGGATCAATTGTCTTTGTCCCATTTCATTGCACTGCAGCTTTAACATGTATCTATCAGATTTAAACATATCTGTTTGTAAATTCTTAATCTGGTGTATGTCTGCAGTGTGATGAATTGTCCTGGGCATAAACTTGAAATGTGTGTTTTCATGCTGTTGCCTGCTCCTCCCCAGTGACCCATATAAATGGGGAAGTGTCCCATGGGTTATTCCTGATAATCAAAATACAAGTCAGTAAGGAAATTTAAACCTTGCTGTCTGAACTGGGAGGAAGATGGCTTGTGTGCTTATAGCTAGCTGTCTCATTACTCATTGTCTCCTGAGTCCCATCTTTATTGGGGTGGCTCATTTAAACTTTCTAGCAGTATTTCTCATTTGTTTCCTGTCTGTTTTGCTTTCCTTTGCTTTTCTCTCTGTGTCATCACATTGTCACACTTAATTTTGGGGTTTGACTGTTCCTCTTCCAGTGATTTTATATTGTGGTGTTTTATTCACTGACATTCTCTTTCCCATTCTTTTTTTTTTTTTTTTATTTCTTTTGTTAACCGAGTAAACATATGAGCCAAGGCCCTTTTTCATATGCGACCCGAGAATATAAAATAGTCACAAGATGTTATACAAAGAGATAACTTTCACATTCACTTAATGCAGGAATACAAATACATGACATATAAGACAAACAATATAATACAAATTATTTAAAATAGCAGTGACATTGCAAGCTACTCAATAAATGATGCTTCAATTTCTTTTTGAATAAATTATGACTACTCATAGTTCTCAATTCAATTGTCCAATTGTCTATTTAATTCTCATTTCCTCCTTTCTAGTTGCTCTTTCTTTCCCAGTATTTTAACTCTTGCTGCCCACTGACAGAGCAGCACTTTTTTGTAATTTCATTTATCTGACCCTCATTTTTGACCAGAAACTGGTCTTCGTTAATTACTTGACTTTACATAGATAATAAATACTAGGGCAATGACAACAGGAAAAGGCCAGTCAGCCCATCCAGTCTACCCAGGCCACCTAACTACTCTGTAGTGGCCCAAGTGATCGTCCTTCTCTCTTTGTTCTGCCCCCCTTTTTCTAACCAATCCCATATGACTTTCCCATTCCTTGCTAAATGCGGGTTACCGATTTTGCCAGTACCACTTTCTCCGGCAGCTTGTTCCACATGTCCACCACTCTTTGTGTGAAAAAGTGTGTATGGATGTCACTTTTGAATCTCTCCTCTTGCAAGTTGAGTTTTCTCTTGTGTCTGTATTTGTGATCGAGGAGAAACGTTTCTTGGTCTCCGCCCTATTTATCCCATGCACGTACTTGTATGTCTCGATCTTGTTGCCCCTTTCCCTTCTTTGCTCAAGGGCATACATGTTCAAGTGCTGCAGTGTTTCCTCATAAGTTTTGCCCCAGTCAATAGATTTTGTGCTGATTTCGTTTGTTCACCTACTCTGCGCTGTACTATTGTCTGCCTGCTGACAGTCTTTTTATTGTTCTCTTAGACTACTGTACAAATGAATGTACTTTCTCCTCTGTACCATTTTATTTATTTATTTAAAGTTTTACCAGGTATGCATACTGAACAAAAACACTGCTTGATTCCAGATGCATCCTGGGGATAGGGTAGAGTACAAGGAGAGTATGAGTATAAACATTGAATAACAAGATCCAGAATACAGTAATGGAGTACATAATGCATACAAAATACAATATAAGAGCACCAGGTACAGTGTAGATAATACAGAGCAGCAGCTGGGAATTAGTGCAGGGCAGCTGGAGAGACTAAGCTAAGATAAACACCTACATCATAGCACTGCGGGGAGGAGGGACTGGTCTCAGGGCAAGCAGAATATTTAGTTGCATGTACAGGTGGAGGAGAAATGTGTTTTGAGTAGCCAATGAAGTGTTGGGAGGTGGAGGCATGCCGAATGCCCCGGGGAGGGAATTCCACAGTTTAGGTATGCGAAATTTGAAGGCTGCCTGGCCTGCGGTGGTGGCCATGTGTGGCACTGACAGGAGCCTGACATCATTGCTCCTTAGTACATAAGCTGGAAGGGTAGGGGCAGACAGTATAGAACTGAGGTAAGTGGGCAAGGACTGGGACCAGAACTTGGCTGTGATCCGAGCACAGTGGGTCAGCCTTCGGTCCTGGAGGGAGGTGAAGCCCAGAGTCTGGTAGAGGGCGCAATGATGGGTGGACCTGGGTGCGGCACTGCAGATCAAATATATCAAATCTGGAATTAGCAGCTCAATCCATGCACTTTCACTCACAAACTTTGAATTGCTTTTCTCTTAGGGTGCCACGGTCATGGAAATATATGTTAAAACAAAAAAACAGTACAGACACCCCCCCCAAACCCAGCAAAGCAATTTAAAGTTTGTGAAAGTACATGGGTTGAGCTGCTAATTCTGGATTTGTTTATGCTTGGGAGACCTACTGTACGGATATCTGCATTAGTTGTCTCCCCGCCAATTACCAATACATTGGCTGGGAACTGCCCCTTATTTAAAGTGAGCCAATAAGGCAGTGCACCAGGTTCTAAAGGGAGACAACTCTGGCAGTTAGCATTTTAGAATAGGGTCTCAGTTGATGGGAGGTCCACCCTGCCAGCTGGCGACTGAGCTTACTGTCACACCAGAGCTCTGATCTGAAAAACGAAGAGACCCCCACTCCCTTTTGGGATGAAATAAGTGAGTAGCCATTTGAGGCAGAAAGCACATTGTAATAACTTAATGATTTGCCAGTTTGGGTGAGGGAAGGTGTGCAGTGGGTCTTTTTGTTTTAACTTTCCTAGTATCATCCAGGACACCTTTGGAAATGAGCTTTTCACAGCTCAGGAGGCCTTTCCTGATGCAGCTTTTAAATAAATACTGTTTCCTGATTGCAGTTAGCCATGCTGTGGAAGTACGGTATATTTTTGTTCAGAGGGCTGCTTGTAAAGTAGATTGTGAAGAGCTTTCTGAACTAACCTCCTAAAGTTTCTGCCCATGTCAGTGGCTCAGTAGGTTGCACACTTGCTTCTGGGTCACAAAGATTCTAAGTTCATACTCCACACCTGGTACATGGGGTATTGTCCATAACTAGCACTGAGCTGCAGTACTGAGAGGTTGCAGCTCTGTTGAAGTGCCATCCTTTGGATGACATGGTAAACCAAGTTCCCTGCTGCCCATCTCTTGGGGCGCACAGGTAGATGCTTAAGATGTCATAGCCCTTATCCTCATAGTAGGGGAATTTCTATTAAAATAAAAGGAATTAAACACTATTTTTAATACAACAATCAGGTACAATCAATTTACAAAGAATACAAAAAGGTCAGTTTTTATGCATAAGCTAAGCAGGCTGCAGCCTAGGGGCACTGGCTGTGTAGGGGCACCTGCGAATAAGGCACTAAGAGTTATGTTTTTGACTGCTTGTTAATAATCTCTGCTGGTGCTGCCTGAGTCCACTGAGTGCTGCAAGCCTGGCCTTGTACACACACACACACACACACACACATATGCACACACACAGCGCAGGTTTAACTAGCGTGATAAGTCGGAGTTGGCTCCAGCAAAACAACAAAGCCCATCCTGACTCCTGCGGTGACCCTCTTCCATCATTTGGCTTCCTTCCAATCTCCACTGAACAAATGCTTATGCTGAGGTGTCTATTGTCCGCCCCTTGCAACAACTGTCCCTGCCCTCCCGATCCCATTCCGTCATTCACTGACATGGTGCTGAACCTCACCAATCAGTGGCAGATTTGGATTTCAAAATCCCACTGGCTCCAGATTGCTTAGACGCCAGGGTATGCTGGGTTAGGTGTCTCGGTGTATAAGAAGGCCAAATTTTAGGCACCTTTTCTTTCTTTGGACGACAACTTAGCATTGATTCAGTTCGGATGGGCTGTGGCACATCAGCACTGTTGGGACTCGAAACAAAACTTTTGGCACCAATAACTGGCCACAGTGTTTCTGCTTTTTTGGAGCACTGAGCAGAATGATAAGGTTTGATTTTTTGCTGGGTTTTCCCTCAGGTAAGTGAAAATATCAAAGGATTCGAAGAGTTGACCCACTAAGTTACTAACGCCTTGTGTAAACATCCTGGATCAGACTCAGTTAATGAACAAAGTTCAAGTGCCTCTTTCCACCTCGATTTGTACTATCCTTGCAAAAGTCATCCAATGGTTCTTTGTCACTGCCCAAACCTGACTGGGAGTCCATTGCTTTCCCATGTATTTCTTCAAAGAGACACAGTTGTAATAAGTTAGTTTCACTTATTTTCAGCTTTTTTAGTCTGAAGAAACTGATCTTTCACCGATTCATGCAACTCAGTGCTGAGGCTGACTTAGGAATCCTCAGAGAAAATTCCGCACCTTCCTCCGTCTAATAGATGTTACCATCCTTTCAAAGTCTCTGCTTGTGCTCCAGGTTTGTTCTTGTTATGTTTCATCCACAGTTTCTGGCTTTGAGTTGGAGTCAGTGCTCATGCCTTGGCAAGCCGAGAAAAAAGGGCAGAAATAAAGCAGTTCGTATACAAATTGTTCTAATGACTTTTCAAACAACCATTGCATGCAAAGGAGAGATAGTGTTTAGTGATATACCAAAGACACTTCTGGCCAGTTAACAAATCAGTAAAGAAACCTCCAAAACCCCACAGCAATAAAACCGAACTATGTTCTGTACAAAGGAGACCAGTTGGGCTTTAGCTAGGCAGCTAGTAGATAGGCAAGCACCATGGTAATCGCATTTGATTTAGAAGCCAAGATGCCAACTATTCAAAGCCTGTAACATGGAAAAACATGCAGTACTGATCCACTGAGATGGAGCTACAGTAACAAACATGATCCATGAGCAAAACAAAACTGCACTCCGAGAACAGAAGCTGCGGCCAAAGTGGTGCAGTGTGATAAAGGTGGTTTGTTCAGGACTCATGCAAACAACAAAAAAATGCTACTGTATGCATTGTTGCCATCCTCTGAATTAAGCCATGTTTGGGGGCACGTGAATTTTCCAGCCTATGGGTGCCATCCAAGTTAATGCTGCCTTAAAAAGCCCCCATGCACTGCACATCTGCAATGCAGACTTCCAGGTCCAAATGCCAACAACAGAGAAGAGAAGTCTGCACTTAATAGCTAAAAAACACACTTTAATATATTTTAATCTATAAATACATACATACATACAGTGCAAGTGGAGCAAACTCTCTTATGCCTGACTACCCCACGCATATTCGGAGCAGCTTGCTCCTTCCTCAAGGAGTGGAGTTTAATAAAACCAGGACCTTTAAATCGGTCCCCAGCCAATCATAATATGCAGATTGAAATATTCGTTATGCCTAATACATAACAAAAACCTTGTTCAGGAAATTGAACCTTTAACACAATGCAATTATGCAGTCTGGCTGGAGTGCAGATGGTCACAGTGTGAAAAATAGTGATACCAATTAAATACCATTATACAATGGCAAAAAAAAAAATCCCTGTGCTCTGATTGGTCACTCAGGGGCTACACCCATGATGTCATCCCAGCGCAACATCATGGATCTAGTCCCAGCGCACACATGACCGAATCACATGAGTAAAAAAATCCTTGCACATGCCATGTCCAAGTTCTCCACATTTGGCATGGTCACAGAAGATTTTGCCAGTCGTTTCAAACTTTTAGAAATATAGATCCCTCCCTCCCAGAACAGCTAACGCCAAAAATCAAACTTAGAACCTTCACATATTCTCCCTAATTGGTGTTATCTCTTTTTGTTGCTTATTAAAAATAAAATGAGCAAAGTCAAATCTGTGTTTCTGATTGGCATCTCATCACTCCCCCATTATGCTGTACCTTCACTCCCAACTGTGAACTTTCTTTTTATTTTTTTTTAAATCAAAAGAAATCAGCTACCTGAAAACCATCAGATCAGATTCAGAACCTATCAGTCCCTCCCTCATGCAAACATGAAAGCCATCAGTACAATCAGCTTCACAGCAGTCCCTGCTGGCAAACCATCATAAACTCATTGTGCACATGTATAACAACTGTGAAAACTTCACTTACATGAAAGCAGCCACCTGTACAATCAGCTTCAGTGCAGTTCCCCCAGATAAACACCAAAGTTGAAAAAACCCTATTTATGCCATTATACAGCTTACCAGCATTTCTTCAGTTCGTGGTCGACTTTGAAGAGTGCAGATGTGTTCCCGGTCCACCGAAGATCGTCAGCGCCCGGACTCTGGAGGTAAGTATGGGGTGGGGGTGTGGGGAGGCAGGTCATGCAGAAGGTTGGCACAGGTTGTGGGAGGGGCAGGGGAGACCATGAGGGACCGTCTTCTTTTACAGGTTTTAAAAAAAAAACATTGTGGGACTTTTTTTTTAGGGATTTGCCACACTGGGGTGGGCTCTCAGCATGCCACCTAAGTGTTTTGGGGGTGCACAGCGAGGTTGGGCACCCCATTGGCACATACTGAAGGGGAGACAGAGCCAAGGGTTGGCACCCCTTGGCACACAACAAAAGCAGGGGGGCATTATGCTGTTGGGAGTGGGCCCCCATCAGCAAAATAAATGGGTAGATGGATAAACGCTTGACGGGAATGGGCCCCTGTCGGCAAAGAAAAAATGTTGGGGGCATATGATGCCGAGGGGGATTGGGCATCCCCTTGGCATACATTTTAAATGGGAGGAGGGTCATTATGCTGACGGGGAGTGGGCTCCCCTGTTGGCATTGTGAAAGAAGGTGGCGGCAGTCACTGCCACCATGTTGCATGCACGTCAGGAGGCTTTCATTGCAGGGGACATTTTCTTAGATCTGGTGGTCACATTAGGGATGCGTGATGTCAGCACCTGCTGCTGGCTGATTGGGGAATGAGGGACGCACCTACTGATGTGTGCCCTGCATTCGCCAAGAGTGACCGTGCCTCCAAATCTGCTACTACCGCAATATGTTGGTTGTGCATGTGCGAGCCAACATAAAAATGTTAGTGTGACAAGGTAGTTAGCAGGTCAAGTGGGACGCTGCGATTCAAAGGAAGAGGTATCACCAGCAGGAAGAGGGAGGTGGTACTGCTCCTGTAAAGATTGCTGGTGAGACCTCACCTGAGTACTGTGTTCAGTTCTGGAGACCACACCTCAGAAAGGATATAGACAGAGTGGAGGTGGTCCCGAGGAGGGCCACCAAAATGGTGCAGGGTCTGCATCAAAAGCCCTATGAGAAGAGACTAACATAGCTAAACATGTACACCCTAGAAGAGAGGAGGGAGAGGGGGATATATGATAGAGACATTTAAATACCTAACGGGGGTTATAAGGTACAGGAGGGGAGTAGTTTTCTGAGAAAAAGGTGCTCTAGAACAACGGAGCATGCTATGAAGCTGGAAGGGGGTTATTTTAGGAGGGATGTGAGAAAGTACTTCTTCACAGAAAGGGGGGTAGATCACTGGAACAGCCTTCCGGCAGAGGTAGTGGGAGCAAAAATAGTTGAGGGGTTCAAAAATGCCTGCGACAGATACAAGGGAATTGCAAGGGTGAGGAAGAGAGGGGGAATTGTAGGGCTGAGGAAGGGAGAGGAGGAGATGGTGCCATAGATCAAATGTGGTCTGCAGCAATATAAAATAATCAAAAAAAAAAGAAAAAAACCTGGCAGACTGGGTGGGCCCAGCAGCCCTCATCTGTTATCACATTCTTTATTTTTTTTTCAATTTAATATTCTTTATTAACATTTTCCAAACAAACAGTACATACAGTACATCACATTATAGCATTAGACATGTCAAACTGTAAACTCTGCCATGACATTCTATGTTTCTATGATTTAATGAAAAGAAAGAATCTATTATTATAAATATTAACCATACAAAAATATACAATCCATACAAATGACTTCAAGTCATATTACAAGAAAGGTTTCAGGTCCAAAACATCACCTAAATCTGTCCCTAGAAGGTTTAAATAAGGGTTTGGACCTTAAACCTTTCTTGTAATGTGGCTTGAGGTCACTTGTCATGACAATAAGGAGTTACAAGCTCTGTAACAGACAGGGAGCTATATGTTGTTTTTTTGTAATACATGGCATCCCTTCTGTTAACTGGCACCGATTCCTCGAAGTTGATTACAGTTACACACGATGCTCCTTGCCACCCAACGTAGACAATTACCATTAGCGGTAGCATAAAAGATGGGACAGTGAGCCATTGAAGTTGTGCTGAAGTCAATTTTTTCCTGAGCTGTTGGAGTCCATCTGTGAGGTACCCCCCCTTATATGTACACATACACCAGTGGGTCATGATGATGGTGTCAGCTTCTTTTTGCATTATCAGCATGGCTTTCAGATGATTGTGATAAGCAGTTTGAAAACTAGCACAAACGTAGGATGGAAAAGGATTTGAAATCAGAATATCATCAATCTGACATCAGATTGATGGTTCAGTATTATGATGTTTTGACATCACAACAGTGCTATTCCATGTTTCTCTACTGCCAGAGTTTTTATGGGAAAAAACCGAACCCATGTATCGCAAGGACATTTTTGCTGGATTAACATTATTGCTGAAAAAACCTACAAGGTGACTAATGACTGCTGCTGCTTTGGGGGGGGGAGGGCAGGAGGATGAAATGATACCAGAGAAACACAGACTATGCCTTTATGTAAATGTCCTCAGTAATAGTGAATTATGGGAAATACAGGTTTTATTGTGCCAGTCGGACTATAACAGCACATTGGAAAAGGTTTTTCTGGCTCCTGGCAAAGCACTTTAAATATTTTTGTAAGATTTCCCCTAGCGTGATAGTTCCCCTTTCACAGTTTATGGGCCTCCCAGCAATGCTGGCTGCAAGGCTGCGCTGTAGCCACAACTGAACTAGACTGTCTTTTGATAAGTAGCAGGACTTATTATCGCAGGTGTTTTAGCGGGTTTCTCAAGAAACCCACCTGCTGGGTTTCACATGTTCAGATCAAGAAGAAAGAAACACATTGGAGTTCCAAGGGTTGCAGTGTTGGCCTGCTGCCTCTTCTCACTGCATAACTAGTCTGATCTGGGGAAAAGGGAGTCCCTGCCACCCCAGGGTGGCTGGAACCAAAATAGGACATTAGGTTCAAAGGCAAATGAGCATCACTGTTCCTCACTGATCTTCATTTACAAATATTGGCAAGAAAAGTAGGCTAAGTAGAGCCCATTGCCAGGTGCAATCAGAAAGTGGGGGACTGAGTACATTGGAGAGTGCAAGGTTTATGCATCATTATATAAAAAGTAAAACGACACAAAAAGAGAAAAAAAGCAAAAAAGAGAAAATGCAAACAGCAAAAATGTTAAAAAGATATAGAGGCAAAGGTGCAAATAGTATAAATAATGTGTGTAGCAGCAATAACACATTGTGCAGTACCCTAATGGGAGAGAGAGGGATGCAGGGGGAGTACAGGGCATGAAAGGAAAGGCAGCACTTATGGGGAGATAGTGGTACGGGGTACAGTGCATTTTGGGAAGTGCAGCACTAATGGAAGAGAGCGTTGCAGGGAGAGTACAGTGCACTAAGGGAAGCACGAATGGGAGGGAGAGGGGTGCAGGGAGGTACAGAACACTAAGGGAAGGGCAAGACTAATGGGAGAGAGACAGTTGAAAGGGGCATACAGTGCACTAAGGGAAGGCCAGCACTAAGTGGGAGACAGGGATACAGGAGGAGTACAGGGCACTCAGAGAAGGGCAGCACTAATGGGGGAGAGAGGGGTACAGGTGGAATACAGGACACTCAGGGAATGGCAGCACTAATGGGGGAGAGAGGGGTGCAGGTGCGTACAGTGCACTAACAGAAGGGCAGCACTAATGAGGGAGAGAGGGCTGTGGGGAAGTACAGGGCACTAGGGAAGGGCAGCACTAACGAGGTTGAGACAGGGTGTAAGGAGCACAGGGTGCTGAGGGAAGGGCAGCACTAACGAGCAGAGAGGGCTGCAGGAGAGTACAGGAGTGCCCAGGGAAGGGCAGCACTAATGGGACAGTGAGAGAGGGGGAGCACAGTGTGCTGGGAAGGGCAATACTAATGGGAAGAGAGGAATGCAGGGCAATTACAGGGCACTAAGGAAAGGCAGCACTAATGGGTCAGAGATGGGTGCAGGGGAGTACAGGGCACTAAGGGAAAGGCAGCACTAATGGGTCAGAGATGGGTGCAGGGAGTACAGGGCACTAAGGAAGGCTAGCACTAATGGGTCAGAGATGGGTGCAGGGGGAGTACAGGGCACTAAGGGAAAGGCAGCATTAATGTGAGAGGGAGGGTTTGGGGGAGTACAGTGCACCAGGTAAGGGCAGCACTATTGGGAGAGAGTGTGCTGCAGGTGACTTACAGGGCACTAAGGGAAGGGCAGGACAAATGGATGAGAGAGGGGGGTGCAGGGAACGTTCAGTGTACTAAGGGAAGGGCTGCAGTAATGGGAGAGAAAGGGGTACAGGGGAGTACAGGATGCTAAGGGAAGGGCAGTACTAATGGGGAAGGAGGGGCACTGGGGGAATATATTGCACTATGGGAAGGGCAGCACTAATGGGAGAGAGAGGGCTGCAGAAGGAGTATAGGGCATTGGGGTGCAAGGGAGAACAGGGCACAAAGGAAAAGCGGCACTAATGGGAGAGAGAGGGGTGCAGGGGAGTACAGTACACTAAGGTGTGGCCAGCACTAATTGGAGAGACAGGAATGCAGGGGGAGTACAGTGCACTATGGGAAAGGCAGCACTAATGCAGGAGAGAGCGTTGCAGAGGAAATACAGTGCACAAAGGGAAGGGCAGCACTAATGGGGGAGACAGGAGTGCAGGAGGAGTACAGTGCACTATGGGAAGGGCAGCAATAATGGGAGAGGGAGGAATGCAGGGGGATTACAGTGCACTGAGGGAAGGAAAGCAATAATGGGAGAGAGACGGGAGTAGGGGTGTACAGGGCATTAAGGGAAGGGCAGCACTAATTGGAGAGAGAGAGGGGTGCAGGGGGAGTACACTGCACTGAGTGAAGGGCAGCACTAAGGGGGAGAGATGGGTGCAGGAGGAGTAGAGGGCATGGGGTGTAGGGGGAGTACAGGGTGCAAAGGAAAGGCAGCGCTAATGGGAGACAGAGGGGTGTTGATGGAGTACAGGGCACTAAAGGAACTGCGGCACTAATGGGAGACAGAGGGGTGCAGGGAGAGTACAGGGTGCTAAAGGAAGAGCAGCACTAACTGGGGAGGGGTGCAGGGGGAGTACAGTGCACTATGGAAAGAGCAGCACTAATGAGAGAGAGGGGAGCAGGGGTGGTACAAGGCCCCAGGGAAAGAGCAGCACTAATAGGAGTAGTGAGGGGGGTGCAGGGGGAGTACAGTGCACTAAGGGAATGGCAGCACTAATTTAAGAAAGATGGGTTCAGGGAGAGTATAGGGTGCTCAGTGAAGGGCAGCACTAATGGGGAGAGAGGGCTGCAGGGGGAGTACTGGGTGCTAAGAGAAGAGCAACACTAATGAGGTAGAAAGGGGTACCGGGGCAGTACAGGCCACTCAGGGAAGGGCAGCACTAATGGGGAGAGAGGGGTGCAGGGGGAGTACAGTGCACTATGGGAAGGGCAGCACTTCTGGGGAGAGAGTGGAACAGATGGAGTACAGGGTGCTCATGTAAGGGCAGCACTAATGGGGAGAGAGGGGTGCAGGGGGAGTACAGGGCACCAGGGGAAGGACAGCAGTAATGGGGGAGAGAGGCAAGGAGGGTAATGCAGTGTACTAAAGGAAGAGCAGCACTAATGGAGAGGGGGCAGGGCTGGTACAGGCAACTAGGGAAGGCAGCAGTAATGGGGAGAGAGGAGGGTAATGCAGTGTACTAAAGGAAGAGCAGCACATTAATGAGAGGGGGAGCAGGGGGTACAGTGCACCAGGGAAGGGCAGCAGAAATGGGGAGAGAGGCAAGGAGGGTAATGCAGTGTACTAAAGGAAGAGCAGCACTAATGGAGAGGGGGAGCAGGGGAGTACAGGGCACCAGGGGAAGGGCAGCAGTAATGGGGGAGAGAGGCAAGGAGGGTAATGCAGTGTACTAAAGGAAGAGCAGCACTAATGAGAGAGGGGAGCAGGGGAGGTACAGGGCACCAGGGAAGGGCAGCAGTAATGGGAGAGAGGCAAGGAGGGTAATGCAGTGTACTAAAGGAAGAGCAGCACTAATGGAGAGGGGGAGCAGGGGTGGTACAGGGCACCAGGGGAATGGCAGCAGAAATGGGGGAGAGAGGGTGGGAGGGAATACAGTGCACTAAAGGAAGAGCAGCACTAATGGGAAAGAGGGGTGCAGGGGGAGTACAGTGCACTATGGGAAGGGCAGCACTATTGTGAGAGAGAGTGGTGCAGGAGGAGTAGTACAGTGCACTAAGGAAATGGCAGCACTAATGGGAGTAGAGAGGGGTTTGGGGGAGTACTCTACACTATGGGAAGGGTAGCACTAATGGGAGAGAAAGGGTGGAGGAGTGCAGTGCACTAAGGGGAATGGCAGCACTAATGGGAGAGAGAGTGGGGTTCAGGGGGAGTACAGTGCACTAAGGGAATGGCAGCACTGATGGGAGAGAGAGGGGTTCAGGGAGTACAGTGGTCTCATGGAAGGGCAGGCTGCAGCACTAATGGGGTAGAGAGGCAAGGAGGGTAATGCAGTGTCTAAAGGAAGAGCAGCACTAATGAGAGAGAGGGTACGAGGTGGTACAGGCGCAAGGGGAAGATCCGCAATAATGGGAGAGAGAGTGCAGGGGAGTACAGGTGCTAAGGGAAGGCAAGCACTAATTGGGAGGGGTGCAGGGGAAGTACAGTGCATTACAGTGAGGCCAGCACTAATGGGAGAGAGGGGTGGGGTGTAGGGAGCATACAATGCACTATGCGAAGGGCAGCACTAATGTAAGAGGGAGTGGTGCAGGGGGAGTTCAGTGCACTGAGAGAATGGCAGCACTGATGGGAGAGAGAGGGGTTCGGGGGAGTACAGTGCACTAATGAAAGGGCAGGCTGCAGTACTAATGGGAGAGAGGGGCAAGGAGGGTAATGGAAGACCATCACTAATGAGAGAGAGAGGAGCAGAGGGAGTACAGGGCACATGGGGAAGGTCAGCACTAATGGGGGAGAGAGAGGCAAGGAGGATAATGCAGTGTACTAAAGGAAGAGCAGCACTAATGAGAGAGGGGGGAGCAGGTGGTACAGGCACCAGGGAAGGGCAGCAGTAATGGGGAGAGGCAAGGAGGGTAATGCAGTGTACTAAAGGAAGAGCAGCACTAATGAGAGAGGGGGCAGGGGTGAAGAGGGCACAAGGAAGGCAGCAGTAATGGGGAGAGAGGCAAGGAGGGTAATGCAGTGTACTAAAGGAAGAGCAGCACTGATGAGAGGGGGGAGCAGGGTGGACAGGCACCAGGGAAGGGCAGCAGTAATGGGGAGAGGCAGGAGGGTAATGCAGTGTACTAAAGGAAGAGCAGCACTAATGAGAGAGGGGGAGCAGGGGGAGTACAGTGCACCAGGGGAAGGGCAGCAGTAATGGGGGAGAGAGGCAAGGAGGGTAATGCAGTGTACTAAAGGAAGAGCAGCACTAATGAGAGAGGGGGAGCAGGGGGAGTACAGTGCACCAGGGGAAGGGCAGCACTAATAGGAGTAGAGAGGGGTTCAGGGGGAGTACAGTGCTCTAAAGGAATGGCAGCACTGATGTGAGAGGGAGTGGTGCAGGGGAAGTACACTGCACTAAGAGAATGGCAGCACTGATGGGAGAGGGAGGTGGGGAGCATAAATGCACTAATGGAAGGCTAAGCAGTAATGGGAGGGAGAGAGGCAAGGAGGTAATGCAGTGTACAAAAGGAAGAGCAGCACTAATGGAGAGGGGAGCAGGGGGTACAGTGCACCAGGGAAGGGCAGCAGTAATGGGGAGAGAGGCAAGAGGGTAATGCAGTACTAAAGGAAGAGCAGCACTAATGAGAGGGGAGCAGGGGAGTACAGTGCACCAGGGGAAGGACAGCAGTAATGGGGGAGAGAGGCAAGGAGGGTAATGCAGTGTACTAAAGGAAGAGCAGCACTAATGGAGAGGGGGAGCAGGGGAGTACAGGGCACCAGGGGAAGGGCAGCAGTAATGGGGGAGAGAGGCAAGGAGGGTAATGCAGTGTACTAAAGGAAGAGCAGCACTAATGGAGAGGGCGAGCAGGGGTGGTACAGGGCACCAGGGGAAGGGCAGCAGTAATGGGGGAGAGAGGCAAGGAGGGTAATGCAGTGTACTAAAGGAAGAGCAGCACTAATGAGAGAGGGGGAGCAGGGGGAGTACAGTGCACCAGGGGAAGGACAGCAGTAATGGGGGAGAGAGGCAAGGAGGGTAATGCAGTGTACTAAAGGAAGAGCAGCACTAATGGAGAGGGGGAGCAGGGGGAGTACAGTGCACCAGGGGAAGGGCAGCAGTAATGGGGGAGAGAGGCAAGGAGGGTAATGCAGTGTACTAAAGGAAGAGCAGCACTAATGGAGAGGGGGAGCAGGGGTGGTACAGGGCACCAGGGGAAGGGCAGCAGTAATGGGGGAGAGAGGCAAGGAGGGTAATGCAGTGTACTAAAGGAAGAGCAGCACTAATGGAGAGGGGGAGCAGGGGGAGTACAGTGCACCAGGGGAAGGGCAGCAGTAATGGGGGAGAGAGGCAAGGAGGGTAATGCAGTGTACTAAAGGAAGAGCAGCACTAATGGAGAGGGGAGCAGGGGAGTACAGTGCACCAGGGAAGGCAGCAGTAATGGGAGAGAGGCAAGGAGGGTAATGCAGTGTACTAAAGGAAGAGCAGCACTAATGGAGAGGGGAGCAGGGGTGGTACAGGGCACCAGGGGAAGGGCAGCAGTAATGGGGGAGAGAGGCAAGGAGGGTAATGCAGTGTACTAAAGGAAGAGCAGCACTAATGGAGAGGGGGAGGGGAGTACAGTGCACAGGGAAGGGCAGCAGTAATGGGGAGAGAGGCAAGGAGGGTAATGCAGTGTACTAAAGGAAGAGCAGCACTAATGGAGAGGGGAGCAGGGGAGACAGGCACAGGGAAGGGCAGCAGTAATGGGGGAGAGAGGCAAGGAGGGTAATGCAGTGTACTAAAGGAAGAGCAGCACTAATGAGGAGGGGGAGCAGGGGGAGTACAGTGCACCAGGGGAAGGGCAGCAGTAATGGGGGAGAGAGGCAAGGAGGGTAATGCAGTGTACTAAAGGAAGAGCAGCACTAATGGAGAGGGGGAGCAGGGGGAGTACAGTGCACCAGGGGAAGGGCAGCAGTAATGGGGGAGAGAGGCAAGGAGGGTAATGCAGTGTACTAAAGGAAGAGCAGCACTAATGGAGAGGGGGAGCAGGGGGTACAGGGCACCAGGGAAGGCAGCAGTAATGGGGAGAGAGGCAAGGAGGGTAATGCAGTGTACTAAAGGAAGAGCAGCACTAATGGAGAGGGGGAGCAGGGGGAGTACAGTGCACCAGGGGAAGGGCAGCAGTAATGGGGGAGAGAGGCAAGGAGGGTAATGCAGTGTACTAAAGGAAGAGCAGCACTAATGGAGAGGGGGAGCAGGGTGGTACAGGGCACCAGGGGAAGGGCAGCAGTAATGGGGGAGAGAGGCAAGGAGGGTAATGCAGTGTACTAAAGGAAGAGCAGCACTAATGGAGAGGGGGAGCAGGGGGAGTACAGTGCACCAGGGGAAGGGCAGCAGTAATGGGGGAGAGAGGCAAGGAGGGTAATGCAGTGTACTAAAGGAAGAGCAGCACTAATGGAGAGGGGAGCAGGGTGGTACAGGCACCAGGAAGGGCAGCAGTAATGGGGGAGAGAGGCAAGGAGGGTAATGCAGTGTACTAAAGGAAGAGCAGCACTAATGGAGAGGGGGAGCAGGGGAGTACAGTGCACCAGGGGAAGGGCAGCAGTAATGGGGGAGAGAGGCAAGGAGGGTAATGCAGTGTACTAAAGGAAGAGCAGCACTAATGAGAGAGGGGGAGCAGGGGGGTACAGTGCACCAGGGGAAGGGCAGCAGTAATGGGGGAGAGAGGCAAGGAGGGTAATGCAGTGTACTAAAGGAAGAGCAGCACTAATGGAGAGGGGGAGCAGGGGGTACAGTGCACCAGGGGAAGGGCAGCAGTAATGGGAGAGAGGCAAGGAGGGTAATGCAGTGTACTAAAGGAAGAGCAGCACTAATGGAGAGGGGGAGCAGGGGGAGTACAGTGCACCAGGGGAAGGGCAGCAGTAATGGGGGAGAGAGGCAAGGAGGGTAATGCAGTGTACTAAAGGAAGAGCAGCACTAATGGAGAGGGGGAGCAGGGGTGGTACAGGGCACCAGGGGAAGGACAGCAGTAATGGGGGAGAGAGGCAAGGAGGGTAATGCAGTGTACTAAAGGAAGAGCAGCACTAATGAGAGAGGGGGAGCAGGGGGAGTACAGTGCACCAGGGGAAGGGCAGCAGTAATGGGGGAGAGAGGCAAGGAGGGTAATGCAGTGTACTAAAGGAAGAGCAGCACTAATGGAGAGGGGGAGCAGGGGGAGTACAGTGCACCAGGGGAAGGGCAGCAGTAATGGGGGAGAGAGGCAAGGAGGGTAATGCAGTGTACTAAAGGAAGAGCAGCACTAATGGAGAGGGGGAGCAGGGGGAGTACAGTGCACCAGGGGAAGGACAGCAGTAATGGGGGAGAGAGGCAAGGAGGGTAATGCAGTGTACTAAAGGAAGAGCAGCACTAATGGAGAGGGGGAGCAGGGGGAGTACAGTGCACCAGGGGAAGGGCAGCAGTAATGGGGGAGAGAGGCAAGGAGGGTAATGCAGTGTACTAAAGGAAGAGCAGCACTAATGGAGAGGGGAGCAGGGGAGTACAGTGCACCAGGGGAAGGGCAGCAGTAATGGGGGAGAGAGGCAAGGAGGGTAATGCAGTGTACTAAAGGAAGAGCAGCACTAATGAGAGAGGGGGAGCAGGGGGAGTACAGTGCACCAGGGGAAGGGCAGCAGTAATGGGGAGAGAGGCAAGGAGGGTAATGCAGTGTACTAAAGGAAGAGCAGCACTAATGGAGAGGGGAGCAGGGGTAGCAGTGCACCAGGGAAGGGCAGCAGTAATGGGGAGAGAGGCAAGGAGGGTAATGCAGTGTACTAAAGGAAGAGCAGCACTAATGGAGAGGGGAGCAGGGTGGTACAGGGCACCAGGGAAGGACAGCAGTAATGGGGGGAGAGAGGCAAGGAGGGTAATGCAGTGTACTAAAGGAAGAGCAGCACTAATGGAGAGGGGAGCAGGGGGAGCAGTGCACCAGGGAAGGCAGCAGTAATGGGGAGAGAGGCAAGGAGGTAATGCAGTGTACTAAAGGAAGAGCAGCACTAATGGAGAGGGGAGCAGGGGAGTACAGTGCACCAGGGAAGGGCAGCAGTAATGGGGAGAGAGGCAAGGAGGGTAATGCAGTGTACTAAAGGAAGAGCAGCACTAATGGAGAGGGGAGCAGGGGAGTACAGTGCACCAGGGGAAGGGCAGTAATGGGGAGAGAGGCAAGGAGGGTAATGCAGTGTACTAAAGGAAGAGCAGCACTAATGGAGAGGGGGAGCAGGGGGAGTACAGTGCACCAGGGGAAGGGCAGCAGTAATTTCACAAGCATTGCATAAACAGTGTTAGGAATTTCATTGTCTCTTAACATCTCTCACTGTGACCTTATATTGTACCTAACATTGCATGTGACCCCATTTCAAGATCACTTTCATAGGGTGACAGAGCTATCAAGCAGTGTCATTTTTTTAAGGAATAATCCATGATGGGGTGTGGGTTGGGCTGGAATTTAACCACAGCTGGTGTGAATTGGTCACAAGGGCACATGCTAAGTGACCAACCACACCAACTGTGGGTAAATTCCAGCCCAACCCTCACCCCATCGTGGGTTATTCCGATTATACAATTAGAAAAAAAAAAGAACCGCAGCAAAAAGTTTGAATAAAAATGTTATGTTTTATGTTTAAAACAGAGAAATGTCAATATGTGGCATAAAATTGTCCCTATTGACAAGCGACATAAAATGCATTTAGGCTACGGAGAACTTCACCATAAGAACTGCAAATACCAGAAGAAAAGTGACAGGCTGAGCAATCAGTCATTGAGGTAATTTAGAAAATCTGTCATTTTTTAGTCAATTTCACTTTCACTGAGCAACTTCTATATACTGTTCACTGAGCGACTTCTATATACTGCGCCTTTGAAACATAGAATTTGATATTATTTTCACTAACTTTTTTTATTTTGCAGAATGGCACAGTTATCGGGGGAAAATGGCAGCTTTGCTAGATTGTGTTAGAACGCTAAGCATTTTACATGAAAGGATTTTACTTTTTTTTTTAACTTGTGGTTGGCTGGTACTTTATGCAGTGGTTATGCAAAAATTATCCCACGGCATAAAGTAGCAGCTGCCCAATCAGGAAACGGAATGTTTAGACCCCATTGTATAATATTCTTTTTTCCACATCTTTGGCCCATTCCCTGATGCCCACATTGATTATGGGATTGCCATGGTGATGAATTTCCTCTGGCTAAAACCTCCTTCCTACCCACTGCCAACTAAAAATTCTGCAAATTTTTAATCTGCCGGCAAACGTGGTGAGAATCTGCAGAAAAACGCAATTCTTAAAATTCACAAACTCTGCGGTAGACCCACCAACTTTGCCGGTGGATTATTTTTTTTAATCAAAACTTTAACAAAACCTCTTCCCACCCACTGTGCTGTAAAAGCAACTTCCTCCCCCACCCAAAAAATGTAAAAACAATGTCACCCCCTCCAACCACCCTGCTGGCACCCTCCTCCCAACCCTCCTCCCCCACCCAGATTAAATGCTGCTGCATCTCTTGCTCTGTTCTTAAAATGATTCCTTCCCCAACCTGCATGCAGACACTCCACCCACATCTCCCCACCCGAGTCACTGTCTTTATTAAGCAGCAAACATTATCTGCTAACCCCACCAGACCCCATCTGGTCCCCAATCACCCTCCTCCCTACACCAGCACTCACAAAATTAACCTGGAAAAAAGCAAATGGTCCCTCATTGAACAGAATCTGCTCTTTTCAGTGTCCCTCTCATAATGGAGGGAATGAATGAGTGATGATGTCCTTGCTCCTAGTAATACATGATTGGCTGAGAATTTGACCAATCAGGTTTTACTAGGAGCAAGGATGACACCATTCATTAATTCATGGACACTGAACAGAGCCAATGCTCTGCACTGGAGGAACATTTTTTTTGTTCCAGGCTAATTAGTGGGAACTGGGGAAGGAGGGTGGTGGGGACCAGCTGGTGATGGGTGGGGTTCGGGGACTAGGTGTGCTGCTTAATAAAGACAATGAGACTCTGGAGTGGGGAAGGAGGTGAAGTATGTTTGATGCATAAGTGGGGGGAAGGGATTCGTTTTTCAACAAAACAAAAATGGTGATACTAATTGTATGTTGAAAATGTAAAATAGTGTTAGAAGCAACATTTTGACCACAGGTGTTCTTCAGGAATTACCTAAAGAGAAAAAAGCAAAGTTAGTCAAGATAGTTTTTTTTTTTTGTTTTAGATAATTTTTGAAGATGACCTATGGTCAAAACATCAATTCTATTTTCCATTTTCAGCATGCATTTAATATTACTATTTATTTTGTTTTTAGACTACACGGTTACGTAGCACCTTGTTTTTTATCACTTTTTCCAGCACAGAGCAGCAGATGCAGTAGCATTTCACCAAAGCAGGGGGAGGAGGGCATTAGTGGAGGTTTGGGTGTGAGGTGTGGGAGGGGGTATCATGTTTTTTATCATTTTAGGTTGTGGTTTTTACCATTTTTGGATTGGGGAGGGAGTATAGCATACAATTCAAGATTGGATTCACCCACAAATTGGCCATTTGCCATGTGAATTTAACCAAATCACCTAGTGAACAACAACACAGATCAGTGTCCTTAGCTTTGTGGATTCGCTGAAATTCACAGATTTTTCATTGAGAGAATGTATCTATCTATCTATCTATCTATCTATATCTATCTTTCTATCTATCTATCTATCTATCTATCTATTTTTCTAATGCTTGATTTGTTGATTAATTATTGATTGACTCATTTAACTATTTAATTTATTCACACATTTACTCATCTATTTTATTCATGCATCTGTTTTATTTATTGAGTCATTTATCTATTTCATTCAATCATTCATTCATTCATTCATTCATTCAACACAATTCCTGTTATATGCACAAGGCTGGAATAGCCCAATTGTGTGCATATAACTGACATGGCATGTAACAGGAATTGGTAGACTAGGTGTTCAGAAACTGAGTGACTAGGAATAGCACTTTGAGCACTTCAAAAATACAGTCAGGCAAGATATAACATAATGAGAAAAAATACGCAGTTTTAAAAACTACTTCTGAAATAAATAAATATGTTTTTTATTCAATCTTTTAATCTTTACATTTTTATTTTAGCTAGACTATATATTTAAATACAAACGTTGATGGTGAGGGATAGTGTTTTTTGTTTTGACATGGTGATAGGTGAGTAGGTGAATGGAGGGAGCTCTTTCGTAGTGCCAGCACACGCCTACTATTCAAAGTAGACCAGTAAGCACCTAAGTAAGCTGCTAAATGGTAATTAGGATTAACAAAAGTCCTCTGGTCATCCTGAGAGACATTAGTCTGGTTGGTGAAATGCCTAAAAAGTACCTGGAATGTACCTGGTAAAAAGGCATCTAAATGAAAATGAGGAAGAAAAAAACCCAAACAAAATCAATATGAATGTATTAGAGTGAGCTAGGACACTGTGATTCCAGGTATGTAACCAAAATGTGAATATTACTAAAAGGCATGTAAGTGGAATTGCCTCTATTCTATGCAGGGTTTTATTTAACTCTAAAAATTGATTAGCATTTTGCTCATAAAAATGCTAAAACATTCTAAAAATGCGTAACACTTGCCTCATTGTGTTTAACAAACATTACACTTCTAGAAAACCTATATAAATACTTTCTGTGCAGTTAGTTTTGTCCAAGGAAAAAAAACTGCTAATCAATTATTTAAAACCCTGCAATGTATTTATTCAGTCATTCTTTTATTCATTGATCTATTTCATTCATTCATTCATTCATTAATTCATTCATTCAGTCATTCATTTATGGTTGGATAACTGGGTAAGAACCCAAGAGCAACAGGGTTCATTCTTAAGGGGAACCTAAACCAAAAAAAAAAACCACCATAAATAATGAGAAATCTACAAACATACCAAATAATATAAATCGAATAAAGGAATTACAAACAGAATTTGATAAACAGGTACTCCTGTACAAAGACTGAAACAAGACAAAAGAACCAATGAAATGGAGCACATGAGGCAAATGATTCTTGCTTTTCATTGCCTAATAAAGAAAGAAGCATTGACTAGCAATAATGAGTCTATGCGGAAAATGCTTTTTCTCTAAAGAACTGGTTCGGTGCCTAGAATCCACTAGCTTCAGACGATCTCTAAGAGTTTAAATTGCAGAATCATGCATAATTTACCAGATATTAGCAAGCTGAGAGTAACTACACCTGACCTCAAAGCAGAGGCAATTTAACCATGAATAAGGACCACGTTGGTGAGTTCTATTTTTACTGAACAGAACAATATACTGCCATTCACTATAATACCACCAACAGCTTTGTCTGGTTCTGTAAGTCAATTTGCATCTGTCTGTATCTTCCCCCTCCCCTGGGTCGAGGCTGAAAATAGGCAGAATTGCCCAGTCCTTCTTTTCCAATCAACAAAAATGGACATAAACAAATATAAAAAATAAAATACAACATAGACACTGAAACATTTCATTCTGCTCCGGTTGGATGGTACCAAGCACGACAACGCTTTGGGGGTCTTCTACCTCCTAATGATGCTTCTAGTGACTTCCAAACTGACATTTTTTGTAACTACATATCCCAGAATCCCCTGCAGCAGACCTCAGAGCAGGGCAGCAGCAGTGGGAGATTCAATAACATGCAGTGCATGTTAGACATTTTATAAACTCTGATCTGATGTTTGCTGGTCTCGCTGTTCTCCTGAGGCTAAGTATAGTCCTCTCTGACTGTACTTTTCCCAGGGAAGACAGCGGGATCAGCAAACAAAAAAAATCAGAGCTTTTAAAAACTCTAGCATTCACTGCAGCATATTGAATCTTCCACTGCTGTAGCCCTATTCTGTCAGCTGAAGGAGATTCTGGGACTTGCAGTTACAGAAAATGTCAGCTGGCAAGTAACCAGAAGCAGTCTGATATAATCTGCTATACTACAGTAAACAGTAAGTAAAAAAAAAGTTCTTACACAGAAAGTGCAAACTGGGACCAATCCCACACTTGGGTGTTGGGCTCTTAGTGCTGACTGCTCCCCTTTAAGTGTACCAGAGTGCTACACTTTCTTTGTGCTCCAGTATACTCTTGTAAGTCTCTGTGACGCTAGAGGAAGCATCAGTTTATTGGTTTCCTTTATGTATTCCTGAGCTGCTTCTTGGTTGTCCTCCAGGGAGCGCATAAATGCTGGGCAGCCCACATGCTCATCCTAGGTGTCAAACACTGCATTTCTATGATGGACCCGTCCCCACACAAGTTCACCATCGGATTCATGCAGTATAACTAGTGGGAGGTGAGATCTCAAACTGACACCTGCCAACTGGTCAAATATGGATAGATTTTGCATTGGGTTACTATTATTTCTTTTAACTAGCCTTTGCTGGTGTGTATTGAGGAAAGCGGCATTTCAATAAATGCACCAGAAGGGCCAACTGGCAGTCGATGAGGCCACAGCTACTAGCCCTGCTAGCCAGTGACAGAAACATTTAATTCCACCCCCTGCTTATACCTCAAGTCTCTATACCATTCTTGAAAAGAATATACAGTAACAAATCCCCCCTAATGCAAAGCGTCATAGAAAAATAGAATTTGTTGGCAGAAAAGAACTGGTAGGCCCATCTAGTCTGCTCTATTTTCCCTGCCTATTTCTACACCCTGGCCCCTATTTGGTCACAGGTGTCCCTCCCTCCTTCCTTTCTTCCATCTATTATGCGCATGTGCCTATCACACCCTTGCTTGAAGCTCCCCACTGTCTTTGCCCCACCACCTCTTCTGGCAGGTTGCTCCAGGTGTCCACCACCCTTTCTGTGAAGAAGCATTTCCTCGTATCCCTCTTATACTCCCCCCAAGCATCATTGCATGCCCTCCATGTTCTGGTACTTCTCTTCTGAAAGAGTCTCCCCTCTTGCACCTTGTTCACCGCAGTGAGGTACTTATAGGTCTCAATCATGTGTCCGCTTGCTCTTCTCCTTCCAGGGAGTGCATGTTGAGCTCCCACAGCCTCTCCTCATATGGTTTCTCATGCAGCCGCCACACCACTTTGGTAGCCCTCCTCTGGGCCGCTTCAATGTCTTTGTGGAGGTCTTTGTGAATCACCATGAAGGAATTAAGGCTGTCTGTATTTTAAATAGGACTATAAGATACCACAATGCCTCATGTAAAATCTTTACAAGTTAAGGGCTTTTTGCAGCCTTTGAAGGTTCTTTGTGAAGTCTTCTAGCACCTTAGAGTCCTGCTTAAAGCACAGCAGTCTTAATTAATTTATGTCAGTTTGCATATGTTGCCCATAATGCCTAGCACTGGGAGTGTCACTGTATATATCTTTAAAACTTGGCCTTATTGCTAATACACTTCTGGTGTAACCCTTTTCTTCAGTGCATCAGCAGCAAGATTATTGCAAAAGATTCTCGGCAATGTAATGGACAGTCTGAATACAGGAACAAGAAACATCTTGCAAATAGCCTTGACCTTTCTTCTTCTAGGCTTCCTGTAAAAAAATAATGAACCTTGGTAGAAAAGGAAAAAGACACAAGATGTCAGTTCTCAGGTTGTGTGTGTGTGTGTAGATGAAATGGGGTGCAGCTGCTCCTTTTGAACCTGATGTTTTCACTTAGATACTGGCAGTTGACTGTGGAAGCCCATCATCTTCTGGCCAGTTCTCTAAATGAGAAATATGTGTGAGAGAAAGGAGCTGGTAGATTCCCTCCTGCAGTATCAGCAGTCTAGCCTTTAGGCTGGAAAGGCAGAGGCTCAGACCTTACTGTGCAAAACATGCGGTATTTATTAAAGGAAAACTGTACTGAACCTGTTAGTCATTTTCTGCATACAAGCTGATTTTCAAATACTAGTTCCAGTTTTGTTAATGTTACATCTCGGTAGGCTGTTTTGTTATCCTAGTGGACATTTCTGATTTATACACAGGTAGTAAGTTCCTTTTTAGAACTGCATGATTAAGCAGTAATTACTGAGAAGCTGGTCATTTATGAGGGATTAATGACCGGTTGGGCAGATGAGTGTGCTGAAGGTCACCTCCCTCCAGCTGGTCATTAATCCAAGGAAAGGTGCAGTTTTGAGGTTGTTATTGTGATTATAGGTCTAATCACAAAAATAACTTTTCTTGTTACATTTATTTTTTAATTTTGATGTTTTTAGCAGTGTAGTGTAAACAGTGTGCCATAAGTATGTCTTACATTTTATATGAGCCAGAATCCCAAGGTGAGAGTGAATCTCTGACTATTTCAGAGCATGACATGTCACATATACTTAAAGAAGCTGAAACAATTGTTTAAGTAAATAACTGAATGTTTCATTATTCTTCTGGCAGCTATCTGAATTATGTCAAGGTTTACTAAATATCTTATATGACGGAAGAGTATTATACATAATTAATGGATTTGTATTTATATAATGATTTAAGGTAGTAATCAATCTGATGACCTGAACATGGTCAGACAGCGCAGTGAGGCAGTTAGAAGAGCTAGTAGGATGCTGGAGTGCATAGGGCGGGGTATCACCAGCAGAA
Source organism: Neoceratodus forsteri (assembly GCA_016271365.2). NCBI lineage: Eukaryota > Metazoa > Chordata > Ceratodontiformes > Ceratodontidae > Neoceratodus > Neoceratodus forsteri. The sequence continues at coordinate 30,724,704 of CM028134.1, forward strand.
AGAGGGAGGGGGTATTGTCTCTGTATAGATTGCTGGTGGGACCCCGCTAGAGTACTGTGTCCAGTTCTGGAAACCACATCTCTGGACTGACATAGACTGAGTGGAGGCTGTCCAGATGAGGGCAGCTAAAATGGTACAGGGTCTGCATCTGAAACCCTATGAGGAAAACCTAAAGGACCTCAGTATAAACACCCTGGAAGAGAGGAGAGAGATGGGAGGTATGATAGAGACCTTTAAATATGTCACCGGGTAAATAAGGTAAGAGAGAGAGAGAGAGGGAGGGAGGGCAATGGCTGGAATAGAGACGCATAGGAGTGTGAGATCCAGATTGTCAGGGCTGGACATGTAGGGGTTGAGTGACATAAGGACTAGGTAGACTTCCTGTGGGAAGACAGGGAGGAAGTAGAAGCCTTTAGGTGATTGAGGTGGGGGGTGAGATGTTAGCATCTGGAGGAGGATGACAAGGTAGAGCACAAGTAGAGAAAAATTTGTTAAAAAGAGCAGCTACTGAGGGGGCGGATCAGAGACCACTGAGTTATCCACCAGAAGGGTGGGAGGCACAGATTGGGATGGGGGATCAAATGGGGAGTGGATAACCTTTCAAAATTTTGAGCTGGAGGAGAGATTTGGTTGGAAGTTAGCCTTGAAATAGTGGGCCTTAGTGGCATGAACAGCCTTTGTACAGGTGTTCCTGAGTGCTCTGTAAGACTGGAAGTCAGCCAGGGATTGGGAGGATTTAAGGCATGCCCATGCAAGGTCCCAGGACTTGCACAAGCCAATAAGGTCAGCTCTGACCCATGGGTGGTGGAAGCATTTAACCCTGACCTTTCTGAGGGGGCGTGGATGTTCCAAGTATTGTTGAAAATAGCAAGGAAGAGAGACAGGGCTGAGGCAATGTCAGGGGCTGAGTACACAAGGGACCAATCAGAGACTGCAAGGTCATCCAGGTGGGCATCAGTGTCTACTGACCTGATAGGCCTAAATCGAAGGTACTTGGGGGCAGATTGAGGGAGATGCACTTTCCTGACACACTAGGTTAGGCAGTGGTTTCTGAAGGCATCCGGGAGACTGCTTGCAGCTATAATACAGTGGGGGTGGGAGAAGAGCACCTAGTCCAGTAGAGACTGGTTTGGGGAGTGTGGATTGAGTCAGAGGGGTTCAGTGATTAGTTGGGTGAGGTTCAAGGACTCAATCTTGTGAAGAGTAGAATTGGAAGCAGGGGAGATACAGTTTAAGTTGAAGTCCCCAAGGAGGATGAGCTCACCAGAGGTGGCATGAGAGACAAGAAATGAGAGGGAGTCTACCAGGGAAGGAAGAGAGAGCTTGAAGGAGGCATAGATAACACCAACAAGGAAGAAGAGGGTGAAAGGATAGCTTTGCTAGCAGGAGCTCTCATGAGGAGGGGAGTGACTAACAGAAAGAGACGGAGCAGGAAAGGGTTTGACAGACACAGAAGGCAATGCCACCTTCATGCTTGCCTCGGTCCTGTAGGAAGAGGTGAAGCTGGAGTCAGGTGCCCTGGAGGACAGTCAGATTTCAGTGATGCACAAATGTCATTGGAGTGCTGGGAGACCCAGACTTTAAAGGAGCCAAGTTTTTGGGGGGAGACTTCTTGTGTTGAGGTGGAAGAAAGTGAGGCCTGTGGTTAGAGCAGGGGGAGAGGAGGAAGTGGAGAGGCTGGGGCTGGGTTCAACATCGCCGAGAAGGAAGAGGAGAAGGAGAGTAGAGTGAGACTTCTGCCCTTTTGAACTGGAGGGGGGGGGAGGGAGAGGGAGAGGAAGATGGAGAATGGAGAGAAGAGACAGATTGAGTGAAGGGATTAGGTGTTCAGGGAGGGAGAACGTAGCAGTCTGGGGTGGATGGGGGGTACAGGGCAGGATAGGTGGAGAGAGTAGAGGAAGGAGTGGTGGGGAGGCTGAGGTACGAAAGTGGAGAAAAAGGAAGGGGGGATAAGGGATAAGAAGTGAGTAAGCAGGCCAGGGGGTGGGGATGAGAAGAAGAGACAGTTAAGGTAGAAGAGGAAAGTAAAGAGCATGGTGTGAGGAGTTGCAACTAAACTGGTTGACAGATAAAAGCAAATTACAGACAGGGTAGTTAAGACACCTGAGCAGTTAGCCCTCTTAGGGCTGGGCTGTAGGCAGATACCATACTCTGGCTGAAGCAGAAAATGTAAACGACTAGTACTGGTACTATTGGCCAGAAACAATGGGCAGTGGGCTAAGACATAGTGAGGTACTGATGCAGATCATACAGCTCAGGAGCTGCAAACACTAATGACTAAACCATATACATGCAGCTGAGACAGCAGCTAGAGAGCATTAGGCACAATGAGCAGCAGGAGGTTGTACTATAGTAAGAAAACTAGGCTTTAAACACAGTAAACTAAAAGCAGATTGGTTGAACTATTAATAAACTGACACAGTGACTTGTACAAAAGGCTAAAACAAAAGTTTGTGAGCTTTAAACCAGTGAGCTAGGTAGTAGTAAGCCATGAAATAGTGCACTGTCAGATGGTGTATGAGCCAGGTTTTAAACAGTAGGCAAACAACATGGTAGGAAAATAGCTGAGCAGCACCTAGACCTAGCAAGGGATCTGAATGCAAGAAACAACTAGGAGGCACAGGGGAACATGGCACATTTGCAATAGTAGAGGGAATACAGGAATAAACCTGTGCAGCAGAGTACTATGTCAAAAGAGCGAAGGAATACAGGTGACAGCAACTAAGGGAAATGGCAGATGGGCAAAACGCACAGAAGCGGTCGCACACGTGGAGGGGTTTGCCCCCCGCTACTGAATATAAACATCCTTGGAGCTGCAGCAACCATCTCAGGCAGGGCATTAGGAGGACAACGTGCCAACGCCCTTCTGCCTTTACCCTTTTTGCTTAGTGACCCTGAGACGGGAGATAACTAATCAGCCTAGTTCAGGGCAGTCCTATGAAACTGAAGTCGGGTACTAGCAGGCGGAGCTGGATGCAGAGTTATAGGGAGATGCCAGTCTTGCTGGCAGATGCACTGGAACAAACAGTACCTTATGGGGGTGAAAAGTGATGATGGTGACTGGTAGGACGGACTACTGGAGGGGCTCCTGAGCAGAGTGGCTGGCTGATGGCAGACACCGGGCTGACTCCAGGCAGACTCCTATTGATATCCTTAGCATGTGTCCTTCATGCAGGAGGCCACAGTCAGAAGCTACTTGAACCAGGATGCCTGATAAACATCAAAGCCCTGCCCAGGAGTTCAGGGGCTTCACTGGATTGGCTGGCTCCTGGGGAGGGGGGTCAGCAGCTGGAAGGGGTCCTGGTGGTGCTGTTCCTTGTCATCAGGACAATGACTGGGGGCAGGGTTGCTGAAGAGAGATGGCAACCTTCTGGAGCAGAGCAAAGGTCTGTGGAAGTAAGGGATGAGCCGCACACCAAGCAACAGCTTGCCGAACCAGTCCTTTTTCTTGTGTTTGTGGGTTTCCTTAAGCCTTGCCTAGGAGTTCAGGGGCTTCACTGGATTGGCTGACTTCTGAAGAGAGGGTCAGCAGTTGTGAGGGGTCCTGGTGGCATTGTTTCCAGTCATCCGGATGTTCGCTGGGGGGAGGGTCACTGAAGAGAGCTGGGCAACTATCTAGAGCATAGCAGGAGTCCATGAAAGTTAGGGATGAGTCACGCGCTAAGCAATGGTTTGCAGCACCAGTTCTTCTGTTAGTATTTTGTGGGCTTCCTCAAGCCCTACCCAGGAGTCCAGGGACTTCACTGTGGATGGGGTTGGTAGTCAGCAGGGGTCCCAGTGGTGCTGTTTCCAGTCATTATGATGATCCTTAGGGGGAGGGTTGCTGAAGAGAGCTGGGCAACCTTCTGGAGCAGAGTAGGAGTCTGTGGAAGCAAGGAATGAGTCAGAACAGAAGTGAAAAGAAAGGGGGGGCAGAGAGCAAGTGGTATCTGTGATAACACTGTACGTAGGGAAAAAAGGGGCAGACTGTGGGACCAAGCAGTCCTTATCTGCCGTGATATTTAAGGTTTCTATGTTTCTAGTAGACAGAACAGATAGACTTGCTTTATACCCATTTATGTTATTGCAATGCAGAGCCAAACTATACATTTTCCATTTAAAAATAATTGTATCCTGCAATGTTTTACCATGATGTACCTCTAAATGTATCCTGTACTGCTTTTCCATATATGTAATTAATTTTGGGTCGCTACTGAAAGAGGGACTTTTAGTCTCAGTGGGCTCACCCAGTTAGCAAAATTCAAAAGATAGATAGATAGATAGATAGATAGATAGATAGATAGATAGATAGATAGACAGACAGACAGACAGACAGACAGATAGGGATGAATTATATCTATCGCTAAATGTTGAGGGACTTGGCGGTTTAGACTGCATACGAACCATATTATTTCCAAATTGAACATAATGCCCGATCTACTACATTTAACTAAGACACACCTAGTTATGATTATCTTATAGAAGGAGAATTCCTTTTTACGTTCGCTTGCTCGCATGCGCAAGGAACGTTTTGGGAGAGTAGCACACTTTGGAGGTGTGCCTCTCCCTTTCAATCCACTGCTCTGTTGAGCAGGCATGGTGGTCCCGCACCAATGGGTGCGGGAGCTGTGTATGACAGCGGTGGTCTTCGCTTCAAAGAAAACCATCACTGTTATGAGAGCACCGCCACACGCCACCCCCGCCACGCCACCCCCCAATCTTGCTGCCATGCTGGGAGCCCACCCCAGCGTGGCAAATGTCCCGCATCGCCTGCTGACAGGGTGCCCAATCTCCCATCGGCCCATGGCCCCTCAAGCCATCCTCTGCCACTGGGAGCTCGCCACAGCGGCAAATGTCCCACATAGTTCTGTGCTTTTTTTTCACCTGTAAAGCAAAAACCGTCCCACGGCGCTTCTCCCAGTCCCCACTCCCACAACCTGCACCCACCCACTGCGCACCCAGCCTCCCCACACCCCCCTCACCCCATACTTACCTCCGGAGCTCGGCGCGACGATCTTCGGTGGACTGGGAACACGTCTGCACTCTTCAAAGTCGACCGCGAACTGAGGAAATGCCGGTAAGCTGTATAATGGGCTAGATGGGGGTTCAACTTTATTGCATATCTCAGGCAGTTTGTATTTTTGACAATTAACATGGAGTTTGGACCCTTCATGAATGATGTTGTTGTCATGGCGTTATTGCTCCGGCGGTGATTCGCAGTCACCGCGCCGAAATCACCCTTGGGCCTGAATAACACAATGACAGTGACATCATTCATGAGAAGGAGTCCCAAAACCCCATGTTGAAAATTTGATGCAAAATTCCAAAAAATGACTGTTTTACGAGCATGTGTTGTGCAGTTCCTACGCAGGTTCATAAGTTCGCGAATGTTCAATATTTTCACTCCAGATTTTCAGCATTGCCATTTTACCACACCTCCTCATGAGAAGTACAGCTGTCATTTTTCACATCCTGCCCAAAACATGTTTCCACCCAATGGCGCAGTTGGTGTGCGAACTCAATGTATGGGACACATTAAGACAATCACAGTGACACTGTTCATGAGCAGAGGTCTTAAAATGACTGTGTTGAAAATTTGGTGACAAAATTCCTAAAAATGACTGTTTTACGAGTGTTCATTGCGCAGTTCCTATGCACGCTCGTGAGTTTGTGAATTTTCAATGTTTTCACTCCAGATTTTCAACATTGCATTTTACCACACCTCCTTATGAGCAGTGCAGCTGTCATTTTTCACATCCTGCCCAAAACGTGTTTCCGCCCATGTAGTGCACAATGGTGCATTCAGTGTGCGAAATCAATGTATGGGACACAGTAAGAAAATCACAGTGACACTGTTCATTAGCAGAGGTTTTAAAATGCCAATGTTGAAGATTTGGTGAAAAAATTCCAAACAATGACTGTTTTATGAGCGAGCATTGCACAGTTCCCACGCACGCTCCTAGGTTTGCGAATTTTCAATATTTCCACTACAGATTTTCAGCATTGCCATTTTACCACACTTCCTTATGAGCAGTACAGCTGTCATTTTTCACATCCTGCCCAAAATGTGTTTCCACCTATGTAGCTCACAATGGGGGTGACAAAAAGGTCATGCTCAAATTTATTGTGCAAATACCAGCAATTGCACAGGGCATTACGGTAAAGCACCATACATGCCAAACACCACTGCAAATACCTGCAAGCGAACGTTCGGCATTGACAAATGCTTGTTTATTACTGTTTGTTCTCCCTCCAAATGTCTTGGGTGTGTTGTTTCTCTATATATATGATTAAGTGGGCACTGCAGATAATGCAGTATCAATATTGTATGTTTTTATTTTGTTATAAAACAATAAAAATTATAAGTATAAAAAACTACAAAGCTAAAAGAACATAACTACATAAAAACAAAAGCAAAACCAGGCTTGTTGGCATCAAATAGGTTTGGGCCCTATGCAACACCAACGTGCTGTGGAAACTGGCCACGTAGGCATAGATATGCTGGAATGCCGTGCAACGGGTGTCCCTTGAATCCCTGGAGGCATTCACCACAGGTGCACGTGCCAGGTGTGCACTTGATTCCCAGTTGCATGGCCAGCTCTGTTCCAGGGCTGTCCTGGGGGGGATGGAGGCGTGCCCATGCTATGCGCTATGCACAAAGGCACATAGCGCTGTGCACAGGGGGTGTAGGAAAGCGCTGGTTACGGCAGGGGGTACCCTGTCATAACTGCTGTATGCACCGAGCCCGCACACACACAGAACCCCCACCCAGCCCCAGCAGCTGTACATAAGCCCCCCACACACACACACAACAGGACACATGCTTGGTCCTGGCATCTGAATAGCAACCCCACACACAACAGAACACCCACCTGGTCCCAGCATCTGAATGTCAACCCCCGCCCACACACACATCTGCACTCCCATCCAGTCAGCATCTGAATGTCAACCCCCGCACACACACACACACACACACACACACACACAGACACATCTGCACCCCATCCGATCCTGGCAACATGGCGACTCCCCAGCCCCACACAGAGCCATGTCCTGGCAGCCTCATTTCAGGAACACCTAGCAATTCCCTCCAACCCCTGCCCCCATTCTTGGTGGTTAGTGGCCCCCCCAGTGGCACCAACAACATCACCCCCCTATCCCCATACCTGAATGTTGGTGCTACTGCAAAGGATGGCGAGTGGCTAATCCCGCCACACACCACCTTGGCCACCTGCCATCTGACTGATGCTGGGAGCCTACTGCCCTATATGTTGGCAGCACACTCCCAGTATAAGTGAAATGGCAGGTGACCAAGGTGGTGTGTGGAGGGATGTGCTGCTCGCCGTCCCTCGCGGCAGCACCAACTTGCAGGTATGGGGGATGGGGGTTGGTGTTGTCAGTGCTGCAGGGGTGGGGCCACTAAGCACTAATAATGGAGGCAGGGATCGGGGGTCAGGTGAGGAATTGCTGGGTGTTCCTGGAATGGGGCCGTTGGGACATGGCTATGGTTGGGGAGGGGGGTTGTCCCTGAATAGTGGACCGGGGCCGTGGGTCTGCAGGGGGTGGTGGTCATCATGTTGCCGAGAACGGACAGGGGTTCAGATGTGTGTGTGTGGGGGGGTGGTGTTGCATTCAGATGCCAGGACCGGGGCAGGTGTCCTGTTGTGGGGGAGGTTAGCTATTCAGATGCCAGGACCAGGGCATGTGTCCTGTTGTGTGAGGGGATTGCTATTCAGATGCGGGGCTGGGCGGGGGTACAGATGTGTGTGTTGGAGGGGTTAGCATTCAGATGCCGGGGCAGGGGTGGGTGTGTTGTTGGAGGGGTTGGTATCTGTGCACCAGGCATGGCATGGTGCCATGGGGGTGAGTAACAGGTACGGGGGGCCACTAGACATCGCAGACCAATTGCGCATTGCCTTGGTGCCTGTGTTGGCTATTCATGTACCCAGACCCGCGCCGTTATGTGCAAGGAATCCACTGTGGGACACAGGACAGGCAACTGATTGGCTGCCTACCTAGGTCCACTACTCTGCCCCGATTCACCCTCTGTGCACCTGCATGCCAGGGGGGGTTCGCAATAAGTGGCTGGCATGAGTGTATACTGGCATGTCCTCACCTGTCCCTGGGTGCGGAGCTATGCGGGTGGGGTATGCAACTCTGGTGCATACTTTCCGCCCGTCAGTGAATAGGAACCCTAGTTTGTATTGTTCATGGTAGGGGTGTGCAAGCAATGATGAATAGTATTTCCCAAATACCACAGACAATGCACAATTTGTTTTCAGATCCAAATAAAGAATGGTGGCACTATTCATCCCCTATTTATATTCGGGATACATGAATAAAAAAATAAACTACCCCCACCCTCCTTCTCATCTCAGATCCTTTATGTTCAAGTTCCTTTTCCCACCCTGTGTTAGAAACCCAATCCCTCTATTTCCCCCTCACCCCCACCCTCAATTGTATAATTTTTTATTTAAAACTCCCACAATGGGCGACTGTCACAACCCAATCCCCTAACAAGACCTATCGGCCAGGCTGTGACTGTTTGCTTTTGCTTGCAGAGCAGAAACAGGCCTAGTATAGGGAAGAGGCACTCCTACTATAGTACATAAATATAATAATTTAAATTTCACTTAGAGCGACATTCTGGGTGTTCATCACACAAAATTATTTTACATTACATTTTTCTGACCCAGACATAACTTTTGTTCTTGTTGTTGTAATATGTTGTTATCATGTATGTTGTGTGTTTCTGTGTGTGTGTGCATGTGTGTGTGTATGCATGCAGTGTGTGCATTCAAGAAAGAAAGACCCTGTTGTACGTTTGTGGCTTCATGCCTAAGAAGTTTAAAACAGAAATAATTTTTCTTCATTGTCTACTAGTCAGGCTTGACTATTAGTGAAAGAGATTTGTCACTGCTCAATTCTTACTACTCACACTGGCATTGTCGCAGTGCGTGACTAAACCACTACTATATTTCAGAATTATATAATTTACATTTCATATCAGACATCTTCCTGTGAGGAACCCAGGCTCGGGTACCTCCACAGCCATTTGTGCAGCTGCAAGTGCACCACTTTATTTGTTAGCTTGTAGGGTGGGACTATTCGGTTGACTCCCACTGCTTCTGGGCAGCTCAATGATATTTTGTTCTGTGTGTGTGCATGCAGAGTACACTCAGGAAAGAAACTGCTGTGAAGACTACAACCATGGCAGGTGGAGGACATAGCAGAAAACGTAGTTGGTCTGGCAGCCCCAGCAAAGATACAGTAAGTAAAGAGCAGCAAACAGCAGGTCATAAGCAGTGTAGCACGAAGCTCAGGGTGCAGTCACTGCACAAAATTATTTTACTTTAACATTTCTTGAACCAGATATAACTTCTGCTCTTGTTTGATAATGTCATTATCATGTGTGGTCTGTGTCTGTACATTTATTTCATTTTTGTTGACAGGGTAAGTGCACTAGACAAATTCTGCCTATTTTCAGGCACAACCCGGGGAAGGGGGATACAGATGAATGCCAGCTGACCTTGAATCAGATTAAGGTGTTGGTGCCACAGAGGGCACTGAAAACATTATTGTAAGGTTGTGGTTCTATGAACAAGAAGAAATTTAAAAAACTTCTGACCAGATACCTCTTGAAAATAGAAACATAGAACTTGACGGCAGATAAGGACCGCTTGGCCCACCTAGTCTGCCCATTTTCCTACCTGATGGATAACGCTCTTGGGTCCTACCTGGCTAACAAATTACAAATAAAATAAAAACATTTCTTCAGAGAATGTATACTCTAGTCAGGCACAGCTATTAGTGAGTGAGACTTGTTTGCTCATTGACATTGCCGCAGGAAGTGATTATATTTCATAATACCACAAGATAAATTTAAAGCAGTAGTATTTGTTAATCACCATATAACTTTTTCTGCAATAAAGACTCAATCAGGAATTTACATAATTTATCAAAATAACACTAAATAAAATAATGAGACAAAAAGAATTGGGAAATGCTGATGGAACTGGACATATAATAAAATGACTAACTGGTAGAGGCAATAAACAGGGAAAGGGAAATAGTAATAACATGTACTGAACCTTAGAAACATATAATAAAATATAATATAATATAATATAATATTAATTTATATAAGATTATATCATATAATGTAATATAACATAATATGATATATTTAATATATAATATAACATAATGATTATGTAATATATAATGTAATTATAATTATAATATGTTATAATACTAAAATAGCATGCATCTTGGTTCAGTGTTGTGGTGTTTACCATCAAAAACATACGGTAACACC